>CM046881.1:506211844-507411844 GCA_025667525.1 Glebionis coronaria | reverse complement strand
AGCTCTGAAAACACAATAAACACAAAAACCACGCATAATTCTAAACAAATGATATTAAATACGTGTTTCGGTCTAGTTTTAGTCCGAATTAAGTGGTAAAAGGATGGGTGTTTACACACCTATCAAATCCCCTACACTTAACCATTGCCATGCCCTCATGCAATGCTTAGTGATAAAGCAATTTTTACATTTTTCTCATAATTAATCAACCTTGGCCTTATTTAAATTCTACTAAACAAAAATTAAAATGCTAAGAGAAATTAAAACTTAAAAATAAACAAAAGGATGGAAACAATTTGTAAAGAAATCAAGGACTTACATTAGGACTTTGGTGTTGCGAAGATTTATCACCCTCAAGTTTCACGTTCCCCAAACTAAGCTTAAAACGAGATCATTGTTATTATAAGTTAGTAAATCAAACACTTACACACATGGCTTAATTAAATGCTTAAACTCCCTTATTGCTAGGTGTATCTCTTATATTTTATTTTTGTCTTAGAATGATCATGAAGATGCATTTTTTGACTTATTTCGATAGTTTATTAAGGCTGAAAGCAAAGTAGGACGATTTGATCAATAGTTAGCTAAAGGACAAAATCTCTTAAAACTGCTTCTCGGGATATCAAAAAGTTCATATCTTGGCATAACTTGGTTCACGATTTGAGACCTTTCTCGGGCCGATATTTGGCATGTACTTCATACTTCATATCTTCGAGAGACGTTCTTAAGATAATGGTCTTCTCGTCATAATAGAGTTTCTTCACTTGGAGACTTTTGAGGGGTTCTCCAACTTGTTGACCACGACTTCATGATTATTTCTTCAATCTCTAATTGGGATTTTGAGATACAACGATCCGCCTCCTTTTCGGACTTGGATCTATTTATCCTCATACCTTGTTAGGGTCTTTTCGGATAGACTTCTCCATGATCTTTATGGGAGTTGATTGCTTTTCGTCGTGAGTCTTGATCCTTCATATAGACTTTAGGAATAATGCTTTTCACATCACTTTGGATCTTCAGCAATAAAATTGAATCCTCATGCCTTGTTAGGGCCTTTTCGGACTCGCCAATCTTCGCGCCCCGCTTCATAAGTTATGCCTTGGCTATGAACTCTTATCATTACCGAGCAACTTTTAAACGATCTTGGGCTAGAAGCTAAGTAACTTTTCAAATCGTAAGACCTTACTTATTGCAGATAAATTATTAGCAAGTGATGGGAGAATAGGCAAATAATTACACCAAGTGAGCTTGCGCAAGAATACCGACTTATAATTGACTCTATCATTTCTCGTCCTCCATAATTTAAAATCTCAAGTAATGAGACTCGTGGACACTTAGCCTAATAAACCGATTAAGGTCTACATGGTTAAGGATACTAGCTAGAATAAACTTGGATAAGTCTATTCGGGTTGAGTCAAAATAAACGCAACGGGCCTAATATGTCAAAGATATCTAAACTAGCTACAACACTTTATTAATATTTTTGACTTTATTGCGGAATATATACATATGAAAGCAACGATAAAAATTTAAAAATTACGACTAAATGGCCAAAGTTAAATAAAAAAAATTTGAAAAATGTTGAAAAATATGATTTTCCAGTTAATTGAAGGCATTTTCATGGAAAAGTCCACTTAAAACTTCGATAGAAGTCTCCCCTACACTTAAGATAAACATTGTCCTCAATGTTTAAGCATGTGGGAAAAGTCTCTCCTACACTTATGACATTGTGCACGTTGGTTAACTCGAGTTAAGGAAGAGACGACTAAAGTGATCAATTTCAAATGTGAGTATGAAGAGAATTGAATCACGATAGTTGAGAGATAAAACCGGATTTCGGATAACACGGGAGCACGGTTCTTTCAAAGATTTCCAAGATTGCAGTTATCCCTGTAATCACATCACCATACAAACACAAATGACCAAAATAAGTCCTCCCCTACACTTAGGGGGTTAAAGGGATAGATACTCGGGCTGCCTCCCGAGGAGCGCTTGTTTTTGATAACCGAGTCACGAGCCTGACTCGACCCAAATTTAGTTCATGGGAAACGTGGTGAGGGATGGAATCACCTCTTGAGAGGTGTCCTCACCAAAGTACAACTTCACTCGTTGGCCATTCACCTTAAAATTTGGTCCATTAGGTTGAGCGAGCTCGAGAGTACCATATGGAAAAATTTGGGCGATGGTGAATGGGCCGGACCAACGAGATTTCAGCTTGCCCGAGAAGATTTTCAACCGAGAGTTAAAAAGTAAGACTTTGTCTCCAACATGGAACTCTCGGTTTTTGATCTTGGAGTCGTGAATGAGCTTAGTTCGTTCCTTATAGATCAAAGAATTTTCATAAGCCTCATTCCGAAGTTCATTGAGCTCATTGAGTTGGATCTTGCGTAGGTCACCGGCTTTGTGGATATCAAAATTGGCCCACTTCAAGGCCCAATAGGCCTTGTGCTCCAACTCAATGGGGAGGTGGCACGCTTTCCCGTACACAAGACGATAAGGCGTACAGCCGATCGGGGTCTTGTAAGCAGTACGGAAAGCCCACAAAGCATCATCGAGTTTATCAGCCCATGCGGCACGATGCTCTCCCACGGTTCTTTCAAGAATTCGCTTCAGTCCTCGGTTGGATATTTCAGCCTGGCCATTAGTTTGTGGGTGGTAGGCTGTGGAAAGACGATGATTTACACCGTACTTAGCCATGACTCTAGCAAATTGGTCATTGCAGAAATGAGTCCCACGATCACTAATAATGGCGCGAGGCACACCGAATCTAGCGAATAAAGCTTTCAAAAAGTTACAAACCACCCTTGCGTCATTAGTGGGTAAAGCTTTGGCTTCAACCCACTTTGAAACGTAGTCAACGGCTACAAGGATGTATTTGTTTCCTTTAGACGAAGGGAATGGCCCCATAAAGTCGATACCCAAAACATCAAAGATTTCACACTCTTGAATGAAATTCTGAGGCATCTCGTCTTTATGTGTGATTTTGCCTTGCTTTTGGCAAACATCACATCGTTTAACCATATCGTGAGCGTCACGGTATATGGAGGGCCAATAAAATCCGGAATCAAACACCTTTTTAGCGGTGTAGTTGGGACCAAAGTGACCACCGGTGGGTCCTTTGTGGCAAGCATTAAGGATTTCAGACGCTGCCGGTCCATCAACACATCGGCGAATAATCAAGTCGGCACATTGTTTGAATAGGTAAGGGTCGTCCCAAAAGTAAGTCTTGGTGTCAGTAAAGAACTTCTTCTTTTGCTGGGACGTCAACCCTTCCTTAAGAATTCCACCCGCCAAGTAGTTTGCAAAGTCCGCAAACCACGGGGTTTCATTCGGCTTCGAGTTTACAGACATTAAGGTCTCCAAGGGAAAAGAATCATTGATTTCTTTGGTCGGATGATCCCCTTGGTATGGATCCTCAAGTCTACTAAGATGGTCCGCGGCTAAGTTTTCTGCTCCTTTTTTATCGCGGATTTCGATTTTAAATTCCTGGAGCAGCAAAACCCAGCGAAGAAGTCTTGGTTTGGAATCTTGCTTTGTCAACAAGTATTTCAGCGCAGAATGATCGGTGTACACAATGGTGGTGGAAAGGACAAGATAGGGGCGAAACTTTTCAAAAGCATAGACAACAGCTAAAAGCTCTTTTTCGGTTGTCGTATAATGCAATTGTGCCCCTGTCATTGTCTTGCTAGCGTAATGGATCGGTTGGAAGTGTTTGTTCACTCTTTGTCCAAGAACCGCTCCAATAGCAAAATCACTAGCATCGCACATCAACTCAAAAGGCAGCTCCCAATTAGGGGTAACTAAGACTGGTGCCTTAGTTAGCTTATCCTTAAGCAAGTTGAAGGCTTCAAGGCACTCCTTGGAAAAGATAAAAGGAGTATCTTTTTCCAAGAGGTGGGTCATCGGGCGAGCGATTTGAGAAAAATCTTTGATGAATCGACGATAGAAGCCCGCATGACCCAAGAAACTTCTCACACCCTTCACAGTTGAAGGTGGAGGCAACTTAGCGATAACATCGACTTTAGCACGGTCTACTTCAAGACCGGCTTTCGAGATCTTATGTCCAAGCACGACGCCTTCTTTTACCATAAAATGGCATTTTTCCCAATTTAGAACCAGACGAGTGTCTTCGCACCTCTTTAGCATACGTTCCAAATTGGCAAGGCAAGAAGAGAATGAATCCCCAAAGACCGAGAAATCATCCATGAAGACTTCCATGGTTTGTTCAACCATGTCATGGAAGATAGCTAACATACACCTTTGGAAAGTCCCAGGCGCATTACATAAGCCAAAAGGCATTCTTTTGTAAGCGAAAGTGCCATAGGGACAAGTGAATGTAGTCTTCTCTTGATCTTGGGGATCGATGGGTATTTGAAAATAACCCGAGAAACCATCAAGAAAGCAGTAATATTCATTACCGGCTAATCGTTCAAGCATTTGGTCCATAAAAGGTAGAGGGAAATGATCCTTTCTCGTGGCATCATTGAGTTTGCGGTAGTCTATACAAACTCTCCACCCAGTAACGAGACGAGTGGGAATCAACTCGTTGTGTTCATTGGGAACAACGGTTATTCCGCCCTTCTTGGGCACACAATGGATTGGACTATCCCACGGTGAATCCGAAATAGGGTAAATCATACCCGCATCAAGAAGTTTGAGAACCTCTGTTTTGATGACTTCATGGATTTTTGGATTCACCCTTCGTTGACTTTGAATAGTGGGCTTAAAGTCGTCCTCCATGAGAATTTTGTGTGTGCAGAAGTGAGGATCAATTCCACGAATATCGGAAATGTTCCAAGCAATAGCCTTCTTATGATCTTTCAACACAGCGACGAGGCGAGTCTTCTCTTCATCTTTCAAATCCTTCGCAATAATGACGGGCGACTTTTTGTTGTCGTCAAGGAACACGTACTCGAGATGTGGCGGCAACTCCTTAAGTTCCAAATCCGGAGGATTGTCGACGGGAGGCATTTGCAAAGTCGTGGTATTGATAGCAATGACCGTGGGAGATGGAGGCGAAGGATTGTCTTCGGTGAGAAGATTGTCAAAGAAATTCATGTCTTCATCCCCCTCGGTGGGAGAATCATTAGTAGCTAAATTCGCATCTCCCATGGTAGCTTCAAGATTGTTCCAGAATAAATCACTATCTCCAACTAGAGACAACGATGAATCAATAGAGGACACGGTCTCAACATTGGGAAGAGAGGTAGGAATACTTTTGCAAGCATCATTAAAGTGTTCTTCACAAGCCTCATCGAGAACGTCAATACAATTAACGCTCTCATATGAATAAGGCTGTTTAGACAACTTTCCCATGTTGAAGACTACTTTATCGTCACCCACTCTCATGATAAGCTCACCGGCTTCAACATCAATAAGAGTGCGACCGGTCCTTAAGAATGGACGACCAACAATAAGTGGCACACGGGGGTCCATCTCGTAGTCGACGACAACAAAATCAGCAGGAAAGGTGAATTTGTCGACTCCTACAATAACGTCTTCGGCTATCCCCACTGGATAAGCAACCGTACGATTGGCCAATTCCAAAGTCATTTTGGTGGGGACTAGCTCTGGGAGAGATAATTGCTTCCAAACACTTAGAGGCATGAGATTAATACTAGCACCTAGATCGGCTAGGGCCATGCAATTCTCTACTCCCGGGAAATTGCAAGGGATAAGAAAACGACCCGGATCACCAAGCTTGGTTGGCAATTTCCTTAAGAGCATTGCAGAGCAATTCTCATTAAGTTGGGTGTTGGCAATATCGAGGAGCTTTTCCTTGTCGCTCAGAAGATCTTTAAACATTTTGGCATATTTGGGCATGTGAGCGAGAGCCTCAGCGAAGGAGATATTGAAATTCAGTTGTTTGAACATTTTAAGGAAATTCGAAACCTGAATATCATCCTTGCTCTTTTGCTTCTCTTTCCTCAACCTTGAAGGATAAGGGATAGTGGAAGAAGAGGAAGGCTTTAGGGGAATAGGATCACTCACAACCACGGGTGGAGGAGGGGTAGAAAGAAGAGGTGGAGAAATTGGGGAAGGAGAAGGAGGAGGAATAGGAGCAGGCGACTCGTTCTCCTTAGTCACAATCACCGGTGGAGGTATAGGAAGCTCGGGTTCCTTGGTACCTTTACCACTTCGAGTGGTGATTGCTTTCATCTCCCCTCTTGGATTCGCAACGGTGTTACTCGGAAGAGTACCCGAAGAAGAGGGTTGACTACTTTGGAAGAAACTAGCCATCATGTTCCTCAGATCATTAGTCTGGCTATCCAACGTGTTTCTCATATCTGCTCTCAAATCATTTCCTTGCTTGACCAAGTCGGCTTTCAGGTTGAGCACTTCTCTCTGAAGATTTCCCACTATCGCATCGTTAGTCCTCATATAAGTTTCCACTTCTTGGTGAAGAGCGGTGGGTTGGTTGGGAGGAGCATTGTATGCAGGTGGTTGGTAAGCAGGTTGTTGGTAGACTTGATTGTTTCTTTGAGGTGGTTGTTGCTGCTTGTGAGGTGGGATGTATGGTTGTCGAGGTTGTTGTTGTTGTGGAGGAGGGCGATTAAGGTTTTGTTGTTGGTTTGGGTTGGTAGGAGGGAAACCAGGTGGTGAAAGATAGTTGTTGCTGCAGTAGCTAAGCAAGTTACGGTCACCTTGGGGTTTTGCTTGATAAGCGGGTTGAGGATAGGTGCCATATGCCGCATTCACATTCTCAGCAGGGTAATCTTGGGTGGCGGTACAAGTTGTGTAAGAGTGGGGACCACCGCATATCTCACAAGGTTGGCTGACAGCGTTCACTTGAGCGTGTTTGGCGTTGTTGCTGTTGTTGTTGCTGACGGTGTGGGTGACAAGCGATTCAAGAAGCGTAGTGATTTTGTCTAATCGCTTGTCGTTGTCATTAGTGCTAGCACTAGCAACATTGGTCCGAACACTCTTGGTTTGCACACGAGACTTGTTCTCAATGATATCCCAAGCAGCATTGGAAGTCTTAGCCAATAAATTACCCCCTGAGGCACTATTCAGTGAATCTTGGTCACTCATGCTTAAACCATTGTAAAAAGTATTAATTTGATGTACTTTGGTAAAACCATGTTGTGGGCATTTTCTTAAAAGATCTTTAAAACGATCCCAAGATTCACTGAACGACTCATCGTACTTTTGTTCAAAGTTTATAATCTCATTCCGCAAAGCGGTAGTACGAGAGGGTGGAAAAAAGTAATTGATGAACTTTGTTTCCAAATCCGTCCACGAGAGAATACTCTGTGGCGGTTCCTTAGCAAGCCAATGTCGGGCTTGTCCCTCTAAAGAAAAGGGAAAAAGTTGTAACCTTATAACCTCCTGTGGAACTCCATTGAATTTGACCGTGTTGGTGAGTTGTAGAAATCTCTTGATGTGGTCGTGTGGATCATCAATGGTTCGTCCCAAGAATGGCTGAGCGGAGACCATCTGGATAAAGCCTGACTTTAGCTTGAAATTGTTGGCAGCAATTGGAGGGATGACAATTGGATCCGTGTTGCCATCTACATGAGCTTGGAGCAATTCAATCATGGGGCGGTTATCCGAAAGTGGCTCATTGTTGTTGTTATTCATGTTGTTGAAAGGTGGGTTGTTGTTGTTATTGTTGTTGTTCGGAGGTGGTATGTTATTGTTGTTTTGGACACCAGCCATGTCTAAGTTATCGAGAGGCTCGGGCTCTTGATAGGACGTGGATCGAGTGCGCATACACCTGCAAAAGAACGAACAAAGAAAAACAAAGCAAAAATATTTTTGGTTTTTATGTTTTTTACTTTTTAGGATTTTTTGAAAATTTTATATATTTTTAGTGTTTTTGAAAGTTTTCTTGAAAAAGTAACGTTCACGGGGAACGGATCCCAAAATCCAAGTTCTCACAAAAAACTTTTGATCTTAACGAGAAGAGCCGGCAGCGGCGCCATTTGATAAACTTATTTTGGGATGGGGTTCAAAATATTTCTCGGAATCCTCTCGAATTGATCTCAGTTAAAAGTGGAACGGTTTATTCTTGGTAACAAAAAGGAGTTTGGTTTACTAATCTACTAAACAGTAAAGCTAGACTTGAAAGTTTAAATAAAACAGTAAATGAAAAAGACCTTAGCAGGAATTACCCTATTCGGAAAACAAATATTATGCGGAATAAATTGTTCTATTCGGAAAGTTCCCTATGCGGAATATTGCTCTACTCGGAATGTAAGGTGCTATACGGAATATGAATGCTATTCGGAAAATATGGGCTTATGCGGAAAGATTACACTATGCGGAAAATCCAGTCTATTCGGAAAAATAAGCTCATTCGGAAAACATGTCTAATTCGGAATAAATCCCTACGCGGAATAAAAAGTCCTATGCGGAAAAAAGTACCCTATTCGGAATAACTGTCTATGCGGAAAGTGATGCTCTATGCGGAAAATAATGTGCTATTCGGAATATAAGGCTATTCGGAAAAATTAAAATGTTCCGAGTAAGGGAAAATAAAACTTGGCTATTCGGAAAATTATTCCGAGTAACAGAAATGGAAACACCCCTATTCGGAATATCCAATATTCCGAATAAGGTAAACACAAATTCGACTATTCGGAATATCCTGGGAACGAAGAACAGATACAGACGAGTAAAAACAGGGGACACGGTTCAAATCCAAAATCAAGCCAAATAATCAAAAAGGTTTAACCAAATTAAACACAAATCATTTAGATACCGTAAGAAACAAATCCCACCAATAAAAACACTAAATCAACAACCTTTTAAAATCAAACTCGAATCAAATAAGAACTTAAAAACTTGCAATAAAAATGGAGATGAACAAGATGAATGAAAAGATTGAAATGGATTAATTAATGAAAAAGTAACAAGAGTATTGAATCAAACTTACAAGATTGAAAGAAAGAAGAAAAAATCACCAAACTCCCTAATGGAGTTGGTTAAGGAACGAACCTAAGATACTGGGAAAAAGAAAAATGAACTAACTCCCTAATTGTGTGAAGGGAGTGTCTATTTATACTCCTAGTGGTTGGTTGGTGAGTGGGCTTTCTCCCTTTCTTCTTGTCTTCTCGTCTTTTCAGAAAAGTTGACGCTTTCGATTCTGATTCGGGATTTGTCGTCGATTAAATCCAACTCGTCTTTTGATTTCTTCGTTAAATAGACTCGAGTTTCTTCGACTTATGAAAATCTTCCGTCTTTAGTCCTTTTCTTCGATAAATCTTCGAATAGGCCTAGTGACTTTAAATCTTTTGCATCTCTTGGACAATAGACTTTATCTTGAGTCTTTTTCCTTGATAAATCCCGTGCAATCCCATGTTTTCTTTAATATTTATCCGGTTAGCTCTGAAAACACAATAAACACAAAAACCACGCATAATTCCAAACAAATGATATTAAATACGTGTTTCGGTCTAGTTTTAGTCCGAATTAAGTGGTAAAAGGATGGGTGTTTACACACCTATCAGGACCAGACCCACATATGTTCCCATTTACTATGACAATATTTGTCTTATTATGTTATCAAATGCACAACTGACGGCGTTCAACTTGCAAATGCTAAACCTTTACAGTACTTTTTTTTCTCGATATCCGTTCTTAAATTATCAAAATAAACCCTTACAAATTAATAAACATTGCACATTATACCCAAATACAACTTATTTCTTTCTTACGATTTCATACTATTTCAGTTATATTTTCCAGATATGTTCATCCTGTTTAAATAATCCCATTACTCGATAACCTTAATCATGGCCGTTTAGATAATCCAATTACTCGTTAAACTTAATCATTGTTCATCGTGGTTTTCTGTTTCCAGATTTGTGTATATCTATGGCCGGTTTTGTACAGGTACCTTCTTCAATCCAATATGCCTTTTAATAATTATGTTTAATTGAATATCCCATTTTGTTTATACAAAGTCTTTTGATGCGAATGTTGGCATCATAAATATGTTTTTGATATCCCATCTTGTTTCTACGTTAGGTTTTTAATAATTATATTTAATTGAATATCCCATTTTGTTTATACAATAGGTTTATGATGCGAAGGTTGGCATCAGAAGTAGTTTAGATTATTTGACAACTATTAAATCAAAATTGTCTATGATGGTCTCGCGGCAAAATCTGTTCAGGAAAACAGTATTTAGGCCTTGGTTGGATATAGGAACAGAGGAACATGATAATCATTTAATTAACTATCTTCTACAACATCAAAGATACATTGAGAACCCACCTCCTGATAAGTCTCTTTACTTTGATTTTGGGCAACATACCTTGGAGTTTAGCCAAAAGGACTTTTGTTTGCTTACCGGTTTACGTTTTGGGAACTGTTCCTTAAAACAGTATAGTAAACGTGAATCGGAATTCAAGAGACGTGTCTTTCCAGGCATCCGTAGAGTAAAGGGTGACGAAATTAAGAAGCTTATTTTGGACAATTATGCTTTTAGTAATTTGACCGATGATGATGTCGTGCGGGTCTGTCTACTGTTTGCATTAAATTGGGTGTTCATGGGTCTTCAGCTACGGGGAGTTGTTTCAGAAGAGTTGTTTAATCTAGTCGAGAATATTGATTCTTGGAACAATTTCCCTTGGGGTGAGTATATGTGAGACGAGTTTCACAATCAGGTATATAATAATGACAGAAAGTACCGCAAGGTTCATTTGGGCAAGAAAGTTGCCCTTGGCCCAACTTATCTCCCCACGTATACATTGCAAGGTTTTGTATTTCCATTAAAGGTGTGTAATTTTCTGATTATGTTTTTACATAAATCCTATTAGCAAGTTTCCTGCATACAATGTTTATGTTTCCCATTTAATCCAGGTTTGGCTACTGGAAAAGTTTCCGGTTTCAAGATGTTGGTGGTCTAAGAAGCTTGATGTACTACCTCGGTGTGTTGCATGGAGTGATGCGAAGCCATTTTCAAAATCCGATTATCCAAATTTATTTGATTTTAGAAATCCCATTTATAACATTGAGCCGACAAATGTTGAGAAAATACAACCCTAGTGGATTGCTAGTTTGGAATATTTTAAATCAGGTTCACGGTTGTCGTTGTCTACAGAAAAGTCAAACAAAAGAACCCGTTATAAGCGCATGTCTCTAAAATCACAAAAAAGGCCACCGCATAAATCACTCCTACAGAAGTAGATGTTGATTGCATTCAGTATGGATCTATATCATCCGGTGTTGTAGATATTTCCAAGGAGGTTGCTGATTTGAAGTGTGAATTCAATGATCGTATACGTAACCTTGAGCTTATATGTAGCAGCCCCTTTACAAACCACCTAGACAAAGTTGATGTTCTTCAAAAGATTAGTCAAATCAAAGCAGACTTTAAGATACGGTTAGCAGAACTAGTTGATCTCGTGAAGAAACCTTTATCTGGTTACCATCAGAAGGTATAGTTAAATTAACAACTGTTTGTATAAAAATACAAAAAAGTAAAATACATTATAAGTTTATGTTTTTTTCGACTTTTTATCAGGAAAACGATGACTTAGGCGGTTCAAAATTGGGAAGTTACACCACTGCTTTCGATGGTGTTGACTTAAATGTGGAAGATCTAAATGGAAACCACTCAATGATGAGAATCATATTGTTGCTGAGAATAAGCATGAGTTGCTTGATAATGAAAAGGTAACCTATCTATTTTCAAATGTCTCTTTGAGGAATGTCTGGTATATAATGTGTTCTGTCAACCTTGCAGGCATCCAGCCCATTTAATGCTAAGGTGATGATGGAAGAACATCCTGTTTCAGTTAATGAGAATAAGTGTTCAAACACATCTGATCACAACGAGGGTAAAGAGGCGTGTAATGATATGGAAGTTGATACACTTAAAACAGCTGGAGTTGAAGATTTTAGCTCTTCAAAATCTAATGCATCAACGATTAATGACCAAAATCATGAATTGCTTCATAATGAAAAGGTAACATATTTGTTTTCATATATCTCTTTGGGTTATGAAAAGGTAACATATCTGTTTTCTAAATATTTTTCTCAACCCTGCAGGCATCCAGCCCATTTAATGCTAAGGTGATGATGGAAGAACATCCTGTTTCAGTTAATGAGAATAAGTGTTCAAACACATCTGATCACAACGAGGGTAAAGAGGCGTGTAAGGATATGGAAGTTGATACACTTAAAACAGCTGAAGTTGAAGATTTTAGCTCTTCAAAATCTAATGCATCAACGATTAATGACCAAAATCATGAATTGCTTAATAATGAAAAGGTAACATATCTGTTTTTAGATATCTCTTTGGGCAATGAAGTTAGCATTTTTATTTTCTAATTTTTTTTTGTCAACCATACAGGCCTCCAACACAATTAATTCGTATATGGACACTGAATCGATTGTTCCACCTAACACAGAAGAAGTTATTTTAAGCTGTTCAATTCTGAATGATGAGTCTCCCCTTAAGAAAGAACATACTGAGTCGCTTCCTAATGACAATGTATAGTATCTCACTTCCCCCTGCTAGTCATACTATTCTATTTAAACTCCCCCTTGTTATTCTTATATAATTCTTGCTTTTTATTGCTAAATTATCAGGGTTTCTCCAAGGATGAATTAAATCAAACGAAAGAAGAAGTCGATATTTTAAGTTGTTCAATTTTGAATGAGTCTCCCCTTAAGAAAGAACATACTGAGTCGCTTCCTAATGACAATGTGTAGTATCTCACTTTCCCCCTGCTAGTCATACTATTTTATTTCAACTTCCCCCTTGTTATAATACTTTATACTGCTAAATTCTCAGGGTTTCTCCAAGGATGAATTAAATCAAACCAAAGACGGAAAAGTGTTTTTGTCTAACGACTATTCTTGTATCCAAGATGATCTTTTAGTTTTCGAAAACACTCAGGTAATAACTTGATCTTCATACATCTTGTTTGATTTAAGTATTCTGATCCCCTAGAGAATTTATATAGACACGAGAAATGAGTTGTGGATATGTTGCATCCCAGACTTGCATTTTGTCGGACGACACAAAAGGTTTCTATCCTACAGAGAAACTCGATGAACTAGACTTTGGGGTTGCGGATGTTAGACTGGAAATAAACTGTGCATCAAAGCTTTCTAATCACCAATTTCTTTCTGATGAAAATTTGGCGGATAATGCTGATCATATTGGAATCTCATCGGATCAGTTGGCAAATTCAGATTTAGCTATTCATCATGAAATTGAAGATGGGTCAAGTACGATGGATCAGTCAGTTAATAACGCAAATGATAGTTTCCCGGATGTGGCTTTACTTAATGTTGATGAACAACCAGCCCTTAAAAGTCAACGTGAGACTAAACTTAGTAAGTTTCGAAAAGAACCTTTCATCACCCACCCCTTGAGTCATCACAACCTAAGCCGAAGGTTCGTGAAAAGACCAAGAAAATTAAAAAGTTTACAATGCCATTGATTGGTCCTGATAATCATGAGATTCCCGAATGGTCCGAGGTATGTCTTTGTACATTTGAATTTTTTAATGAAATATATTTGAAAGTATTGTTTTTTAATATATACTTTGTTTATGAAGGATTTATGGCGCACAGTAAATGCACCAAGAAGCCGAACCCTTGTTCCTAAATATATTATGGACTTGATTATAAACCACAAGGATAAGGAATTCTATTTTCCATGGGGTCCTGATTCAATAACTGTTAAAGCTGCATTTTGGGGACGATTATTGGGTATCGGTCGTGGGGGAGATGGTTGGCTTTCGGATACTATAAGTAGAACTATATAAACGGTTATTCGATATTATAGATATTTTTCATATAGACGAATTTGGTCATTTATAAATTTATTTTTCAAATGGCAGCACTTGGAACTATGGATTTTATATTTGTGTCACTATAGACTGCCTGATGCCGATTACATACTTCATGGCCCATTCTTTCATACCTCTCTTTTTACTAAGGAGACTCGTTCCCATTTTGCTTCTGGTGTTACATATGGTGTCCCATGGTCCGATGTCGGTGTTGAAAAGGTTATATCTTATTTAATGTTTTATGTCTAGGTTCAATATGGCTTCTACTTACAGTTTATTTGATATTATAGGTTTACTTCCCAATCAATGAAGAAGATATCCATTGGGTCCTTGCTGAATTACATTTACGTTCTGGTGTCATAACCATTTACGACAGCATGCTTCCTAATCACTTGCTAGAAACTCAAGTTGAATATCAAAAATAGTGGCTGGCATTGGCTGAAACATATCAATATGTCATTCCAAAGTATCTTGAGGACAATGATGTAATGAGTAAGAAAGGGATTGATCCTAAAAATTACTCAATCACTTTCCGTTACGCTGCTAATGTCCCTACGCAAGTTGGCCCTTTAGGCGATTGTGGAATTTGGGTAATGAGAAATATGTTTATGCTGACAAAAAATAAGCAATTGGAGGTGACTAATCCATTGCCAGCAGGATTAGCCTATATGGAGCATTTTGTAGACTTCTTTTGGATATACAAGATTCCCACTAAGTGTGCAAACAACAGTGCCGAAAATTGATCGTCTTGATTACTTATGTAACTTCTATTTTCAGATATTATTCCTAAAAATGTTGGTCACAGTCTTTTGGACAACTTGATTGTTGAACTTTTGTTTATATCTATGTTAAATGCCATTTTCAAATGGGCAATATATTTGATCTATTGTGCATTATATTTATGTCTTTGACAAAATTGGTATTTTTCCCATAAGAAATATAGAAAAAGCTAAATTTGCTTAACCAATAAGCTGAAAACCAGCTTATAACATTCGAAAATTAATATAAGCTGAAAACTAGACACCCCTTATATACAAGCCCTAGGGAAACTTTATCAGTAAAGACCCTAGGGCATGACGGTAAGGAGTGTGTGTTGTGGTGTGTGTGGCGCAGGTTCGAGTCCTGGCCACGTCCAATTTTTTTAAAACTTTTTTATATTATTTTTCTTTTACACTACTTGTAAACTGGTTCCCAATACTAAAAAACAAAATTTAAACATAAGATTAACAAGATTAAAAGTTGATCATTTGTGAAAATTGTGCTACGGTTGAGCACTATTGCATTTGGTAAATAAGATTGAGAACAGTACAGACATTAAACAAAACAAACAAACGAAATGAAATACAATACATCATTGATATCACTAACAGACATAAGATGGCATGGAGAGTTATATAATTTCACTTGGTGGACTGTTAAGAAGAAATAACGATTCATTGTAGGGGACGACCATGAAAGAACCGGGTACTCCTTGAATAGCTAGGTTGTTTACAAACTGTCCGGTTGGTATGTTCCATGTTTCTAGGATGTGAGGAAAACCAACAGGGTTTACACTAGTCACAAATATCGGCTCGTTGTTATTTGTAAACCCCAACAACTTTGGCACTAGCTCGATAACCCTTTCGTGAAAGAAATTCACTCCATCCATTGAAAGCAAGCCATCCACCACATCTAATTGCCAACCACAAGTAACTCATCTCTTAGAAAAACTACTGTCCCTGAAATTATGAGAAGATTGTTTAGTTTTGAAAGCGTGTATGGAGGTGGAATGGCTCTTGTTATCTCCTCAGGAATATCTTCCAATATAAACTGGTGAGTATCCAGTCCAAAGGACAAAATCATAAATATTCTGTGCTCTTGATCACGGTTACAAATATACTTTTCAGAACACACCCAATAAATTCTTCCGGCCACCACCGCCTGGCTGCCCCTTTTGATTCGTAGAGATCCCCGGGGCGAATCTTCGGGTAACAAATCAATCCATACACGTGAGGACATTGTAAATACAGAGACTGAGCATGCACCTTCAACTACTGGATTAGTTATCTTCACTATGGTAGGTTCCTGTGTTACCTCAGAAGCACCAAACCCAAATACCTTTTTGGAAAAAAAAGAGCCTCTAGATATGGTGCCAAGATGGTCACATTTTTGTCCAATGTTGGGTTCCAAAGAACAAATGCGATTTCGCCGGCAACAACAAAACACCATATACCTTCAGAAGTGCAAAGTGCATCCAGTGAAGCAGAATTTAATCTAGATGTCTCAACTAGTCTGAATTCTAAGTCCCTATTCACCTTATACATGATACCATTACCCAGAATGTCTTCCTTGTATTGAAAAATAAAGCTGCAGTTAGAAACCTCATGAGACCCGTATTTACGAATGAAATCTTCTGCGTCAATGATAGCTTTCAGTGACTTACATATCTGACGACATCTGCATACGTCTCTTACAGGTAGTCTAAGCATGATTTCTCTTTGTATTTCTGTTGGAATAATCAGACATTTTTTTAAATTTTTTGTGACAAAAGAAACAAACAATTGGTATGTTGTATCTGATGACGAAGTTTTTGTCAACATACTTATAAGCTAGTAAATGCAGAAAAAACCTTAAAGAACATAGTACAATTTCATTAGTTGACTTTGTATCTCGACAAGACAAGTCAAAATAAATACAAGTTGATCACTTGAGCACCGTCAGTTGCTCAATTAACCAATTCCAAAGAAACAAAATAAGAATCCTAAATTAACATTCAGGAAAAGATTATTTCGCTTGCCTGTTCTTTTACAAACAAGAATACATGAACTAACAAATCTGAAAGTGATTACTTCCGGTTTCCTCTTTTGGTAAAAACGTTCGCCCTGTTTTGATAAATATTTCCCCCTGTTTTGATAAATAATTCCCCCTGTTTTGAGAAAAAATTTAACTAATCGTTGATCATTTGTGGATTAGTTGATCACTTGAGTACCGTCATCTGACGGTAAAGACATATTGTTGCTTCGTATAGTTTTGATGGTAAAGACATATTCGTTGGCATTTATATTTATAGAGTGATTTGTTACCTGCCGTAAACAATAGCTGATCACATGAGCACCGTTGGTTGATCACTTGCCTAAGTCTACGGTTGTTGAATTAATTTATGACCATTAACTAATGTTGTTACATTATCACTCAGAAAACCTTAAAGAACAGTGCCTACACTTAACAGCTCAGAAAACCTTAATGAACAGTGCCTACCCTTTCTGAATAATCTATATCTAGTTTCTTGTTGCACATATTTATGACCATTAACTTCACTGAGACTACCCTAAACAACAGGGTTAAAAGTCCTAGAAGCCATTTCATCATTTGACTTTCCTTGTATACAAGTCAAGTGTTCCATTACAAATTTTCTTTCAAAAGGAAACAAGGATTCATAATAGTGAAAAGGAAACATACATTAAGTCATACAACTTGTTCCATTACAATAATAAATACCCATAATGTCTAGTAACGGGTTAAGTTTGCAAAAGATTACATACCATTATACGGTTACATAATAAATACCCAGCCACGGGTTAAGTTTGCAAAAGATTACATAGGACAAATATACTAGTTGTCGCGTTTACCTTTACCCTTAGAAGGCTTAACACGCTTTGGCTTGGATGTTGCATCAGAAATTAGATCATCTGGGAGGTTCTTTCACCCTTTGAAGCCTGTTTTGACTCGTCATCACTGTAACTTAGGAAAAGGCTTTTATATTTGGGTCCCCCCTGTTTCTCACTTTCCGTGCCCTCATCAGAACTAGTATCATCAACATTCTTAGTTTGAGTTTTTTTGGCTTCAAAAAGAAGAACTCTGGTTCATCTTTCTCTTCCTCTTCCTCAAACTAATTGACCAGGTAATTAAATGGACCTTTACTAGACACTTTTTCCATTTCAATCACAGAACTTGACGAACTCGATGAATAGCTATCATCTGAATCCCATGTTAAGTAGTTTGATCCCTGAGAACTACCTTGATTATCTGAATTTGGCAACAAAATACGAAGTTAAGTACCAACAACATAAGTGTTCCTTTTAATTGGTATTCCTTAATTTTAAACAAGAATCCCCTAAAATATACCAAGAACATAAGTGTTCCTTAATCAACCAAAAATATACCGCATCTTTAATCATTAATCTACCATAGAGTTCCTTAATCTACCCTAAAATATACCGACAACATAAGTGTTCCTTAATCTACCCTAAAATATACCAACAACATAATCGTTCCTTAATCTACCATAAATATACCGAATCTTTAATAATCAATATACGACAAAAACATATCATATGTGTATCTCATATCTAATTATAAAATTTTGTATAACAAATTAAAATTGGAGTATTATACGGGGGATTAAATTAGATTGTCTAAATTTAGTATAATAATTTATTAAAGATGTAACTTACCGTTATGATTGGCTATTGTTCCTGATCTTGGGGATCTGATTGATTTGGGTATTGGTCGTAATTTATGTTTTGATCGGTTTTTATGTATTATCATGATAACCAATTAACCGCTTGTAAACAATCTTATCTAAAATGTGCAAATGTTACCCTTAAACTTTAATTAATTTTATTGTACATATATAAATTGGTATTTTTCCCTAAATTAAAAGATTGTTATCTAAATAACAACTTTGTTTATGTAAATAACAACTTAAGGTGACTAGTATAAAAAAATATTACTTTGGAATTAATATGTGAAACTACCCCTCTCTAAACGACTTGATGTAAACACTAGTTTAGTATAAAGCTTTGTAAAAGTCTAGCCCACCTGTTTCCACCTGTTGTAGTTACTATTCCCCCTGAATTCACAATTACTTCCCCTTGCGAAAGTCGAGCATCTACGCACTATTGGTTGAGCACTTGTAAAATGTACTTTGGTTGTTGAATCTCATAAAGACCATTAATAGTTACATGAATTTTGCTACTATATAATCAAGAAAAATGAGTTTCCTTTTTAGTTACTTGTTACTAAAAAATTTAAAAAAATGACTTCTTCCAGGAAAGAAATTAGTGTGTTTTTTGATTACGAAGGCTTAATTTTTGGTGTTAGCCTTAAGAAAAGCACAAATTACGAAGAACTTGTCTCTCATGCGAAGAAAATGTTCGATATTAACCTGCATTCCGATATCACATTTACTTATGAACAAGGTTCAAGATTTGTGCGCATACACGATGATGATGATGTCAATTTCTTCATCAATAATGTAGGTCACAAGAAAGGTAACCCGCATACTCTATTTATAAAAAAGATGGACATTACTTCTAGTCCTGTTAAGAAGAGTGATTTGGATCCTCTTAAACCTGATATAGATGATAATAATAATTCACCCTTACCGAAACAAGAAACTTTAGACAAGTATGAAATAATAGATTGGGAACAAAATACATTAACAAATATAGGTAGTCCACCAGAAGATATAGATCAGTACATGATTGAAGAAGGTGACTCAGGTGAATCAAGTAATTTATCTTATCGAACTGTGGCACAGGGTGATAGATTTGATAGTAAAGAATTATTAATGTGTAAACTTGGTGAAAAAGCTCTTTTAGAAGGTTACCAGTTTAAGCCTAGGAAATCAAATCCCCTTAGATATGATGTAATATGTGTGCACGAGTGTTGTGGTTGGAAAATAATTTCAAATAAGCTGACATCTTCCAATGAATGGATTGTTAAAAAGGTAAATGACCATCACACTTGTCCAAAGAACCAAATTGGTATGCATCATCGTAATGCTACCGCAAAATTTGTGGGTCATTTATTACAAGATAAGTTAAAAGAAAATACCACTCGTATATACAAGGGTAAGGACATTCAAGATGATATAAACAGTCAGTACAACATCGACATTACCTACAAACAAGCATGTAGATCCAAGAATGTGCCTTTGGAAGCTATAGCCGGTTGCCCGGTTGCCTCTTTTGCACAGTTACCGTATTACTGTCATAACTTAATGTTGACAAATGACGGTACTGTAACACATATCGAGACCGATGACGAAAAAAGATTTAAGCAAGTGTTTATAGATTTTGGTGTTTCGGTAAGCATTTTTATTTGTATCTATTTTTATAAGTATAAATAAACTTTCAGTATAGCTAAACTTTTTTAATAGATTTAGATTCAGAGCTTTAAGGACCATATGAGGCCGTTGTTGATAATAGATGGAGCTCATCTTAAAGGGCCATTCCAGGGACTAATTTGACAGCGGTGGGAATGGATGGCAAAAACCAAATTATACCTATTGCAACTGGTGTGTCTCAGGGTGAGAGTGCAGAATCATGGACATGGTTTTTGAACCACTTAAAGGAATGCATAGGGGAAAATCCAAAATTGGCTAATATCAGATAGACATGCTGGGATTTTATCAGCATGTGTTGCTGTTTTCCTAAATGCATTTCATGGGTACTGTTATAGGCATCTAATGATGAACTGTAAGTTGAGCGGTGATGTACTTGAGTCAACATACTGGAAGATGTGCAAATCTTACCTAATTGAAGGTTTAAATAGTAGGATCAGTGAAATTAGAGGCAAAAGACCGCAAGCATACAAAACCCTTATAGATGCTGGCGTAGACAAGTGGTCTAGGGCACATTGTACTAGTAATCGTTACAATTACATGACTTCTAACTCGGTTGAGTCAATCAATGCTTTAACAAAAGAACGAAGAAAACTTCCAATTACAAACCTAATGGAGTGGTATAGGAAACTGGTTCATAAGTGGTATTGTAGTCTTCGCCACAAATACAAAGGTACTATTATTGGTATGTTATCTATAGTTTAGATAAAAAGTTCCCCCTGTTTTGATAATAAAGTTCCCCCTGATTTGATAAAAAAGTTCCCCCTGTTTTGATAAATAGTTCCCCCTGTTTTGCCCTAAAATATGCAGTTGACATGTAATTACTCTATTTGATGAATAAGAAAAAATTTAACTAATGGTTGATTATTTGTGGATTAGTTGAGCATTTTTACAAAATCTGATAATTTGTGCACAAGTAAAAGAAGTTGATCATTTACAAACTGAGTATTATTTTTGTTTTTTTTTCAGATGCACAACCAAAGGACAATGAACTAAGTAACTGGTCTAAAGGAAAAATAACCAGGCGGTGGCGAAAAGGCGTTAGTTGGACTGTGACAGGCATTGAGAAGTTTAAAATTTACCAAGTTGATGATACTCGTAGAATCTATACTGTCGAGATATATAATTACTCATGCACATGTAGAGTTTGGCAACTTTCAGGTTTGCCTTGTGCCCATGCTTTGGCAATATGTAGAGTTCTTGGGTTGACAAAGTTTAATCACATGGCACAAGGCTGGTTTAAGAAAGCAACGCTAAAAGCCACATACCAATGAATGGTTTATCCAGTCGGAGAAGTTTCAAGTTGGCAACGTCCTAATTACTTGCAAGTTGTTAGGCCACCACTTATTGGTAAAAAACAACCGGGCAGACCAAAGAATACAGATCGTATTAAATCACAAGGTGAGGAAAAGCTACCTGTTAAATGTGGAAAATGCGATAATCGTGGGCACAACAGACAAACTTGCAAAGAACCGTTACCATCCAAAAAAGTAAGCTCTTTATGTTGTTTTTATATTTTATATTTGGGTACGTGGGTGTTTTGACATTTATATAATATTTTACATATGTTTTAGGCAAAGACGTGTGACAACGAAATAAGGCAGGGAGCACATAACGTCACTCAGCAATCAACGTCGTACTCTTTAGACGTTGTTAACTTGGATGAACCATAGATATGAATCATTTTATGTGGTTGTTAATGAACATTGATTTGTTGTTTCTGTTTAAGAACTTATTTTCTTATTTTTTCTTTTTGTATCGAACAATGTGGGTTGATTTAAATTCTCTATCAAACTGTTTGTTAGTTGATGATGTATGATATTTTCATTTTTTAGTCAGATAGCTCCCCCTGTGTTTTTTCAATATTTGATTAGCTTCACCCTGAAATTGAAACTTTAAACAATTGTTGATAGTTGAATGTTGTTTGACCATTTGTCCCTGTTTTTATAACCGTTGAGAGAAAGAACCGTTATTGGATAAACAGATGTTTGACCATTGACTTTTAACGGCGGTTTCATCATCAGTTGGTTTAATAACCTTCCAAAACAATATATTGATAATTTATTTTTTCAATTCAATCAAATTCGTCCAATATTAATTCTTCAATCTGCCTATAAAATTTCAATTCCCTTTTCTGGTTCATGGTTAATTGCAAATCAATCATAACCCACACGCAATGACCACTATTAAATTTCAGGATTATCACAACATGGTTGCCAATTTGAAGAATGTTGATCCCAAACTTAGATTGATTTAGCTTGTGTAAACGAGATTAAATCAAGTTTAACACGTAGAGAAACTTTGTTGTGTATAAAACAATTTAAGTATTATGCGGAATTAATATTTAAACAAGAACACACAAATAATGTAAACCAAACTTTCACTTGATTGATTAGAACAAACTTGCTTACAATGAAAGTGTAAAACGAATGAAAAACTTATATTGAAACAAAACCTAAAGGTCTTCTTTTATAGACATAAGAAGCCTTGTACAAGAGTCTACGTATCAGCTATTCTAGGTAAAGATAAATATAGAAAATACATTGTTGATCCTATCTTTACTAAAAAAAAACTAGAAACATAATACGCGTAGACTAAATCTTCTATCAGTGCTTGACTTCATCCTATCAACGCTTGACTTCTTTCTGTCAACGCTTGTTTTCTTCTTATCAACGCTTGTTTTCTTCTTGTCAGCGTCCAAGTGGATTGGATACATTTTATTCCCAACAATCCTCCCCTAAAATTGATATCTACTCTAGCAATCAAGTTTCAGAATAAAAACTAAGAACTAGGAGGATTCTTACAAATCTTATCATATTGGTAATAAACATGCCTAATCAAATCTTTGGCCATGTCACTTGAATAGTCATTCTCCAGCTGTGTTGTCTTCATCTTTTCCAAAACTTCTTTAGACATGGGATACTCAGCATCTACAAGAAGATACTCAGCAAACTTTGTAGAACTCAAATAATACACACCAGCAACTGAATACAAACGCCATTGAAGTCCATTGATATCATCCTCAAGATCCTTCCAAACAGGATCTTCTTCTTCTGGTGCACACATTTTCTTGAATGTTGACCAGAGCTTTATTCCATTGACTGAAGTAGGTTCTTCAGTCTCATACTTGGGCATCAACAACCTCCAAAGGTCTGCCAAGTCTTCCCTATCCATACTTGCAAAGAGAGACATAAGAGTAGTAAATGTGTGTACCTCTTTCCCATGTATGCCAATCATCCAAAACCCACTTGCATCTTCTTCATAGCTAATGATAGGGTTTCTGGCATCAAGAGGTAACACTTGTACCATATCTGAAGCTTCCATGGGTGAGAGCTTAATGCTCCTTCTTATAACAGCTTCACTGGGATTCAATTTATCCATATCTTTAGGGAACTCAAGTGGAACTCCCTTCTTCAAAGGCCTTGGAACAATCATTGCCTTTTGAATCTCCATCTCTTCTGCAAGTTCTTCTCTCCTTTCATCTGAGAGAAGTCTGATAGTATTCATTTCCTGCACTGTTGCCCAAATGGGATAAGCCTTATACTCCAACTCTTCAAACGATAATCCTTGCAATTTCTTAAAGGTCCATCATGTTCTATGAAATCTGAGTAACATGTAGTAAAGCTCCCTTCTATCTCTCTTCAGCAGTGAGAAAACATTGCTAGCCTTATGCTTCAGAATTACCTTGTAATCTTTTTGAACTCTTAGAAGAATCTCCAATCCCCAAATTTGATCTGAAATTGTCATATCTGGATTCTCCATAACCTTATCTTCCCAAGCATGGTACATCTGAGCAACTTCTAGCATATCATAATCTACTTGCAACTTTAACTCTCTAAGTTTCTCCCTTGCCAACTCATCACCATATTCAAGTCTTTCTTGTTGTTCAATCATCATAACACTTGAATTTGAACTCCCTTCATCACTTCCTTCTTGTTCCTCAGAAGTAACAACAAATGGTGATTCACCAACCTTCTTCATTTCTTGTTCCACAAGTTGTGCAACCAACTTTGAATCAAACTCTACTTGTACTGCATCCTTTGGAACTTCTGTATCTACCATGATTCCTTTACCCTTATCTAATGGATCAATGATGGGTAAAGATGATAATGATACCTGTGAAGAAACTTCCTTGATGATAGCTGATGACTGGAATACATCAACCATATCTGTAGGTCTGTCAACGCTCAAATTCTGTGTGTCAGCGCCCATCTTACTCTTGTCAGTGCTTGGTGTGTCAGCGTCCAAAGTCTGCTTGTCAACGCTCACCTTACTCATCTCAGCGCCTCTTGTGAACTGCTCCATCATTGCTGTAAAGGACAAGTTCAAGTTTGTAGGAGTAACCAAAGATGTATCAAAACCTGGTTGCTTCTTTAATTCAGTAAGGGCTTCAGCAACACCCAAAGATTCTCCATCATGTGAGCCTTTGTCACTCACATGGATCTGCTCATCCTCCCCTTTGGAAGAAACCTCCATACCACGCCTATTGTTAGCATCCTCCAAAAGAACAATCCTCTCCCTCAATTGCTTGAGTTCAAGGCCTTGTGTACTGACTGTTTGTACCAGGTCTGCATTTTGCTTTTGCAAGCTAATGCAGACAGCCATCAATTTCAACATTGTGTATGGTTCCAATATGCCCTCCTCTAGAATGGGTATTTGACCTCCCAAAGTAGAGTCATGGGGCATGGATGAGGTCTTAAAGATGTTAGGACTGGCTGGGCCTGCATCTAAGCGAGTACCAATAGTCCCAGCCTCATCCATAGCACCAACCGCACTTATGGTGGTGGTTCCCTCTACAACATGGCTAGGACCACTAGAGGAGAACACTCCAGTAGTCCTTGGGCGTTTTATCAACCTATATTC
This sequence comes from Glebionis coronaria, assembly GCA_025667525.1. Classification (NCBI taxonomy): domain Eukaryota; kingdom Viridiplantae; phylum Streptophyta; class Magnoliopsida; order Asterales; family Asteraceae; genus Glebionis; species Glebionis coronaria. The sequence continues at coordinate 507,387,121 of CM046881.1, read as the reverse complement.
AGGGGGTGTAGAAGATGATGTGGATTGGGTGGTAGTTTGAAGGTTAAGGGGTGTTTGGGTCTGTGAAGGAAAGGTGTCAACGTTTGGATTACTAGTGTCAATGCCAACACTTAACATGTCAGCATTGAAGGATTCTTGGTCAAGTTCCATGTGTTGAGGTGAAGGTAAAGGGTATGGTATTGGGTCAAGTTGCGGTTGTGGGTCAGGTTGAGGTTGTGCTACTGCAATAACAGCAAGCATAGCTTGGGTGAGAGGTAAGTCTCTGTGAGGGGGTGAGTTCATCTTACTAAAAATAGCTTTCTTTTGCATAGGGATCTCATAAAAAAAATCATCATGATCCCTTGTGCAATACCCTTGGTCATCAAAAATCATTTGTAAAAATCTGGGATAAGCCAAAGTCATCTTATTACCCTTGTTTTTACACATGCCATCAAAAATCAGTTTTGAAAAATTATACTTTTGCCCATTTGTAAAGCACAAAATTGCACTAGCAATTGATCTGTTAATTTCATTATGTGCAGTACACTTGGGACTCAAACATTGAAGGATGACATGTATTAAGTACTTCCAGGCTGGAGGGAATTCTTGTTTATGATATTTATTTAAAGTACCCTCTTCAGGGAAAGGATACCCCAAAGCCTGAAGTCCTTGTTCTATCTTATTAATGGGGAGAGTGGTTATATCATCTCCATCATTAAGATGCAAAGCCTGTCGAACCAAGGCTTCAGTAACCACCCAAGTACGCCCATGAACAATAGCTGTTAATGTAGTCACATTATTAAGCGTTGAGGAACTAACAGTGTTCCAAAACTGTTTAATATGAGTGACAGGGATGAGAGAAGCATGAGAAAGTGCATACCTAAGTGGAGATGCATTCAAATACGCCGCCATCTGAGTGTATTGTGGAAACAGAGCATCATCAGCCTCCAAATAAGCAATCATATTGTGCTGACTTCTGAATCCCAATACCAAGTCACTTGGTTTAAACTTAGGCGCCATAAATGTAGAAAGCTGTTTATGAAAGATTGTAAAAGATGAATTATAGGAGAAAATTGTTAGACAAGAATATGAGAGTACCCTGTTTTAAAAATAGGAGCCAAATATATAGGAGTGATAGGCACATGTGATTGGTCAAAAATGAGGCAAGTATTTTCAAAATATAATGATGAAAATATTGAAAAGAAAATAAGTTATCTTGTGCATTAATTAAAAGTTATCTACTCCCAAAATTACGGCCCCAATATTCGTCAAAAATAACAACTGGGTAGGACCCAATGAGTGTCAACGGTCAAAAATAACCCATCAACGCCCAACGGCTATATTCTTGTCAACGTTTGCAAAAGCCATGTCAACGTCTAAATTGGTCACAACAACGCTTGGTAATATATCTGTCAGCGTCCAAAAATAAAAGTAATAAAAATGAAAAAGGACCTTAACAAAGTAATTTATCCTAGTGAAGATAACCTATAAACTGCAAATTATTATAGGGCGGCCAGCACTGTCCAATTATGCACACTTGCTTATGCAAGATAGACATAACAGTCCTCTAGTGTCCCTTGCTAACCAAAATTCTTAACAGTTAAGTTATCTCATAAAATCCCTTGTAACTCCCAGGTAAACCCAATATAAAGCATACCCAAGTCTCACAACAGACCACATCCAATTCTAGGCCAAAAAGGTCTTGGCAACATGCATAGTGTATCAACTTTGCATGCTACAGTGCCTCATGAGATAGAAAACTAACTCATACTCACCAGTGGACACAATCTAGAATTGTGATAAGAGTATCATAAGAATACCCAATAGTCCTAAAGGTTCCTAAAACCTCCCCTTAAACTGAGATACATAAGTTGCCAAATAATATGCATGTAAATAAAATTTTATGTCCAGATAGGAATATAAATATTCCAACCATCATCCATAAATTGAAACATGCTCCAATGATTCTCTAAGGATCCATAAGCAACTCTGTATCCAATGGTACAATGCTAACAACGCCTACACACTTAGATCAAAAACCACAAAACTAACATGTTGCTGACAATGTCACGATAACACTTATCAGCGTTAAGATAACCTTTGTCAGCGTTAGACAAATAAAGTGGAAAATCTAACTTCTCAAAAAGACCAATAACAATGCATATCCTGTACATACTTTTACACTAAGATCCCAAAACACATATTAAGTGAGACTGATCATTCCAATACTTGTTAGCAAGTATTGAAATCTTCCAGTATCAAAAGGTTTAGTTAATAAATCAAACACATTTTCTTCTGTGTCAACCCTATCTGGTTGTATTAAACCTTTTTTAAAACAAACTCTTATAAAATGATGTCTAATTTCTATGTGTTTTGTTTTAGAGTGATGTACATGATTTTTAATAATGCATAAAGTGCTGTTATTGTCTACAAAAATCTTGGTATGCATGAAATTATACCCATAATCTAACAGCTGGTTCTGAATCCATAAGACTTGTCCACAACAAGCAGCTGCTGCTACATATTCTGCTTCAGTTGTAGAATTAGCCACCACTGTTTGTTTCTTGCATTGCCAAGAGATCAATCTACTCCCAAGAAACTGACATCCACCAGTTGTGGATTTTCTATCAAACTTGTCACCACCATAATCACTGTCTGAATATGCAATAAGTTCCAATGGTGAATCTTTTGGATACCATAATCCCAGGTTTGGATAACATCTAAGGTACCTAAAGATTCTCTTTACTGCATGAAGATGACACTCTTTGGGAGTCACTTGATGACGTGCACATGCACACACAGCAAACATAATGTCAGGTCTTGAAGCTGTGAGATACATCAATGAACCAATCATTGATCTATAGTGCCTGACATCCACATCTTTTCCATCTCCAACTTTTCCCCAAGGGTGTTCTCTATCCATAGGAGTACTAGCCCTTTTCTCATGTGGAGAAAAGCCAAACTTCTTCAAGATTTCGGCTACATATTTATCTTGAGAGATGAAGATACCATCTTCTTTCTGCTGAACTTGTAACCCTAGAAAGAAGTTCATCTACCCCATTGCACTCATCTTGAACTTGTCTGTCATAAGCTTGGAAAAGTCTTCACTCATCTTTGGACTTGATGAGCCAAAGATGATATCATCCACATAAACCTGGACAAGTAAGAAATCCTTACCAGTCTTCTTTGTAAATAAGGTCTGGTCTTTGGTGCCCCTTTTGAATCCATTTTCCACCAGATAGGTGGACAATGTGCCATACCATGATCTTGGGGCTTGATGAAGTCCATACATAGCTTTCTTGACTCTATATACCTTGTTTGGATGCTCTAAATCTTCAAAACCAGGAGGCTGCATTACATAAACCTCCTCTACAATTGTGCCATAAAGAAAAGCACTTTCACATCCATTTGATAGACAGTAAAGCCCATGCAGGAAGCATAGGCTAGAAATAACCTTATAGCCTCAAACCTTGCAACTGGTGCAAAGACCTCCTCATAGTCTATCCTTTCCTCTTGTGTATATCCTTGAGCCACTAAACGTGCCTTGTTCCTGACCACAATGCCTCTTTCATCCTTCTTGTTTCTAAGAACCCATCTTGTCCCAATAGGTCTGACATGTCTGGGACAATCAACCAACTCCCAAACATCATGGATAGCAAATTGGTGAAGCTCATCTTGCATTGCTTCCACCCAACTTGGTTCTTTGAGAGCATCAAAAATATTCTTGGGTTCCCGTTGTGACAGAAAACAGGCAAACAAACATGCTTGAACAAGAGGGGTATCAACCTTCTTGTGAATATTGGCAATAAATCCTCCAAGATTCTGATGAGATCTTCTAGTTTGAACAGGAGACATCACATCACCAATAATTAGAGAAGAGGGGTGATTTTTGATTGTAGAAGTAAGCACTCCCCCCTTTAAAAGTGTGTTATCTTCAATATCATCTTCCATGTTACCAATATCTTCTTCAGACTCTCTTCCCTCAATATCTGAATGAACCTCTCCATTTCTGTTTGAAGGTTCACCTTGTTTAAAATTGGAAGAGAAAATATGGCCAAGAGAGTTATCAACGCCTTGATCATGGCTGTCAACGTTTGAGCCATCAACGTCTAAAGTTGTCTTATCAGCGCCAGATTTTCCTTTGTCAGCGCCTGAAAGATCATGCATATTGTCAACTGGTGATACTTCGGGACCACCATTTTCCTTTCCTTTCTAGCAGCAGCAGCAAATGCATCTGTCCATATGGGAATAGTGACATACTCAAGTATGGGTGATGATTTGTCTGCTTATGATCCAACCTCTTCATTAATCTGTGTACCTGAAACATCAACAACTGGTTCTTCCATAATATTTGAAGTTACCTTCACAATGTTTGGATTAGTAACAGGCATATAATTCAAAGTCCTAGATAGAGGTTCCAAGTCAAATAACCAATTTGGACCACTTTCAGGATCACTAGGTTTACTTTCTAAAAACCTAACATGTACTTTTTCAAGTATACGTTTTTCCTTCTTAATGTAAACCCTGTATCCTCTACTCTGCACTGAATAACCCATAAAGTAGCCTTCATCACCTTTAGCACTAAATTTACCTAAGGCATCACTAGTATCCAACACCACTACATGACAGCCAAAAGGTTTAAGAAAACCAATATTAGGTTTCCTTCCCCAAAGTAACTCATAAGGTGTTTTGTTGTGAATCTTGTTGACTAATGCCCTATTTTGAACATAACAAGATGTATTCACAGCCTCAGCCTAAAAAGCAATGGGAAAGTGAGCATCAGCCAACATAGTCCTAGCTGCTTCTATGAGGGTTCTATTCTTTCTCTCAGCAACCCCGTTTTGTTGTGGGGTTCTAACTACACTAAACTGTCTAGTAATCCCTTTCTTGGCACAAAAATCATCCAACAACTTATTTCTAAACTCACCACCATTATCATTTCTAAGCATTTTAACCTCATTACCAGACTTCTTTTCAATTTGGGTAATAAAGTTAATTAAAGTATCAGCAGTGTCACTTTTCAAAGCTAAAAAGAAAGTCCAAGTAAACCTAGAAAAATCATCAGTGATGACAAAACAGTAAGATTTACCATTTAAGCTTTCTATATTAGTTGGACCAAACAGGTCCATATGCAGCAAGTGAAGTGGTTTAGAACTATAGTGCACTTGTTAGAACTTAAATGAGACCTTGTGTTGTTTGCCTTTAAGGCATGCAACACAAGAGTGGTCATTGTGGAAAGCCTTTTCAGGCAAACCATCAACTAAACCATGTCTCACAAGTCTATTTATATTTTTAAAATTAATGTGTCCTAATCTCCTGTGCCAAAGATTACTCTCATCAACTGAAGCCTTAGCATAAAGGCATGACAAGTTATTATTCATCCTAATTCCATTAAGATTCACATTATAAATGTCCTTATGCCTAGGTGTTCTATAATCAATGAATTTCTCATCTGGTATTTTAAAATCCTTGCTCAACACCAAGCATTCAGTATCAGTGAAAAGAACCTTATTTTTGTTATCACAAACTTGTGATACACTAAACAGATTATAGTCAAGTTCTTTTACCAGAAACACGTTTTCAAAACACAAATTGTTGGTGAGAAGAGTTCCTTTGCCTGTGATAGTTCCATATCCGCCTCCAAAGTAAACTTTGTCACCATCCTTAATGGGAGTGAAGTTTGTGAGATAATCTTCCTTCCCAGTCATGTGCCTAGAGCATCCACTATCCCAATAGCCATAATCCTTTTGAATGCCCTGCACATAAAGAAAACAAATTAGTTTTCTTTGGGAACCCAAGCCTGATTAGACTTGGATTCATTTGGTTGTTCAACAAGAACAGACTTAGTCCTCATAACAACCCCTTGTTCGTCCCTTTTTGGATTAAACACCCAGTTAACCCCAATTGGTTTTGTTATTACCTTTGAAATATAATTAAATCTATTACAGGTCATAGAAATCCCATCTGAATTAGGGTTTTGATCTTGCTTAGGTCTCCATGTCAAGCTAGAAGAAGCTTTAGACCCCTTTCCCTTTGGTTGCAAATATTTCCCATTATTTGGTATGGTAAAGTTTCTGTCAGCGTTTGATTTGGTCTTGTCAACGCTGAAATTACCCTTGTCAGCGTTGAACCTAGGGTTTGCTACAGGAACCCATTGTCTATTAGACCATGTATTGGTCTTCTGAAAAGGTCTTGGTCCATAAGTATTAGACCCTTTTGAAAAGAATGGGGCTGGTCTAACAACTTGTGGACTTTGCTGAACAAAAGTTTTGGGTTTGACAGTGTTTGACTTTTTTGTCAGCATTGACCTTTGAAGCGTTGACACACTTATAGGCTAAATGTGAAAAACTACCACAAGTATAACAGGCTTTTCTAGGCATAACTCTAGGTCTAGAAGAAAAGAAACCTGTTACATTATCACTAATTTGGCTTTTTGGTGACCTAGTTTTTCTATACATTTCTGCATATTTAATTCTAGGTTTTCTAACAACGTTTGAGCCAAGGTCAACAGTCTTGCCAGTGATTGGGTTTGTTACTTTGATAGGTGTAGACTCATTTGGGCTATCACTAAGCATGCCACCCTTAACAAACAAGGTAGGGTTGGCTTTCTTCCATTGGTCTAAATCAGTCAACTTCTGCCTATATTCTTCTACTGGGGTAAGAACTCTTGGTGGAGGAATAAATTCCTCTTCTTGGAATTCTGGGCTATCACCATAGAAGTCCCTAGCAGGTGGTGGTACACCAGCATACTCTTTCATCCCAATCCCAGTCATATCCATAGAATCCCTTTGTTCACTAACACATTTTTCTAGGGTTTGTGAGGCTTTATCAAATCTCTGAATTTTAAGGTCTATATTATCCTTATTTTTGATAGCCTCATCTAACTTAGCCTGTAATTCAGCATTGACCCTCTCCATGATGTTTCTAATATCAGTACTAGCATTTAAATCATGTTTTAAGATATTTATTTGATCTTTTAGGTCAAGCTCCATTTTCTTATACTCAGATACAGTCTTTTCAGTTTGAGTAAGAGCAAGTTGATAGTTAGATAACTTTCATCTTTCATTACCCACATCTGTTGACAATTTTAAAACTTCTTTGTTAAGTCTTTCAGTGTTTAGACGACAACCCTTACTACAAAAAGCATCATCATATACCTCATTGTCTGATGAAGATGAGGAGTGTGTCATGAGAGCATAGTGAACATGCTCTTCTTCTTCCATTTCAGCAACCAAAGCTTTATCTTCCTCATCCTTAGCCAAATAGCTCCAATCCCATCCAACACCATCAATTTCTTGCATTGCAACCATGGCTTTGGGATCCTGAGCCTTAATGATTTGGCTTGAGGGTTTTCCAGCATCAGATCTTCTTGGAGATTTGCATTCTCTCATAAAGTGTCCCATACGATGGCAATTGTAACACTCAACCTTGGATTTATCAAATCCAGCAGTGTCCTTTGCATTAAAAGTCATATTCTTCTTGAATCTTTTATTCCATCTGTTTGCTCTTATACTTGCAAGAGCCATATTCCACTTTATGTCTATCTCCTCCAAATGCTCATCACTAATTTGCTCAAGGTCCTCATATATAATCACTGAACCATTGGGCAATGAAGCAATGTATGCACACACAATATCTAGATCAAGACCAGCAGGCTTAACTCTTGGTGAGTCAATTTTGTATGTGTCAGCGTCTGAATATGAGGCGTTGACAGGTTTTGATCCAGCGTTGACACAAGTTGATCCAGTAACAGGGTGCATGTATGAATCCTTTTGATCAAATTGACCTTCACTATGTGAGAAGAAGGCCATGTTTCCATTGGTAGACTTGCTTCCATGATCCAAAATAGTTTCATTCTCTATTAGCCTCAGTTTATTGTAAACATCATCAAAAGTAGAACTTTTGTGAGTGTTATTAGCAATTATAGACCTTGCTTCAATCTTCCATGCATCACCAAGGCTTTTAGGAAAAGTGGCGATAATATCAACATCACCAAGCACTGTTCCCATGAAGGACAACTTGCTTGTAATGTCAAGAAGTCTGCTTCTCACACTACTTAGCTTCTCATTAGGTTGAGCCTTAAAAACAGCATACTCATGCAAGATTTGCTTCTTTTTCTCTTGTACAGTATCATCATTACCACCATAAGCAACTTCAAGAGCTGCCCAAAGATCTTTTGCAGACTCATAGCTTCTGTATTTGTGTTGATTTTCTTGCCCCAAAGAGAGTTTCAGAATGCTTAGGGTTTTCATGTCAACCCTTCTCTTTGCTATATTCCCAGTTGAGACAACTCTACCATCTTCAGGTTTTTCTCTTCGATCCTCTTCAGTAGAACCTTGAACATTTGTTCTTTGTTGGATGACATCTGCAATCTTTTGAGCCTTATTGAATGTGTTTCCATATTCAATAATTTCCCATAGGTTGTAGTCATGGATTTGTAGATATTGCTCAAAGTTAAACTTCTACAGCTCAAAATTGTCTGGGTCTAGCATGGGAATATTGATGTTGTGGGTTGAGGAGGAGGAGGAGTTTACTTCTGGGGTAGACATGATGTTTTTAGGGTTTTGTGAAAATTAGGGTTTTTGGCGATTTAGGGTTCTTGTGTTCTTTAGATCAAAGTTTCTCAACAAGCTCTGATACCACTTGTTGATCCCAAACTTAGATCAATTTAGCTTGTGTAAACGAGATTAAATCAAGTTTAACACGTAGAGAAACTTTGTTGTGTATAAAACAATTTAAGTATTATGCGGAATTAATACTTAAACAAGAACACACAAATAATGTAAACCAAACTTTCACTTGATTGATTAGAACAAACTTGCTTACAATGAAAGTGTTAAACGAATGAAAAACTTATATTGAAACAAAACCTAAAGGTCTTCTTTTATAGACATAAGAAGCCTTGTACAAGAGTCTACGTATCAGCTATTCTAGGTAAAGATAAATATAGAAAATACATTGTTGATCCCATCTTTACTAAAAACAAACTAGAAACATAATACGCGTAGACTAAATCTTCTATCAGTGCTTGACTTCATCCTATCAACGCTTGACTTATTTCTGTCAAAGCTTGATCTGTCAACGCTTGTTTTCTTCTTATCAACGCTTATTTTCTTCTTGTTAGCGTCCAAGTGTACTGGCTACATTTTATTCCCAACAAAGAAGAGTGATGATCACAGGGAATTTGATGATATTGTGGCCTATCTTCATGTTTGCTACTTTAAGTTCGCACTTCAGGTAAATCCTAAAATCTACACTTCACACATTAAGCAGTTTTGGAATAATCCAAAGATAAAAACTGTCGATGGAGAAGTAAAAATTAAGAGTAAGGTTGATGGAAAATATAAGTGGGTAACTATTGATTCAATCAGAGACTCACTTCTATTGAATGATGCGGATGGTGTCATTACTATACGTGAAACCGAATTGTTTCAAAATATTTCATTGTTGGGCCATAATATTGCTGATGATCAAAAATCAAAGTTTTTAAAAGGAGAGTTTGCACCCCACTGGAAATTTTTGATACATGTAATACAATAGTGTTTAAGTCCCAAAACAACCTCGTTTAATGAATTCGGGAGTAATATTGCCATGTCACTTGTATGTTTGGCAACAGGAAAAAAATACAATTTTTCGCAAATGATTTTTGATGCTATGTTGAAAAATGTGAAAAGCAAGAAAAATTTTTGTATGTACCCAAGATTTTTGTCAGTTATTTTAGACATGGATAGGGAGATCAAACACAAAAGGTTTTACAAGATGGCCAAACACAAAGCCAAATTATTCAACATCTGGAACCCAAACACACAAAACTTTTCTGGGAGATATGTCCCATTAACCAAACCAATTCTTGATATAATTCAGTGTGAAGCTTCTGCAAACACAGCAGAAGCCCATCAAACACCCTCGCTTGAATCACAACCTCATCCTGACCCTGTACCTAACAATAACGTTGTATCATCTCATACCAAGTCGATCGGGGTACATTCAGTTGTAGAAGAAGAGGCTCGCACCATAGGTGAGGGTAGTAAGCAAAAGATGACTGAGCCAGGCTTTGAAGGTAGACATGAAAGTGGCAACACGGGTGAGGGTAGTATGGAATCCTTGACAAATACCGAGTTGACTATTTTGTGCACTAGTCTGCAAAGACAAAATGCATAACTGGAACAAAAAGTAAAGGATCGGGGTCTGGAAATTGAAATTTTAAAAACAAGACTTGAACAACTTGAGGGGACGAGAAGTAAAAGTTTGGTTGTTTCCTCTAGTGATGGCAATGAAGATGATGATGCTGCCAAAACGAATGAAGATTCAAAGGAGTCAAGTGGGACTGAATATTATGACTATCCCACAGAAAATATTGAAACAGATACTGTAAAGGTTACTTTTAATAAAGGAAGTGATAACAGAAGTTACAACATAGATGATATTGCTGATATATTTGCCAAAATGGCACAAACATCTGATCAAACACAACAATGTAAAAGAAAATATGAGAGTGGTTGTCCAGGTACGTCTGGTTTTGTTAGTCAGCGTAACAAATCAAAAAGAATGAAAAGGATGGAAAATCTAGGGAAGTTTGCTACTGATAACACGGGACCATCTGATGAGGAGATTAATAAGAAATTGAAATTAGTTCTTCCTGATGACTTCAAGCTAGATTCAATGTCGACAAAGTACACGGTTTATAAATATGAATCTGTGATTGATAAGGGTATGAGTTGGTGGAAGGTGTTTAGGACAAATGGTGATTGTGAAGCGTATCAAACGTTTCAAGAAATGTTTGAGGCTTTAGACAGAGAAGATCTTGATGATCTTTGGAGTTTGAAAGCAAAATTCATGTCTAAGCCACCTACAAAAGACATGGAAAAAGATTTTGACATCTGGACTACAATGAAAAGAATGTACGAGCATGATCAAAAAGATGCCATTTGGGGAAACCAGACGGATTCAAATATGATATTCTGGAGGCTGTTTTCTTATTCTGTAGTTATTGAGGTAATTATGACAGAGATGATTGTCTACTTGCTAGTCGATAGGATGTATCCCCTCACACAGGAAACTTTAAAGAAAATGCTAGAATTTGATTTACAGGTTGATTGTATCAATCATGTAGCTTATCAGTTGTTCAAGTTTTTGTACTCTCAGATTCTCCCTTGAAGAAGTTACTTTATTTACTTTATTTAATGTAATTTACTCTATTTGCTGAATATTTAGCAAGAAAATGGTGGAATTTATTTAATGTATTTTACTCTATTTTAATTTCTCAATTTCTGAAGTTATGAGTGACCTGGACAACGCAGATCCACTGTTTTGACAAAAAATTCCCCCTGTTTTGTCAAAATATTCCCCCTGTTAATATTATTTCATTTGATGGAAAAGTTGAGCATTTGTGCATTAAGCAACAAAAATTTGAGCATTTGTGCAATATCCAACAAAAAGTTGAGCATTTGTGCATTAGGATCACAAAAAATTGAGCATTTGTGCAAATATGAATCATATAGTTGAGCATTTGTGCACTATGAAACAAAAAAGTTGAGCATTTGTGCACTATGAAACAAAAGTTGAGCATTTGTGCAATATGGGAAAAAAAGTTGTGCATTTGTGCAACATTTGACGAATATTTTTAAGAAACAAATATAATAGATAAAATATCACAAAACACATACTTGAATACTTTTTAACAAATAATAAAACAAAATAAGTTAGAAGTTATTTGAAGCAATTCAAACATAACAGTTGATTAAAAATTGCGTCTAAGACATATGCAGGAACTACATTGCTATCTTGTGCTTGAAAAAGAATTACAACATTTTCTCTCTATAGGCAAGGGCGGTTTGTATTGGATCTTCAACATAGAGGGAGATACCATGGGCTAACCTATTTATATAGAAAAAAATAAAAAATGTAAGATCTGACAAAGGATATATAAGACAATGAGTTATACAAGGATATACCTGTAAAGGAAAATGCAGAGAAATACGCCACAGTCACCAAATACCCCACCTTGGATTGGGACATTTTTTGCTCGACAGAAGTTAATAGAGTAGGAATTTTTTCAATATCTTTGCTTTCAAACACCCCGGTTTTTTCTAAAACAACAGGAAGTTTATTCCCTAAACACTCCGTTACTGGCAAATACCAGTCACTACATTCATCATTATAATTTTCACTGTCATATATCGTAACATTTCCAGATGTGATGTGAAACTGTGCTAAGAACCAATGTCGTTTGGATTGATTGGAATGAAGACCTATAAATATTATTATCCATAAAATTAAATTCAAAATAATATATGATTTGCAAATAAGATTTTTCAAACTTGAAATAATTACCTGTTCAACATCTCTCCACGACAACGGGTAAACTTCATCCGTTGCATAAAACAGTGGCATCGATTCGGCCATCAAACTAAAAAAATAACAGCTAACCATTGACCAGTCATGAGATGATTGTCTAAAATGCCACATGTACCATACCCATAGATCAATGTGCTATCACAAGATAAATTAAAATATAATTAACAATATAGATCAATGTGCTATAACAAGATAAATTAAAACATTTAGTATAAGTACCTCATCCAAATACCAACCAACTCGTTCTTCATCCACACCAACAAAACTATCCTAGAAACTATGATCTACTGAAATGTCATTGCACTATGAGAACTTGCAACGAGGAATTGGTAAGTTGTTGAGGAAAAACACCGTCGGGGAATCATAATAAATTTTGTCAATACTTTTAGATGGTCTCCTAAGATCCTGAAAATAACAAATTATCAGTAAAGACAGTTAAGTTAACAAAAAAGATAATAAGAATTAATTTGATGCCGTGAATGGAGGACAAACCTCTTTCCATGGTTCAAGATTCATGCACATTTTAATCATAAATGCATCAAGAACGTTCTTCTGATTTCTTAATGCATCCATGATGGGTAACACAGTATCTGGATTGTTGAATTCCGGTTGCCTGACCACATTAACATACCTCCTATTGGTGTTGCTTCCAGTTTTCTGTAGAGCAAGTTTCATGTGACTGGAATTAGATATGTCCCTGGTCTTCATGCTTCGTTGTTCCTCTTGCAATGATTTCATTCTTTTTCTCTTAACCTCATCCAGCCTATTCTTTTCAGCCTCTAACTTTTGCGCTTTGGTGCGAGAATTTAACACAAAAATTTTCTTCTCAGAACGGTGATCCTGTTTAAAGTTATATATACTTGTTATAATACGCTTAAAAAATATATTGGAATACCAAAAAGTTGTGCAAAAAACATACCTGATTATCAAACTCATCTAAAGCTTTTACCAAATCCTTAACAGGGTCTTTGCTTGATCGTACAATTGGAGAACAATTAAATGAAAAATATTGTATTTCATCATCACTCAAATACTTGTCTCCAAGATCACACGCCTTATCAAGACTAGGCAATTTATCATGTTGATTAATTTAAGAGGCTATTATTATATTGTGCTTTAAACCAATGAATAAGAGGAGAATTACCTTTTGGGAAACTATGTTAGTCTTATCTTTACGGGTGAGGACCTAAAACATTAAGATTAATGAAGTTAACGTTAAATTAACAAGAGAATGTGTAAAACAACTTGATAAACCATGTTTTAAAACTTACATTGATAATAGTCTCAAGCTTGTAAACACGTGATTTCAAACTCTTAGTCTCTTTCGGTAGAATCATTAAACTGTTGGATAATTTCTCTAGAGCCTGAAGACGGTTCTCAATTGATGGTTCTTTGCTAAGTGTACCTTTTGATGACTCAGCATCTTCCTCCTGGGCTTTGCGGGCTTTCATCAATTTTTTTAAATAATCACCAAATAGGCCACCGTATTCAACAGGAGGAGCTCTAGGTGTATACCACTTGAAATATTTATTACTTCTTGTATACCAACCAGTTTTCCCCTCAACTTTGTTTGGATAAATGTCAAAATCTGGAGCTTTTGCCTGAAGGTAAGGACATACAAAACTTAGAATGCCTATTTGATCAATTAAACCTGTACTAAATAAAACAAATATTCCCCTGTATTGTCAATAAATTCCCCCTGTTCTGCGTTAGGTTACAATTTTTGGCCTGTTTGAACAAATATTCCCCCTGTTTTCAATCAACATAACATTACGCAAGAGATGGCTCTAGGGATCATATCAGTTGAATCAAATTATTTAGTAAATTATTAACATAAAACATAAAAATAACCTGGGGGAAAAGTTTGTCATAATCCTTAATATTCCTATGCTTTGACCAGAAAATGGCTCTAGGGATCATATCAGACATTTGGGACCACCAACAACCGCTCACTCTTGAAGACTCTAAAATCCAAATCTATAATTTGTAGATGTAAAAAATGTTATGGTAAGGAACAACCAATGAATATGGAATACTATAAAATAAATAAAAAAATACTCACTTTGAAAGCTAAGACAAATCCAGACAATGAATACGACGGAACAAAGTTAGGGTTTCTCTCAAATGATTTACAGTGAGTATCCATATACCTGGAACTAACATTTCTAATGGAAGTATATAACTCCCTCCATATATACTCACCCCAACAACTCATTCCAAACAACAATATTTTCCACCATCCGCAGAAATACATCATCAACAATTGCTCCCAACTCGTGTCCCATGAAAATAACTTCCAAAGCCAAAAGTAGACAAACTCTAACAGAATCTTCATCAGACAAATTGGTAAATCGCTCTTCATCCTCAATGATACATAGAAGATCCATGTTTTTTACATATTCACCAATCTTCTCTGGTAACACTCTATCACGGAAACTGATTTCGCCAGCCCTATACTTACTGAAGCTTTGGTGTCAAATTCAAAAGCAGTTATAATACAGAATTCACGACGACCAAAGTGGAATGTACTGCCATTAACATGATAAATTAAGGGCAAATCATAATGATCACTATCTGAATACTTCTGCTTCTGAAGCATATAATGTATCAGACCATCGTCATTATCAACATTATCTAAATCTAACCAGCGACCAAAACCTAAACAACTCACACCTTCTTAAACCTAATCTATCTTTCATCAAACGAAAGTAATGGAGGTTGCTTTTTATATGAATCTTCGCAACATATTCCTATAACCATAAAATAATAATAATATATCAATTCAACAAATTAAATAATTGCAACAGTTAAAAAAAAATACTTTTTCGATTTCACCAAATAAAATCAGTTTCACGGATGAAATGAGACATACTGTTGAAAAAAAAAAGTTAATGAGACTTACAAGTCGATTCATGGAGCCTCCTGGATGAAAAATAAGGATGAAAAAATGAAAATAGTATGTGAAAATAAATATATATAACGTTTATCACAGGGGTAAATTGAAAATAAAAGGGGGTAAAAGTGAAAATTAATCCGGATATCAAGGTTATGACAATAGTACATATATTTTCAATTTCCAATAAAAGTGAAACACAGAAGTTGTGTGTTTGAGGGTTGAGCGCCGTCGGTTAATCATTTAAAAAGTATCTTTAGTGGGACACTTGACACATTATGAATGGTGATGACCATATTGGTCTTTAGTAGGAAACTTGACCATGATAAGGTTATGAAGTGATCAAAATGACCAAATTGGTCTTTTTCCCTTATTAAAACATCTTTACAAACCTATACTACTAGCATTTAGGCCTTTTATTTATATAATATTTAATACATTTGTAAAACATTATGTACAACTAAAACAAGTTTAAAAATTAAATTAGTAATTTCTAACACCTCATTTCTACAAACTAATTTAATACTTATATTAAAAGTAATTAATATGTATAATTAATACATACGTGAAAATAAAAATAATTAATACTATTTAATATATAATTAAAATATCTATTAGATAAGTATATTATTAAATTGTATAACAACTAAAAACATATATCTAAAAAAAATATACATATATTATTTAACTAAAATGATAGTGTATATAGTTTTGAAAATCGAACCAAGCTAACGGGCTCAACCGAAACCGAAATCGGAGTCATCATCGATTCGACTAGCGGGGTACCTGCTAATGTTTTTTCAATGCATATTTAAGTAAAAAAAATTAAAAAATTTATCGATCAAAACATACCTTTACAACATGTATTGACTTAAAAAACACTAAAAGTACACCCACGCATCAACTTACTTGCCAGTGAGTGTCATCTTTACGTACACCACCAACAACTAGCTAGAAACAAAAGTGACAAGACAAGAAACCAAACCTAATAATATCCAACAACACATCTTTCACCAACTTTTCTTTCTTTCACAAGATCTATCATCTTCCTCATTTTTTGTCGGTTAACACATTTCTGATTACTGTTTTCTACATTTTACATTCTGGGTATGTTTTTTTCACTCATCTTTTTATATAATTTTACTTCATGTTGGTTTTATGTGTTTTTTAATCAAATTATTTTGGATTTTCTTATTGGACATTTGATTTTGCTGCTGCTTATGTTTTTTTTATCGGATGATTAGTTTTTAAGGTTTATTGTTGGACTTATGATTGTGCATTTTATATAATTATCAAATGTTTACAAGACTTGGATTGATTCTGTGTTGTTTATATTTCTAATTATGAGCTGTTTTTATGGATTTTGATTAATGTTTATAAGAACTGGATTGGTTACTTCGATTTGATCGTGTTTTTTTTATGTTGAATTAGTCCAATAAGAATATATTAACTTCACTTTAAGCTTTATTAGCAGTCAACGATTTAAGTTTAGGCATTTGAAATATTACATTTTTGCGTTTATGTTTTTTGTTTGCCGACTAATCCACGGGCTGTGCCCACCACCACACACAACGGCGGACCTTGAACATTTATTTTTGGGGGGCTGAATTATTTTAGACATACCAACATAAAAAAGTGGACAGCAACTTTGAGATGAGATGAGTAATATTTACACTACTCCCGTGCCCCTATTAAGATTCGCACCTGACCACACATAACATAAAATGGGTAAAGCCCTCTCCCCTATTATGGGAAGGTTGGTGTGGCAGCATCAGGGTTGTTTGCACCAAGGGGGATCAAACTTGAGACTTCTCATATGTTACTGATGATTGTCACAAAAGTCGATTACCACTAGGCAACCCTTGGTTGTTAATTTTCGTGTTTGCGTTGTTTTAGTCGTTCTATTATGTTAATATCAGTCATTAGAAGACACACTTGCATCCTCTAGCTCCGTTTTGTAATTGATATACTGTTTGTTAAAAATGATGTGTTTAACTTGATAATGTTTTTTAATATCGGTTACCGAATGATTCTATACAAAGCTACAAAGCCATTTCTTATGACTAAATGTAAATGAAAGAGTCCAATGACTAAACACGTGCAGAACTAAATGTTCATTGGTGTTCTATGGCAAAAACTCTTTAAGATTATGAGTTCCTGATTTAACTATAGGTCAAAGCAGGTAACATCTACAAGACTTGAATCACTTGGATCGGTGAGCTTGATTTGAGTTTGTTTAAGATTTGTGTAGTTGGTTCGATATTACGGGGTTGGGTCTTTGATAGCTCTGCCATAGTAATGAAACCCAAGGGATTGAAGAAATTGATTGAAAACTGAAGAAATTGTGTTCTGTAATTATCATTTAGATTCTGAGTTAGTGGTGTAAAGATGAATGGTAGTAGCAGTACTGAGTTGGCTCCTACGCTTAGTCCTCGGAGACCAAATATAAACGAGAAGCATGTTTCTTTCGATATTGAAAATGATTCTGATGAAGGGTTAAGGTACCGACCGACCGATTATATTGATAACAAGGCGGCTTTGGCTAGCTCCAAGAACCCTGTTGTTGTTGCTGACATACTGAAAACGCTGTTTTTTATACTTGTTTGGTACACATTCAGTACATTTTTGACATTGTAAGTCCCCTTAATTTATTTTATTTCACAAGATTCATGCCATCTTGAATTGTAGTCTTATAATGTGCTTTTTGATGCTAATAGGTATAATAAGATTCTAGTGGGAGATGATTGGGGAAAATTCCCAGCTCCTCTACTAATGAATACTATTCATTTTTCAATGCAAGCCGTTTTCTCAAATGCCGTCACTTACTTCTGGTCCGACAGGTTTCAACCAACGGTTACTATGTCTTGGAAAGACTACTTTATGAGAGGTAATTAATCTTGTCTATTTTCTAAGGCTTTTTGAAGATTGTTACGAGTTTTAGTTGCGATATACGCATTTGAGCTTTAGTAATTATTTCTGTGAGTTTGATTTGCGCTTTAGTTGTTTTTATTGCAATAAGCACCTTAATTAACCGATACTCGATAGTATTTTTATCCATTTTATTACCTATATATCCAAAGTAACGGCGTTTAGTTAACTTTTCTTACAACTAATGCTACAGATCCACTTTGCATTTCACAGTTGTACCGACGGCTCTTGGAACAGCACTGGATATCAACTTGAGCAATGCATCTCTAGTTTTCATCACGGTTACATTTGCTACCATGGTTGGTCATCATTCTCTCTTCACTTCGATATAAAATGATGGAACATTTTTTATTTAGATGTTTTTTTTAATTGTTTGCAGTGTAAATCTGCTGCTCCTATATTTCTCCTAATATTTGCTTTCGCATTCAGGTAATCTTGTTTATAAATCTTTAATGACTTTCTCTTTGTCGTAAATGCTGAATACAATATCTTTTGGTTGGTTGCAAAAATCTGGCACTAACAACATAATACAGTGAATATTGACCTCTGACGAGATAAATTATTTGCTGTGTAGGTTGGAGTCTCCAAGTTTTAAACTTTTAGGAATCATGTTGATTATATCAGCTGGAGTCCTATTAACTGGTATGCTCCTTTTAGGCAAAGAAATGGTTAACTACTACTACGTATTGATTAGCGGTGGCAATTTCAACCGATTCACATATGAATTGGCCGACTTGGGTTATGACTGTCTCCAACAGGTCGAATAAAAAATGTTAGCTAAATGTGTCAAATGGGTTCAGCTATTCATATGGGTTTTGAGCTACCCAAAGATTTTCTTAATGCATCCAACCTCCTAAATCGATTTACTGACTTGTTAGGACTATTACCATGATAATGTTATTTATGTAGGCATATATTATTTGATTAAAAAAATATTGACAAATTGTTAACGGGTTAACCTGACATGAGCCAGCCTGTGTCAACCCGTACAAAAATGACCCATTTCAACCTGACACATCCCTCTTGCGCCTTCTAATATTTGGTATTGGGAATCAGTTCTTTGATTATAGGTGTGCCATTATATATGTCTATGCTAGTCACAAGCTTTTTTGTATCTTTCTTTCTCAGTCCTAATGTCTATCATCGTGAATTCATGATTACAGTTGCAAGAGAGACCGAGTTTAATTTGTTGGGTTTCATTTTTGTTATGCTTTCTGCTGTTATGTCCGGTTTTCGTTGGAGCATGACTCAAATACTTCTTCAGGTACGTCTTGTGTTTGATTATAAGAACTGCAGAAACTTTTTTTTTATTTGTCTTTAAACTTTTTCTAAAATGTCTCTCATTTTACTTAACGTGTTTCTTTCTATGGGCTGGACAACAAATTGAAACACATTGATTATCCAATCTAAAGAAAGAAGCTTATGGTAAGCACTTCACATATCTTAAAATTCAATGTTATTATTAGTATTGTATAATATTATAAACATAATACGTATTTATCTCACAGGTTATGGTTCTTTACAGGTTTGAAAAATCCTCTGACCTTGATGAGCTATGTAACTCCTGTAATGGCCTTGTTCACGGGTTTGCTATCTCTAGCTTTGGAACCATGGGGCGACTTTAAAACTAGCGATTATTTTGATAGCTCCGGGCATATCATTCGAACTTGCTTCCTGTTGCTTTTTGGGGGAACTCTTGCCTTTTTTATGGTATTGTATTCGTCGTTCATGATGCACTATATATATATATATATATCTACAAAATTATATATAACACCTATAATTACTCAAGGAACTCGTACGTATTGCAGGTATTAACGGAGTACATTCTTGTTTCAGTGACAAGTGCAGTAACAGTGACCATAGCTGGAGTTGTAAAGGAAGCTGTTACTATAGTGGTATGAAATAAACAAAATGAGCTGTATACTTGGGTGGTCTTCTTATACATTATCCATTTTTATAATCATATATAAAGTGGTGATTTTTTATAGAAAACAAAAATGACCATACATGTTACTGGCCTACCGGACGTGAACAAAGATTTTGTACTGACCCATGACCCAACTTGCCTGACCTGCTGATTTGCCACTATTCTTATGTACAAGATGCGGAGCAGATTTTATATTCTGAGCCATCTGAATCCGCAATTGTTATTCTATGCAAATTGTGCATTTCAATTATTTTATTAGTTTGTTGATAATTTTCTTGTTCATGTTCAGGTGGCAGTGTTTTACTTTAATGATGAATTTACATGGCTGAAAGGAGCCGGTCTCGTCACGATAATGTTTGGTGTGAGTTTATTCAACTGGTACAAGTAAGTGATCACTAAATCCAGATACTTTGTTTTTATCACAGTTAAAACAAACTGATTATGTGTTTTATGATCATTTCCGGATATTCTTTTATGTTTACATCTATGTATTTTGCGAAATACTAGGTATCAGAAGTTACATATAGGCAGATTAGGTGTGGACGAGTTGCCGGGATCTCAAACCGCTATTCCTGCAAAATACGTTATACTCGAGGAGGTGGACGATGAGGAAACTAGCCCTCAATGAATGGTTCATCACATATGTTACACAACAGTAAGATATACTGTATGATCTTAATGAATGTTGGTATTTTGCTAAAAGTTATTTCTTTGACATGAAATTTTCAAAAAAAATAAAATGTTTGGAACTTGTTGCGATTTTCTGCTTTTATCAGTGTCATAGGTCATAAAAACTTTCTCAAGCATGTAAAACATTTGTTTCACCTGCCCTGTTCATGAAATGTCTTATGCAAATGGCAACATTTATTGCCTAAATAGTTCTTATGTAAAATATATATCACTCCGTATTTTGCTTATTCTCACAACAACTGCAAACATTTTTCCGATTTTTTTAGGTTGTAAAAGATAAATGTACCGGGTACAGAAACACATGGAAAACACATAGGATCTGCGTGTCTTCAAAGATGGGGAAAGTCGAGATAGTTGTTCGTTACAAGTAGACAAGAGTATGAACTATAATCATCATCCAGCCCAAGTAGTATATGCCACCCATTGTTTTGATTTGGGTTTTATGGCCGGAGACACCTATATACTGCAATCTATATACATTTTCCGGGATACCAGTTTTGTATTAGTTTCAGTTTTGTCGTCGTTACAAACCAAATTTGTAAAAAGACTCCGAATATATGTTTATTCTCCCTTTCGTGATAACCAAGCTTTTAACTTTTTCGTAGTATCGTGAACTTTCATAGAAGTGCTAACTTTTTTCTTAGTATCATTGGGTGTGTAGCAAGCATCTTCTTTATAAACCAATACTATTGTTGTTAAATCTTGATAACACATATTTAGATCAAGTAAAAGAGTTACAGGAACAAAACAAAAACATCAGGCCAAGCTTCCAAGTTTTTGGTCAAGTTGGTAATATTCAATTCAACAGCGAGTCGGTTCACAAAAGGCAATTGGTACTATAAATATAGTTGAAAGAAAAAAATCATATGTAAATGTGTACGTTAAGATTGACGTTACCCTTTTAATGGAAAGAAAATTTACTGCAGCGGATATTAAATCCAAGGGGAGCCATCTCCAAAATCATTGATAAACATGTAATTCTGGAATAGATACAAGATACATCCTATTACAGTAATAAACCCTTTCAACATTACAAATCAGGCTTTATTCCCCTGGTGTGATTTACATTACCATAATCCCACCAAATACTAACAGGTAGAGGTCACATCCCATGCTGCTCTTACCCTTTCCCACAAATTGGTAATCTGAAACAAAGGATCAACAGTCCCTAATGAAATGAAATATGCAGCATCAGAATACATATTCTGCTGCTAAAAATGCAGCCAAATATGGCTTTACTCGTTAGTGTGCCAAAAGACTTTTCTTATATATCAAACTTCAGACTACATGTCTTATTACCCACCAATTATGTCAACTATTATCACTTTTCATTTATGTACGCATCTCAATAGAACATAGCCTGTTGCAGGTTTTAGACATGTAAAAATGCATTTGTAGGTTTTAGACATGAAACAAAATGTATTTCTGGTTTTGTGGCACACTAATAAAACTACAGGAACCATATAGAGCAACAACCAGAGGGTTATCAAGTATATAAAGGTAGCTGTCCAATTAGTCACCAAAAGGTAACTAAATAAATGAAAGGGTTTTTGATAACATAAATTCGCATCAGATGAAGGTAAAAGTCAAATTGGTAGAACATTTAATATATCCGAGAGCTTGCATCTTACCTTAAATTCCATTGAGGGTGACCACGACTTTACGTGGAGTAGGTTCATCACGATGCTCACAAAGCCATATTCCCTGCAGAGAGTAAGCGGAAGATCATATACTCCGTACAATCTATTATGGCTTAGGCCATAAAACAAGTGATAGAAAAGAAAAGGTCCAATAGCTTCCTTTAAAGCAAAATTAATGTTTTAGGAGAGTACTATTAATTCAAATTTTATTACAGGGTGTAACAATTGGTTTATAGCCTCTGAAACTTCATGATATCATAGCCTCTCCTAATATCCGCAAGCCGTTTATTAGAGCCCCAAACCTTTCAAGTTGGAAGTCGTCCAATGATTTAGAGTGAATATAATAGCTACCATCTACTTGTTCGACTTGAAAATTTCAACACATTTATGTCTTTGGCATTACAAACCCCACACAACCTTTGATGTCATTAGACTGAAAATAGAACAAAGGAAATAGCTAATCTACCCGTGAAACAAAAAGAAACATATATATGATACTACCACAATTCTTTAAATCTTCTAGGAAGCGTCCGATGATGACAAATTTTACAAAACTGTAATGTTGACTCATCATCGACAGATTGGTTAAGGCTTCTATTTTACGTTAAAACACACAAGGACTTCTACTAAGTTATGATACGGATTCTTTTAAAAATGACCGAATGATTTGGGGCATTGTATACTTATCAGTAGAAAAATACATATGCCTGTTGGGACTTGGATCAAACACATACACCGGCAGTTGTAGATAAAAGGTATACCTTGTATTAGAAAAATCCTGTTCTATTTGTAATTTTACAAAGCAAACAAGGGTACAATAATGGCAAGACATTTCGCACTTAAACAGGTATCGTAGCTGGAAGAAATGCGTGTGTCGCCTAACTTATAATGGAAAAATCAAGGAATCTTAAGGTTGCGTTTAGTTAGAGGAAAACACCCAAAAATGTTTCTAGCAAAACAAAGAAAACAGAAATCGCATTCAAGTCGCTTTATTTCTAAAAGTTCCTCCAAAAGACAAAACTCCCCTATTTTCTAACCTAACAAGGAAATTTACAAAACAATTTTTTATTGTTTCCTTTGTAACTCAAACCGTTCGTTGTATTCAAAATAGAAAATACAAACATCAACTAAGCGCGTTTTCAATACTTCAAATGTTTTGTGGAGATAGATCTTCCTATCCAAATTTCTAAAAAACTAGAGATAGAAAACAAGAGGATTATTTATTTGTCCAAGTAAACGCATTTCAAAAGCAATTACGTACCTGCCAAGTTCCCATGTTTAGCTTTCCATTGGTAATTGGTACCCTGCAAACAATTGCAATGTGAGTATCGTGGGGAATATGTATAAGAGAAAAAGAAAGAAAGAAAGATATGCATACGTGAGAGCACAGCCAAACATTGATGACTTGATGTGTGCTGGCATATCATCAGGGCCTTCGAGGGTATGTCTCCATGGTGCAGATCTTCCCTGAAAGCAAGAAGAGTGTTAGTAGCAGTATGATTTACCGAGTACTAGATAGATAAAACTAGAAAAAGAAGGTACCTACCTCTGGAACAATGGTATTAAGAAAAGTTTCAGTGTCGGCTCGAACATCAGAGTCATAATTTTCATTAATAGTCAACGATGCACTCGTATGCTGCACTGTTGTTATTATTAATATTATTATTATTATTAAGGGATGGTAGTATCAGGGGTATTTGTTTCGGCTTATATGTGGGCTTATGAGCTTATTTCATAAGCCCCAAATTTCCGGCTTATTTTAGGAGTTATGGGCTTATTTATGTTATCATATCATAATAAACTTGTATAAGCCCACAAATCTCAAAATAAGCCGAAAAATCGGAGGTTATGAAAGATAAGCCGAAACAAACACCCCTAAGAAGTTATTAGAAAGTGCAGCGAAGAAGAGATATACAAAAGAGATTAGCAAGACCACACTGAAATCCGGACAAATCATCTCCAATTTCCTTCAAGATCTGGTACAAGAAATTAAGTAAATTAGATAGATAGATAGATATGTAAAGAACTAAATTATTATTATACCTCACCACTAAGGGTCGCCTATTGGCAATAATGTTTGTGACTATACTCTAAAGTCTAAACCATAGTCACATGGAATGGGGATTGTTCTGGTACGAATTTGGGAATCGGGATCGCATGGTATCTAGAATTCGGTTCAGTAGGGGCAGGTTCATTCGGGATCGCTTCGGTACGATGTACTCAAAAATTAATATATTACCAAGAGTTATAAAAAATCCTAAAATTTATAAGATAAAAATAGTTTAATAATAACAAAATCTTTATAAGCCGCAAACAAATGTCAATTACATATTAAGGTTTCTGAGGTTTTTAAGTCGGATATTAACATTAACAAAAGGTCTTGATTCGGATCATTGATTTTCCTTATCACCCACTAACTCGATCGCATCGTAATTCGCGGCCTTTCTAGCGAATTATGTGACTATGGTTCTAAACTGTGTGAGGTTTCAAGTTCGATTCCTGATAGGTGCAAACAATTCTGAAGTGGCCACGCCATTATACTTCTGGAGTAACCAATTGGTGGGGTCAAGCCTTGTTAGAGGCATTTGTGGGATAGATGGTATAAGCTGGGTGGCCCAGTGGCAAGTGTCAAAAGTGTCTGCTACTACCACTTTCCTCTTTTTAACTAATTATATTTTGTTTTGGCTTACATAACGTAAGCTCATTTGGGCTTATACAACGTAAGCCCAAATTTTGTGGCTTATTTGGAGACTAGTGGGCTTATATAAGTTTATCATATCATACAGTAATAAACTTGTATAAGCTCATAAGTCTCTAAATAAGCCACAAAATTAGGGCTTATGTTATATAAGCCGAAATGGACTTACGTTATATAAGGGTATGTTTGGTTAAGCTTATGAATTGAGCTTCTATATATATGTTATATAAGCCATTTATGGCTTATATATAATAAGCTTATAAGCCTTTGTTAAGTGTTTGGTTTAGCTTATATAGTTAATAAGGTAAAATGACAAAAAAGTACATAAAAATAAAAAGGATTAATTAATAAATGATGGTATAAAAGTCTATTTATATATTATTCTTATATAAGCCTACCTTCTTTTATATAAGCCACAAATTTTTTCCTTACCAAAACCCCTTATATAAGCTTATAAGCCCACTTATATAAGCTTAACCAAATACTTGATTTCGGCTTATAAGCCCATTATATAAGCTAAAACAAATTGTCAACATATGTTTATAAGTTTTAGGTTGCTAAACTTATCTTAAAAAAATCTTCAAAGATTAATATAACCATACTTAGGGGGTGTTTGGGATTGCTTATTGATAATCAATCATTTTGAAAACGTCATTTTAAAAAATAGAGTATGGATTTAATTATCCTGTTTGAAATCGCAATCGCAATACAGATAATTGTTTTTTAGTGTTTGACAAATTTGATTATTTAATTATTTGATAAGTAATCATTTTAACTTTTCTCCATGAAATAAGTGTTCCCCACCTACTTTTTCAAAACTACATTTTGAAGCTTCAAAACGCAAATAATCACTTAGCTTATCTCCATTTTCAAAATAAAATAAGTAAATAATCTAGTTGCAAACGCAATCCCAAACACCCACTTAATTAGACCATAAGATATGTGCTTGTTAAAAAAAAAGGTATACCTTTGAAGTAATAAGGTGACAGCCGCGTTTGTGGGGAGGGAGAGTGATTGTTTTCTGAGCCCATTTTGCACCACTAGAAGAAGTCATATTACCAACTGAAGTAGGAGAAGAAGGAGTATAAACACAAGATATCGTTGTTTTATTATTCCTCTTTGACCGACCACCTTTGCCGCTGCCGCCGACTAGTGATGATACCGACGATGATGATGAAAATGATGACAAGGACAAGGATTGCATTTTCTTCCCTTCTTTTTTCTTACCGATTTTTTATTTTTTTATTTTTTTTTATTTTGCTAAATAGATTATATTCCCTCTTGCCCATTATTTTTTGTGGTGTATATATATATTATGCTTTCACAATATTTGTGAGTATTAATTTTTGCAGTGTTAGAAAAAAAGTTTAGGGATCGATTTTGTTAAATTCACTCAACTACAAGGACAATTATGAGAGGCGGAGTCGGAAAATTCGGCTCAAGGAGTCAAACTTTGATATTTTTTTATAAACTGTACTATAAAATAGTTTTTAAGAAGGTCAAATTTTAAAATAGCCCAAAAATTTTCGAAAATTTACACTGCTATTGTTTCGCTAGGGAGTCACATGACCCTTGTGACCCCCTTATCTTCGCCCCTAATATTATGCAGTTTACTTTAAATCGATTTATAAGAAAAAATTGTTAGAAATTTCAAAAACTCGCTTGAAAGTTCTTAGATAGCCATTGCGAATGTCTCTAAGAAACAAGCCTTCGACTTATCATCACCATGTTTCTTCTTTTTACAATAAGCTTATAGTGAGAATTGCAAATTTAATTCTTTTGGTTGTATGCAGAATTCATGCTTTTACATATAATATGCGCAATACTTACCATCAGGTTCAAAAGCTCACAACAAAGTCAGAGCGTTTTCTTGTGAATCAGACGTGAGGGCGGGAGTCACCTAACCGGAGAGACTAAGAAGGAAAAAACAATCTTGACAAGACTGGGAAACCGAGAAAGAGGAGTCTTCGAAAGGTTAGGAAGGAAAGAAAGGGGACTATTCCACCAAATGGATAGAGGCTCACACATGTTCCATCACAACTCTTAGATAAGAAACAACATCAAAGAGTTCGATAAACAGATGAAGATAGCTAGAGATTACTTCATGAGCCATAACCGCTACCCAGACAAACTCCTGAATTGAATAGAACCCGCCTCTTGTAGAAAACACCACGAAGAAATCATGTCAAAAATATCATAGCAGTATTCCGAGAGCGATGAAAGCGGCTGCGTACATTGGAAGTCGAAAAAACAAAAGTCAAGCACGAAAGAAGATGATCTATCCCAACCATGGCTATGCGAGGATGTTGACTGGCTCACACCTCATTTCGAAAACTTTGATTTCCCTAAATAGATCTGTATGCCTAGTCAGGTCAAGATATATGATGGATCTGGAGATCCGGAAGATCACATAAAAGTCTTCCAAACAGCAGCTAAAGTAGAGAAATGGGCCATGTCAACATGGTGCCACATGTTCAACTGTACACTCATCGGAAATGTCGGATGTGGTACGATGACCTCCCCACGGAGACAATTGACAACTATGACGACCTAAAGAAAGCATCCTAGCTAACTACCTGCAAGAAAAGAAGTGCATCAAAGACCCCATGGAGCTCCACCACATTCTAGCTAACGAGTTGTGATGTTGGGATTTCACCTACATCCGTTTGTACTTCAACGCTTTTTGGTGTAATATACTTTACCGGGGTGAGTCCCCTTTATCCAAAAAAAAGAGATTGAGAAATTCATAGAAGACTTCATGATATGATTCAAGATTGAAAGTAGACACGTCAAAGCAGCTCCATTATGCATGAAAATCTCAGGGTTTATGTACGGGATCACACATCCAGGGTTGATCAAACGTCTTCATGACAACATACCAAGAACAGTCGATGAAATGATGAAGGAAACTGTCGCGTTATTGAGAGGAGAAGTTTTCGTAGCAAATCAAGCACGGAAAAAGGGTACTCATGCTTGGAAACAAGAGGTAAACCGCAACTAAAACTTCGACAGGAAGCCAGACTTTCGGAACCAAGAGAGACCGGAGCGAAGGCGTAATAGATTCACTCTCCTCAAAATGCCCAAGAAAACCCTAACGCCGGAAAAGGGAAATTCAAAACCCCGCCCCCATGACTACCCTGGTAGAATAACGAAACAGAAACAAATTCTGCGAATTTCATGACGAGGTAGGACATAACACAAACGAGTGTATGCATTTAAAAGGAAAATCAAGGAACTAATAAAGGAAGGAAAGCTATCACATTTGATTAAATAAATAAAAGAAAACAATGGAAAATACTAGTAAAAATGAGAGAAATCCGAAAAGCACAAGGCCCTAGTCATAGCAAAGAGTGATGAGACAAAAAAATCAACCAAAGCTTCTCCCCAAACCCAAATATATCCTTCCTCCACTCGACGGAATGGAAGTAGGAGACGGACCCATGGTAATAGAAGAAGAATAAGTTGAAGGACACTACGTCCACAGAATGTATGTGAATGGAGGATGTAGAAACTAGGGGGTTGAATAATTTCTCTTGTTTAAGGTCCTAATTAAAATTCTTTAAATTAGGTTTGTCCTAAAATTACATTTTACTTGAAACTAGTTTCATAGTTATTAGGTTGAATTCTAATACATTAACAATATCTTGTGACAATGAAATGCAATGTAAAAATGAAAGAATAAGTAAAGAGTAAGGAAAGAAACAACCTAAGGTACGACACCAAAATTTATAGTGGTTCGGCGACGAAGCACTCTCTTCGTTCCTACTCCACTCCTCGAGTACACCTTACTCGAGATTTCCACTATATCCACAAACTCCCTTCTTGGTAGAACACTAAGCTAAATGTCGAGACCTAATCTTAGCTAGGACCAATCTACACACGTCGCCTACTTCACCATTTTCCGACACAAGGCTAGATGTCGATTTCTAATCGAAAGCTAGAACCAATCTTCGTCGCCCATCTTCTTTTCCGACACAAGGCTAGATGTCGAGTCCTAATCCAAAGCTAGAACCAATCTTCTCAACTCTTTACTTTCAAGTTTAGTAAGAACTCACAAGACACAAACAACATCACTTTGTAGTTTAGTGAGAACTAACAAACAAGACTTATTACAACTCAAAAAATACATATCCAAGTATACACATGTAACTTGGATTTACACAAGACAAATCCAAGTATACACATATACAATGGATTTACACAAGACTAATCCAAGTATTTACAAATACATTAGATCAACACAAGACTAATCCAAGTATTCACTAATACATTGGATCTATACAAGACTCAATACAAAATGATGAACATGACTAGATCTAAGAAAGGATGATCTTTATCAAGGCTTCATCTTTAATCACATCATAAATGTGTGAGTGATCTTCTCTTTGGACAAGTAAAGAAAGAGGATCAAGAGGATAATCATAAGTAAACATACTTAACAAATTAAGTGATCATTTACTAATGATTGGAAACATAGAAAGAAGATAAGAAGCATAAAGATTTATCCAAAAAGGTTTGTTGGAAAATGAAAATATAATTCACTATTTATAGGAGACAAACACCAATGGCTCTCTGAGCGTGGTTCATTAAATGGTACTGCAGTTCATTATCACTAAAGAACCGCATACCTATATATGGAACCGAGGCTCATAGAGTCTGCTCCTATTTGTCTTTTAGTGGGGAAATGTTATCTGGGGTAGTTTAAACCCTCAAATGATATTCCTATGGCATTTGGAATATGTTACATTCAAATTTTCATTTCTATTTTAATAAAATATTCTCTTAAAAATAAAGTTTATTAAAATCTTTTTCACATTTGTATAAATGTGAGTTTTGAGGTTAATCACTTTCTATGATCACTAAACATGATTAGGATATGTTTGTGTAAGATTTCAATGATTATTACCTTGTTGATAGCGTTTGTTAAATAATTCGTCTTTCGGTTATCTTTAACGATAAATATTTTTACACTTTGTCGTGATCAAAACTAAGAAAGATTAGTTAACACTAATAATGTTTTAGACATTGGTTGCATTAGCAATCTCCCATTTTTTATTACGACAAACTATAAACTCATTTATGTAAAAACAAAAGTTTTCAAATTATTAACGAGTTTATCACTATCATTTCTCCCCCTTTGTCGAAGCAAAAAGGTTAGCACAAGTCTTTGAAAGAGAGAATAATCGACTTTGCTAGTAGCTCCCCCTTGGTGCTTACTCCCCCTAGCTTGGGACATCAAGTGATAGAGATATGGTGACAAGCTACATACAAAGGTTAGTAGAAAGAAAAGAAACACCAATGTATATACTATAGTCACTACCTACTAAGTAGCTTGAGAGGGAGGAAGAAAAGAAATCTTAAATTAGAAGTAAGTATATGCTAAGTATGTCCAAAGAGAGTGTTTTGACAAGATCAATTCACAATTGGTGGAATAAAGGTAGAAAAGAAACATCCATACTAATTGTAGTAAAAATATGTCAAAAGGTTAAAAAAACTTAGAATTGTTGGAATCACCCAAAACAATTATAAATTTTAACCGCAATCAACTCTAAATAATATGTGTGATTAAGATTTAGCAAAACAAGAAATAACACATACCAATCATATTACAAAAATATGAAAGAGCATACAAGGATAATATTCATACACACTTTGTGAATATTAAAGCAACACATATGAAAAATAAACAACATAATCATAACAACTATTCTAGTAGAGATAGTCCTCCAAGATTGCTTAGGTTTTTATTTTACTCAAGCAATTAAAACACAAAGTGTGCTTTAATTGGTAAAATAAGACGATGGCGCATCATTCAAAGATTGCTCAGGGAACAAATACTTTGAGAGGAGGTCGAGTGAGAAGAAATTCAAGAAAATTCAACTTGTCATAGACATGAGCAAGTTCAATTTGTTGAAATCGACAACACGCACACGAGTTTCCATGATGCAAAAAAAGTCGTTTGATGGGGGAGGACCATCAAAATAAGAAGCTGATGTATGAGGATAAGAGAGGTTTTCACAATGCCTAGTGAGGTTAGGGAAAGAAGAAAGGTCATTGAGATGAGGTGTGTTGAAAGGCTTAGGTGGTGGTGAAAGCTTCCCTTTCTCCGGTAATTGGATTGATTGAGAAAGTCTCATTCCAATACTCAATTGGAGAGAAAGAAGAAGTCTTACAAGGTTTGGGAGAAGAGGAATCATGATGATCCTTCCTCTTCTTGATCTAAACGGGTCAAACCGAGATTTTCGGTTTCTTAGAAAGCTTAGAAGAAGAAGCTTTGGGTTTAGAAGGTTGTGACAAAGATATGTCAAGGTTAAGATTAGAAGAAGAAGACATTATGAGGGATGAGAAAGAGAACTCCCAAAATGAGGAGATTTAAAGAAAATAGTCAAGGAAAAGAATAGAAAGAAAACCAAAAGTTTTCAAGGAATGTTTAGCCCAAATAGGCAAACAAAGAATCTAGAAAAAGACTAAGGTCAAAGAAGAAAGACCAAAAACGAGCCAAAAGTTGGTTTATTGTCTGCGGTTCTTTAAATGAACCTGTGGTTCAATATATATATATTGAGCCGTACGGCTTTTATAAGCCGCCCACAGTGGACAAAAAATCTGAATTTTGAAAGTTTTTTAGAAAAGACAAGACTTTTTTAAAATTAAGCAAATTTTAGATTTTTAACTGTAATAGCACTAGGTTAGGCTATGGTTGCAAAAAGAGCAACATAATCACAAGAGTATCTTGACAAAGAGTGACAAAATATTTAGATAACATTTTTGATCCAATTTTAGTCAAGTTTTAGAGGTTACAATAGATTAAGGTTTAATTTTAATTTAAATTGAAGTTGATTAGTGTAAGGACATATAGGTTGAAACACATAAAAGAGCTTAATATATTAAAACATCTCCATGATGAACTCATGCAGGAAACCAAGTACAAGAAAAGAAAAACAAATAACTACTACAATAGCTAGCTAATCTAATCTTGATTAAGCAATCCTCTTTGGCTTGTTTTCTTGAAAAGATATTTTGGAAAATATCATCATTCATCTCCTATGAGGGGGAGGATCGGTGAACAAAGTCAACAAGAACTCTTGTAACCTTGCATGAAGTCCAACCATATCCATTCTTAGGTTTTGGATGATGTAGTTATTATAGAGGCAACTTAGAAAATTAGTTCCATGAGCTTCAAGAAAAGCAAAGAAGTAAGGATCACCCATGAAGTGTGAAAGAGGAACACCCAAAAGTGGAGTGTTAGGAGAAGGAGAGGGAATGGTGTCCATTGGTGATATGGGTGAATTTGGTGGAGTGAACGGTGAAGTTTGCAAGGGATCAACAAAGTCATTCACAAAAGGAATGCTTTGGAGAGGTTGGGGGTTCACATCCAAGAGGGGACTTGGAATGAAAGGTGAGGACAACTCATTCATTCTTGATTGAAATGAAGAATTGGTAGAACTGTGAGAGTGGTTAGTACCATGAGTTGAACTAGTCTTGCATGGAGCAAGAGGTGGTGAAGGTGATGAAGAGATGAGAATAGGATAAATCTCGTTCTTGGGTGTAAGAAAAGATGTAGCACCTTGTTTTGGTAACTTTATCTTAATCTTAAGGTTTCTTTTGGTGGTAGAGTGTTTGGAAGAGTTTGAGGATCTTGTGGACACGATGGTTGTGTGTCAAAGTTTAGAAATCTTAGAGGATTAAGAAGAAGAATAACCAAAGGTGGTTTAAGAAGACGATGGGATGATCCAAACTAGTAATGTGTTAAAAATGATTTTGGTGAACAATAAAATTTGCTAGGCTTATTAAGGAAAAAGCTGGGTTTTAGCAAAAGTTTTATCCATGTTTACAAAGATTTAGAGAAAACAATGTAAAGCAAAGATTCTTTCGAAGTAATAACCCGCGGTTCTTTAAATATACATGTGGTTCGATATCCCTAAGGAACCTCCTGGTATTTATAGAACCGCCGACAGAACCCCATGAAAATGGAACTTCCAGAAATATTCTTAAGCCCAGATTTTAGACAAAAGTTTATCAAACCAAAATATATTACCAACCAAAATTTAGATAGCTAACTAACACATAATTTCATGAAGTCATGTAAATCAAAAGTTCGATTACATGAAGCACATTATGATTAAAATACTAGTCAATCCAAACACAAAGTATTAGTAAATACAAACCAAAGTCTAATGCTAGAAATAAGAAACAAGTCTAATGAAATGAAAATATTAGACATTAAACTAAAGTTGACAACCATGTCAACCAAATGAAGTCTTCACCGTTATCTTCAAAAAATTATCACTTCTTTTTCTTGCCAAGCTTCTTGAGCATACTCCTTATAGCCTTGAAGTCACCCCTTGACTCCGTACGATGATCGTACAACTCCTCTCGAGTTTGAAGGTTTGATCGATAGACATCCTTAAGACCGAAACTTGTGGAAGTTGACTCGATGATGAACTAGGAGGATGATTAATTTGGTCTAACCCATCCATGTAAGTGTTCAAAGATGGGGTGGAGTCACTCGTAGAACCGAAGTTGGTTCTAGTTCCAATACCATCACTATCACTTGATGATGGGGAACTTTCCTCGTTTTCGGTTTCTTGTGGATCACCTCTATGCGTCCCTCGGTCACTCCTAATATTTCGTGGACGCACCATTTGAATTAGAAACATCACACGATTGACGGGCACATAGTTGGAGAGACCGAGATCGGGATAGTCATGATCAACCCTTTTAAAAAGGTGAGTGAGGATCATGGCATATGGAAGGTTAGCTTTTGGGGTGGAGAGGACATAATTGATCCGTCGAGCGATGAAGTATGCAAGATTGTAATCGGTGGAAAGGCATATGCAACACATCATGTGAGCCATACAAGCCGGAACATGATCCCGATTTCCACCATGACAAAACACATTCTCCCTAATAATATCAGCCCAAGGGACCATAAAATCATTAAGATCGCTTACGAGTATCTCATTACGTTTCAAAGCACGTTTCTTAGAGTGGATACTATGTACAACGGGTCGGTTATTTCCTTTGGTGATGAAATCAAGGATGAGTTCTAAGTCCGGAACTTCGGTGTCATATGGAGGATTGTCGATACATGTTTCCAAGGAATCAATTTTCCATGAATCCGTGAACCGGCATTGACCTACATATGGCACTTTAAGTGCCTTACCTAATTCCTCGAGAGAGTAAGTAATGGGTAGACCATGAATGGCAAACCTAACAAACATTCCATCTTCATTAACTAGAAGGGAATAAGTGCTAAAGAACTCCAGGAGGAACTAGGGATAAATAAGCTCGTCGATGTCTAGAAAACAATCGAACTTAATAGTACTATACATTTGTCTAGTATAAAAGTATCCCTCAATGTCCCCACAGACAACCCTACCCTCATGAAAGAAACGTTTTTGAAGTGAACGAAGGGTATTACCAAGAGTTATGGATGGACACGAATCGGCAAGATTAGGCATATAATCCTTAGTTTTGTGGTGGTCTTGTTGATAAAACGAAGGCATGATTAAATACCTATATAACACAAAAAATATACAATCACTCTTATGATATATATTAGATAAAAATTAAAATCATAAGAATGTGTTTAATTAATTTCTTGACTAACCAAAGGATTAATCCTTAACATTCTCACGTCCATAATGTAGCAATTTCATCTTTACTAAGTACATATGAAATATGTAAAATCAAACATGAACTTGAACATTGGTTTTTCAAAATTCATTTTAGGTAAGCATTAACAATGCAATTACCAATGTGTTTAAGGGTTCATATCAATTCCATCATTCAACCAAATTAATTTAGTTAAAATTTGGATTTGTTCTATAAGTGAGTTTTAGTGAAATCGCAAGGAATTCAAACCTAAGGAATCATAGTAATAAAACTATGTCAACCTACATTCCTAATTAGGTTCTAATTCGATTTAATTTAAAAAAAATCCCCAATTATGAAAGTAACAACCCTAGAACAAATTAATTGAAATTGAGTGAAGATACTTACAATTAATTGATGTTAGAAGAAGGATGAGTGAAACCTTTGTCTTGAAACCAATTAATTTGAGTGATTTGGAGGTTTTTAAAAGTTATCAATGTTGGTTTTATGATGCAATCCGTTGCCACCAAGAAGAAGGAAGGAAAGGGTATTTTTTGAAATAGTATTTTTAATTAAACCTGATTAATTATCCTCAGTGGACCGCGGTTCGATATCAATAAATAATCGTGCATTAGCACCGCGACAATTAAAGAACCGCCGACAGAGGTATGATTTTAACTATGAAAACAAAAGAAATTTTTGAAACCAACATTTTCTAAAATACTTAAAACATATAGTAAGCCTTTTGGAAATTGATGAGATGGCATTTATACATGATCTCATCGTTCTTTTCGGGCTTTTAATGCATTAAAATGTCATAAAATACCATATATATGCTTGTGTTTGTTTACTTGTGTATTTTAGGTATGGATATCGTGAAAAAGACAAAAGATTACAAGATACAAGGAAAAACGGACACGAGAAACGAAGCCGTACAAAGAACCGGGCCCTAATCATGGAATTTTCATCAAATACCCTTGAAGACTTGAAGATAAACAAGATTGATCCTCCAAGAATGAAGAAATGACAACTTAAAACCCTTGTATATTAATAATTACAAGTTTGGTCCCTTAAGTTTGTCAAAATTGCAAAAAGGTCCTTCAACTTTGAAGAAATGGCAAGAATAGTCCCTCAACAAATTCAAATTGCCAATTATGGTCCCTCAAGAAGTGAAAGACATAATGAAGACCTTTGAAGATCAAAAGAGTCCAAGATCAGCCCTTTAAAAATCAAGAAATGGCAAAAATCATCCTTGATAAGCTTTTGCCAAAAGTATGTGCCAAAAATGTAAAAGATGGAAAGTTGTTTACAAAGGGTTTACGTTTTTAGGGCTGGAAGACTTTCAATGCCAAAAATATCAAAATATGAGGACCAAATGTGCCAAACCCAAACATTCAAACCAAAACTGGCGGTTAACACATGTGTTTCCCCCATTTTCGGATCTAAATGATTTACTGTTTATCATTCTTACAGCCCAGAACTTACCCCGACCTTCCCTTGGGTAAAACTCAATTAAACCCACACACGAGTGATTCACATGTGCAGAAAGCCTTCCCACTCCTAAAAACCCCAATCCCACCACTTGAGGACCCCACCCCCAATTCCCTCTCAGCCAATCACATCATACCTTAGTCCCCAAGTTCTATGACGTGTCCCAAATCAAAGGCTAAGGATATTAGCTTACTCTCAAAGCAAAAACAAACGGCCAAGATCAAGAAAGGACAAAATGCACCAAAAACGTTTGAGGGTATTTTTGAGATTTTCTACTGATTAGGGTTTTATGTTTAAGAGCCTAGAATGTTCATTAGGTCTCTATATAAGGAGCTCACAGAATGTGTGAAGCCCTTGTTCCAGTTTTCCTTCCAAATATTGTAATTCCTTTTAAGTTGAAATAAAAGTTGTGTTTTTGTTTTAAACAATATAATTCCTTTTTGTTTGTTTAAAGTTGGTGTTATTTGGTGAAGGAATTCTGAGTTCCATCTTTTAATTTAGTTAAGTGATTTTGCTTTTCAAAATTTCTCAAAAGGTTTTGAAAAAGTTAAGTATTACTTGGTAGAAATCTGTCCAAGGTATTTTGGTGTTAAAGGTTCATGATTTTGGTGATTTAAGGGTTTTTGATACGTTTTAAGAAGTTTTGGAAAAGATTTGGAGAGTTTTAAAAGAGAAAGAAATAAATCAGAATAGTATAATATATATTGTTGTGCTCTTGTTTTTGATTGGTTTCAAACAGGTTTTTTGAAGGTTGTTGATAATTGCTCAGCCCCAACCCGAGTTGGGAAGGAGGATACAAGGCTGTCTCTAGGGTCTAGGATGTAAAGACCCTAAGGTATTCTCTTTTACTTTTGAAAATTTCAGAAAAATAGCAAGTTTATATGATCTTCGTTGATTTGGTGTCTTAGTGTGTTTAAGCTGTTGATTTTGTGTTCTATTGTGAGTTGATGCATGATTAGACCATTGGTAAACAGTTTTGATAAGGTTTCATAGGTTTTGATTAGTTAAAAGTAGCTTTATAAATTTTAAACGTGTGTTTGGCAATAGGGATTAGCAGGGCAAAGTCATTAATTAGTGATTATTAAAAGTGTTAGAAGGTTTAAAAATAGTTAAGATAGGATGCTAGTTAGTTGTTAGTAAGAATAGAAGAAGTTTTGAGTAGATTGGTGTGTTAAAAAAGCAAAAAGGTTAGCATAGAATCTGCATAGTTAAAATCTGCTTGTTTTTCATACATTTTGGCACTTGATTTTTGAATTTTGTGAAGCAACAGGATGATTTAAGGATTGTATTTGCTTGAGTATCATATTGTGATAGTGTGTGCCAAGTTTGAAGTTGTGAAAATCATTAGAGTGCAAGTTATAGGCCATTTAAGACCACTGACCTGCATAAAAGACCTCAGAGACTTAATTAGCTTGTGTGTGCATCTGTTTTGATCTAGTGTGCTTATTTCTTGGTAATCTT
Source organism: Glebionis coronaria (assembly GCA_025667525.1). Taxonomy (NCBI): domain Eukaryota; kingdom Viridiplantae; phylum Streptophyta; class Magnoliopsida; order Asterales; family Asteraceae; genus Glebionis; species Glebionis coronaria. The sequence goes on along the minus strand of CM046881.1, from coordinate 507,349,460 downwards.
GACTCCTTGTGCTTCTATGAGCACAAGGGTGCCCCTGTCACCAACAATCAACCACAAATAAGCCATAAGCCAGGTTCCTCTTGGCTTGTGTAACTTGAGAAAAAGCAAAGAACACAAAAGCAAAATCTGCTAGTGTTAAAATATCAACCTGTCACGTTTTTAACTTTTGATTTGGGTAAAGCCTTGATTGAAAAGTAATTTGAGAGTGTTGTTAAGGTTTACAAGTGTTAACAGTTGGATTGAAAAAATAAAAAATAAAAAAATATTAAAGGAATAAAAAGGGTTGCTAAGATTCGAACCCCCGTCTCCACTCCCACACACATCAGACATAACCATTGCGCCCTTGGGTCTTTTACTGACCAAGGGTGCAAGGTTAATTAAGTTAACCCGTTTTTAACTTGTATCATTTTTAAAAAGCCGTAGCTTAAATCTTCAATTCCAGCTTATTTTTAAGCTCATTTTTGTTCTTTTCAATTTTCCTAGGAACTTATTTGGATTTGTGATTTTTCAAGGCTAGTTTCATATTTTTCTATTTAATAGATTAATTTCTAGGATTTAATTAATACCCGGTTTTTAAAAAATCAATAAAAAATACCAAAAATAGTTTTTATTTTTAGGAAAAATAGTTTTTAGGTTTTAAAATATATTTTTGAGGTTTACATCATATTTTGGTTTTATAAACTTTAATTTTTAATTTTATAATATTTTAAGGTTTTTTATAAACTCTAAAGATTTTTATAAAATTATTAAAAAAGGTTTAGAAGCTCTAATTAGTGTTTTTCTCTTAATTATATTATTTAGGATTTTTAGAAATTTTTTATTTCAAGTTTTATAAACTTTTTATTTTTAGCAATATTTTAATATTATTTTAATATTAATTTTTCAAAATTTTATTTTTCTTTCTTTTTCATTTTTCCTTGGTTCTTTGTCATTAATTAGGACCTTTTCCATTTTTAGAACATTTTTATAACTTTTAGATTTATTTTTATAATTATTTTAAGTTTAATTAGTTTTTAATTATTTTAAATCATTTTTAGAGTTTTAAAAATAGTTTTATTAGCTTTTAATTTTTAGAAAATTACTTTTTAGTCTTATAATAATATAAGTTAAGTGATTATTCAACAAAATCATATTTTAGACATTTGAATTAGTTAAATTTAATTTTAGGGCTTTAATTAGCATTTAAAATTAATTATTTAATTAATAAAAGGTTTTAAAATATCTTTGTTGGATTTTTATCTTTGTTTATATTATTTAAGACTTGTTTTTAGCCTTTTTGATATTTTGTTTTTGGTTTTAATAATTTTTAAATTGGGTAGTTTTTCACGGTTTTACGTTTTCATCTTTTTCGTCGTAGTTTAATTTTCACGTAACCGTCTTTCATCTTCTCATCCCCATTCTCTTAATATTAATCTCAAATAAATACAAATTAGAACACACACATATACCTCCTTGGGAAACGAACTCTTTCTCTCATTTTATTTGATTGTGGGTCATTACTTGTGTTGATTTTTCCTAAAATCATCACTCGATACTTACCGCTCATATACGTTCTTTTGTTTTCCTAAACAAGAGTCGTATTTTACCACAATCATTTTTGGCGCCGCTGCCGGGGAGGTGTGTTGTGCTTTAATTTGGAAAATTTTGTTTTTGATATTATCCATAATAGTATTTGTGTTAAGTGGAACTCCCTTAACACGTATTATCGGTTTTCTTGGTTTTTCTTGTACAAATATTATTAATATATTGTATTAAGTATCACAATCAAAATACAATATCTCCAAAAGTGTGAAAACACAACCTTAATTGGGATTTGATCTCCTAATTATTGTATTCGAATCTCAAACAAAAAGAAAAGGCAAAAAATAGATAAATACTTTCGTGAAGCTCGATTTTGAAAGATACAAACTATAAGGTGGGTATAAGGCGGGTATTATAAAATATACCCTAAGGAAAAAGGCTCTTAAGTGCTTCGCGCCGCCTCGTTTCCCCGCTTGCTTGTGAGTATTTTGAGATTGAAGGCTAATCGAGGGTTTTGCCGCCCAAAGTATTAATACGTATACTATATTTGCTTGGTTTTCTTTGTGATTAAACCCTCGTGAACAATTTGGTTTTCACCAAAGTTCTAAAGTCATTCGAAGGCGTTCACTCCACGTGATCGTTTTCATTCCTTTGAGGCTTCTTTAATCAAGAGTTTGATTCGAGGAGAGATTTTGTAGATTGTTGTCTACGAAGATACACCAAAATCCAAAAAAATTAAATATCATCAAAAACACAAAAAAATTGAAAATCCACAAAACAACCAAAAAGAATCTTCTTTGCTCACCTCCCATTCTTCGTGAAGTTTATGATCACTCGTAATCAAGCTAAACGAGCTCGTAAACGTCTTCAAAAGCAAGCAAATCAAGGATCGTTGATTGTTGAAGAACCTCCAATTGTTGAACCTATTGTAGAACAAGAAGTCGTAATGGCTAATCGTACTATGATGGAGTTGCTACAAGCACCCACCGAGGGTTTTGGAGAGGCTATTGTTATTCCCGCCATCCTTGCGGAGAATTTCGAGATTAAGACGGGTTTAATGTCGATGCTACAAGCAAACAAGTTTCGAGGTCACGAGAAAGACAACCCGCATTACCATATTAGGAATTTCAACCGCCTCACCGCTACTAGCAAATTCAAAGATGTTCCACATGACGCCATTAAGATGATGTTGTTTCCATATTCGTTGGATGGTCCCGCAAAAATTTGGCTCGAGAAAGAACCGCCAAATTCGATTTTGACATGGGCCGATCTCGTTTCTAAGTTTGTGAACAAATTTTTTCCACCATCGAAAACAACACACTTAAAAAATGAGATTTCACGATTTGTGCAAAGAAACAATGAAAGTTTTTCAATGGCATGGGAACGATTTAAGGAGATGTTACATGAATGTCCTCATCATGATTTTTCGGAATTACATCAAGTGGATACTTTTTATAATGGGCTTAATGATCATGAACGAGATTATTTGAATGCCGCCGCGGGTGGTAATTTTTTGTGCAAGACGACAAATGAGGCTTTACAAATCATTGAAAATCGATCTAAGGTTTATAGCCCTCGTAACACACCGAGTGTTGCCAATATGGGTTCGTCATCGTCATCACAATCGTCTCGTAGCATTAACGCCTTACATGATGAAGCTAATGAGGAAAATCGGTTTTTTGATAGATTTGCTAATCTAATGTCCCATTGGAAGGCTCAAGAAGCTTCCAATTCCGCTTCGGTTAAAGCGGTTGCTAAGAGTTGTTTATCTTGTGGGGGAGCTCATGATCTTTCCGAGTGCATTACCGCGGATGGTAACACTTCGAGTGCTTATGTAGCAACGGGAACTTACAACCAAAACGGCCAAGGTTCCCGCCAAAATCAAGCTCCACCAAACCAAAATGTTAATAATTATCGAAACAACAACCAAGGTAATTACCAAGGCAACACACGCAATTACAACAAAGGAAATTATCAAAGTGGGAATGGACAAATCTCTAATCAAAACCAAAACCGTGATTTTCAAAACACTACACAAGGTTTTCAAAATGCTCACACAAAAAATTTGCAAGGAGAATTTTTAGATTATGCTAAAGCAAATGATGCTAAATTTGATAATATGCAACGTGAGATGATTAGCTTAAGGTCCGAGTTGAAAAACGAGCTTAAAAATGAACTTGCTAATGAACTTAAAACTCATGCTAACAAAATGGAAGGAAATGTCCAACGTCTTCAACAAAACCAACAAAAGATGGAATTAGGACAACATGAGATTAAGCAAGAGTTGTTAAAGGCGGATGCTAGGCAATCAAAATTTGAGGACCGAATGGCTAAGATGTTCGAAGCTATCATGTGTAAACCCTCTTCTTCGGGTGGTCTTCCTAGTGATACCATTAACAACCCGAGGGGAGAATTGAAGGTTGTTGCTACACGAAGTGGTAAAACTTTCAAGGAACCAATCTCTCGTCCAAGTACTTCTACGGAGAAGGAAATCGAGAAAGAACCCGAGGTGATGGTCGAAAAGGAGCACATTACAATCCCACGAAGTACCGCTCAAACCACACCTACGGTTACACCAAAACCAATTGTGGAACCCGAGATTCCAAGGCCGTTGCCTAATGACCAACCCACACCACCTTTACCTTACCCTTCGAGACGTAACAAAGAGAAAGCACAAGAAAGGAACAATTATCAATTTGAGCTATTTATGAAAATGTTTCGTGACTTGCATTTTAATATAAGTTTTGCCGACGCCTTAGTCATGATGCCTCGATTTGCCGCGAACTTCAAAAGTATGTTGAATAACAAAGAAAAATTGCAAAAATCGTCTAGTTGTTCATCGGTTTTTCTAAGCCGCATACCTCAAAAGGTCGGTGATCCTGGAAAGTTTTTAATCCCATGTGCTATCCAAGACATGGAAGAATGCTACGCCTTGGCCGATCTTGGTGCTAGTATTAATTTGATGCCTCTCGAGATTTTTAAGTCGCTCATTCTTCCAAATCTCACTCCTTCAAGAATGTCAATCGAAATGGCCGATCATTCTACGATTCTAGCTTGTGGAGTTGCCGAGGACGTCTTTGTGAAAGTTGGGAAATTCTATTATCCCGTGGACTTCATTGTTGTTGATATTCCTATCGATCCTAAAGTTCCGTTAATTTTAGGTCGATCTTTTTTGGATACCTCGAGAGCACTTATCGATGTGCATGCAAGAAAAATCACTCTTCGTTTCAATGAGGAAGAACTCGTCATTAATGCAACCCAAAACTCCACTCTTTCTCATGTTTATTCGATCACATCTTTGTACAATGTCAATCCCATCAAAAACATGTGTCAAAGGATTTCAAATAGAGTTTTAGGAGTTGATAAAAATGAAGTTCCGTCCCCTCCGCCGATGGAGGTTAAGAGTGTTAAGCCTTTGATACCAATCTCGAGTGATTCTTCGGATGATGAATACGTTGATCCCGATGGGGAGGTTTTCTTTGTTGACAAAAGATTTGAAAACTTGCCACCACCAAAACCAAAACGGTTTCAAAATGTGAGAATTTTTAGTGTGACTAACATCGTCTTAGAAACACCGAATATTTTCGACATAATCAAAAAGGGTTTTCATAAGGAGAGTTTAAAAGATAACAAAGAAAAAGATCTTAAATGTGATTTAATTGATTTTTCTACAAATCTAACTCCGTCATCACCGCGTGCTTTGAGTACTACAAACTCGTATACTCCTTTTGACGATGTTTTGTGTGGTTCTAGTATGAGGGAAGCCCCTTATGTTCCCTCATCCTTGTCCACCGAGGACGAGATATTCGATCCCGGAATTTCATGTAAAGGGAAATCTCGGTCTTCCACCGATGCAATAAATGGAAAATCTTTCTATTTGCTTGGTGCGAGTCTACCTCGAGTAGCTCAAACGTTTGTCTTACCAATTGTCTCACCCTTCTACTTCTCATCTATTTTCTTCAAACTCTTTGAGTTTATGGCACATGTTGGAGTGGTGTTAATTTGTTTTCCCAATGGAAACGAGAACGCCATCTTCGACCCCGGTATTTTGCATCATTTAAGGACTTAGTCCTTTATACCGGTTGCTTTTTGGGCCTTGTTTATCATGTAAGCCCCGCTAAAATTTGACCACACCATGATTTCCCTAAATGTTCACATTTTGAGGGGATCGAGTCGAGCTCATGACTCGGTAATCAAAAACGAGGTGCCTCGTGGGGGAGATCCCATGCTTATCTTTATGCTTATTGTTCACTAATAAAGGGACTTGTACCCTTCCAACTCGTTGTCTCGTGGTTGTTTGTGATTGTGTTATCTAGATCATCATCATCGTCTACGATTGAAGACTCTCGTGTTCGTTTACGTGAGCCTCCATCGTTCGTTTGAAGAAGTTTTTCACGAATCCATGACATATCCTTTATTGTTCTAACAATTATCTTTTAGCATAATTAATAAACGGCTTTAGATATATTGTTGATCACCCTTTCCATGCTAGATCCTAAGCATTCGATTCTTCGTCTCTAGTATGGGGGTGCTCCACCTTTAGACTCGAAACATTGAGGACAATGTTTACTTTTAGTATGGGGGGTGAATAGGTACTTGCTTTGCTACGCCCTCACGTTTTCCAATTTTCAATGTTTTGTTTTGCTAATAAGGCTAAAAATGGCCAAATTTTAAAATTTTTCTTAGTTTTCATAAGTGTTTTTAAGACACGAATGTATATTTTCCGATGGGTAGAATAAGAGTTAATTTTTGACTTGATGGGCATTTGGAGCCATTTACATTCCTTAACCCGCTCAATTCAAGTTTTGCTAGACTTTTATATAGGGAGCTTTAAAACGCGAAAGTCTTAATTCATTCGGGTTAAGAACAAGAACTTTTCGCAAGTTCCTATAATTGATTCTAGAAAGTCACTTATCAAGGGAACTTTAAAACGCATTCTCTAAACTTGAAAAAGTCCAAGAAAGTGCAAGATCCTATAGGTGGCTTGAAAACCCAAAACTTTGATTTGATATAGTCTTAATGAAAGCTAATCCAAATTTGGCTTAATTTTGACTTGCACGGCTAAGTATTCACGAGTCTCTTTAATTAGAGGTCTTTAAATAGTGAAGAACGAGAAATGATAGAGTTAGACAAGTGATCATGCTAAACGTAGAACATGAAAATGTTCTTTCAAAAACTCATATGTTTTTAATTGTGGCTTTTTCTTCCCATAAGATCAATGCATTAGGAATAAAACATAATTGCAATAAGTAAGGTCGTACGATTTGAAAAGTTACTTAGCCTCTAGCGCAAGATCGTTTAAAAGTTGCTCGGGGTTGAATAGAGTTCATAGCCAAGGCATAACTTATTGAAGCGGGACACGAAGATTGGCGATCATCCAAAAAGGCCCTAACAAGGCATGAGGAGCTCTATTTTTGCTAAAGATCTAAAGATGATGTAAAGTATCATTGTTCCAAAATCAATATGAAGGATCGAGACACACGACGAGAAGCAATTACTCCCCTAAAAGAATGGAGAAAGTCTATCCAAAAAGACCCTAACAAGGTATGAGGATGAATATATCCAAGTCCGAAAAGGAGGCGGATCGTTGTATATCAAAATCCAAAGTAAAGATTGAAGAAAAATGATGAAGTCGTGGTCCTATATGAAGAATCTCTCAAAAACGTCAAGTGAAGAAATTCCAATTATATGAAGAGAAGACCATAATTTCGAGAACGTCTTCCCAAGATTTGAAGTATGAAGTACATGCCAAATATCAGTCCGAGAAAGGTCTCAAATCGTGAAACGAGTTATGCCAAGATATGAACTTAAGGAGATACACGAGAAGCCGTTTTAAAAGATTTTGTCCTTCGGCTAACTATTAATCAAATCGTGCTACTTTGCTTTCGGACTAATAACTACTTAAATAAAGTCAATATGAATCACTTATGATCCATGACAATTAGATAAAAAATGCTAGTAACCCATTTCCTTTTATAATAACTAGGATTGCGGGGAGAAAAAGTATTACACAATTTGAACGTATGAGTAGTGTTAGCATTGTGACTTGTACCAACAATGATCTTGTTTTTGCACTTAGCATGGAATGTATGACAATCAAGGATGACGAAGTTTGCTCTAAGGGACATTAACTTGTTTCTATTCTTAGACCCTAAAAGTCACATTTTGGTGATGAAAATCATACATTATGTCTTTACACAATCTCGTAGTATGTTGCAAGTCTTTTACTATTCAATAAAGGTTAATAAAATTGAACTTTGGTGATGCTTAGATACTTTATTCTAGCATTGCGTGAGGGCACGGCAATGGCTTAGTATGGGGGAGTGATGAGATGGCATTTATACATGATCTCATCGTTCTTTTCGGGCTTTTAATGCATTAAAATGTCATAAAATACCATATATATGCTTGTGTTTGTTTACTTGTGTATTTTAGGTATGGATATCGTGAAAAAGACAAAAGATTACAAGATACAAGGAAAAACGGACACGAGAAACGAAGCCGTACAAAGAACCGGGCCCTAATCATGGAATTTTCATCAAATACCCTTGAAGACTTGAAGATAAACAAGATTGATCCTCCAAGAATGAAGAAATGACAACTTAAAACCCTTGTATATTAATAATTACAAGTTTGGTCCCTTAAGTTTGTCAAAATTGCAAAAAGGTCCTTCAACTTTGAAGAAATGGCAAGAATAGTCCCTCAACAAATTCAAATTGCCAATTATGGTCCCTCAAGAAGTGAAAGACATAATGAAGACCTTTGAAGATCAAAAGAGTCCAAGATCAGCCCTTTAAAAATCAAGAAATGGCAAAAATCATCCTTGATAAGCTTTTGCCAAAAGTATGTGCCAAAAATGTAAAAGATGGAAAGTTGTTTACAAAGGGTTTACGTTTTTAGGGCTGGAAGACTTTCAATGCCAAAAATATCAAAATATGAGGACCAAATGTGCCAAACCCAAACATTCAAACCAAAACTGGCGGTTAACACATGTGTTTCCCCCATTTTCGGATCTAAATGATTTACTGTTTATCATTCTTACAGCCCAGAACTTACCCCGACCTTCCCTTGGGTAAAACTCAATTAAACCCACACACGAGTGATTCACATGTGCAGAAAGCCTTCCCACTCCTAAAAACCCCAATCCCACCACTTGAGGACCCCACCCCCAATTCCCTCTCAGCCAATCACATCATACCTTAGTCCCCAAGTTCTATGACGTGTCCCAAATCAAAGGCTAAGGATATTAGCTTACTCTCAAAGCAAAAACAAACGGCCAAGATCAAGAAAGGACAAAATGCACCAAAAACGTTTGAGGGTATTTTTGAGATTTTCTACTGATTAGGGTTTTATGTTTAAGAGCCTAGAATGTTCATTAGGTCTCTATATAAGGAGCTCACAGAATGTGTGAAGCCCTTGTTCCAGTTTTCCTTCCAAATATTGTAATTCCTTTTAAGTTGAAATAAAAGTTGTGTTTTTGTTTTAAACAATATAATTCCTTTTTGTTTGTTTAAAGTTGGTGTTATTTGGTGAAGGAATTCTGAGTTCCATCTTTTAATTTAGTTAAGTGATTTTGCTTTTCAAAATTTCTCAAAAGGTTTTGAAAAAGTTAAGTATTACTTGGTAGAAATCTGTCCAAGGTATTTTGGTGTTAAAGGTTCATGATTTTGGTGATTTAAGGGTTTTTGATACGTTTTAAGAAGTTTTGGAAAAGATTTGGAGAGTTTTAAAAGAGAAAGAAATAAATCAGAATAGTATAATATATATTGTTGTGCTCTTGTTTTTGATTGGTTTCAAACAGGTTTTTTGAAGGTTGTTGATAATTGCTCAGCCCCAACCCGAGTTGGGAAGGAGGAGACAAGGCTGTCTCTAGGGTCTAGGATGTAAAGACCCTAAGGTATTCTCTTTTACTTTTGAAAATTTCAGAAAAATAGCAAGTTTATATGATCTTCGTTGATTTGGTGTCTTAGTGTGTTTAAGCTGTTGATTTTGTGTTCTATTGTGAGTTGATGCATGATTAGACCATTGGTAAACAGTTTTGATAAGGTTTCATAGGTTTTGATTAGTTAAAAGTAGCTTTATAAATTTTAAACGTGTGTTTGGCAATAGGGATTAGCAGGGCAAAGTCATTAATTAGTGATTATTAAAAGTGTTAGAAGGTTTAAAAATAGTTAAGATAGGATGCTAGTTAGTTGTTAGTAAGAATAGAAGAAGTTTTGAGTAGATTGGTGTGTTAAAAAAAGCAAAAAGGTTAGCATAGAATCTGCATAGTTAAAATCTGCTTGTTTTTCATACATTTTGGCACTTGATTTTTGAATTTTGTGAAGCAACAGGATGATTTAAGGATTGTATTTGCTTGAGTATCATATTGTGATAGTGTGTGCCAAGTTTGAAGTTGTGAAAATCATTAGAGTGCAAGTTATAGGCCATTTAAGACCACTGACCTGCATAAAAGACCTCAGAGACTTAATTAGCTTGTGTGTGCATCTGTTTTGATCTAGTGTGCTTATTTCTTGGTAATCTTGACTCCTTGTGCTTCTATGAGCACAAGGGTGCCCCTGTCACCAACAATCAACCACAAATAAGCCATAAGCCAGGTTCCTCTTGGCTTGTGTAACTTGAGAAAAAGCAAAGAACACAAAAGCAAAATCTGCTAGTGTTAAAATATCAACCTGTCACGTTTTTAACTTTTGATTTGGGTAAAGCCTTGATTGAAAAGTAATTTGAGAGTGTTGTTAAGGTTTACAAGTGTTAACAGTTGGATTGAAAAAATAAAAAAATAAAATAAAAATATTAAAGGAATAAAAAGGGTTGCTAAGATTCGAACCCCCGTCTCCACTCCCACACACATCAGACATAACCATTGCGCCCTTGGGTCTTTTACTGACCAAGGGTGCAAGGTTAATTAAGTTAACCCGTTTTTAACTTGTATCATTTTTAAAAAGCCGTAGCTTAAATCTTCAATTCCAGCTTATTTTTAAGCTCATTTTTGTTCTTTTCAATTTTCCTAGGAACTTATTTAGATTATTGATTTTTCTGGCCAGTTTTCATATTTTTCCATTTAATAGATTATTTATTAGCATTTAATTAATAGACGTAATTTAGAAAATCAAAAAAAAATACCAAAAATAGTTTTTATTTTTAGGAAAAATAGTTTTTAGTTTTTAATATATATTTTTGAGGTTTACATCTTATTTTGGTTTTATAAACTTTAATTTTTAATTTTATAATATGTTAAGGTTTTTTATAAACTCTAAAGATTTTTATAAAATTATTAAAAAAGGTTTAGAAGCTCTAATTAGTGTTTTTATCTTAATTATATTATTTAGGATTTTTAGAAATTTTTTATTTCAAGTTTTATAAACTTTTTATTTTTAGCAATATTTTAATATTATTTTAATATTAATTTTTCAAAATTTTATTTTTCTTTCTTTTTCATTTTTCCTTGGTTCTTTGTCATTAATTAGGACCTTTTCCATTTTTAGAACATTTTTATAACTTTTAGATTTATTTTTATAATTATTTTAAGTTTAATTAGTTTTTAATTATTTTAAATCATTTTTAGAGTTTTAAAAATAGTTTTATTAGCTTTTAATTTTTAGAAAATTACTTTTTAGTCTTATAATAATATAAGTTAAGTGATTATTCAACAAAATCATATTTTAGACATTTGAATTAGTTAAATTTAATTTTAGGGCTTTAATTAGCATTTAAAATTAATTATTTAATTAATAAAAGGTTTTAAAATATCTTTGTTGGATTTTTATCTTTGTTTATATTATTTAAGACTTGTTTTTAGCCTTTTTGATATTTTGTTTTTGGTTTTAGTTTAATTTTTAAATTGGGTAGTTTTTCACGGCTTTACGTTTTCATCTTTTTCGTCGTAGTTTAATTTTAACATAACCGTCTTTCATCTTCTCATCCCCATTCTCTTAATATTAATCTCAAATAAATACAAATTAGAACACACACATATACCTCCTTGGGAAACGAACTCTTTCTCTCATTTTATTTGATTGTGGGTCATTACTTGTGTTGATTTTTCCTAAAATCATCACTCGATACTTACCGCTCATATACGTTCTTTTGTTTTCCTAAACAAGAGTCGTATTTTACCACAATCATTTTTGTGGATCTGAAATCATTAGACCACTTCAAAACTAGGTTATAATGCCTTCATGAAGGAATACGAGTTAAATCGAGACCGAAAAAGAAACAGGAAAAAGACTACTCGTAAGAAAAGAGAAATAAGAGAGGAATCAATAGGACTGAATCAAGACAAAGTTTAATGCTCAAGAGTGAATGACAATCTTCAAGCTGTAGAAACGAAGAGCCTGTGTCATTTATAGTGGTTTAAGACGTGCATTTTTTGTGTAAGACAAAACGGTTTTGGTAATGAACCATACGAAGCAATTTTGTTATATAGAGTAGGAACACTTACTAATAAATGTCTTAAACTTTTACAAAACATGAGAAAAAGTATATATTCACTTTCTCTCCCACGTGATCGGACAAATATCATTTTTAGGGTTACAATAACAATATCATTGGAATATTTCAATCCAAATGTGTAATATCCTAACTACAACTTATAATGTAGTTTGGTATCTCAAGTATTAATCAATCATCTTAGAGATGAGCACAATTTCACATATTACACATGATATAGGACCTACTCACCGTATGAGTTGCAAACCATATGAATCATGCTTGATACTTTAAGCTACTACTAACTCACACTACAATACATAAGTGAGTCAAGTATCTAAGACCATGAAGGTTTGAGAGGGTGAAAGAATAGAATCACATACCACAAACAAATGCCAAAGAAATGATGCCAAGAATAAACATATAGTCAAGTAATGTCAATAGGGCGTGTGGCAGGACGAAAACGCACCTTAGCCGCAAAGTGCATCCCAAGTCTTCTATGGAATAATGCAACACCCAAACTTGACCAAGGTGCATACTAAGTATTCAAGGACTAGTATAACATTAACCAATCTTGATATCATCATCTTATGATGTTGGTGATCAAAAGGAGATGAGTCTTCTACAAGTGCAAGTAGCTCAATCCACAGTCAAATTAATGATTAGTCTTCATGAGTACCTATACAAAGCAAGATACAAACTAGTAGATACATTTCAAGAGTAAATCTAAAATGCATGAAAGATACTAATCAAGATAGGATGCTATATTACCAATTAAAAGGTCTATTTTTATTGAAAAAAAGGTTTTGACCAAAGAGAAACTTTAGTACAACAAACCCTTCTAATTTGAGGAGACAATAGATCGATCCAAGCTTTAAAGCACAATATAATTCAAAGATCTTGAGTGACCATCGCTCTGATACCAATTATAGAAACTAGAGGGAGGTTGAATAGTTTCTCTTGTTTAATGTCCTAATTAAAATTCTTTTAATTAGGTTTGTACTAAAATAACATTTTACTTGAAAACTAGTTTCATAGTTATTAGGTTTAATTCTAATGCATTAATAATATCTAGTGACAATGAAATGTAATGTAAGAATGAAAGCATAAGTAAAGAGTAAGGAAACAAACAACCTAAGGTGCGGCACCAAGATTTATAGTGGTTCGGCAACGAAGCTCTCTCTTCGTTCCTACTCCACTCCTCGAGTACACCTTACTCGAGATTTCCACTATATCCACAAGCTCCCTTCTTGGCAGAGAAAACCTTATAACATCGTTTACATTATTTTCTGACACTAAGCTAAATGTCGAGACCTAATCTTAGCTAGCACCAATCTACACACGTCACCTACTTCACCATTTTCTGACACAAGGCTAGATGTCGAGTTCTAATCGAAAGCTAGAACCAATCTTCGTCTCCCATATTCTTTTCTGACATAAGGCTAGATTTCGAGTCCTAATCCAAAGCTAGAACCAATCTTCACAACTCTTTACTTTCAAGTTTAGTGAGAACTCACAAGACACAAACACACATCACTTTGTAGTTTAGTGAGAACTAACATACATGACTTATTACAACTCAAAAACACATATCCAAGTACACACATGTAACTTGGATCTACACAAGACAAATCCAAGTATACACATATATAATGAATTTACACAAGACTAATCCAAGTATTCACAAATACATTGGATCAACACAAGACTAATATAAGTATTGACCAATACACTGGATCTACACAAGACTCAAGTATACAAAATGATGAACATGACTAGATCTAAAAAGGGATGATATTTATCAAGGCTTCATCTTTAATCACATCACAAATGTGTGAGTGATCTTCTCTTTGGACAAGTAAAGAAGATGATCAAGAGGATAATCATAAGTATACTTAACAAATTAAGTTATAATTTACTAATGATTTGGAAACATAGAAAGAATATAAGAAGCATAAAGATTTGTCCAAAAAGGGTTGTTGGAAAATGAAAGTATGATCCAATATTTATAGGAGACAAGAACCAACGGCTCTCTGAGCGCGGTTCGTTAAATGGTAATGCGGTTCATTATCACTAAAGAACCGCATACCTATATATGGAACATCGGCTTATAAAGTCCGCTCCTTTTTTTCTTTTAGTGGGGAAATGTTATATGGGGTAGTTTAGACCCTCAAAGGATATTTTTCTATTGCTTTTGGAATATGCCATATTCAAAGTTTTATTTTCTATTTTAATATAACATTTTCTTAAAATTAAAGTTTATTAAAAAAATTTGTCACATTTGTGTAGAAACTAGAAGGGTGGTTTGAATAGTTTCTTTTCGGGTTTATGTCCTAATTAAAAATCACTATTAATTAGGTTTGTCTCAAAGCTACCTTTTACTTGAAAGCTAGTTGCATAATGATTAGGTTCAATTATAATGCATTAACAATGACAAAATAGTAGATATGTGTGATGTGATAATAAGAGTAAGTAAAGAGTAAGGAAAAGAACGACCTAATAGGAAGACACCAAGATTTATAATGGTTCGACAACGAATCTCTATCTTCGTTCTTACTCCACTCCTTGAGTACACCTTACTCGAGATTTCCATTATATCCACAAGCTCCCTTCTTGGTGGAGAAAACCTTACAATGTCGCGTACATCATTTTCTGACACTAAGCTAAACGTCGAGACCTAATCTTAGCTACGACCAATCTACACAACGTCGACCACTTCACCATTTTCCGACACAAGGCTAGATGTCGAGTTATAATCGGAAGATAGAACCAATCTTCATGACTCTTCACTTTGAAGCTAAGTGAGAACTTCATAAGACACAACTACACATCACTTTATAGTTTAGTGAGAACTCACAAGTCACAACTTTTACAACTCAATAAAACACATATCCAAGTATACACATGTAACTTGGATCTACACAACACAAATCCAAGTATACACATATACAATGGATTTACACAAGACTTAATTCAAGTATTCATAAATACATTGGATAAACACAACTAATCCAAGTATTCACAAATACACCGGATCTACACAAGACTCAAATAAAACAAATGATGAACATGACTAAATCTTTAGGAGAGGATGATCTTCATCAAAGCTTCATCTTTAATCACATCACAAGTGTGTGAGTGATCTTCTCTTTAGACAAGGTAAAGAAAGAGATCAAGGGGATAATCATAAGTAAACATACTTAACACATTAAGTGATCATTTACAAATGATTAGGAATTAGAAAAGAGAAGGATAGCAGAAAGAGTGTCCAAAAAGGGTTGTTGAATATGTAGATTTGATCCACTATTTCTAGGAGACAACAGCCAATGGCTCTCTGCCCGCGGTTCCTTAATTGTCTCTTGCGGTTCCTTAGTGATACGGAACCGCAAGAGAAACATCCATGCCAATTGAAGTGATAATATGTCAAAGGGTTAGAAACTTAGAATTTGCGGAATCACCCAAAAGAAATTGTAAGTTTTAACCATAATCTACTCTAAACAATGTGTGAAAAAATTTGATGGGAAAGGGAGTAACACAAATAACATTCATATTACAAAAATATGAAAGAACATACAAGGGAAATATTCATACACACATTATGAACATTTAACACAACAAATACGGAAAATAAACAACATAAGCATAAACTACTCTAGTAGTGATAATCCTCCAAGATTGCTTAAGTTTTTACCGACTCAAACAACTAAAACATAAAGTGTGCTTTAATTGGAAAAGTAAGACGATGAGGCATCATTAGAAGATTTGTTCACGGGAACAAATACTTTGAGATGAGGTCAATTGAGAAGAAATTCAAGAAAGTTTAGCTTGTCATACACATGAGCAAGTTCAGTTTATTGAAATCGACAACACACACGAGCTTCCATGATGAAAAACAAAGTCATAAGATTGGGAAGGACCATCAAGATGAGAAGGTGGTGGTGGATAGGGAGATAATGGATAAGAAATGTTTTCACAATGGGAAAGAAGATAGGTCATTGAGAGGAGGTATGTTTCAAGGTCAGGTGGTGGTGGAAGAGCCTCCTTTTCTTTGGTAATTGGATCGATTGAGAAAGTCTCATTCTAATACACAATAGGAGAGAAAGAGGAAGTCTTGCAAGGTTTGGGAGAAGAGGAATCATGATGATCCTTTTTCTTCTTGATCCAAACGGGTCGAACCGAGATTTTCGGTTTCTTGGAAATCTTAGAAGAGGGAGCTTTAGGTTTAGAAGATTGTGACAAAGAAATGTCAAGGTTAAGATTAGAAGAGTTAGACATTGTGAGGGATGAGAAGAGGAACTCCCAAAAGAAGAGTATTTAAAGAAAATAGACAAGGTAAAGATTTGAAATGATAACAAAAGTTTTCAAGGAATGTTTAGCCAAAAATGGCAAACAAGGAATCTTGAAAAGACTGTGGTCAAAGAAGAAAGACAAAAAATGAGCCAGAAATTGGCTTGCTGTCCGCGGTTCTTTAAAAGAACCGTGTGACTTTAAGGATCCGCACACAGTGGACATGAAAATGAAAATTTACAAGCTTTTGAGAAAAAATAATACTTTTTCAAAAATTTGCAAATCTTGGATTTTTACCTCTTTTAGCACTAGATTATGCTTTGGTTGTACAAAAGGCAACACACTCACAAAGAGTATCTTGACAAAGGGTGACAAAATATTTAAATAACATTTTGAACAAATTTTAGTCAATTTTTAAGAGGTTGTGATAGATTAAGATTCAATTTTAAATAAATTGAAGTTGATTAGTGTGAGCACATAGGTTAAAACACACAATACGAAATCCATAACACAACCTCATGAAAACTCATGAAGGAAAGGAAATACAAGAAAATAAACAACAACTAACTATTACAAAGATAGCTAAACTAGTTCTTGATAGATAGTCTTCCTTGGCTTGATTTTTCTTTTAAAACACATTTTTAGGAAAACATCATTTATCTCCTAGGAGGTGGAGGATTAGCAAATAAATTCAACAAGAATGAGACCTAATCATCTCCAACCTAAGGATATCAATGAGGTAGAAGTTGTTTAAGAAACAAGGACAATTGGTTCCATTGTGCATGAAATAGTCAAACAAGTGTGGATCACCCAAGAAATGAGAAATAGGAACACCCAAAAGAGGAATGCTAAAGGGAGGAGGAGGAGGCATGGTATCCAATGGTGAGATGGGTGAATTTGGTGGAGTGAAAGGAGAGGTAACCAAAGGCTTAACAAAATCATTCCCAATAGGAATATTTTGAAGAGGTTGAGGGTTCACATCCTAGAGAGGACTAAAAGTCAAAGGTGATGACAACTCATTCATCCTATATTAGAATGAAGAGGAGGTAGAACCATGGGAATGGTTAGTACCATGAGTTGAGCTTGTCTTGCATGGTGCAAGAGGTGGTGAGGGTGATGAAGAGACGAGAATTGTAGAAATCTCACTCTTGGGTGTATGAAAAGATGAAGAACCAAGTTTAGGAAAATTGATTTTGATCTTAAGGTTTCTTTTGGATGAGGATTGTTCGGAAGAATTTGATGATATTGTGGACACCATGGTTGTGTGTCTAGGTTTAGAAGAAGGTTTGAAGGATGGAGAAGAAGATCAACAAAGGGAGGTTTAAGAAGGGAAGGAGGTGATCCAAGCTAGTAATAGGTTAAAAATCATTTTGATAAACAATGAAATTAGGTAGGCTAATTTGGGAAAAAGCTGGTCTTTTAGCAAAAATTTAATCAATGTTTACAATCATTTAGAGAAAATAGTGTAAAGCAAAGATTTTGTCGAAACCAGAGCCTGCGGTTCCTTAAATAGGATTGCGGTTCATTATCACTAAGGAACCGCCAGTCTTCAAAGAACCATGGACAGTGGCCTCAGAAAAAGGATTTTACAGCAATTTTCAAAAACCCAGATTTTTTCACAAAGATTTATCAAGCCAAAGTAGACTATTAACCAAAGTATAGAAAGCTAACAAACACATAAAATGCACAAAGTCATGCACATCGAAAGATCGATAGCATGAACGAATTGGGATTAAAAATATCTAGTAATCCAAACACAAAGTATTAGTTAGATAACACCGAATCCTAAAAACAAGAAACATAGATATGTCCAAGAAAAACACGTGGTAACAACCACGAGCAATGTTTCAAAACACTTTAATTCAAGAACATTTCTCTATTGTCTTGATCCATTCCTTAGATTTTCTAGAAGGTGATGCTTAAGATAGAATTCATAGTCGGAAGCAATTTCTAGAGATGACAGTTAGGAGATGGTAGATGACAAAGTGTCATTAGAGTTGAAAGGAGAGACATCAAAGATGTGAGAGTTCTCGTGAAGGACATTTCCATCTTCATTTGAATCATGTGTGGGTTCAAGTGAGAGATTCCCTTCAGCGGGAATCATAACACGATCAACAAAGTGAAATGATGAAGCATTTAAAGGTGGAAAGTCAAGGAGAGTTTTTCTAAGAAGGCGTGAGCACTAGTACAAAAAATGGTATCCGTCACACTAAAAAAGAGTGACCGTAGGCATACAGTCACACGCGGTATTTTTTGTCTTTGTGACCAAAGGTCCCGCGACCGTAGGTACACTACGGTCACGATCTGATCTTTGTGACGATAACCAGGGAAAAAATATGACCAATACTCGAAAATGTGTGACGAACTAGGTATAATATTTGGTGTTTTAGTGAATATGTGTGACGGTAAACACTCTACAGTTACACGAGTTTTGTTTAAGAGTGACTATTGTTTATAAATTTGTCACATGAATATACAATATGTGTGACATTTACTATGTGATTAGTGTATTTTGTGTGACTATATGCATCAAAAAGTCACGTGAAGGGTATGTTTGTGTGACCTTTTATGACATGTAGTCACACAAATTATACTAATGGCTCTGAGTTTGTCACATACAATTAACCAAAGAGTTACCAATAGTAGTAATAAGTGTGACTGTATGCTTTGTCAAGTCAAGCCAATTATATTTTACGTGACTATATGCATCTAATAGTCACATGAATTGTATGTTTGTGTTACCTTTTATGACATGTAGTTAAACAAATCATGCTAATGGTACTGAGTTTGTCACATACAATTAACCAAAGAGTTACCAATAGTAGTAATAAGTGTGACTGTACGCTTTGTCAAGTCAAGCAAATTGTATTTTGTGTGACTATATGCATCCAATAGTCACATAAGTTGTATGTTTGTGTTACCTTTTATGACATGTAGTCACACAAATCATGTTAATGGTACTGAGTTTGTCACATACAATTAACCAAAGTGTTACCAATAGTAGAAATAAGCGTGACTGTATGCTTTGTCAAGTCAAGCAAATTGTATTTTGTGTGACTATATGCATCAAATAGTCACATGAAGGGTATGTTTGTGTGACCTTTTATGACATGTAGTCATACAAATTATGATAATGGCTCTGAGTTTATCACATACAATTAACCAAAGAGTTACAAATAGTAGTAATAAGTGTGACTGTATGCTTTGTCAAGTCAAGCCAATTGTATTTTGTGTGACTATATGCATCTAATAGTCACATGAATTGTATGTTTGTGTTACCTTTTATGACATGTAGTCACACAAATCATGCTAATGGTATTGAGTTTGTCACATACAATTAACCAAAGAGTTACCAATAGTAGTAATAAGTGTGACTGTATGCTTTATCAAGTCAAGCAAATTGTATTTTGTGTGACTATATTAATCCAATAGTCACATGAATTGTATGTTTGTGTGACCTTTTATGACATGTAGTCACACAAATCATGCTAATGGCACTAAGTTTGTCACATACAATTAACCAAAGAGTTACCAATAGTAGTAATAAGTGTGACTGTATGCTTTGTCAAGTCAAGCAAATTGTATTTTGTGTGACTATATGCATCCAATAGTCACACAGAATTGTATGTTTGTGTGACTTTTTATGATATGTAGTCACACATTGGAATGTGAATAAGTGTGACTATGTTTCATCTTCTAGTAACCTTTCAGAATTCAATAAAAACAAATAACAAAATTCTGGAAATCAAATTTCAATTGCATTAATATACAAAATTGAATGTACATAATCAAATCAACAAATGTAATGTCGTATTATTTTCAAGTAACATACTTTTCACATAGAATCACATTTGTAAAGACTTTGAATCACCGTATTGTAAAGTCGTTTGAGCCTTGTTATTCCTAGCTTGTTTCTGCATATGAGTAATAGTCGTAAATGTACTGCCTACTGGAACATTCATCGAGTGCTTAGATCCTATCTTTGGTGCACTTTCAACAACAGCTTTCATGGTATTTGGTGGTGTTGTTTCCTGTATGGAAACAAAAGCCGTGTATTAAACATTGAACTAAATATGAAAAGCTATGTATATGTAGGATGATAAATCAAGTGTATGTACCTCTTCCAAAAAATAACCTTTTCCTTTGGCCATGCCACGAAACTACCTTTTACATCCTTAACAGTTTTTAAACCATTATTTCCGGCATCAGGTATGAATGCTGCATCCACTAAGGATTCATCAAATGAAACTTTGTAGCAATTTTTTGGTAGTGGTTGGTTATGAATCATTACATTGTCTCCATCCTTAGAATTGTATACCCTACCGTTACCAATGATCATTGTCCTAGATATGTTCCATAGTTTGCACATAAATGTCTGAAGAAAAAATGTTTACATGCGTTAATGACAAATAAATTAAACAAGTAATTATATGAAAAATGATGAAATACTTACATCTGGTAGTGATGGTGGAGACTGATTTGCTTTTGATTTAGAAGGTGTTCGCTTCTTCGTAATGATGCTATAGGTATGTCTTGTTGTGTCGAGGGAGACAAATTTTGTTGTGATCCGGAAGCTGGATAAATATCTTCTTGAGACTGGGAATTTTGAAGTGGAGACTTCTTTTCTAACGATCCTGTCTTATTTTTTGCTAACCTAGTTCTAGTAGGTACATGCATATATACATAACACAGTAAATAAGTCATGTATAGTACAATTTAGAAACCAAACATGGTTTTTTTATAATGTAGGTCCTTAGTTTCTTAGGATTGTAGATGTGTTTGATTGATCTAAAGAAAGGAGATGAATAAAGAACTAGAGAGAGATTCAGAGAGAGAAAGAAGAGTAATTAAGTGAATGTGTGAAATACAAAATGACCAACCCCTCCTAACATGCTAGGAGGGGGTATATATAGCCCACCCTACATGTGGGCTATATGGGCTATATTAGATCACGAGCCCAATATCATTGGAGTGACCGATCCTTTCTAAATACGTAAAAACGTATTTCCAACAATCTCCCCCAAAGGGAGGTCACTTCAAGTTACAATGTCCTAAATAGTCTATAGCTCGTGATCTATGCTAACAATGATGTGACCGAGACTTTCCTTGGAAAAACGTATTTCCAACAATCTCCCCCAAAGGGAGGTCACACCATTTTACAAAATCTTAAACCTAGCATACTATGCTTGAGTCTTCGATCTTGTTCTTGTGAATATGAAAATGAGATCTTTGACTTTAGTCTTGAGCATGTATTCTTGCCTTGACCTTGTGCATTCATCACTTGTGATATTTGCCTCCTCGTGACTTCATGTTCCACATACTTATACTTTTATAAATTCTTGAAAGCTTCAGAGTTTGATACAACGGAAGACTTGACTTATAGACTTTCTTGAATTTGATGAAGTATTAAGTGCATATAGTATAAGCATGTGGTGACAACTCATTCTGGATTGTACACCGCAATGCCACCTTCTTGTTACGCTGCATAAGACAGTTAGCAACAAACCATATACACGGATGAAATGGCCTTGAACATTTTATTCTAATTCGGTAGGATTTTACCTCCGGTCGGTGAAGACCGTTGGACGATATAAAATATCGTACTTGTGACAGGATGTTTCAATTAAGAACCCCCTTGACAAGATTTCACGGGTAAACCCGTTCTCTTTATTCGACCGTCCAAAGCTGACTGCGAACATAAAGAGTGAATCATTTGGATAAAAATATCCGCATGATTTGAAGCCGTCATTTTATGTTCCTGGAACAAGTGAAATTCAATTAAGAACCGCACCATCGTTGCTTTCCAGTTGTCACGAGCTTGATTCGTATAGAATCTTGCAAGTTACCTACCAAGTGCTGTTTGAGGTTAACACTAGAAAGATTTCCACTCATCACTGTGAACACTAAGGTATCACTCTGAGTGTTCTGGCAAGATCACTAAGATATTGCGTAGAGGCCTGGAACGTGTTTAAATTCATTTAAGAATTAAACCACTGTTGCTTTCCAGTTATCACAAGTTTGATTCATAAAGAATCGCACAAGTCACCATGAGCTTTTTGATATTCGCTCAAGAAGGATTTCCATATTCATTGTAAATACTTTCGTATTACTCGGATGTTTAGGCAAGATCATGAAGATTTTACGTAGGACTCTTAAGATCTTTCTTACTTTTCGCAGTGTGTGAGGAAGCAAGGAAATATGAAAGTGTGTCCTAATGAGATATTTGATGATCTCAAATGGCTCTAGACTCAATCGTGCATTTTGGATTTTAGTGATCGGAGGCTGGAGAGGAGAGCCACCATTTCAATACCAATTTATTCGGAGTGAATAAATCAATAGATAATGCGTTGTCTCCGTGTGATTAAAACAAATATCTTTTGAGAGATATCTGAGTTAGCTGGGATGGGTTGTGCATTGCATCACTGGGTCCATGATGTCTGTCTTTAATATCAAGCGTCATTAAAATTGATCTCAATAGCATATGTATTGACCCGGTTTCTGCCTAAGGTTGTAAGGAGGGCTTCTTTCTTTACACCCTTTATCTTTACAATTCTTTTTCATTCTTCAACCCCTTCAATGCTTACC
This sequence comes from Glebionis coronaria, assembly GCA_025667525.1. Lineage (NCBI taxonomy): Eukaryota > Viridiplantae > Streptophyta > Magnoliopsida > Asterales > Asteraceae > Glebionis > Glebionis coronaria. The sequence goes on along the minus strand of CM046881.1, from coordinate 507,326,639 downwards.
AATACGTCATAACTAGCACCTTGTTATGATTGTTCCAGTGCTAACTTAAGTACTTGGTCGGCATTCGACTACGTTCACAATCTTTCTCCATCTTTCCTAAGGACTACTATTTCTAGCTATGGAATGTCCTTGGGAAGATTCCTCCGGTTCTAGAGGAATCATTGGACTTTAACCTATCCTACCATCCTTATGTCACCACAATCTTCACCGTCGTGAATAGAGATGTTTTGGATAAGTGTATGTCACCATGAAATCCATTTTGAAGTGCAAATCCATTTTGCTCCCCCTTTACATATGCCACGATATCCGAAAACATTTCGCACATGTCGGGATGAGCTATCACGTTAAGTCAAACCATTTATGATTAATCATTTCCCATATTAAATTACATTTTCTCCCCCATATTAAAAATATTAACCCAATCGATGTTTTTAATATCAATTGATTTAATAGCATTTTAAGACAATTTGGGATGAAAAATGAAAAGCCAATTATCTTCATGAATTACACAAGCTCTCCCTCAAATTAATGAGGGTGTACTTGAAACGTAAATTAAATACCTTTTAAACACAAGTGTAAGGTATTTATCACGTGCAAAGATCATATATGATAATGTATTCACAAGATTAGCAATTTATGAGGTTGGACCTGAATGATGGAGAACATCATATGAAAGAAGCACATGGTTCTTGTTCACGAATGTTGGTCGCCTCATCACGTTTGAAGTTATCTCTTGACTCCATGTGTATGATTGATATCTTTGTCTTGACACCAATATGTGAACTTGGCATTCTCGACATCAAGGATTCTGAATGCTGGACAATTGCTCCCCCTCAATTGTTGACCCGTGTTCTATTGAAAGAGCTGTAGTCACCGTTTGAGTAGTCGCCTCGTCGAGTATGTAGATATCAATTCTAAATTGCTGGTTGGTGGAGATGATAACTTCATAAAAACAAGATTTCTAAATTAATTCCCGTTGTTGAGTCTAAGCTTTCCGGTGAAATGCTTGACTTTAATGTGAAAAGCGGGTTACTCTCAGAAATAATAGCAAGCCATTTTGAGCATGTTTTAAAAGTTTGAACTTCTGCTCGAACTTTATTTACAACCCCGTGTCATTATTGAATGACATTTCTAGTATCGTAAATATTATCGATTCCAGAAGACATGCTCTTTTTATCAAAACATTTTTGAACACACAATTTTGAAAGATTTAGAAAATCCTTTTGATTCTCGAAAAATTGTGTTCAAAGTTTTGAAATCCAATTACTTGAGCTTAAGATGTTGAATATCTTACAAAACGAGCTCAAGTCCGAGAAGTTGTAAGCTTCCCATGGTTAAGGATAAGTTACCGTCGGCGATAAACTTTCCTTTTAGCTAAAGAACGAGTCCTAAGTTGACATGTACTTAGAAGTCGTTTTCATGAGCTTGAAAACTTTGACTGTTTTAACGGAAAGCTCATGACCGAGAAAGGTTAATTTCTCGTTATGAGGAAAAGTTCTCTTATTTAAAAGATACACTTTCCTTTCTGAGCTTAAAACTTCGAATGTTTTAATACAAGCTCATGACCGAGAAAGGTTAATTTCTCGTTATGAGGATAAGTTATCATAAAAGATAATATTTCCTTTATTTGAAGTTCGAGTTACAGTCTGACATTTAACTGTAAGTCATTGTGCATGAGCTTAAAAACTTCGAATGTTTTTAACATAAGCTCATGCCCGAGAAAAATTAATTTCTCGTTATAAGGACAAGTTTATCATCGACGATAAACGTTCCTTTCTTTGAGGTCCGGGGCATAATCTGAAATATAATTATACACCATTGTGAATGAGCTTAAAAAACTTCGAATGTTTTTAATATAAGCTCATGCCCGAGAAAAATTAATTTCTTGTTGTAAGGATAAGTTTATCATCGGCGATAAACTTTCCTTTATTAGAAAAATCGGGTCATCATCTGATATTTAATGATGAACCATATACACAAGCTTAAAACCTTTGAATGGTTTTAGGATAAGCTCATGTCCAAGAAAAATTAATTTCTCGTTAAGAGGGTAAGTTATCGTTGCGTAGATAAACTTCCCTATCTCTAAAGTCCGGGTCATCGTCTGTCATTTAGCGAGGAGCCATGTACACGAGCTTAAAACTTTTGAATAGTTTTTAATTTAGCTCGTATCCGAGAAAAAAGTAATTTCTCGTTTTGAGGGTAAGTTATCGTTGCGTAGATAAACTTCCCTTTCTCTGATGAACGGGTTACAGACTGTGATCCGACTGTAAGCCTTTATGCACTGTAAGCTTAACTGGAAATCCATGAGACACTTGTTTCTTAGATATCAGCTTCTTTAGCAACCAAACTCTGAGAGTGTCCTTAATTGAATGGTATACAATGATTGGACCGCTTCGTTCTTTTGGAACATCCTCTTTGGTACCTGCATTTTCATTAGGAATTTGCATGCTTGGATATGGGTTAGCGATATCTATCTTAGAAGCAAGTGGGGGTTCACAGTTGGCCTTACTTGTGCCAGAGGTGACCTGAGGAGATGAATCACTTGTCTTAGTTGGCAAACGTTTCCTTTTATAGAAAACCTTAAGTTCTGGCTTAAGTGATGTATCATCCTTTTCCATTTCCTCCCTAGTAGTCTTAGTAGAATCAGAGACTATCCTAGTTAAAGGGCACTCGTTTCCTACAATAGTGAAAGTTCTACCAGTGGGGCGCCACATTTTACCAATGGGTTTGATTTTAGCAACCCATTAGGATTTAAGTCTAGCACGGGAGTTCACCTCATTAAGTAGTTTTTTGATACAAGAATCATGATTGGCTTTAAAGACACATTTCCTACATGTTTTACAAGTAGCATATTTAATGTCCGAGTAAGATCTAGAATTCCTAGATGATTGATTGATGCTCCTAGGATATGACATGCTACGGTTAGCAGTGTTGGGTAAACTAGGAGGCATCTGACTGGGTTTGAAATTCCTATCTCTTACTTGTGTCTTTTGCTTAGCTTCCCTTAGACCAAATGTATGGTGAATGTCATTTGAACTAGTTTGAGACGTGTTCTTTGAACTATATCTAGGGAGACTAGAGGCTATCATGTGATTAGGTCTTGCATAAGCTGTTTTAGTCACATTGGGCCTAGATATTGGAGTGACTGGTCTAGAAAGATGAACCCTATCAACTTGGGAGGCAAACCGCGGTCTCGAGGATTTTGATCGCTCGGATCTAAATGCAGTCGGTTGTCGAATGAACTGATTTGTAGGCGGTTTCCCCAAGATTGATGGTTTTTCAAGCTTAGTTTCCACACTAGTTCCTTTGGTTTTCCTCAATTCGTTTTTCAACACAGCTATATCAAAGACCTTTTCCTGTACTTGAGCTTTTAATGTCTCATTCTCTTTGAGCAATTCATCTTGGGATTCCAACTTAGATTCAAGCAAATTATGTTGTTTAAAAAAATTATCCTTTTCAGCTTTAGAATCTAGAACAGTTTGATCCAATTTTCGTTCAAGAACAACGTTTGACTTTTCAAGTTTTTCAAAATAAGTTTCAAATTTCTCCGTTTTCTTTGAAAATTCAATTTTGGCATCCTCAAGCTCTTTGGATTGCTGAGCTAAAATCGTTTCAAGCTCTTTAATCATAGAATCAGAATTATTTAAAACAACATTACATTGTACCATGTCCGCAGGCTCTTTGTCATTAAAGGGTAAGGTGTCATCAAAAGAGATCTCGTGAATATTGCCTGACGTACCACTGGTATCATGTTGTCCTCCTAATTCCATGCTCTTGCCATCGTTAGGCTCCAAGTTGTCAATCATATGACCATTCTCCTCTTGCATCTGCATCATAGATTCTTGCACTCCATTATCATACGCTTGCTGAAGTCGGGATCTTTCATAAATCGAAGATGAAACCGATGTCATAAATTTCAACAGTTTATCACGAAAACCTTTAACCTCGTTCTGTGTGTATTGAAAAAATGACCGGCATATCCCTGAATTGTCAGACTTGATGATATTGAATTGGAGGAAAGGCGTGAGTTGTGTCACAAGAGCCTGATATGCAGTTTCTGATGCAGAGTGATTAAAGTCTTCTTTGTGAAGTTGCTCAGCTAGGTGGTTCAAGTTGAGAAATAGTGAATCGATGAATGTATAATGATTTTGACCAAAGAGTATCAAAAATTCGCTTCCTCCTTGAACCCATGCAATGGTCATAAGATGTGACTGAAGTAGTCGACATGAAATTATACTACTTTCTCTAGTTGTGTCTTGCATGTGATGCAAGTCTCCCTCTTGAAATGTCAAATTCAATGATTCCATTGAATTTCGATGAAAGATAATTGTGGTTGTGGTTGATTTCGGGATATTACAATTCGTGAAGAAACTGAAAAAAAAAATTGAATTCACGGGATTTTAGAAACCAACGAAGAAATCGTAAAAATTCTTTGAAAAAACCTTGTTTGGTGATATAAAACGATGCTTGAAATCCTCTAAGTTTGTCTGAAGTTCAACTCTTTGTAAAAACCGAGAGATTGCTTTGTCGTTTAAACACTTTCGTTCGAAAAATAAAAAATTACCCAAGACCTTCCAATAACAATACCCGTTATGTGAAATACCCGAAGCAAGATGAGGTAGTATAATACACCACTTAACCCTACTTTAACTCACACAAAAAATTTGACAAAAATTTGTACTATAATAATGTAGTCGGCCCACCATCAATTCACACATCTACTCCATATCCACGTTGCATAATTAAGTTTGGATATATAAAAAATATGTGCGCTTGTGTGAAGTTAATCAATCACCAATGTTTGATCATTAATTCCTACGAGTGAAATATCTATTCCAATATTGCAATGACAAAATACCAGCCCATTAACATCTTGGTATCATATGGCAATTATCAAGATACAGCCCACTAAAACCCGGTTGGAATACAAACAAGGTATATTAAATCACAACTCTTATTATCCTCACTTCTAGTATCGCCTCTCTCTTATCTTCCCATCCTAGAAAACTCCGTCCCTTTTCACATCTCCCATGGCAGTCAACAACGCAAATCCATCTCAAAGCTTCATCAAAATTAATTCACACGAATCAAGAACTAAACATCATAATCACTCAATCAAAGATTATGCTTCTTAATCTCTCAATTAATACGCAACCATAAGAACACGTCCAAACCTCATTCATACAAACGAATCTCAAACCACTTTTTGTTACTATCCTTTTTAGAAGATTCTCAATTCATTGAAGACCTTTGTTTGATACATCGTCATTCAAAGATTTAAGAGGGATTTCGTCAAAGGTAGGTCACGGGTAAGAAGATGTTTTGTTAAACTTGCTTTATGAAGGTTAAAAAAAAAACGGAAAAAACAAAGTTCAAGATTATAACCAAAATGTTATAAATCTTTATTTGATTTCGAATATGTTAACATAGATCAGTGATGACATCTGTTTTGGGGTAGATCTATATAGATCTCGGCTTGCATGTCGATACACCAAGTAGATTGACTGAGATCAGTGATGAGTTCCTTTTTTTTTAGTTTCGAGTCAAGGTGGGGATTTTAGGTGTCGATCGGGTTAGGATGTAGATGATGATTGGTGATGATGGGAGTTAAAAGGGTGGAGTTTGAGTGAGTTAAGTTGTAGGGATGAGTCGATATTGGGTTTGGTTGTGGGATTGTTCGAGGGTGTGTTCGAGGGTCTGATTTGTGGGTCGAGTCGAGTCTAAAGTGAAGAGTGAGTGAGTCGAGGTCGAGTCTTGAAGTCTGGGTTTTTGTTTAAAAGATGTGATGGATAGAGTGTTTGGTTTGAATTTAGGACGAGCGTTGAGGCAGATGAGTGTGGGACAATCGTAATGTGAATAATGCCAAACAGACTCACAATCGTAATATTCGAAGTGGTTTAAGATATTTAAAATGTATCGCAATGTGAAGGACAAAAATTTGTATCGCAATGTATAAAATAATGACCCTCACAATATGACAAAATAAAGTTACTATTTCAATAATAGCAAAATTATTGAAATCTGTCGCAATAGCACCCCTGTCGCAATATGCCAGAATCTGTCGCAATATGAGCAAAATCTGTCGCAATAACACAAAAAATCTGTCACAATATGAGCAAACCCTGTCGCAATATACTCCAAATCTGTCGTAATAACTCAAAATCTGTCGCAATATGCGTCGCAATATGTAAACCCTAGGTCATTGCAATGGAAAAAGTGTCGCAATCGCACAAAATTATCCCAAATTCCACTTTTTTCCACTTTTTTCGGATAAAACCCAACCAATTCGAGATTTTAAGCTAAAAAATGATCCAAACACCAAAAGATTTTGTGGTTTTAACCAAAGTAACAATACCAAATCACTACCACAACTATGGAGATGATTTGTATCAAGATTAAACCATAAAAAAACACAAAAAAAAAATTAGATCGAATGATTTTGAATCAAAATAGATAAATCAAAGAAGAACAAACACAAGAACAACCTAATCAACCATGGCTCTTGATACCATTTGTAGGTCCTTAGTTTCTTAGGATTGTAGATGTGTTTGATTGATCTAAAGAAAGGAGAGGAATAAAGAACTAGAGAGAGAGAGAGAGTTAGATAGAGAAAGAAGAGTAATTAAGTGAATGTGTGAAATACAAAATGACCAACCCCTCCTAACATGCTAGGAGGGGGTATATATAACCCACCCTACATGTGGGCTATATGGGCTATATTGGATCACGAGCCCAATATCATTGGAGTGACCGATCCTTTCTAAATACGTAAAAACGTATTTCCAACATATAACTTACCTTATTTGCAGTTGCAGTTGCAGCTGCAGTTGCAGTGTCCAAATCCTTGTTTGAAGTTTCAGTTGTCTTAGACATTGGAAATAACACACCCTTTTGAAGTCCACCACCACTGATCGACGTCCTTTGCTCTTCACTAGGTATTTTGCTTAATGCATTGTGTTCTAGTTGTAATACCTGCAATATATAAGTATGTTAATTGTTAATGGTATTACAGACTGAAAATCATCAAATCAAAATTAGAAAACTAGTCTTACATTTGACTGACTTGGCATTAACTCGGCTATATTAACCCCTTGTGAAGACATAACTTTCAACATTTTTTCATTAGTTTCCTGTGTTTGTGACATCTTGATGGTTAATTCAGCGACTGTATCCTCTTTTTGTTTACGCGCCTGTCTCTCCTTCTCAAGTTCATTTTCAAGCAACGCAATCCTTACATCAGTTCCTTGTTTCCTTCTAGGTAGATCAAAGAACTTCCTGCACGTAACTCTGCCTCCCACTCCTCGTGCATACCCTCCATTTTCCTTTCCTAATACATGTGATAATGAATCTGAGCCACTATCAACCGTCAAGGTTCCATCTCTGATCTGTTCCTCTGCTTCCAGCTGCACACAAAAAATGGTAAATAATTTATTATACGAATATAAACATTATATAAAAAAATTTGCAATAACACTTACAATCTTAGTGCCAACTTTGATTGTTTCATCAACTGTCTCTTTTCCTTCTTGTCTAACCCTTCCATTAAACCACAATACATTCTAACCCTAGAATCGAGGTGATTAACGTTACCCTAAATTACGCTAATTTTTGAAATTTTTAATAAATTTTAATTTCTATATTTATAAGTATTTTGGTTAAAGCCGATGTTAGAGGTTATAATTTTTACGATTGACGATTTAAGAAGGACGACGACGATTACGATCCCGAGGGATGCCCAATTTTATATAATTATTGACGATTTATCGATAATGTGATTTTTCGAGAATTTTATTTACGGTTCGTGTTAAGTTGAGTCGGGTGAGTTTTATAGCCTTCCGAGTACATTTAAAGTATCCCAAAAATATTTTGGAGTGTTCGGGAAGATTTCCGACTCCCGTAAAATTTTCAAAATTGACTAATGAGTCGAACCCGCAAAGTTTTGAGGACGTTTTCAACTTAAGGCCAAAAGAAACCAAATATTGCAAAATGGTCCCTCCCAATCCACCAAAAAGCCCAAAAGTGACATAAACACAAACACATAGAACATATCACCAAAAATTAAACAACTCTCTCCCTCTCTTGCCCTCTCTAGCCGACGGTTACCCCCAACCCACCAAGAAATCCATCAAAAACTTTTTTTCACTTGATTTTCATAAAAATTAAGGTTAGACCACATCTAATTTGGTCATTCCCTACATTTTCATGTATTTAAAACCCACATGCATTCAAGTAAATTTTCCAAAAATTTTCATGATGATCCAAATTCGTTTTTGAGGCTAAATGTAGTAATGCATGTTGAATTCATGTGTTATGGATGCATAATCACCAATAAAAACCCACCAAAATCAATTTGGTTGTGGTGATTGGGGCACCCAAACCCCACGGCACAAGGGGTGTTTGGGGAGCCATGGTGGTTGTTGGATTTTGAGCTTAATCTTGTGTTTGGTTTAGTGTTTAGTGATGTATTACATATGTTTAGATGATTGCATGTTTGATTCCTTTAATTTGTGAATATGAGATTGGTTGATCAATAGGGGTAGGACTGAATTTTTGTGTTTGGGATATGTTTAGGAGGCTTAGGATGATGCCTAGTGGTGGTTAGAAGGTTTGAAATCGAGTCTAAGCGTGATTTTAGAGTAGCCAAATTTAGGCAGAAACTTTGAGCTCATTTTATAAAAATTATTTTTTTTCCAGGTCTTGAAAGCTAAATGTAGTTGTAGAGGGTCTTTTTATCTTTAATTTGGTATAAGGTAGAGCCCGTGACTCAAAACGAGCTAAAAGTTATGAGGTTTTAAAGATCGAGTACCGGGAGACGAGGACTTTCATAATCCGAATTTATGTAAAGTTTTAGTCAAATCCCGAGGGTCACAAGTATGAATTGGTAATTGGTCAAGGGTCAAAATTTGGTCCCAAACCTGTATAAATGGGTCTATATGTTGACTTAGGAGTCAAAGAAGTCAAAGGTACTTTTCATATAGGTCAAAGAGGTCAAAATTGGTCGAAGTGCAAATTCAGCCCGTAAAATGTAGATTTGGAAAAGAGTTGCGTAACGGGTCGTAAAAGTAAAAACTTTTATTGGGCTTAAAAACATGTTATCTACAGGTCTTATAGGATTTTTGAGAATTTTGTCAATTTTTATAAGTGTGGTTAAATAGGGTAAAACAGCCCGTACTTTAGTCAAGTACCGGCGAGAATGGATAAAAATGGATAGCGTAAGTAGTAAGAACGAATGGTATAGAATGAGTGATGCTTGTTGTTTTGTTTTTGGCGTGAGTTATAATTGTCCTAAGTGACTATTACTTATGTATTTTATACAGTACCGTAAGGTATTTAAATGAGATCACTCATTACGCGTTATTTGTGATAGGTGTTGATTTAACCGGGCATCCGTTTCGTCGTCAGTGATCATCCCTCGAACTACCGACTACTTAATATCTAAGGTGTGAATTTATAGCCTCGCTTATGTTTATTTCAAATTGTTTTACCCACGAGGGAAATGCATGCTAGTTTTTAAAAGGAACGTATATCATGAATGATTGTTAGACCCGAAAGTTGCCTTAGAAATTGTGTTGAGTACCAAAGTTGCAAAAGTCCCTAAAATCATGAACTATTAACTATTGTCCTGCCCTCGAGTAGGGGGAAATAGCCGCTTATGCAATTTGTAGTACTACGGGGTTAACGACCCAATGCTAGCCGAGAAGCTGTACGTTTAGTAAGTTCTGCGGTAGATTATTTTGTATGAGAAATAAGGTATAATTGCAACTGATGCCTTTAGAAGGGGCACTGGTTTCATCTGAATCACGCCGGTATTTATTACGCGGGTGATTGAGTTAACGGATTAGTGTCATGAGCTTAAACACAATTGTCAGTATCCTGATTATAGATTGTTTGATCGACAAGTCTATAAATGATCACGAATGGTTTTTATTTTATATACGTTCAAATGGATTGTAAAACCTATGAATTCCACTCAACGTTTTCGTTGACCAAATTTTTGGCATGTGTTTCAGGTAACCGCTGAAGTGTAGAATGGAGCATGCATGGGATGGATGTTGTGTGTATGGCTTGGAGTCCGCTTGTTTTTCCTCCTTTTTCAACTTAAACAATTTTTATGTTTAATGTTATGTTGTTGTAAAACTGAAATTTGTGGGTTGAGATTCATGGGGACCGAAAACGCTAAACTCTGTTGTACCAGTTGGGGTTGGAAAAACCGTGGACATGTATCATCTAACAATTTTAAATTCAAGTTTTAAGTTGACGTCTTTTTAGCGTCGTTTGATATATCTTGTGTGCAATGAATACTGTGTAGCACCCATTGTTGTAGTTCCGCTGCGCATAGCAATTGTCGGGGTGTTACAGATTGGTAATCAGAGCCACGAGTTATAGAGAACTAGGTCGTTTTTGAAAATCCTAAACTATAACTTTTGGTGTCGTAAGAAATGGTCCAAGCACACACAACTATCCTGCATGGCTCCGGTAAGATTTATTGTTGTATTTATGGCATTTGACGTATACTTTTGAGTGAAGTATATATGTGGGTAATTATTACGTAAGTATGGAATTACTATATGTAGACGTTGAATTTTACGTGGAATATCCGACATCGTAATTTTTGTACTAATCATGCATGAGCATCATATTATTACATTTCGGGCATATGTACCACCTTTGCATTGCATTTGCATGCATGTATTTATAACTATTGTATAATTACTTATGTACCCTCCGAAATTCGTTGTTATTGCAGGAATGGCCGAGGTACCGCCTAATGATAACGGAAACGATTACGTCGTAGGTCACGAAGGGGGACCGTTTCCTCCGAACCCGCCGGACAATGATAATGGATGGATCGCTCCAGAAGACGAAATAGGGCCGGAAAACGACAATGATGAAAATGAGGTGGATAATTTCAGCATTAGTAGTGACGAAAGTGAGGATTCCGAAGAAGAGCCCGAGGATCTAATGGATGATGGCATTCCCGAGGATGCCGTAGGCCAGACCGAACCTGATTTGTTTCAATCCCCGAATTCGCCGAAGGGTTATGAGGTACCACCGACCGGTCGTTATGAGCAGCAACCCTTTAATTGCCCGATGGACAATTGTAAGGATTATTTGAGAACAGTGCCAGGATTTGTTCGAGTAAGTAACGAGAGCAGTGGAGAGTCCAGCAAATCATCCAAGTCGCCATCGATTCATGAGAATATTGCAAGGGTCTACTTTCCGAGACCGAGACACTACTAGGATCCCGCAGGTCGTTTGGGGAGGATGGAAAGGTTGATGTATGAGCGGTTTGTAGTTGAGACCAGGGTAATTAAAAGGTTTAATAAGAATGAAATGGAACACCAAAGACTGTTGGAAAGGACTGCAAGAATTGAGTATGATGGGAATGTGAACAAAAGTGACATCAACAGTTTAAGATCAATGGTTGCAAATTTAAGTGCTAGTCTTGACCGTGTTAGGGAAGATCAAGTGAGGTTGTCGAGGATGCAGAGTTGGGAGCATCGGGTTAGAGCATCATTGCCCCCGGATTGGAGATTCGTGGACGATTTGGAGATGGAGGCAAATGACTTTATGATTCAGCCGCCTACTAGAGGTGCTTGTATTACGGTGGGAAATCAGGTAGCGATTGAGTGTGGATCCACATCAGGGACGAAAAAGGAAATGGAATGTGAGCCGGATGATAAAGGAAAAGGAAAAATGGATGATGTGGATGAGGACGATAGTGATGAGGAAACCGAGGAAGACGACGACGAGCCGCCATCCAAGAGGCAGTGTGGATCACCACATGCCTAGTTACTTGTTTTGTATTTTTCTTTGATCATTGTAATAGAACTGTTTTAGACTTTTTGTATGATGGTATTATGACGAGAAACTCAAGTACTTGAAGTTTTGTGGTGAACGATTGTAGTGGCAATACTTGTCACGATTTTGGTTAATTATCAATACAATCTATGTTACCTTTCATGAACTGTGATATGTCTTAAATTTGATCTTTTGTGATGTGAATTGATGAATATTAGTAACTCCGTAGTGATGTGTCGTTGTATGTATATTATGTCTGGGAAACTTGATGTGTATACTTACATTGTTTTTCTATTTTCCCTGTCTTGCAGAAAGAGATATTCGATAACACCATGCCTCCAAAGTTGACCGCCGATCGTGTTAACACCATGATTCAGGAAGCTATAGCAAATGCGTTGGAAGCGGACCGAGCCGGGAGAAATCAGGACCAGGGAAGGAACGCGGGGAGACAGCAAGCCCCGAGAGTGTGTACCTATTCTAGCTTTATGAAATGCGGTCCCACGCAGTTCCGTGGAACGGGTGGAGCTTTAGAACTTAGACGATGGTTGGAAAAGGTTGAAAGTACGTTTGAAATCAGTGGTTGTGCAGAAGCGGATAAAGTAAAGTTTGCAGCGGCTACGTTTCTTGATGATGCGTTAAGTTGGTGGAATACTCAGGTAGCTACGGTTGGATTGGCTGTAGCGAATGCAAGGACGTGGAATGCGACAAAAGCTCTGTTGACTAAGAAGTTTTGCCCAGAGGAGGAATTGGGACAATTGGAGGATGAGTTGAGGCATTTGACCTTGAAGAACAACGATATAGCTGCCTACACTAGGAGGTTTAACGAATTAAGCCTGTTGTGTCCGGATGTTTTTGCCAATGACACCAAGAAGATGAAACAGTATATTAAGGGTTTATCCAGCAACATTAAAGGTGAAACAACTTCGTCGAAACCTGGATCGTTTGATGAAGCGGTTCAGATGGCTCACGCTTTGATGGACGTCAAGCTACAGGACAAGCAGAACTCCATTGCTGAAGGCAACAAGAGGAAATGGGAAGCGGCACAAAGCAATCAATCCCAAGGACAGAACCGAGGTGGAAATCGAAACAACCATGGGCCGAACCGAAATCAGCAGTTTAATCAGAGAAGGAACGAAGGGATGAGGGCAGTGACGAACCCTAGAGGTGTAAAAGTGAACCCCCATTGTGGAAAGTGCAATTTGTATCATGTTGGAAATTGCCCGCCTGCATGCGGCAAGTGTGGGAAAGCAGGTCATAGGACATCTGGTTGCCGAACGGGAGGAGTAGCCACTGGGGCTAATGCTATCAGGACGAGGGGATGTTATAGTTGTGGAGAAAGGGGTCATGTGCAAGTGAATTGCCCGAAGGCAGGAAACAGGCGGGGAGGTAATAATGCGGCTGCTGTGTATCAAGTGGGAACGGCTGATAAACCACAGGGTCCTAATGTGGTTACCGGTACGTTTTTGCTAGACGCTTGTTATGCTAGTATTTTGTTTGATTCTGGCTCCGACAAGAGTTTTGTAGACATTAGATTTAGTCGTCATATTGATAGAGAACCGGTGTTATTAGCGACTAGTTATAATGTTGAGTTAGCCGATGGAAAAATTGTTAGTACGAATTCTATACTGAAAGGGTGTACCTTGAAGTTAGGAAATTACGCTTTTAAAATCGACTTGATGCCTATAGAGCTAGGATCGTTTGACGTGATTGTGGGAATGGATTGGCTAATGGCGCACAGTGCTATGATCGTCTGTGGCGAGAGATTGGTTCAGATTCCGTTGCGGAATAAGGTTTTGACGGTAAAGGGAGACGAATGCACTTCTCGTTTGAAAGTGATTTCCTGTTTGAAAATGATGAAGTACGTAGAGAGCGGATGCGATGTGTTTTTGGCACAAGTTTCGAATGATGATGATTTAGAGGCGAGGATTGAAGAGGTACCAGTTATTTGCGAGTATCCAGATGTTTTTCCAGACGAGTTGCCAGGTTTACCGCCTACCCGTGAGGCCGAGTTTCGAATTGATTTAGTGCCAGGAGCTGCGCCAGTTGCACGTGCACCTTAACGCTTAGCACCATCTGAGTTAAAGGAGTTAGCGGATCAACTGAAGGAATTGATGGACAAAGGATTTATTAGGCCGAGCTCATCACCGTGGGGAGCGCCAGTGTTGTTCGTAAAGAAGAAAGATGGTTCGTTTCGGATGTGCATTGACTATAGGGAACTCAATAAGCTGACGGTTAAGAATCGGTACCCATTGCCGAGGATTGACGATTTGTTCGATCAATTACAAGGTTCCAGCGTATACTCAAAGATCGATTTAAGATCAGGGTATCATCAACTGCGTGTAAGAGAGGAGGATATCCCTGTAACTGCCTTTCGTACGCGGTATGGACACTTTGAATTTCGAGTGATGCCGTTTGGGTTGACGAACGCGCCTGCTGTATTCATGGATCTTATGAATCGCGTATGCAAGCCGTATCTAGATAAGTTTGTTATTGTTTTCATCGATGATATACTTATTTACTCTAAGAGTAAGGAGGAGCACGAGAAGCACCTAAGAAAGATTTTGGAGTTGTTAAGAAAGGAGAAGCTGTATGCAAAATTCTCTAAGTGTGAGTTTTGGTTGGAATCAGTGCAGTTTCTAGGTCACGTGATTGATAGTAAGGGAGTTCGTGTGGATCCCGCCAAGGTAGAAGCGATCAGGGAATGGTCAGCACCGACGACGCTGACTGAAGTTCGACAATTCCTTGGTTTAGCGGGGTATTATCGAAGGTTTATTGAAGAATTTTCGTTGATTGCAAAACCATTGACGAGGCTTACCGAAAAGAATAGGGTGTATGAATAGGGAAATGAGGAAGAACTTGCTTTCAAAACGCTTAAGGATAAGTTATGTTCCGCACCGATTTTATCATTGCCTGAAGGAACCGAAGACTTCGTAGTGTATTGTGATGCGTCTCGTAAGGGTTATGGAGCGGTGTTAATGCAACGTGAAAAGGTGATAGCTTACGCGTCGAGGCAACTAAGGAAGAACGAGGAGAACTACACGACGCACGATTTGGAATTAGGAGCGGTAGTTTTTGCGTTGAAGTTGTGGAGACACTATCTGTATGGGACGAAGTGTGTTGTATTCACTGACCACAAGAGTTTGCAGCACATTTTAGATCAAAAGGAGTTAAATATGCGACAAAGACGATGGGTTGAACTACTGAGTGATTATGACTGCGAAATTCGCTACCACCCTGGCAAGGCGAATGTTGTAGCGGATGCACTGAGTAGGAAGGAACGGGAGAAACCTTTGAGGGTTGGAGCCTTAGTGATGAGTGAGAGCGTTGACTTGACCGAAACTATACTGAAGGCTCAGGAGAGAGGACTAATGAAAGGGAATGTTGAAGCCGAGAACTTGGGACGAATGTTGAAACCTCTTTTCGTGATTAGGTCAGACGGACTGAGATACTTTGAGAATCGGATTTGGTTACCACTGTGTTCATCTGAGGAAGGAAAGCCTGGAGTTCGAGAATTGGTTATGAATGAGTCGCATAAGTCGAAGTATTCGATACATCCTGGATCGGATAAAATGTATCACGACCTGAAGAAAGTCTATTGGTGGCCGAATATGAAAGCGGATATTGCTCGTTACGTTAGTAAGTGTTTGACATGCGCGAAGGTTCAAGCAGAACATAAGAAACCATCTGGATTGTTGGTACAACCAGAGATCCCAGAATGGAAATGGGAGAAAATCGCTATGGATTTCGTGACGGGTTTACCTAGGACTCCTAGTGGATGTGATATGATATGGGTAATTGTGGATAGGTTAACGAAATCTGCTCATTTCTTACCTATGAAGAAGACGGATAGCATGGAAAAACTCGCCAGCGTGTATGTGAAGGAGATCGTCTGTAGACATGGAGTGCCGTTATCGATCATTTCGGATCGCGATAGTAGATTTACGTCGGAATTTTGGAAATCGCTTCAACGTGCGATGGGAACTGAATTGAGTTTAAGCACGGCTTATCACCCGGAAACTGACGGCCAGAGTGAACGAACTATTCAGACGATGGAGGACATGCTCCGAGCATGCGTGATTGATTTTGGAGGAAGTTGGGAACGCCACTTGCCTCTGGTGGAATTTTCGTACAATAATAGTTATCATGCGAGTATCAAAGCAGCACCATTCGAAGCATTGTATGGAAGGAAGTGTAGATCGCCTGTGTGTTGGAGTGAAGTAGGGGAAAGTCAATTGACTGGACCCGAAATGGTTTTAGAAACGACAGAGAAGATTGTGCAAATCAAGAACCGACTACTTGCTGCGAGAAGCCGACAGAAGAGTTATGCCGATAACCGAAGGAAACCGTTGGAGTTTGAAGTTGGAGATATGGTTATGCTCAAGGTATCGCCGTGGAAGGGTGTAATTCGTTTTGGGAAGAAAGGTAAGTTGAGTCCGAGGTATATTGGACCGTTTAAGATCGTCGAACGAATTGGACCAGTAGCGTACAAGTTAGAATTGCCGAGCGAGCTTAGTGCTATTCACGACACGTTTCACGTATCGAACCTGAAGAAGAGTTTGGCGGACAAGGAATTGGTGATTCCTTTGGACGAGATTCGACTGGACGACAAAATGCACTTTGTGGAAGAACCTGTGGAAATTATGGACCGGGAGGTCAAGCGGTTGAAGCGTAGTAGGATTCCTATTGTGAAGGTCCGATGGAATTCTAAGCGTGGACCGGAATACACTTGGGAACGTGAGGACTTTTTCAAGGAAAGGTATCCTCATCTGTTCCAGTAGAACGAAATGTGAGTACAAGAAGAGGCGAGCGCCGGGACGTCGCTCTCTTTAAGGAGGGGTGGATGTGACACCCTAGAATCGAGGTGATTAACGTTACCCTAAATTACGCTAATTTTTGAAATTTTTAATAAATTTTAATTTCTATATTTATAAGTATTTTGGTTAAAGCCGATGTTCGAGGTTATAATTTTTACGATTGACGATTTAAGAAGGACGACGACGATTACGATCCCGAGGGATGCCCAATTTTATATAATTATTGACGATTTATCGATAATGTGATTTTTCGAGAATTTTATTTACGGTTCGTGTTAAGTTGAGTCGGGTGAGTTTTATAGCCTTCCGAGTACATTTAAAGTATCCCAAAAATATTTTGGAGTGTTCGGGAAGATTTCCGACTCCCGTAAAATTTTCAAAATTGACTAATGAGTCGAACCCGCAAAGTTTTGAGGACGTTTTCAACTTAAGGCCAAAAGAAACCAAATATTGCAAAATGGTCCCTCCCAATCCACCAAAAAGCCCAAAAGTGACATAAACACAAACACATAGAACATATCACCAAAAATTAAACAACTCTCTCCCTCTCTTGCCCTCTCTAGCCGACGGTTACCCCCAACCCACCAAGAAATCCATCAAAAACTTTTTTTCACTTGATTTTCATAAAAATTAAGGTTAGACCACATCTAATTTGGTCATTCCCTACATTTTCATGTATTTAAAACCCACATGCATTCAAGTAAATTTTCCAAAAATTTTCATGATGATCCAAATTCGTTTTTGAGGCTAAATGTAGTAATGCATGTTGAATTCATGTGTTATGGATGCATAATCACCAATAAAAACCCACCAAAATCAATTTGGTTGTGGTGATTGGGGCACCCAAACCCCACGGCACAAGGGGTGTTTGGGGAGCCATGGTGGTTGTTGGATTTTGAGCTTAATCTTGTGTTTGGTTTAGTGTTTAGTGATGTATTACATAGGTTTAGATGATTGCATGTTTGATTCCTTTGATTT
This sequence comes from Glebionis coronaria, assembly GCA_025667525.1. Classification (NCBI taxonomy): domain Eukaryota; kingdom Viridiplantae; phylum Streptophyta; class Magnoliopsida; order Asterales; family Asteraceae; genus Glebionis; species Glebionis coronaria. Next base: position 507,309,045 of record CM046881.1, on the reverse strand, counting down.
GTGAATATGAGATTGGTTGATCAATAGGGTTAGGACTGAATTTTTGTGTTTGGGATATGTTTAGGAGGCTTAGGATGATGCCTAGTGGTGGTTAGAAGGTTTGAAATCGAGTCTAAGCGTGATTTTGGAGTAGCCAAATTTAGGCAGAAACTTTGAGCTCATTTTATAAAAAATTATTTTTTTTCCAGGTCTTGAAAGCTAAATGTAGTTGTAGAGGGTCTTTTTATCTTTAATTTGGTATAAGGTAGAGCCCGTGACTCAAAACGAGCTAAAAGTTATGAGGTTTTAAAGATCGAGTACCGGGAGACGAGGACTTTCATAATCCGAATTTATGTAAAGTTTTAGTCAAATCCCGAGGGTCACAAGTATGAATTGGTAATTGGTCAAGGGTCAAAATTTGGTCCCAAACCTGTATAAATGGGTCTATATGTTGACTTAGGAGTCAAAGAAATCAAAGGTACTTTTCATATAGGTCAAAGAGGTCAAAATTGGTCGAAGTGCAAATTCAGCCCGTAAAATGTAGATTTGGAAAAGAGTTGCGTAACGGGTCGTAAAAGTAAAAACTTTTATTGGGCTTAAAAAAATGTTATTTACAGGTCTTATAGGATTTTTGAGAATTTTGTCAATTTTTATAAGTGTGGTTAAATAGGGTAAAACAGCCCGTACTTTAGTCAAGTACCGGCGAGAATGGATAAAAATGGATAGCGTAAGTAGTAAGAACGAATGGTATAGAATGAGTGATGCTTGTTGTTTTGTTTTTGGCGTGAGTTATAATTGTCCTAAGTGACTATTACTTATGTATTTTATACAGTACCGTAAGGTATTTAAATGAGATCACTCATTACGCGTTATTTGTGATAGGTGTTGATTTAACCGGGCATCCGTTTCGTCGTCAGTGATCATCCCTCGAACTACCGACTACTTAATATCTAAGGTGTGAATTTATAGCCTCGCTTATGTTTATTTCAAATTGTTTTACCCGCGAGGGAAATGCATGCTAGTTTTTAAAAGGAACGTATATCATGAATGATTGTTAGACCCGAAAGTTGCCTTAGAAATTGTGTTGAGTACCAAAGTTGCAAAAGTCCCTAAAATCATGAACTATTAACTATTGTCCTGCCCTCGAGTAGGGGGAAATAGCCGCTTATGCAATTTGTAGTACTACGGGGTTAACGACCCAATGCTAGCCGAGAAGCTGTACGTTTAGTAAGTTCTGCGGTAGATTATTTTGTATGAGAAATAAGGTATAATTGCAACTGATGCCTTTAGAAGGGGCACTGGTTTCATCTGAATCACGCCGGTATTTATTACGCGGGTGATTGAGTTAACGGATTAGTGTCATGAGCTTAAACACAATTGTCAGTATCCTGATTATAGATTGTTTGATCGACAAGTCTATAAATGATCACGAATGGTTTTTATTTTATATACGTTCAAATGGATTGTAAAACCTATGAATTCCACTCAACGTTTTCGTTGACCAAATTTTTGGCATGTGTTTCAGGTAACCGCTGAAGTGTAGAATGGAGCATGCATGGGATGGATGTTGTGTGTATGGCTTGGAGTCCGCTTGTTTTTCCTCCTTTTTCAACTTAAACAATTTTTATGTTTAATGTTATGTTGTTGTAAAACTGAAATTTCTGGGTTGAGATTCATGGGGACCAAAAACGCTAAACTCTGTTGTACCAGTTGGGGTTGGAAAAACCGTGGACATGTATCATCTAACAATTTTAAATTCAAGTTTTAAGTTGACGTCTTTTTAGCGTCGTTTGATATATCTTGTGTGCAATGAATACTGTGTAGCACCCATTGTTGTAGTTCCGCTGCGCATAGCAATTGTGGGGGTGTTACATAACTATACCTTGTTTGAAATTTTCTTATATCCTTTCGAGTAAGCAACGGCTTTGACTTTGAACCTGACATAGTATTAAGTTGAATAAATTAAAACTTCACAATGATGTGCATTAAACCATAAACTTTTAGTTTAAACAGATTTACCTTTAGAATTTCTATTCTTCTTGAGTTCTAACTCATAATCCTCATCACTCGTGTCTTTCTCCTCATCACTTGTATCTTCCTCCTCATCACTAGAATCTACCTCGGAATCATTAGTGTCTTCATCCTCATCAGATGAATCTGATTCATCCTCTGCAGTAGGTTTGAATAGAATAGGAGTTTCCAAACAGGGAGGACGAATAGAGGGAGGACGAACTTTTTTTAAAGATGTTGTGGCATTCGGTACACCTAAAATTTGAGTTTGAAGCAAGGCAGGACGAACAGAGGGAGGACGAACTCGAGCGGACGAACTTGTGGCATTAGGAGTTTGAAAAAAAGAAGGACGAACAGATGAAGAACTTGTGACATTATGTATGCCTACAATAGGAGTTTGAAACAGTGGAGGACGAAAAGAGGGAGTACTTGAAGAACTTCTTGGCAAACTACGAATAGGAATTGGATTGCTAGGGGGTGGGCGAAATTTAGCACTTTCAGAAGTAGATGATGAAGTGTCAGATTCTATATGAATTCTTCTACAAACATGTACATATTAATGTTAGTTATATGTCGATGAAGGGAGTGTTTGGCAGAATGTGTATCATGGTTGTTGATGCCCTAATAACATTTGGATTTGGTTATACATATGTTTGTATAGGGGACCATATCCTTAAACTATAACATACCATGGGACCATATCCTGACACATTAACAAAACTCATATCCTAGATTGAAACATAGACCATATAAACACATTAACAAGGGTTAATCCTATAAATTGAATCACGTTAATTAAATATGACATAGGTCCACATACATGCATTAAAAGTAAGTGTAAACTCTAATATCAGTAACAAACTTACACTATTCGTATGAACCCTAATATTAAATTAAACAATACTGATTTTTGTATTACCTCTTTCCTGATGTTTCATGTTGTTAATGATTCTGTAGATTGGCGACTATTGTTTATGAGGTTTGATTTTTTTGATCGGTTATTGGGTGGTTAATTTAGGGTTCGTTCTTCGTGTGTGATTGTGAAAATGGTCGAAAATGGTGGTGGTTACAAGATGGTTACCGGATATTATGTGTGTTTAATGAAAATGTAAATATTAAGTTTACTTAATAATAAAAGTGTAATTAACATTTAATTTTTAAAAGTTAATAACAAATAAATAATTAAATAACTTAAATATATAAATAATTAAATAACTTTATTAATAATTAAATAACTTAAATATTTTTAAAAGTTAATAATAAATTTAATTTTTAAAAGTTAATAAGTAAATAAAAAAGCATATACGTTTTATTTTTATGAAAAACAAAAAATTAAAATATTACTTTAATTTTAAACATAATTAAAATTATAGTTAAATAACTTAAATATATTAGGTTATAATAATGCTTGACAACCGTGAGATAAATATCTTTTGTTTTTTAACAGTATGTGGGATTTAGTTGAGGTTTATATCAATCACCTTGAATAATCATCTCAAGCAATTTATTTTGAATAAGGTCGATTTTTAATGGACGGTTTAATAAGGTTAGGGTGAGGACATTCTACTTTGGTATTGGGTTAAGGTTTATGGTTTATGGTTGAGTTATGATTTAGTGTATATGGTTCACTGGTTTAGGGTTTAGGGTTTAGGGTTTGGGTTTAAGGTTTATGGTTTGTGGTTTAAGGGTTAATTAATGGTTTAATGTTTATAGTTTAAGGTTAAATGGTTTAAGGTTAAATGGTTTAAGGTTTATGATTTAGTATTTAGGGTTTTTTGGGGTTAAGGTTTAGGGCTTAGGGTTTGCGTTTTAGGGTTTAAGGTTTAAGGTTTAGGATTAATGGTTTACTTAGCTAGGGTTTGTGGTTTAATGTTAATTAATGGTTTAATGTTTATAGTATAAGGTTAAATGGTTTAATATTTATGATCTAGTGTTTAGGGTTCATTGGTTTAGGGTTCAGGGTTTAAGGTTTAGGGTTTAGGGTTTAAGGTTTATGGTTTGTGGTTTAAGGGTTAATTAATGGTTTAATGTTTATAGTTTAAGGTTAAATGGTTTTAAAGGTCTATGATTTCTTGGGATTGTGCAATCTATGAATTAATCTATTGATTGAATGGAGGAGCAGGAGGAAGAAGATGGATATAGAGAGAGAAAGAAGAGAGGAGGAGAAAGATAGAGAGAGAAAGTAAATTTATTAAAATGAAAAGTGAGAAAAAAATGAAAGAGCCACCCCTCCTAACATGCTAGGAGGGGGTATATATAGCCCACCCTACATGTGGGCTATATGGACTATATTGTTTACAAACTGGATCACGAGCCTATTACTTGAATATATTATTGGAGTGACCGATCCTTTCTATATACGTAAAAACGTATTTCCAACAATCTCCCCCTAAGGGAGGTCTTACAATGTCCTAAATAGTCTATAGCTCGTGATCTATGCTAATAATGATGTGACCGAGACTTTCTTTAGGAAAACGCATTTCCAACAATCTCCCCCTAAGGGAGGTCACACCATTTTACAAAATCTTAAACCTAGCATCTATGCTTGAGTCTTCGATCTTGTTCTTGTGAGTATGCTTGATGTGATCTTTGACTTTAGTCTTGAGCATGTTTCCTTGCCTTGACCTTGTGCATTCATCACTTGTGATATTCGCCTCTTCGTGACTTCATGTTCCACATACTTATCCCTTTATAATTCTTGAAAGCTTTAGAGTTTGATACAGCGGAAGACTTGACCTTCAGACTTTCTTGAATTTGTTGAAGTACTAAGTGTATGTAGTATAAGTATGTGGTGACGACTTCTTCTGGATTATACACCACAATGCCACCTTCTTGTTACGCTGCATAAGAGCAACAAACCATATACACGGATGAAATGGCCTTGAACATTTCATTCTAATTCGGTAGCATTTTACCTCCGGTCGGTGAAGACCGTTGGACGATATAAAATATCGTACTTGTGACTGGTAGTTTCAATTAAGAACCTCCTTGACAAGATTTCGCGGGTAAACCCGTTCTCTTTACTCGACCGTCCAAAGCTGACTGCGAACGTAAAGAGTGAATCATTTGGATAATATATCCGCATGATTTGAAGCCGTTAATTCATGTTCCTGGAACAAGTGAAGTTCAATTAAGAACCGCACCATCGTTGCTTTCCAGTTGTCACGAGCTTGATTCATATAGAATCTTGCAAGTCACCTACCAAGTGCTGTTTGATGTTAACACTAGAAGGATTTCCATTCGTCACTGTAAATACTTAATAGTATTACTCTGAATGTTCTGGCAAGATCACTAAGATATTGCGTAGAGGCCTGGAACGTGTTTAAATTCATTTAAGAGTTTAAACCACTGTTGCTTTCCAGTTATCACAAGTTTGATTCATAAAGAATCGCACAAGCACCTACCATGAGCTTTTTGACGTTCGCTCAAGAAGGATTTCCATCTTCATTGTGAAGACTTTCGTATTACTCGGATGTTCAGGCAAGATCATGAAGATTTTGCGTAGGACTCTTAATATCTTTCTTACTTTTCACATTGTGTGAACAAGCAAGGAATAATGAAAATGTGTCCTAATGAGATATTTGATGATCTCAAATGGCTCTAGACTCGATCGTGCATTTTGGATTTTAGTGATAGGAGGCTGGAGAGGAGTGCCACCTTTTCAATACCAATTTATTCGGAGTGAATAAATCAATAGATAATGCGTTGTCTCCGTGTGATTAAAACAATTACCTTTTGAGAGACGTCTGAGTTAGCTGGGATGGGTTGTGCATTGCATCACTGGGTCCATGATGTCTATCTTCAATATCGAGCATCATTAATCATGATCTAAATAGCATATGAATTGACCCGGTTTCTGCCTAAGTTGTAAGGAGGGCTACTTTATTTACACCCTTTATCTTTACATTTCTTTTTCATTCTTCAACCCTTCAATGCTTACCAATACGTCATAACTAGCACCTTGTTGTGATTTTTCCAGTGCTAACTTAAGAACTTGGTCGGCATTCAGCTACGTTCACAATCTTTCTCCATCTTTCCTAAGGACTTCTATTTCTAGCTATGGAATGTCCTTGGGAAGATTCCTCCGGATATGGACGAATCATTGGACTTTAACCTATCCTACCATCCTTATGTCACCACAATCGTCACCGTCGTGAAATAGATAGGGTATGGGTAAGTAACGTCACCATGAAATCCATTTGAATATAAAATCTATTTTGCTCCCCCTTAACATATGCCACGATATTCAAAAACATTTCGCACATGTCGGGATGAGCCAGCACATTAAGTCAAACCATTGAGACACATTAAATCACATTTTCTCCCCCATATTAAAAATATTAACCCAATCGATGTTTTTAATATCAATTGATTTAATGATGTTTTAAGAAATATTTGGGAAGAAAAATGCAAAATCGATTAAATCCATTTATCTTCATGATATTAACAAGCTCCCCCTCAAATTAATGAGGGTGTACTTGAAACGTAAATTAAATACCTTTTAAACACAATTGTAAGGTATTTATCACGTGCAAAGATCATATATGATAATGTATTCACAAAATTAGTGAATTACGAGGTTGGACCTGAATGATGGAGAACATCATATGAAAGAAGCACATGGTTCTTGTTCACGAATGTTGGTCTTCCTCGTAACTTCTGAAATTATCTTCTCCTTTACACCACATGGAAAATTGATATCGTTGTCTTGACACCAACTTGTGAACATTGGCACTTTCAGCATCGAAGAGTCTGAGCGCTTGACAATTGCTCCCCCTCAATTGTTGACCCGTGTTCTACTTAAAGAGCTGTAGTCGTCGTTTGAGTAGTCGCATCGTCTAGTATGTAGATATCAATTGCAACGAACTTCGGATTGTGGAGTTGATAACTTCGGATTGTGAAGTCAAAGCTTTCCGATGAAATGCTTGACTTCAATGTGAAAAGCGGGTTACTATCGGAAATAATAGAAAACCATATGGAGCATGTTTTAAATCTTTTAAACTTCTGCTCGAACTTTATTTACAACCCCGTGTCATTATTGAACGACATTTCTAGGATCGTAAATATTATCGATTCCAGAAGACATGCTCTTTTTATCAAAACATATTTGAACACACAATTTTGAAAGATTTAGAAAAAACCTTTTGAAAAATTCTTGAAAAATTGTGTTCAAAGTTTTGAAAAACAATTACTTGAGCTTAAGATGTTGAATATCTTAAAAGCGAGCTCAAGTCCGAGAAGTTGTGAACTTCCCGTTGTTAAGGATAAGTTACCATCGGCGATAAACTTTCCTTTTATCTGAAGGACGAGTCCTAAGTTGACATTTACTTAGAAGTCATTTTCATGAGCTTGAAAACTTTGACATTTTTAACGGAAAGCTCATGACCGAGAAAGGTTAATTTCTCGTTATGAGGAAAAGTTCTCTTATTTAAAAGATACACTTTCCTTTCTGAGCTTAAAACTTTGAATGTTTTAATACAAGCTCATGACCGAGAAAGGTTAAATTCTCGTTATGAGGATAAGTTATCAAAAAAGATAACCTTTCCTTATGTTCGAGTTACAGTCTGACATTTAACTGTAAGTCATTGTGCATGAGCTTAAAAACTTCGAATGTTTTTAATATTAGCTCATGCCCGAGAAAACTTAATTTCTCGTTGTAAGGATAAGTTTATCATCGGCGATAAACTTTCCTGCCTTTGAAGAGAGGGTTATAGACTGTCATTTATCTATAAGCCTTATACACGAGCTTAAAACCTTTGAATAGTTTTAATGATAGCTCGTGTCCGAGAAAAAATAATTTCTCGTTAGTGAGGATAAGTTTATCATCGGTGATAAACTTTCCTTTCTTTGAAGTCCGGGGCATAAACTGTGATGTGATTATACGCCATTGTGCATGAGCTTAAAAATTTGGAATGTTTTTTATATAAGCTCATGCCCGAGAAAAATGAATTTCTCGTTGTTAGGATAAGTTTATCATCGGTGATAAACTTTCCTTTCTTTGAAGCACGGGTTACAATCTGTGTCCGACTGTAAGCCTTGAACACGAGCTTAAAACCTTTGAATAGTTTTAACGTAAGCTCGTGTCCGAGAAAATTTAATTTTTCGTTTTGAGGGTAAGTTATCGTTGACGAGATAAACTTCCCTTTCTCTGAAGAACGGGTCACAGACTGTTATTTGTGTATAAACCACGTACAGTTAAGCTTAACCATGAATCCCCTGAGACACTTGTTTCTCTGATATCTGCTTCCTCAGCAACCAAACTCTGAGAGTATCCTTTGTTGAACGGTATACAACGATTGGACCGCTTCGTTCTTTTGGAACATCAACTTTGGGACCTGCATTCTCATTAGGAGATTGCATGCTTTGACATGGGTTAGCGATATCAATTATAGAAGCACGTGGGGGTTCACAGTTGGCTTTACTTGTGTCAGAGGCGACCTGAGTAGATGATTAACTTATCTTAGCTGGCAAACGTTTCCTTTTATAGAAAACCTTAAGTTTAGGCTTAAGTGAAGTATCATCTTTATCAATTTCCTCCCTAGTAGTCTTAGTAGATTCGGAGACTATCCTAGTTAAAGGGCACTCGTTTCCTACAAGAGTGAAAGCTCTACCAGTGGGGCGCCAAACTTTACCAAAGGGTTTGATTTTAGCTATCCACTGGGACTTAATTCTAGCACGGGAGTTCACCTCATCAAGTAATTTTTTGACACAAGAGTCATGATTTGCCGTAAAGACACATTTTCTACATGTTTTACAAGTAGCATATTTAATGTCCGAGTAATTCCTAGATGATTGAACGATGCTCCTAGGAGATGACATGCTACGGTTAGCAGTGTTGGCTAATCTAGAAGGCATCTGACTAGGTTTGACATTGCTATCTCTTACATGTGCCTTTTGCTTAGCTTCCCTAAGACCAATATGTCAAACGTCATTTGAACTAGTTCTAGACGTGGTCTTGGTATTTTTAGGGAAACTAGGGGCAATCATCTGATTAGATCTTGCTAACGCTGTTTTGATCACACTGGGCCTAGTTACTGGAGTGACTGGTCTAGGAAAATGAACGAAATCAACTTGGGAGGCAAACCGCGGTCTCGAGGATTGTGGTCGCTCGGATCTAAATGCAGTAAGTTGTCTAACGAACTGATTTATAGGCAGTTTCCCCAAGATTGATGGTTTTTTGAGCTTAGTACCCACACTAGGTCCTCTAGTTTTCCTTAACTCATTTTTCAACGCAGCTATAGCAAAAACCTTTTCCTGAACTTGAGCCTTTAAAGTCTCATTTTCTTTGAGCAATCTATCTTGGGATGCCAATTTAGATTCTAGTAACTGAATTTGTTTCAAAAGATTATCCTTTTCAGCTTTAGAATCTAAAACTTTTTGATCCAATTTTCTTTCAAGAACAACGTTTGACTTTTCAAGTTTTTCAAAGTATGTTTCAAATTTGTCCGTTTTCTTAGAAAATTCAAGTTTGGCATCCTCAAGATCTTTTGATTGTTGAGCTACAATCGTTTCGAGCTCTCTAATCTTGGAATCAGAAGTAGTCAATGAAGCAGTTATAAAAAAATTATCATGATGTTTAGCATTTTGAACAATCTCTCCCCCATTATGACTTACATCGGATGAATCAGAAGTGGTATTGCTATCACTCTTTTCTATCCCATGTTTGTCATAATTAGGTTCAGAATGCTCAATATGCGGCATATCATCAGCATATACATCATAAACAACATTACATTGTACCATGTTTTCAGGCTCAGCGTCATAAATGGGTAAGGTGTCATCAAGAGGAATCTCGTGAACATTCCCCGACGTGCCACTGGTATCATGTTGTCCTCCTGATTCCGTGCTCTTGCCATCGTTAGGCTCCAAGTTGTCAACCGTATGACCATTCTCCTCTTGCATCTGCATCATAGATTCTTGCACTCCATTATCATACGCTTGCTGAAGTCGAGATCTTTGATAAATCGAAGACGAGACCGATGTCATGAGTTTCAATATTGTATCACGGAAAACTCGAAGCTCGGTATGTGTATCTCGAAGAAAAGATTGGCAAATCATTGAACTTTCAGACGTGATGATATTGTATTGGAGGAAAGGCGTGAGTTGTGTCACAAGAGTCTTATATGCAAGTGCCGATGCAGAGTGATTGAAGTTTTCATGGTTGAGTTGCTCGACGAGTTGTGTCAAAGTGGTGAATATTGAGTCGATGAATATGTGACGATCTTGACCAAAGATTGTCACAAATTCGCTCCCTCCTTGAATCCTCGAAAGAGTGACAAGATGAGACTGAAGCATTTGAAATGAAGTGATGCCACGTTTCCTAACTTTGTTTTGCATTGAATGCGATTCTCCCTTTTGACATGTCGAATCGAACGAATCCATTGAATATCGATTAAAATGACGTGGATGTTGTTGTTTTCGGGATTTTATAATACGTAAAGAAACTTAGAAACAGAAAGTCACAGAATATGACAAAACCAATGAAACGATCCGTAAATAAATTTGAAAAAATCCTCGATTGTAGATAAGAACCTTCTTCATGTACAAATAAGAATATCCGATTAAAAATCCGTAGCCACGAAAAATAACGCCCGTCACTTTTGTTTTCAAATCCGGCCACAAAAAAACTATTAACCCTTCAAATTTTTTATCACTTTGGTTTTTATCAGAATACCCGCCTTAACACGATGTACCAAAAATAAATATACAAAATATACTAAACTAAAAAATTAACTTTAAATTATAAAAATAAAAAAAATGAAACTTAAACTTAAAAAAAACTTAACGAAAAAATAGAAAACAAGAATAGAAAAATCTGATTTTATAAAAAACTTAAAAAATCTGATATATAAAAACGTCAAGAAGGTATATCGTCCACCTAATTTCCTGATATCTCTTTTCTTTCCTTTAACTTCTGATATCACTTCCCCAAAAAAATCTGATATACAAAGAAAGTATATCGTCCACGTAAAACAACTTGCACACATGTATCACCTAATTTCCATAAATAGGTTTCTTGTATCCTCCGCCTTACACCAAATGAACACGTGGAAACCAATATCAGTATTAAAATTCTACTTGTTACTTCCGCCCTTTGACCCTATATCTCAAAAGAAGCAATCTCACAAATCTCAAAATCTCCCTCTCTCCAAAACTTAATACTACTCCGTCTCTTTTCTTCCCTCAACCACAGATCACACACAACCTAATCTCTTCTCTCTCAAATCAAACCAGAATCAATCTCCCGTCAATCAAACCCAACAGCAGCAAGAAAAACAATAAGCCCGATTTAAGATATTTTAAGATCTCAGGTAGGTATCTCCTTTTTTTTAGTGCATGTGGGTGTTAATATTGAGATTTGTCAAGACTTTCTATCATCTGTCGAGTCTTTCTGTCTAGTGTCTAGATTGAGTCTTTGGTGAGGTCTGTTTTCTGTGGGTCAAGTGGGTTATGTTGGTTATGTTGTGTTTGGGTTGTGTTGAAAAATCAGTTTAATCTGAAAAATCAGTTTAATATGTTATGTTGTGTTTGGGTTGATTGAGGTCTTCGTCGTACTGAAAAATCAGTTTAATCTGAAAAAGTTTTTCATTCTGAAAAAGAGTTGGTTATGTTGAGAATCTTTCAGTTTTGAGTCGGTTCGAGTCAAGTCGTGTGAAGTGTGAGGGAGTCTCGAGGGTGAGTGGTGTTACGAGAGGCGAGGTTGTTGATTTTTGGGTGGGTTCGAGAGTCTAATGAGGGTGTGGGGTTCGAGAGTGGGTGAGGGTGAGGGTGTGTTGTAAGTTTGAGTCAGGTTAGTCGTTGGTCAGGGTGTTGAGTCTTGGGTGGGTGTAGTGTGGGTTGTGGGTCTGTTTTGTCGAGTTGAGGGTGTGATGGGTGTACTGAGTCGAGTCTGGGTAATATGTTGTGTGAGTCTTCTGAGTTTTCAAAATGGATTTCGTTTGATCGAGTCTCGAGTCTGTTTTCCCGTTATGTTTGAATCTTTTTTTTAGTCTCTTTATCCGGAATAAATTTGGTTGATCCGGAATAACTGGTTGATCCAGAATAACTGGTTGATCCGGAATAACTGGTTGATCCGGAATAACTGGTTGATCCGGAATAACTGGTTGATCTGGAATAACTGGTTGATCCGGAATATCTGGTTGATCCGGAATAACTGGTTGATCCGGAATAACTGGTTGATCCGGAATAACTGGTTGATCCGGAATAACTGGTTGATCTGGAATAACTGGTTGATCCGGAATAACTGGTTGATCCGGAATAACTGGTTGATCCGGAATAACTGGTTGATCCGGAATAACTGGTTGATCAAGAATAACTGGTTGATCCGGAATAACTGGTTGATCTGGAATAACTGGTTGATCCGGAATAACTGGTTGATCCGGAATAACTGGTTGATCCGGAATCTTTTGCTTCGTTCGGAATACTCTGTTGATTCGGAAAAAATCTTATACCAGATCTAAAGATTTAAAGGAGATGACTGTTTGACAGATTGACAGACTCTTTGACAAAAGACAGAAGGACAGTTGGACAAGAAGTTTGGACAGAGTTTGAAAGAAAAAACCCAGGTAAAAAAAACTGATTGGATAAAAATTGGAAAAAGAAACTGATGATTGTTTTTTTTTAAATTGATATCAACAAACGGATGATTAAAAAAAACTGATGACTTAAAAAGATTGATGCTTTTAAAACTGATAAAACGAAATAAAAAATAAAATAAAAATAATAATAAAAAAAATAAAAATATTAAAAAACTGATGATTGTGGAAACATGATGGACAGATTTGATAAGGATATTTGAGAAAAAATTGATTATTTAAAAAATTTAATAAAAATTGATGATTTAGAAATAGATGATTTAGAAAAATGATAAAAGACTATTTGGACAGATTTTAAAGAAAAATGAGACGAAAAGATAATAAAAAAAATAAAAAGATTATGACAAGAGAAAATCAATAGATAAAAAACGCAAATCCTAAGATTTAACCATGGCTCTTGATACCAATTGAAGAATTGTGATAATCTTATGAATCAATAAGGTGGGTTGATGGTTCTAGAGAGAGAAAGTAGTGAGAGAAAGTGAGAGAGAAATATGTGTTTTCTATTAAATCAAAAGTGGAACAACCAACCAACCCCCTTTCCATGGTGGAAAGGGGTATTTATATCCAAGCCACTAATGGACTTGGGCCGGCCCATGACAAGCCCATGGGCCGATTTTACTTAACAAATTAAACAAATATTTAACTACGAGCTATACAACATTCAATAATATTGTGGAGTGACCGATACTTCTAATATACGTTAAAAACGTATTTCTAACACAGGTTTATGATTTAGTATTTAGGGTTTTTTAGGGTTAAGGTTTAGGGCTTAGGTTTGCGGTTTAGGGTTTAGGGTTTAAGGTTTAGGATTAATGGTTTACTTAGCTAGGGTTTGTAGTTTAATGGTTAATGGTTTAATGTTTATAGTATAAGGTTAAATGGTTTAATATTTATGATCTAGTGTTTATATATGGTTCAGTGGTATAAGGTTCAGGGTTTAGGGTTTAGGGTTTAAGGTTTATGGTTTGTGATTTAAGGGTTAATTAATGGTATAATGTTTATACTTTAAGGTTAAATGGTTTAAGGTTTATGATTTAATGTTTAGGGTTTTTTGGGGTTAAGGTTTAGGGCTTAGGGTTTGCGTTTTAGGGTTTAGGGTCTAAGGTTTAGGATTAATGGTTTACTTAGCTTGGGTTTGTGGTTTAATGGTTAATTAGTGGTTTAATGTTTATAGTATAAGGTTATATGGTTTAATATTTATGATCTAGTGTTATATATGGTTCATTGGTATAAGGTTCAGGGATTAGGGTTTAGGGTTTAAGGTTTATGGTTTGTGGTTTAAGGGTTAATTAATGGTATAATGTTTATAATTTAAGGTTAAATGGTAGGTTTATGATTTAGTGTTTAGGGTTTTTTGGGGTTAAGGTTTAGGGCTTAGGGTTTGCGGTTTAGGGTTTAGGGTTTATGGTTTATGGTTTACGGTTTATGATTTATGGTTTATGGTATGAATGATTATGATTTATGGTTTAATTAAGGTTTATGGTTTAATGGTTTATGGTTTACGGTTAAATGGTGTAAGGTTTGCGATTTAGGTTTTATTACTGGTTTTTGGTTTAATTTGTGTTTATGGTTTAATTGGTTAAGGTTTATGATTTAGGGTTACCATCATTCGAGATAGATGGGTTTGACATTTCATATTTTTTAAAAACTTTAATGTTTTAAAATCTATCAGATAACAAATTAATCATCGTTTATGTTACATTCATACGTGAGCTTGTTGAAATAAGTCATAAAACCGTTTAATCACCCGACTTATATTATATAATTAATAAAGAAGATTTATGTTATAATTATTAATATAATTATCATGATAATTAAACATGGCCATTTCATTTAAATAAACTTTAGGTTAAAATAATTATTAATTTAATTATTCATGTTACATTTAATTACTAAGAAACATAGCTTAATTATGTTATATTAATTTTTAACCAAGGTTTAATTAAATTAATAACATGCTTTAATTTAGTTATCCAATAATCATGTAAGGTAAAGTTCAATTAATAAAATCATGAAATATTAATAAGATTATACTACTAAACTCGACTTATACTAACTGTCTAAAAAGTGAATCATTTAATTTGCATGCAACTTGATATATTGCACCGGTACCCCCGTCCACTAATAACTCACTCACACACACACACATTCAATATCCGGAGGTCAAATAATGAATCAACCACCCACCCACCCACCCACCCAGACACAAACAGTAACAAATCTTCAAACCCTGATAAATCAAACCTAAGTGACCAGTTGGATATTGATTTTAAGATCACTCCTGAGATGATTGATTATGTGATAGATAAGTATGGAACCAACTGGAGATATCCTGATCCGATTACTGACACTATTGTTGAAGACTTGATGCAGTTAGATTTAAAAAACGGACTAAAGGAAAATCAAAACAAGGTTAGGGTTTTTACTTCGCAATAGTATTATTGAAGTTTTGATGATTTGTCTTTGTTTTGATGATGTTGCATGTTACGAAAATACCAATAATTGATTCTGTTTTAATATTTTTTATATAGATGACAAGGCATATGAGGCTACGAAGGTTGATGAAGCTATGAAGGTTGATGAAGCTATGAAGGTTGATGAAGCTACGAAGGCACATATTAAAGGTCAATTTTGTGAAATTTTATGTTTATATGTTTGTCAGAAAGGCGTTAGATGGATCATTAGTTAGTGTTTACTATGTTATGTTTTAGGAGTAGTGAAAATGATAAATGGTTCAAGTATTCTGTTGGTTATATGATGATGTAGATACAGGAGATAAGGGGGTGTATGGTTTAGCTTATATAATGGGCTTATAAGCTCAAACCAAGTGTTTGGCTAAGCTTATATTAGTGGGCTTATAAACTTATATATGGGTGTTATGATAAGCCATAGAAATGTGGCTTTTTTAGGAAGGTTTGGGCTTATATAACATATTTACCATTTTACCCTCATGTTAACTTAAGTTTATATAAGCCATGGGCTTATAAGTTTATTAAACATAGGCTTATATAAGCAAAAAACGGCTTATATAAGCCCATTATATAAGCTAAAAAAACACACCATAAATTTTTAAAAAAGGGGTTGGTCATACTAGAAACCTTAAGTTCTCAAGTTTTTTTAAAGGTATGGAAGAGTATGGAAAGGAAAATTAAAAAAAAATGTTGTTCCTAAGTTTTTTTTGAAGAAGGAAGGGTAGGGAACGGGAAGGAGGAAGGAAGGAAAGGTGCAAGCATTTTTATGTATATTTGTTCCGCCCAATTTTGGGGGGATTGGGAAGAAAAATGGGTTAGGCTTGTATAAAATTACATTTATATCCTTATTATTCATCCATATTTTATATATTTCTACTAGGGTTTCTACCTTTTACAGAAGTTATTCGTAAATGGCATCTCCTTTATATATGTCCATTACATGCTAATTTTTTGATCATGCAAAAATAAATTCTGATCAAGTTATTAGGTATAGTAAAAAAAAGGAGTCTATTCATGTATTTGCATCTTTTTGAGTTAGATTATGAGTTTCGTTTGTCCTGGTCATAAAGGAATAACATCATGTATTTGCATCTTCCTTGTTGTGTTGTTAGCTAATGGTTGGTTTTACTAAAATATCCTCCCCTACTTTGCCCTTCCCATTCTACCCCCTTTCATTCCTTTAAAATAAGACTCGAGAACAGAGCGTAAACATTTGATTTGAAATTAGGTTTGATTATCTTGATGTGAAAACGTATAGACTTCCTGGCCAACTTTTTTGAATCTAAGATGGCATCGATAGAACAACCTACATCTTTTCGTTTACCCTTTTTTTATGTAAGTACCTCTTACTATGGCCGTGTCATTTCCCTTTTTCATGGTCCTTGTTAACATCAACTACGGTCTTTAATAAACAACCCTTTTCTTTTCTGTTGATTGGTCGAATGTTTTCATTCCCAGTTCCCAATTTTGGGGCTTCATGGGGTAGCAAGTTATCCGAGTCACCACTATGAATACTCTCTTTTCAGTTTCAGTTTCAGTATCTGAATACTCTTTCTAGTTGAGTATCTAGATACAGACTTGTGTGGTTTATATCATGCATTTAGTATTTGGATTGATCCATGTGTGGATTATATTTCGATACTGAAACTCAAAGTGAGAGTGAGCGTGTTCAGAGTGACGACTCGGATAATTTGATGCCGAAATAAGCGCCAAAATTTACAAATGGGAAGGAAATCCTTCGACCAATAAAAAAAAGGAAACGGGTCGCTCAGTAAAGACCTTAGTTGATGGTAGTGATGCCCATGAAAAAGATAATGTGACGGCCATAGTAAGAGGGGCTTACATATATAGGGTAAACGAAAATATGTAGGTTCTTCTGTCGATGCCATCTTAGATTCAAAAATGTTGGCAAGGAATTCTATACGTTTTCACAGCTGCATTGGTACATTTATTATGTTGTTTATATGTTGGTTATATGCTGATGCAGATACAAGAGCTAACTTAAAGAAAAAAGAAAAAGGCAAGGGATCAACTGAAGTTGATAAAGCATTTGACCCTTTTAATCTAGATAATAGAGTGTAAAAGCTTGAAAGAGAATTCAAACTTCTTAAACAGACACAATTGAAGGGAGATAAGTAAACTAAGATTTAACCTTTAGAGAAATATAGTTATTCACTAGCTTCGGTATCACATGTATGCTATAAAGTATTACAGCTCCAAATAGACGACATCTCAAGCTCGTTTCCTCTTCGAGGTAAATATTGCCATGATTCTTCTTTCTCGTGAAAATCATCATCTTCATGGGTATTGATGATATTGATATCAATCAAAGACCGAATCCGAATGTCAAATTTTTAGCTACTTACACAAAAGGATAAACGAAAAAGAAGTAGGTCCATATTGGATTCATATATTGGGCACGAAGATGAACATGTTCACGAGATAGAGGAATCGTGGAGATATCTACCTCGAAGAGCAAACGGGCTTAAGATGTCGTTTATGTGTAGCTGTTAAACTTTATAGAAGACATGTGATTATGTATTTGTAGTTAACTTATGCGGTATTATGGTATGTAGATACATGAGGTGACTTGAAAAACAAAGAAAAAGGAAACGGTTCAATGGAAACTGATACCACAGCTGCTCTTTCTAACCTACATAATAGGGTGGAAAAGCTTGAAAGGGAATTCTAACATTTCAAACAGAGACTGTTGCAGGGAGGTTAGTATATTAACTTTTAACCTATAATAAGTTTGTATATGAATATTTTATTGTTTTGAGTATCTGGGGTGGCTGTTAGTATCTGAATTTATTAAAATTTGTCTTGTAATTTACAGATGTTATCATCGTTGATTCCTCTGAAATCTCTAAAGAAGATACACTATCATCAGATGAAAGCTTTGAAAGCTCTGAGGAAGATCTGTTGTCATTAGATGAAAGCTTTGAACATGTAAACACTAAAGACTTCCAGCACCCTTTTCATGATGACCAGGATGAACCTTCCAAGTATTCCAACACCTCTACAGATGATTGTAGTTCGGACGATACTTGGGGAGAGACTAATTCACCGTCCAAGAAGAAAGGCAAAGCTATTGGCTCATCCAGTCAGACTGCAGGCAAGGCGAGTGGATCATCCAAACAGATACTCAGTCCAAGGGTTAGCAAGGGATGTACACCAAAAGTAGAGTCATCTTCTCGGTCTCCATTTTCTACAACAAAAAGGGCCCCACCTATCAGAAATGCAGTATGTTTCCTGCCTTGTCCAAAAAAATTGAAAGAATTTGAAACAAAGCTAGGAAAAAGGAAGAGGGGGTAGGCTATGGAGGAACCTATAGGGGGTAGGCTATGGAAGAACTTGTTATCCCTGTTTTATGGATGTTTCTGATGAATCTTCTTTAGACTATTTCGGCTAAGTGTAGGTATAGTTTATGTAAACAATTTTAAACACTAATCTGCATGGATGGGTGTATCTATTATTTTTTGGAATGTAAATATGTTGTCATTCACATTTTGTATGAACCTGCAATATTATCATCAATATTATAAATTAGACTTGTATTTCATGGATTTAAACATGGTTCATCTTGTATTTTATTTATTCATGTTGTGAGTTGTATAATCCTAGATGCATAACACATATAACCAAGATTTTTGTGTCAAAGTTACCTGTTACACATCCGGTTAAGGCTTTCCATTTCGATGGATCTTATAACCCAATTTTTTTTCCCTAGTTCTCCCGCCAAAACTAATTAAGCTTTTAGTAGTTTATGTTTTCGACTTAACTTAACTCTAAGGTTCTTTTAAGTTTTTGCTATTACATCTGCAATTATTTTCCAATTGGATATAAAGTTGTTAGGCTCTTGCCTTATTCTTCTGAAGTTCTGAGCATATGTTTGTAACAATACTGCTAGGCCATTCTTCACTCAGAACTAAGCTAATATTGAGTATTTCCTTGAAAAGCTGCTTGTTTCAGCTTATTTTGTTTTTAATCATTATCTAGTCAAGCACAAGTTAAGATTTTTTTATCTTTTTAATATATTTTCACTGGTCCTCCCAAGTATTTATTCCAATTCGTGTCTAATTTCACATAAACAACTAATTTGTTCAAACAATGTGCTTAATTATTAATCAAACTGAAAATGAAAAGTTTGAAATGACTGAAGTAAAATAAAAATAACACAAGGTGAAAACTGATCAAACATAAATTCAATTCAATAATACTAAAGGATTACAGGTTTTTAATAAAACAAACATTTTGTTTCTCTAACTAATCAAACTTTGGAGATTTCTCAGGATCAAAAGCCAAATGAAGTTCATCGTAATCTAAAGCCTCTTTGAACTCGTCTTCGTCTTCTTCAGTTTCATGCTCAGAAGAATAAACATCATCATCAATGATTTGACCTTCTTCCTCAGTTGCCTCCTATACGCTTCCTCCCTCTGTCGCTGTTCCTCTTGCCTCCTTCTAAAGGACGCAGCTTCCTCCCTCTCGCGTTGTTCTTACTCTTGTTGCCTCCTTCTTAAGGAAGCAGCTTTCTCCCTCCGGAATTGTTGTTCAAGTCAGGCATTCTCTTCATCTTTCAGCTTCCATTGTCTCTGTTTGTAAGCTTCCTTAACATAGCAATCGTACTCATCATATTTATCATCGTAAGGACAATCAGCAGGGAACTATCCATCTGCATTAGCTTTTACTTTGGGCACCACACAAGGTTTCCTGAAAAGAACATAAAAGATTATTAGTACTAAATGATAACAAAGATACAATGTTAATAAAATAAATAATGATACATACTTGTTAGGAACTGCACTGGTATCTTCAAAAGCAGCAGAAAATGTTCTTTTTGATGAAGAAGCCATTTGTTGATTCATAAATGCTGATAATTAAGTGTTTGTTGTGTTTTTGTTATGACTAATTTCATTACTTAATCCTTGTTTATATAACCAAGGATGGAATACAAAGGGTCAGCAGCCTACATAAACATCTAATGCTAATTCATGCATGTAATTAATTTTTGTGAAGTTTCAAGAATGAGCATTCTCATTAGGCGTGTAGAAAGTGTGTGTTTTCTTTGTTTTTAGGGTTTATTGTGTTTTCAAAAAATAGCAAAAAACAAGGTCTAGGAATCGAACCCTAGACCTTCCATTCAAACACTAACACACTTAACCAGTTTGCCACATGAACATATTTGGTTCTAAATATGTGACTAATATTAACATTAGTGAAAATAGAGATTACATTTGGTTATAAACATTTGTCACATGAATATTTTACTGTGTGACGTTTTCAATGTGTTGTTCATAGTTAATCCCATTATAATGTGACCATAAGTATAATTTAGATACACATTTCTCAAATGTTGTGACTATTGGCAATCATATAGTCACATGATTGTTTAAGAATTTAATATGTTCATGTATTATATTTGATCATATTCTTCAAGTAATTGTAAAATATTTGCCACATTTAAATAAATATAGTGGCAAATATTTTAATACCTACTTTCAATTTGCCACGCACACAAAATTCATGTGTGGTTAACATTTAACATAATATACTAGTCACATTAAAATAATGTGTGTGACAACCTTGTTTATCAATTTGTCACTTGTAAAATAAGTCTATGTGACCATATATGATTTTTGGTCACATTCGATGGGTGTATGACAAATATTTGTCACACATGTATAGGTATAATGTGACAACTACTTGAACCAGAATTTGATTCGGTAACACTCTCAAATTATTAAGTGACTAACGACTCATCCAAAAAACATTTGTTAGCCCTAGTCACGTAAATATTCATATGCGTGACAAACAAAATACGTAATGGTCATACAAATTGACTTCAAGTGTGATTGTTTATTTATCACTGGCGAATTCAGTCAAAAAAATAAAATTATTTGTAACTACACGAAATTTGGTATGTGTGACCGAAACCCATTTTTGTACTAGTGGGGAGAATCATAGCAAAAGGAAGACTTGAATGAGACTTAATGAGAACATATTTAATTCTTCTAGCTATGAAAAATGCAAGGTTGTATGGGGTGGAAGTTACAACACAATACAACATATGTGCAAGACAAGCATGCACATGGTTGCGATCACCACCGAGACATATTGCATTTTCTTTAATGATTTCGGCCCAAGGGATCATAAAATCTTTAAGATCGCTAGTGAGTAATTCCCAAGGAGTGAGAGCACGAATTTCTCCTTCAAGTTTACCAAGAATAGGATGTTCACGAGGTTTGGCAATGGCACAAGAAAGGTCGAAGGTGAAGGTAGCTCGGTTACATAATGCACATCAATAGAGGCCGATTCTAAGGAGTTGATACTCCAAGCATCGGTGAACCTACATTGGCCTTTGTATAGAACATTGAGAATTTTTCCAAATTCTTCAAGAGTGTATACAAAGGTTTTCCCCTAGATGGAAAATCTTATCGATAAACCATTATTGATGCATATTAATGTGTATGAGCTAAAGAATTCCAATAGAAAGGAAGGAAAGATTGGCTCATCAATGTCAAGCAAGCAATCAAAGCCAATGGATTTTAACATGAATCAAATCAAGTCTAAGGAAATTAGAAAGGACAATACGTTCTTCATGAAAACTTCGAGATTCTAGAGTCCGAAAAGTATTTTTGAGAGAACGAGATTGACACGAGGAAGAAAGATTAGGTATGTATTCTCTAGTTTTCTCATGATCTTTATGAGTTTCCAAATACATGATCAAGTACTAATGAGACTGCTTTTATACATATTCTCATCGTCCTAAACGGGCTTAAAATGGTAAAAATATCATCAAAAGTGCTATAAATATGCTTGTGTTTGTTCAATGTGTATTTTAGGTACGGATATCGAGAAAAAGACAAAAATATCACAAGAAACAAAGAAAACCGAACACGGGAAACGAAGCCACACAATGAACCGGACCCAAGTGTGGAATTTTCCAAAAAGACCCTTCAAGTTTGAAGATTATACAAGTTTGGTCCCTCATCTTTGGAGATTTGTCAACTTTGGTCCTCCAAGAATCAATTTATATAAGATATATCCTTGAAGATTGATAAAATTTTAAAACAGCCCTTGAAGATATAGAGAATTACACTTTAGATCCTTTTGAATACATAAGGACTAACGTGCATTTGCTAAAGGACTAACGATGGAAAGACACACGGACCACTAATGAAAGGTTGCTATAGAGGTACTGTTAGGGGAAGGACCATTTACGCCAAAACCCAAACTTACTTAACTAAATCACCCGTAACCCATCAGCCCAACAATTTACCCATTTTATTATATTAAGCCTAAAATTTAAACAGATTTTTAACATCGGGGAAAACATATTAGTTTTGACTAATCTCAACTCTCCCCACTCATGAACCCTAATCAAATTTCCAGCTCTAATCAAACTGAAAACAAAGGGGTTCTCTTAATTGGCTTAAGGATTTCGTTCATTGGCTTATTCTCATCACACCCACGTGAAGAAAACATCCACATCATCTCATGAGGACCCTATGACAGCTACAAGATCACGGGTTCACCACTACATTCCAATTCATTTGACCACATGGACGACTAAGATGTGATAACGTGTTCCCCACAACCAATTCAACCATTCAGATTACATGGAAGCTTCAAGAAGGCAACATCTCAAATGGCGTATTCCAAGATCTCCAAGGGCAAATGTGGAAAGAGGAGTAACGTTTTAGTGCTAGGCTTTTGATCATCTCACTTGTATAAATAGTTTAGCTTTGTAGTTTATCAGTTATTGTTCCAATTTTTATTCAAAATTTTGTAAGAGACAAAATTGTTGAATATAATTGAGTTCCAGTTTTTTAATTTTCATTGCAAATTTATTTTTCCTGCATTTTTAAATTTCAGTCATTTAAATTCTTGAAAAAGTTTGGTTTTCAAAGTTTGGATGACAGATTTTCATATTGAAGTGGTAATTTCAAGAAGTTTGGTTAAGTTTCAAGTTTTGTGAAAAGTTTTTGAAAGACAGAAAGATTTTGTTGGTTCATTTGATTATTGTGTTGTCCCATTAATTTGTGATTAAACAAGAAAGAAAGGTAGAAAATAGATGAATTCTAGAGAGAGAAAGTAGTGAGAGAAAGTAGAGAGAATGGTTGGAACTTTTGGAGGATTAAATTAGTGAGAGAAAATGAAAATGACCAACACCCTTCCTAACATGCTAGGAAGGCTATATATAGTCCACCCACATGCGGGCTTGTTTATGGACTATAGTCTAATGGGCCGGGCTTTCCTTTTGGGCTTTAGTTACTTATGAATGAACTTTAGCCTAAAGTTAAGCCCGTATAACACGACTAATCTACTACCTGTTACAACGTTCTATTATACGATACATAATAAACATATGACCTAGCATTTTTGTTTGACTCAATATTTTGAGGCTAACAATCTCCCCCCAATGAGAGGTCATTACCCTTTATGAGAGGTCATTACCATTTGTCATTTGGAGATTCGTAGAGATTACTAATCTCGCCATAAATGAGTCTCGGACGTGTAATAGTAGACTTGTTTCTTCATGCTGTGATCTTTGAACCTTTGTCGTTGTCTTTTGACTTTGTCTTTAATCTTGAGATCTTCAAATCATCCTTGGCTTGTCTTTGCCATCTTGCGATCTTGTGTCTTCATCCACATGGTCACACTATTATTTGTTAAATATGTCTCTAGGCATGAGTATGTGGTTTTGAATCTTTGACTTTGCTGAGTACACCGTAACACCACCTTCTTGAGACACAACATAGACACGGACTGAATGGCTTCGACATTCGTCCTAAATCGGTAGCGTTTTACCTCCGGGTGAAGACCGTTATACGATATTAAATACCGTACCTAAGATTATGTAGATTAAATTAAGAATCTTCTTGACAGGGTTTTGCGGCTGTACTAGCCGTTCTCTTTACTCGACCGTCTCAAAGCAAGACTGCGAACATAAAGAGTGAATCAATTGGATAAATATCCGCTTGATTAAAGTCGTCAATTCAAATTCCTGGAACAAGTGTGATTGATAGAGAATCTTACCATTGTTTCTTTCCAGTTGACACAAGCTTGATTCATAAGAATCTCACAAGTCACCTACCGTAGCGCTGTTTGATGTTGACGCTATAAGGATTTCCATTCGTCACTATGAATATTAATGAATATCACTCTGAATGTTCTGTCAAGACCATAAAGATATTGCGTAGAAACCTAAAACGAGTTTGAATCAATTCAGAATCAAACCACTGTTGCTTTTCAGTTCTACATATGTTTAATTCATAAAGAATCTTACATATGACCTACCGCAGTGCTGTTTGATGTTAACACTGGAAGGATTTCCACTCATCATTGTGAATACTAAGTAGTATTACTCTGAGTGTTCTAGCAATATCACAAGGATATGGCATAGGACTCTCTTTATCGTCATTCCGTGTGTCCTTGAAAGTGGGATTTTGCTAGGTTAAAAGTTCGTTGTTCTTGGCGTCTTATCGAATTGATCTCCGGTTGAATGTGTGACTCAGTCGTCTTTGGTGGATAAAAGAAAAGGTTGTCGTTGTGTAACAAAATATAAAATGCAAACTTTAAAGTAAATGGCAAAAAAACGATAAACTAATAAAGACTTAAACGAAATATAGATAAAAGCTTGAAAATATTAAACTAAAAAAATAAGACTTTAAAAATAAATGACGAAAAAATAAAACTCGACAAAAAGTAAAATTTGAAAACTTAATTAAAAGTAAACTTTAAAATAAAAGTAAGACAAAAGAAGTTTGAAATAACACTAAGTAAAAATGGCGGGAAAAGTTAAATTTGAATTTAAAAATAAAAACAGGAAATAAAAACTGAAAAATGCATTCTGATCGTAACTTGGATCGCAGCCTCGATCGCAGTCTGGATCGTGACCAGGATCGTGACCTGGATCGTGACCTGGATTATGACCAGGATCGTGACCAGGATCATGACCTGGATCATGACCTGGATCGTGACCTGGATCGTGACCAGGATCGTGACTTAGATCTTAGCCTAGATCTTAGTCTTCGATCATGGTCTAGATCTTAGTCTTCGATCTTAGCCTAGATCTTACTCTTCGATCTTGGTCTAGATCTTAGTCTAGATCTTAGTCTTCGATCTTGGTCTAGATCTTAGTCTTCGATCTTGGCCTAGATGTTAGTCTTCGATCTTGGTCTAGATCTTAGTCTTCGATCTTGGTCTAGATCTTAGTCTTCGATCTTGGTCTAGATCTTAGTCTTCGATCTTCGTCTAGATCTTAGTCTTCGATCTTGGCCTAGATCTTAGTCTTCGATCTTGGTCTAGATCTTAGTCTTCGATCTTGGTCTAGATCGTGAGTAGTGATCGCAGTATTGGATCGCAAGTAGAAACCCTAAGGCTTATGCGATCACAATACTCGATCAGAACCATTAAAATCCTTGTACATTACGATGGAATGCAAAAAAATGAAATAAGCAATAACCAAATAAGCACTTTAATAATAACCAATTACCAAAAACTTAACTAAAACAATAATAAGAAGAACTAAATAAGCAAAAATTTAAAAAATTTCAAGACACAAAATAAGCAAAATTTATAAAATAAACTAAAAGAAAAAGATTAAACTTTTGAAAACACTTAAATTAAAATAAGCTAAACACAAAATAAGCTAAAAGCACCAAAAAGTTGAGAATATCAAACGTATGGATTTGATAAGAATAACAAGATGAAATTTTTAATCAAATAAGCATCAAGATGAAACAAGATACAAACTTGATCCGAATCAAAATCAAAATCAAAAACAAGAAAGGTAGAATAAGAAAGATTATGAAAAGCTTGAAATTAAACTTAAAGATTCAAGACAAGATTAAAAGACTTACATGAAATAACTTGAAAATAAAGACAAGTATGTAAATGACAATATGAAAAGTGCATAAAATAAAGTGGAGAACTAATTGGTGAAATTAGCTAACACCTTCCAAATGAGGGGAAGGGTTAGTATTTATAGGGAGGAGGTTGGTTGGTGGCTTGTGAGTTGATTTCCTTCTTTCTTTTAATTTGTCTTCGCGTCTTTAATTAAATTGACGTTTTTGACTTTGGCTCAGGATTTGTCGATAAATATCTTCAACTCCTCTTATCATTTCTTCATTTATTAGACTTGGGTTCTTAGACTTGTAAATCTTCCATCTTTGATCATTTTCTTCAATAAATCTTCAAAATAGGCCCATTGACTTCTAATATTTTGCTCTCTTGGTCTTTTGACTTCGTCTTTTGTCTTTTTCTTCGATAAAAGCCCGTGAAAGCCTGTGTTTTCTTCCTTTTTCATATTTTGATCCTAAAACACAACAAAAACACAAACCACAGATAATTCCGACTTTCACGATATCAAATACACGTTTGGTCTTGTTTTCATTGTAATTATGTGGTAAAAGGATGGGTGTTTTACCTATCAAATCCTCTACACTTGACCACTGCAATGCCCTCATGCAATGCATTAGTTACAAAGCAAGATTTACAATTTTCCATCATAATTAACCCACCTTAGCCTTTATTAAACACAAGACATTAAGGAAATTTAAAAAGATAGAAAATAACAAAGTATTTGAAGGAAGAACAAGTAAAGAGATCGAAGACTTACATTAGGGCTTTGATTGTCAGGAATGTTTATCACCCTCAAGTTTCACGTTCCCCATACTAAGCTTAAAAACGAGATCATTGTTATTATAAGTTAGTAAAGCTAACACGCACTCATGTGGCCCAATTATTCACTTAGACTCCCTTATTCCTAGGTGCATCTCTTATATTTTATTGTTGTCTTGAATGATCACGAGGATGCATTGTTGACTTATTTTGATAGTTTATTTAGGCCAAAAATAAAGTATGACGATTTAATCAATAGTTATCTAAGGACAAAATATTTAAAAACTGCTTCTCAAAACCTCATAAAGTTCATATCTTGTCATAACTCGCTTCACGATTTGAGACCTTTCTCGGACCGATATTTGGCATTGACTTCATACTTCGAATCTTGAGAGACGTTCTTGAAATAATGGTCTTCTCTTCATAATAGGAATTTCTTCACTTGAAGTTTTTGAGAGATTCTTCATACTTGGACCACGACTTCTTCATTTTTCACCAATCTTTATTTTGGATTTTGATATACAACGATCCGCCTCCTTTTAGGACTTGGATCTATTTATCCTCATACCTTGCTATGGTCTTTTCGGATAGACTTCTCCATGATCTTTAGGGGAGTATTTGCTTTTCGTCGTGTGTCTCGATCCTTCATATTGATTTTTGATAAATAATTCTTCACATCACTTTGGATCTTTAGCAACAAAATGTAGCCCTCATTCCTTGTTAGGGCATTTTCGGACTCGCCAATCTTCGCATCCCGCTTCAATAAGTTATGCCTTGGCTATGAACTCTAATTAATACCGAGCAAATTTTAAACGATCTTGTGCTAGAAGCTAAGTAACTTTTCAAATCGTACAACCTTACTTATTGCAATGATATTATTAACAAGCGATGGGAGAAAAAGCTCATAATTAACTCACATAAATTCATGAAAGAATACCAAACTTATAATTGACTCTATCATCTCTCGTTCTCCACAATTTAAAATCTCAAGGAATGAGACTCGTGGATGCTTAGCCTATTAAATCAAAGTTTTGGGGTTTTAAGTCATTTATAGGATCTTGCATCTTCTTAGACTTTTCAAGTTTAGAATTTGCATATTAAATTTCCCCTGATAAGCGACTTTCTAGGATCAATTATAGGAACTTGCGAAAAGTTCTTGTTCTTAACTTTAAGAGTTAAGACTTTCGCGTTTTAAAGTTCCCTATATAAAAGCCTAGCCAAACTTGAGTTAAACACGTTAAGGATACTAGCTAGAGTAAACTTGGATAAGTAAACTTGGGTTGAGTCAAAAGATTCATGACGGGCCTAATATATCAAAGACATCTAAACTTATTAAAACCATTTTTTTAAAATTTATTCTAATGAAAGAAAATTAACGATAACAAAGGAAAATACTAATAGGACAAAATAGATCAAAAATTTTGAAAAATGTCGAAAAATCAATTTTCCGGTTAAAATGAGGACAAATTAATGGAAAAGCCCACTTAACTTTGATAGAAGTCCCCCTACACTTAATATAAACATTTTCCTCAATGTTTAAGCATGTAAAAGTAACCTCCCCTACACTCAGGATATTATGTATGTTGTTTAAATCTTGCTAAGGAAGAGACAACTAAAGTGATTCCTATTTCAACATAAATGATAAAATAATGAATCAAAAGAGTTTAGGATAGAACCGAGAAGACGGGTACACGGAATCACTGGTCGTCCATCAAAAGTGGATCTTTGAAGCTCGAATCCCTGCACATCATAAGAAAGAAAACAACAAACACATACTAGGGTCTCCCCCTACACTTATTATAAAAACGGATAAAGAAAGATAGGTAATTGGTTTGCCTCCCAAAAAGCGCTTGTTTTTGTTTACCGAGTCACAAGCCTGACTCGTCCCCGAATTAAATGGTCCATTGGGAAACCTCTAATGTAATACCGGGATCAAAGACCTTGTCCTCGTTCCCGGAGGAAAATAAAACAGGAGAGGCTGGAGGATAAGTCTTTAACGGCAGAAAAGTCCTCTCAATAAAAGAAAATTAATTGAAGTCTTGATCCATGTGAGGTGGGGTGGGTAAAGGAATCAAAATGTCATCCCCAAAAGACATATGATTATCACTGAGCGGCGAAGCCGTAAAGGTGTCAATCATAGAATGGTCAATGTCACCTCCCGGGTCAAAGAACTCATCCTCAGTAATGGTCTCTAAAGTATGGGATACGAGGCGCTCGGGAGGGGGACTTGGGACAATATCTTCAGGCATTAAAGTATCAAAAAGAATATCCTCCTCCGTATCATCATCATCAATTCCCTGAGGTGTTGAGTGAATGTTGATTTCTTCCATAAATGTGTCATTATTCTCAACT
Source organism: Glebionis coronaria (assembly GCA_025667525.1). Classification (NCBI taxonomy): domain Eukaryota; kingdom Viridiplantae; phylum Streptophyta; class Magnoliopsida; order Asterales; family Asteraceae; genus Glebionis; species Glebionis coronaria. The sequence continues at coordinate 507,280,010 of CM046881.1, read as the reverse complement.
AGAGTAAGAGACGGGGGTAAAGACTCGGTATTAGGAGCATAATCCAACGCTTCAATTTTAGCAATAAGAAGATGAACTTTTAGTAATTTGTTACGAAGAATAACGTCTTCCACCTCATCTACAAGACCAAGTTCAGTGGTGAACTTCTCGTAAGTCGGAGATAATAAATCAACATCGTCCTCATCTCCCGGAGGAAATGGGGAAAGATGAAAAATTTCAAAAGTGAAATTCTCATAGCATGGAGAAAAATCATCATCATTAAAAGTGACCTCGTCCGTAAGCTCAGCAAAATTAGGGACATCACAAACCTCCTCAAATAAGTTGTCGAGACCAAATTCACTAATCTCACTCGATGAATCACAATCCTTAGACGCATTTAGGATATCGAGAGAAGGAATTACAATTGCACTAGGATGTTGAGCAACAAGATCATTCCAAGAAATAGTATTATCACCGTCATCATCATCATAATAGTATGGATGCACAGGAGGAGAAGTATAAGCTTCGATATTTGATATTTGCTCTTGTCGGCTTGCCTTCACCAAGATAGCTGGGAGGCGATTTAATTGTTCTATAATTCCAGCCAAACTAGTGAGTAGTTCCTCACTCATTCAAAAAGAAGGTTGATGTACGACGGAGTATTGTGGGGGCTCAAAATTTTGAAAACCGGAATTATAGCACGGAGTTGGTTCATAATAATTCATCGGTTGACAATAAGAAGTATCGTGAGGGCCCCCACAACTATTACAACACGGGTATTGAGAAAAACCCGGTGCGTCTTGTGGATAGCTATTACCATTGTCATAATTGTAACCCGGTTCTTGCTCGTCATGAGACAAGTATCAAATCGGACACGAAACATGCCAATGAGAATCGCTTCCACAATATATGCAAGAGGGGGGAATAAGTGCATTAGAAGCAAAGGATGAGTTAATTGAATTGCACGAGGGACAAAATCCAAATTGTGTATTGTCGATATCATGTCCACAACGCTCACATGTACACCATTGACATTTTTGAAAACCATACAATGGTCTCCCACACCCTACGCAATAGACATACGAATCCATGAAGAATTAAAAATAAGAAGGGTTGAGAAAAAGAATTAAACACAATAGAGGATTAAGAGGAATATTTTTTGGTGCAAAACTTTTGAAAAGAAATGCTTTTTATGATTTTTCAAGTGTTTTTGAGATTTTTGAAATTTTTTTTTAATTTTTTTATGATTTTTGAAAATTTTTGGCAAGAAAATAACGTTCAAAAGTGAACGGATCCCAAAATCCAACGCGTCTCTCACAAAAACCGTTAATCTTCACGAAAAGAGCTGGCAGCGGCGCCATTTGAAAGTGGGATTTTTCTAGGCTAAAAGTTCGTTGTTCTCGGCGTCTTATCGAACTGATCTCCGGTTTAATGTGTGACTCAGTCGTCTTTGGTGGATAAAAGAAAAGGTTGTCTTTGTGTAACAAAATAAAAATGCAAACTTTAAAGTAAATGGCAAAAAAAAAAAAAAACTAATAAAGACTTAAATGAAATATAGATAAAAGCTTGAAAATATTAAACTAAAAAAAATAAGACTTTAAAAATAAATGACGAAAAATTAAAACTCGACAAAAAGTAAAATTTGAAAACTTAATTAAAATTAAACTTTAAAATAAAACTAAGACAAAACAAGTTTGAAATAACACTAAGTAAAAATGGCGAGAAAAGTTAAATTTGAATTTAAAAATAAAAATAGGAAATAAAAACTGAAAAATACGTTCTGATCGTAACTTGGATCGCAGTCTCGATTGCAGTCTGGATCGTGACCAGGATCGTGACCTGGATCGTGACCAGGATCGTGACCAGGATCGTGACCTGGATCGTGACCAGGATCGTGACTTAGATCTTAGTCTTCGAACTTAGCCTAGATCTTAGTCTTCGATCTTGGTCTAGATCTTAGTCTTCGATCTTAGCCTAGATCTTAGTCTTCTATCTTGGTCTAGATCTTAGTCTTCGATCTTGGTCTAGATCTTAGCCTTCGATCTTGGCCTAGATCTTAGTCTTCGATCTTGGTCTAGATCTTAGTCTTCGATCTTGGTCTAGATCTTAGTCTTCGATCTTGGTCTAGATCTTAGTCTTAGATCTTGGCCTAGATCTTAGTCTTCGATCTTGGTCTAGATCTTAGTCCTCGATCTTGGTGGAGATCGTGAGTAGTGATCGCAGTATTGGATCGCAAGTAGAAACCCTAAGGCTTATGCGATCACAATACTCGATCGGAACCATTAAAACCCTTGTACATTACGATGGAATGCAAAAAAATGAAATAAGCAATCACCAAATAAGCACTTTAATAACAAGCAATTACCAAAAACTTAACTAAAACAATAATAAGACGAACTAAATAAGCACAAATTTAAAAACTTTCAAGACACAAAATAAGCAAAATTTATAAAATAAACTAAAAGAAAAAGATTAAACTTTTGAAAACACTTAAATTAAAATAAGCTAAACACAAAATAAGCTAAAAGCACCAAAAAGTTAAGAATATCAAACGTATGGATTTGATAAGAATAACAAGATGAACTTTTTAATCAAATAAGCATCAAGATGAAACAAGATACAAACTTGATCCGAATCAAAATCAAAATCAAAACCAAGAAAGGTGGAATAAGAAAGATTATGAAAAGCTTGAAATTAAACTTAAAGATTCAAGACAAGATTAAAAGACTTACATGAAATAACTTGAAAATAAAGACAAGTATGTAAATGACAATATGAAAAGTGCATAAAATAAAGTGGAGAACTAATTGGTGAAATTAGCTAACACCTTCCAAATGAGGGGAAGGGTTAGTATTTATAGGGAGGAGGTTGGTTGGTGGCTTGTGAGTTGATTTCCTTCTTTCTTTTAATTTGTCTTCGCGTCTTTAATTAAATTTACGTTTTTGACTTTGGCTCGGGATTTGTCGATAAATATCTTGAACTTGTCTTATAATTTCTTCATTTATTAGACTTGGGTTCTTCGATTTGTAAATCTTCCGTCTTTGGTCCTTTTCTTCAATAAATCTTCAAAATAGGCCCATTAACTTCCAATCTTTTGCACTCTTGGTCTTTTGACTTCGTATTTTTGTCTTTTCTTCGATAAAAGCCCGTGAAAGTCCGTGTTTTCTTCCTTTTTCATATTTGATCCTAAAATACAACAAAAACATAAACCACGCATAATTCCGACTTTTACGATATCAAATACGCGTTTGGTCTTGTTTTCATTATAATTAAGTGGTAAAAGGATGGGTGTTTTCACACCTATCAGTCCTAATGAGATTTGATTGATCTCTAGGCTCTAGACTCGATTTGTGCACTTTTAGTGGTCAGAGGCTGGAGCAGATGCCACCTATTCAATATCAACTATCTCGGAGTGAGAAAGTCAATAGAAGTCATGTTGATCTCCATGACAATAAAACAAACTTCTTTTGAGAGAAGCCTGAGTAGCTAGGGAAAGGGTTGTGCATACATCACTAGGTCCAGGATGAGGTTTCTTCATGATGTGTTGACCCGGTTTCTACCTAAGTTGTATGGAGGGCTTCTTTCTTTACACCCTTTATCCTTACATTTCTTTTTCATTCTTCAACCCCTTCAATGCTTACCAAGACATCATCACTAGCACCTTGTTGTGATTGTTCCAATGCTAGCATCAGTGCTTAGTCGGCATTCAGCTACGTTCACATTCTACTCCATCTTTCCTAAGGACTTCTAATAATCTATTGTATTGTCCCTGGGAAGATCCCTCCGGTTCTGGTTGGATCATAGGACTTAAACCTAACCACCCTTTTGAACCAATAACTTCGTGAATTAAAGATGTCGTGGGTATGAGATCGTAACCATAAAACCACTTTAAAAAAGTCTAACAAAGTGTTTGAGAAACATTTAACACCTTGCTAGTTTTGTCGTTTCATAAATGCTCCCCCTTCACATGTGCATCAATAATCGAAAGTGTTTTGCACATGTAGGTAAGAGTTAAAGTGCTTGAGTCTTATATAAGATCACATTTTAATCACATTTTCTCCTCCTATCTCTAATATATAAAATCTTTTGATATTAGAGATACCAAATTTGATTAAAATATATATTTTGAAAAAAATAGTCTTGAAAATCTTTGGGAGAAAGATGTGTCAATCTTTGCATGAAGTTGAAATGCTCCCCCTCAAAAATTGATCCAATTGAATTCTCATTGTGAGGATATGATCCACATTTCGCTTTTTGAGGATGGGAGTTGTTGAACACACAATTTTTGAAAGATTTTGAATAATTATTGAGAAATTCTTGAAAAAATTGTGTTCAACGCTTTTTGAAAAATCCTATTTCTTTTTGGCAAAGAGGTTTATCTAAAGCATAAACTTGAGTTCATAGACTTTGAATGTCTTGACGAATCCAATCAAGTGTAAGAAGATTTCTCTTCTTTTACTGAGGGTAAGAGCACGAAATCATACACTCCCCCGTGAATATAGATCCGGGTTGCAATCTGAAAGTAATTTCAAGCCATTGTGTTGAGCTCAAAACGTTGAATGTTTTGAGACAAGCTCAACCCAAGATAGATTGCTCTACCCGTTGTTTGGAAATATTGTCCAAAATAGACAATTTCCTTTATTAAAAGAAATGACATGTTTAGAAAAATATTTACAACTTTCATTCGAGCTTTATGTACACACCCGTGTCGTTATTGAGTGACATTTCTAGGTACGTCCATGTTATCGATACTGAAAGACATGTCGAGAAGAATATTTTTGGATTTTAAAGGATTTTTAATTTTGTGTTTTGTTTTTATATGTTTTATATTTTTGTATTTTGCTTTTTCAAAGATATTTACAGGTAGATGTTTGATAGATAAATCAAGCAGACACCTTTGCTAGAATCTCCAGGTCTGCTGGAGTCAAACATCTCATACCAATTTTCCTAACGAGGTACTTGAACCTATCCTTCGACAGAGCTTTCATAAACAAGTCGGGTAATTGGTAATCCGTTCCAACAAAGTATAGTTCAACGATACCTCTTTCAACTTGTTCCTTTATGAAGTGGTATTGGACATCAATGTGCGTCGTGCGGGAATGCTGTACCGGATTGCAGGAGATGGCTATGGCCGACTTTGAGTCACAGTACATAGGTACTTTGTCAAAGTGGAATCCATAATCCGTGAGTTGTGTTATCATCCAAAGAACTTGAGCACAACACGCAGATAGAGACACATACTCTGCTTCGACTGATGAAAGTGATGTGCAATCCGGCTTCTTGGAAGACCATCCCACAAACTTATCTTGACCTAGAAATTGTGCACCACCCGAAGTACTTTTTCGTGTATCAAGACACCCTGCATGATCAGAATCTGAATAGGTCGTTAGAAAGAAACCGGTTTCCCTCGGATACCAGAGTCCCAAATGAATGGTATTCTTAAGGAACCGAAAGATCCGTTTAACCTCCTTGAGGTGCTTTTTAGTAGGTCATGTTTGATATCGTGCACAATAACATGTAGCATGTGAAATATCAGGTCTACTTGTTGTCAAGTACATGAGGGAACCGATCATGGAACAATATCTCGTTTGATCTATGGCATTTCCCTCCAAGTCAACATCTAGCGATGTGGTTGATAATGGTGTCCCAACGGGGTCACACGAAGTCATACCATGCTTTTTGATTATTTCTTGACAATACTTAGCTTGGTTTATAAATATACCACTTGGGGATTGGTGAACTTGAATTCCTAGAAAGAATTTTAGTTCGCCCATCATTGACATTTAAAATTTGTTGTGCATGACTTTTTCAAACCATTTTGAAAGTTTTGGGTTTGTAGACCCGAAAATAATGTCATCAACATAAATCTGCACAAGCAAAATATTATCCTTATATTTATAATTGAACAAAGTTAGATCAATGGAACCTTTTGATAAACATTTGGATACCAGAAATTTAGAGAGCTCATCGTACCACGCCCTTGGAGCTTGCTTGAGTCCATAAAGTGCTTTGTGGAGACGATACACCTTGTCAGGATAATGAAGATTAACGAATCCTTCTGGCTGCGTAACATAGACTTCTTCCTTCAAAGGACCGTTAAGAAATGTTGTCTTTACGTCCATTTGATAAACAGTGAATCCCCTATGTGCAGCATAAGCAAGGAAAATCCTGACCGCTTCCATACGAGCAACTGGTGCAAATGATTCGTCAAAATCAATTCCCTCTTTCTGGCCATACCCCTTAGCCACTAGCCTAGATTTGTTCTTGATGATCGTGTTCTCTTCATCCATCTTGTTTTTCCAGATCCAACGAAGATTTAATGGAATCACATCCTATGGTCTGTCAACAAGTTCCGAGACTTTAAGTCTTTCAAATTGTTGAAGTTCATCCGTCATCGATTCAATCCAAGCATGACAACCATGGCTTCTTTGATGTTTTTCGGTTCAGCTGTACTCTCGGCGAGTGCGAACATACAAACATCGCCATCGGTGGCTAGTTGTCGTCTTGTACGAACAGGCTGTGAAGGGTTTCCAATTACTTGAACCAAAGGATGTTCTCGGGTCCAATGATGTGTTGGAGGATGTCGTTGGTAGAAGGTATGCATATTTGACGGATCAACATGGCGAGTAGAAGACTCTCCAGTTTCGTGTACCGGTGTACCGAATGGGTTGTGAAAATCGTCATCGTCAGATAATGCATCGTCTGCTTGATTTGTATTCTCTGGAGCAATGACAGTAGTTGTGGATGTTGTAGGGTCGATTGTTGAAGTGATAATCAGAGAAGGTAAATATGCACCAACCCATGTTGAAGTAGATGAAGTTGTATCCTTTTGTTGATAATGATCAGTATCATCATTCATATCATGAGTGAAAGCGGAAGACTTTGATACAACATGTTTCTCCCCGGTGAAATATTCATCAAACATTGGTCCATATAACATTTCCAACTCTTCCAGTGTCGTGTCCACTGTCATATCTGCTCTAGGAACATTTTCAGGAACCAGGTTTGAACTTGACGGTTCATTGCTGTGGTCTTGAGTTCCGAGTTCCGTGCGATTGTGCACAGAAGTCTTTTGTCGTTGTGGATCGGGACTTAAAATGTTTTGTTCAAGTGCCATTTCTTGTAATTCATCAAATCTGATATGAATAGTCTCGACTATCAATTTTGTTCTCTTGTTGTACACTCTGTATCCCTTAGACTGAGTTGCATATCCCACTAAAATGCATGCATCACCTTTCTCTTTCATCTTGTCCAGATTTTCACCATCTCGAATAATATAACACGTACATCCAAAAACATGAAGGTGTTTGAGTGAAGGTTTTGTGATCATTATTTATGTGATATGGTGTCTTTCCGTGTCTTGGGATAATTAAGGAACGGTTTGTGTGTAACATGCGGTTGATACGGCTTCGGCCCAAAAGAATAATGGTAGTTTTGAAGCAGATAATAATGTTCGAGCAGCCTCAACTAAAGTACGGTTTCGTCTTTCAACAACGCCGTTTTGTTCAGGTGTTCTAGCAATAGATGTTTCGTGTTCAATCCCTTCGGCTTCAAAATACTTCTTCAGAGTTGAATTCAAGAATTCTGTGCCTCTGTCAGTACGTACCACTTTTACTTAAGCTTGAAGACCACGTTGTATCAGCTTAAGGAAGTTAATGAGAACCTCAGGTGTTTCATCCTTGGACCTTAAGAAGAGAGTCTACGTGTACCTTGAGTAGTCATCGACAATTACCATAACATATTTCTTCCCATTGATGGTTTGAACACGCATGGGGCCACACAGATCTGTATGAAGAAGATCTAACCGTCCTTTAGAGCTTGTGTAGTCTTTGTCTTAAAACTACTCCGTTTAGCTTTACAAAGCTCACAAGAGGAACAAAGATGATCTTTGATGAGTTTCAAGTTAGGAAGGCCTCACACAATATCTTTCTTGGAAAGCAAGTTGATGGTATCAAAGTTAAGATGAGATAAACGTTGATGCCATAACCAAGCTTGAGTCGTTGAAGCTTTAGCCATGAAACAGATTGGAGTTGAAGATGTGGAGTCTTGTAGTGAAATAGTGTAGAGATCAGTACCCCGTGTACCGGTAAGTAAGTCATTCCCAACATAATCACGAACAAAACATGTCTTCTTTCTAAAAGCAACCTCCAAATCCGCATCACAGAATTGACCAACCGAGAAAAGATTGTGATTGAGTCCTTCAACGTAGTAAACCCTTTTGATTGTTATATTACCCTGAACTGGGTCTCCATATCCTAGGATCGGTGCAAATTGATCATTTCCGAATCAGACCGTACCCAGGAACTTCTCCACGAAGTTAATTAGAAGCTTGAGATTCCCCGTCATGTGATTTGTGCATCCATAGTCCAGTATGAAGAGAATTATTTCGATCACCTGTAGAAGAATTAGAACACGATGGAGCATTTGCTAAATTGGATTCCATGTTAGTTGTGATTTCCGATTCATTAGTTTCTCTAGTTTCATCACTTAGAGGCACACTAACGCACGTAGTCACATTTTCTGTCCTAACCTTAGGCATCCACTTATATCCTGGAGGACATTGATTAGCAAACCACCATTTCCAATACTTGCTAGCAGACTCATATAATTCCCTAATTCTGCTTTTAGGGTTCTTAGTGGTGGAGTCTGATGCAATACTTTTCTCATGGGGGGTTGCACCAGAATGGTTCACTTTGCGTTTGGGTTTTCTAGCACTAATAGGCATCGCAGTTTGCTTCCTAGTTCTAGTATCTACGCCTTTGACATTATTCGAAACACACATAGCATGATTAGCATTAGCACACTTTCCACATTTCACACAAACAAACTTAACATTCAAAGCATTCAAAGTCGAATCATTCAAATCGTCATTACACGCGATTACAGACGTTTTATTATTAGAAACATTGAAAATAATAGGGTGGTATTTGATAGTTGTAATATTACCCCTTTAGGAAAAGGATGGCAATTAGGGCAAGTAAGCAGGACGATTTAGGAAAACCGTGTGTAAATGACCCTAAAATGAGTTCGTTCTCAAGGAGGCTAGAGTGTTATGCGTGTAATGAATTGGATTATCTTTGTGATTATATTTTTGAGAAAGAAAAATCGAAAGTGGATTAGAAGAGAATGACGGTTACAAAGACGGATTAAACTAAGTCGAAAAAGGTATACACGTAAAGTCGTAAAAAGCACTAAAATTAAAATTTTACCCTAAAAATTTCTAAAAATTACCAAAAATCCACAATAATATTCTAAGAGTTTACAAAAATCTAAACTTGCCAAAACCTTTTAATTAATTAGATAATGACTTTTTAATGCTAATTAAAGCCCTAAAAATCAAAATTAATTATTAAAAAGCCCTAAACAAGATTTTAAAGTTTGTAAACCTCAAAAATACTCTAACTAAGCTAAAAACTATTTTTTAAAATTTTAAAACTAATAAAAACTATTTTTAAACAATTAAAAACTACTAAAATTAATTAAAACTTAAATTAATTCTAGAAAATAATTAAAAGACTCTAAAAATATTTGGAAAGTTGCAAAAATCCTAATTAAGTGTTTAGAACCTAGGAAAAATATAAAAACTTAGAAAATCAGACTTTTAAATTTTAATAATAAAATAATATTAAAATAATATTAAAAATCCAAAAATCATAAAAAATTCTAAAAACTTGCAAACTAGCTTAATTTAACCTAAATAACTTAGAAATGAAAGTGAAATTACCTAAATACCCCTATTGGGCCTAGAAAATGGGCTAAACCCAAAACAGTAGCTTATTGGGCCAAAATTGGGCCCAATAACAAAAATTGTTCAAAATAAGCCCAAAAAGCACAGGTTGACTCAAAATTTGATTTTAAACAACTTTTTCCAAAGGCCCAAAAGCTGAAAATGTGAAATAAGCTAGCTTATAACAAGCAGCTTATTCTTAATGGGCTTTTTGGCCCATTAAGCCATAAGCCAATGCCATAAGCTAAAATTTGACACACAAGCTTCTTTTGACCTAACAAAGACTTCTGCACAAAAATTTGAAATAAGCCCAAGGAATAAGCCTGAAAATGCAATAAGCAATCTACACAAAACGACAAAATAGTCGTTTTTGAGTTCTAGGCCACCCCAAGTGCTGATTCAAGTTCCAAAAGCTTTTAAATGACTTAATTAAGCAAAATCAACAAAGAGTTTTCAAATAAGCTGGAAAATCAAATAAGCACTTATGTAAAAAGTCAAAGTAGTTGGTTTTCTAGTAAAAAGTCAAAGTCAAAGTCCAATAAGCTCCAGTCTACTTAAATGGGTCAAATAATGAAGACCTATCACAAAAAATAAGTTGTTGCAAGTCTGGATAAGCTAGAATAGCTTATTGATAAGCTGATGACAAAATTACACTAGCAGGGGCTAGTTTTGAGTGTTGAGCAGTGGAAACTTTTTCCACTGCTTGACTTGTTTGACTTTTTGTCTTTAGTGACTTTTTTGGAGATTGAGATTACACAAAGGCACCCAAATGATCTTTGGATCAAAAGGAGCCAATCACAATCAAAATAACACAATCACTAACACCCAATTGATACAGTTTAATCAATTAATCACCAGACATTGCACAGACATGAACAATAAGCAGTTGAGCACAACTAAGCAGTTTTAGCAATAATCAGCCAGCCAAATTCAACCAAATGCATACACAAGCTATTATAAACTCCAATAAGCAAGTCTAAACAGGTTTCATGCAATGGTTCAAAGAATTAAGCAAGATTCAAGCACATGAAAGTTACTGATGAACACTAACACATGCAGTTTTCTACTTTGCTGATATATTTGACACTTAAGCCAGATTTAACACCTCAAATCTTTCAAACAGGTTATATTAACTTTGTTTAGACCACTTTTAGCCCTAAGCATGCATACACACTAAGTGTTCCCAAAATCCTAGGTCAAAACAGGCAATATCAAAGTCTATATAGCAGATTGTTTGATTCAAGTGTTCAAACCCAAAAACTTGCAGAATAACACTCTCAACAAGGTATTTATCAGATACAAAGCATAAACACCAACTTCCCTTAACACAATAACAAGTTACAAGCACAAACAGTTAGTCCCAAACACCCCTTTATCTTTTCCAAATCAAATTTTTCAAAGTAAAAGTGAGATTCAAGACTACCCAAGCATCAATTATCACTAAAACATGTAAGATTAACAGATTCAAGCAAGAACAAGCCACAAAATTCACAAAATCACAAGTCACATACAAATATCACCAAAAATCATGAATTTAAGCAGATTTTGAGATTGAGTATGCAAACCTCATGGATGTACATCCACATCCACGAATTTTGAGCTTATGTGCTAGCAAGAACAAGCACAAGCTTCCACAATAAGCCTGCTAAGATTGAACAAGGTTAAAGCACAAGAACATAAAAATCAGAAACTTCAAAAATCTTGATTGATGCAACCTTGTTACCCCACACTTGATTATCCCCAAGTTATAAGCCTCACAACACCTTAACTAACTCAGTTAGGATGCTATGATCAGCCCTATAACCCAAGAATTCCAAGATTGGAACAAGAACTTAGCAAAATATCAAGAATGAGGTAAAATTGCAAACTTTTGCAACCTCCAAGTGAAAACAGGTTTTAACTTCTAAAACTAACAAGCATATAGCAATAGAAAGCAGTAACAAAGATTGGCCAATGACTTCTCTTCAATGTTTCAAACACAATTTCATTAAACTTGAAATGGGATTTACAGAAACTTGAACAAGGAAAAATCAAAAAGCAAACTGAAATGTTATGGCCTAAATGGCTTTATATAGAGCCTTACAAGTTCTACAAAGCTAAAAAACATGTAAACCCTAACTACTGAAGTCCCAATTTTGCCCTTGAGAATTTTTGGCATCTTCTTGAATCATGTGACTTGTTTTGGCTGTTTGTTGAAGCTAGCATGTGTGAGTGTATCCAAGGGCTCCCATTAAGCTTAAAAAGTAAGCTTCAATCTCAAACGTTGGATTGCTGGTGGTTTTTGGCAGTATCTCCCTTTTGTGTAGCAGGGGAATCTCATGTGGGGCTTCTCAAAGGTGTAGCATGTGTTTTGGGTGTTGGGTTATGATTAAGGGATGCTTAATCATGGATCTGGAGCAGATGGGGTTTTAATTGTAACACAATTAGGAAAACCCAATTATGTTCTTGAGATAAATAGTGCTACGTTTATTCCAGATTAGGGGTGATTAATTTTTAAAAATGTGTTAAGGCGCCAAGGTTTGGTTAATAAACTAATCAGGGTGAGTGGGATCTGATGTGGAGGCAGGGAGTGGTGTGATTGGTGGAAAAGATTGAGTGGGCTACGTGGCAGCCATCGGTTGGTTAAGGTAAGTTTAGTGTCTGGCCAATTTAACCCCCTTGTTTTTGCTATTCTTTCCACTTTGTGTAAAATAGGCCAAAACTCACATCCCTTTGTATTTAAACTTTCACTTTTCACACTTTTGCCCCAAATACTTTTCCAAAGTATTTTCAGGGGTTTCTTGCCATTTTTGAATTCTTCAAGGGCTAATTTGATATTTTCTTCAATGATTATGGTCTTGACTTGTATAATGAGCATTTTGGAGGACTGAAATTGACAAGTCATATTTGATGAGGGACCATTTTTGCCAAATGTTGAAAGTTGAGGGTCCTTTTTGTAATTTTGGATTTTTCAAAGGACCAAACTTGTAATTTCTTGAACTTTGAAGGACTTCATGATATGTTTGACTTTGTGGAGGATATTGGTTGACAATTTAGCTTTGTTGAGGGGCTAAACTTGCCAAATCTTCAAAGTGGAGGGCCCTTTTTGTAATTTTGACAAACTTTAGGGACCAAACTTGTAATTATGAGGATACAAGGGTATAAAGTGTCAATTCTTACATATTGGAGGACCCTTCTTCATAATTCTTCAAATCTTCAAGGGTTGATCTTGGGAAAGTCTTCATTAGGGCTTGGTTCATTGTGCGGCTTCGTTTCCCGTGTTCGTTTTTGCATGATTCTTGTGATCTTTTATTATTTTCTCAATATCCGTACCTAAAATACACAAGCATCAAACACAAGCCTATATATGGGTATTTTGATGATATTTAATGCATTTTAAGCCCTATTTGGAAGATGAGACTATGTATAAAAGCAGTCTCATCACTCCCCCATACTAAACCATTGTCGTGCCCTCACGCAATGCTAGAATAAAGTATCGTAGCATCTCCAAAATTCATTTTTATTCACTTTATTGAACGATAAACTAGCTATACTACTTCTATTGCTACTACTACCTGCGTTTTAGACATAATGTATGACTTTCATCGCAAAATGAGACGTTTAGGTTCATAGAATAAGAACACGTGAATGCTTCATTAGAAATAGTTTCATCGTCCTCGATTTTCACCCCAATTCCATGCTAAGCGTGCAACGAGATCATTGTCATTATAAGTTAGTAATGCTAACACTACTCATATGCCCTAATCACGTACTTATCCTCCCATTATTCCTAAGTTGTATCTCTTATATTTTATTTTGTCTTGAATGTTTCACGAGGATACATTGTTTGACTTATGCGATAATAGAGATTTAGGTCTAAAAATAGAGTCCTAACGGCGTAACCAAGACCATCAAATCAATAACCCCTCCCAATAGACAACGATGTCAAAAAATTAAGTTGACAAGAAGAATCGATAAACACGGTTTTATAACGGTTTTGAACATGAGACTTATTACCAAGACTTTTATACGCCCCCTAACGGAAGGGCCTTATTATCTTTGGTTTACCTCCATCTTTTATTCAACTTCGCCATGAAGCTTTTATTATGACTTCGGTCTTGCCTTGCCTTTTATTATCCACCTCATCGGTAGTTTTATTAGCCAAAGACGTATATCCTCACGCTAAGGCGAATTTTGGATCTTTAAAGCTTCTAAGATTAAGGCTTGATTCACTTTCAATTTTGCATAGATTTTTCGGCCTTGTGGGGCTTCAAATTTTTTGCTTGATTTAGGTGAGCACTTGAAATCTAATTATTGGGTGAAGCTTTTGATTATTAGGGTGCCAATACTTCAAAACCGTGACGCTGGCGATACCTTAATGTCTTCCCAATTTAATTACACGGAAGCTACTAGAAAAGACTAGAAACCCAACAATCCTAACTAAACCGCTAAGTCAATATTTATTAAGCAAAAAATATTTACAAGCGAAGGGAGAATAAGCAAACAACGAGAACACATGAGTTTTTGAAAGAATACGAGTATTCTACGTTTAGCATAGTAACTTATAATTAACCCTATCATTTCTTGTCCTCATTCAAGAGACTTAGCCTAATGTGTAGTTAAGGAATCAAAGCTAAGTGCTCAACACGCACGGTCGAGTCAAAAATTACTCTTATTCTCGCCATCGGAAAACCTACATTCGTGTCTTCAAACACTTATAAAACACGAGAAAATTTTTAAAATTTGGCCATTTTTAGCCTTATTTGCAACAAAAACGATAATAAAAAAGATAAACTTTGGAAAGCGTGAAGGTTTGGCAAGGCAAGTATCTATTCACCCCCCATACTAAAGTTAAACATTGTCCTCAATGTTTCGAGTCTAGGGGTGCAAACACCCCCATACTAGAGACGTAGTCGAATGCCTAATCTAGCATGGAAAGGGTGTAACCAATAAATTAATAGCTGTTTATGAAGTGTGCTATAAACCTAAGGTTAGAACATCAAAAGAATATATCATGGATATTGAGAAATTCTTCAAAGCAAACGATCGAGTGCTCCCATAAAACGAACACGAGAGGCTCTAATCGTGAAGATCATGATCATCTAAAGTCCACAATTCTCAAACAACCACGGAACAAAGATTGGAAGGGCACAATTCCCCACACGTTAACTACATTAGAAAGCGATAATATGTACATAGGATAAGCATGGGACTCCCCCACGATGCACCTCGTTTTTTATTACCGAGTCATGAGCTCGACTCGATCCCCTCAATACTAATTATCATTGGGGAAAGTGATTTGGTCGAGGTAGTTCAAGGATGGAACTTCCCCGCCAACGTAGTGCTTCAACCTATGTCCATTCACCTTGAAGTTAGGACCATCATCTTGAGCTAGCTCGATGGTCCCATACGGAAACACTTGAGTCACGGTGAATGGACCGGACCAACGGGATTTCAACTTACTGGAAAAGATTTTTAATCTTGAATTAAAAAGCAAAACTTGATCCCCAATGTTAAAAACCCGGTTTTTAATTTTAGAATCATGCAACTTTTTAGTTTTTTCTTTGTAAATCAATGAATTTTCATAAGCAATATCCCTCAATTCATCTAATTCATTCAATTGCATTTTCCGGTGTTTTCCCGCGGTCTCCATATCATCATTACAATGCTTTAGGGCCCAATAAGCCTTGTGTTCTAACTCGATAGGCAAATGACAATTCTTTCCATACACAAGCTTATAGGGAGTGCACCCAATGGGTGTCTTATGAGCGGTCCTAAAGGCCCATAAAGCATCGTCCAACTTATCCGACCACAATTGTCGGTTTTCCCCAACGGATCTCTCCAAGATCCTCTTCAAAGCTCGGTTTGAAACCTCGACTTGCCCACTCGTTTGTGGGTGATAAGCCGTAGAGAGCCGATGTGTAACCCCATATTTCCTTAGGACCCTTTTGAATTGGTCGTTACAAAAATAGGTTCCACGATCGCTTATGATCGCACGAGGGGTTCCAAACCGAGAAAACAAGCTTTTCAAAAACTTGACTACCACATGAGCATCATTGGTGGGCAAGGCTTTGGCCTCCACCCACTTAGATAGGTAGTAAACCGCAACGAGAATGTACTTATTACCACGAGATGATGGGAACGACCCCATAAAGTCTATACCCCAAACGTCAAAGATCTCACACACTTGGATGGTGTTTTGTGGCATTTCATCTTTTTGTGAGGCTTTACCTTGTCGTTGGCATGCATCACAAGACTTCAAAAGATCTTGTTCATCTCGGTAAATAGAAGGCCAAAAGAAGCCGACATCAAACACCTTCTTAGCCGTGAGATTAGCACCGTGGTGACCACCCGTGGGTCCTTCATGGCAAGCTCTAAGGATGTTAGAAGCTTCGGTGCCAAATACACAACGTCGGATGATTTGATCCGCACAAGTTCGAAACAAGTAAGGGTCGTTCCAAAAGTAGAACTTGACGTCACGAAAGAATTTTCGTTTTTCTCGCGTCGTCATACCCTTAACGATGAAGTTACCCGCATGGTAATTTTCAAAATCCGCAAACCATGGGGTGGAGGAATCAAGCTTAGAATTCACTACACCAAGTGTCTCGAGCGGAAATGTTTCGGTGATTTCCTTGGGCTCGTAAACACTTTGGTGAGGATCTTCCAAACGAGAAAGATGATCGGCCGCTAGATTCTCGGCTCCTTTTTTGTCAACGATGGTGTGATCAAATTCTTGAAGGAGGAGAATCCAACGAAGTAATCTAGGCTTAGCATCTTGCTTTGCCATGAGATACTTGATAGCCGAATGGTCCGTATACACTATGCATTTAGCTAAGATG
This sequence comes from Glebionis coronaria, assembly GCA_025667525.1. Taxonomy (NCBI): domain Eukaryota; kingdom Viridiplantae; phylum Streptophyta; class Magnoliopsida; order Asterales; family Asteraceae; genus Glebionis; species Glebionis coronaria. The sequence continues at coordinate 507,263,486 of CM046881.1, read as the reverse complement.
AGGTAAGGTCGGAACTTCTCAAATGTATACACCACGGCAAGGAACTCCTTTTCTGTTGTAGTGTATTTTAGTTGAGCCTCGGTCATTGTCTTGCTAGCATAGTGAATAGGCAAGAAGTGCTTTTCATGACGTTGCCCCAAAACGGCCCCAATAGCGTAATCACTAGCATCACACATGAGCTCAAAGGGGAGGTTCCAATTGGGAGAAACAAGAATGGGAGCTTCGGTAAGTTTCCTCTTAAGGATTTCAAAGGCTCGTACACAATCTTCGTCAAAGACAAAACGTGCCTCTTTTTCAAGAAGATGTGTAATGGGTCGAGAGATCTTTGAAAAATCCTTGATGAATCGACGATAAAAGCCCGCGTGGCCTAGGAAACTCCTAACTCCCTTGACGGTTTTGGGATGAGGTAATTTGGCGATGACGTCTACCTTAGCTTGATCTACCTTAATCCCCGCTTTCGAGACCTTGTGCCCTAAGACGATTCCACTCTTAACCATAAAATGACATTTTACCAATTGAGCACAAGGTTGGTTTCCTCACAACGTTTTAACATTCTCTCAAGGTTCGACAAACACGAAGTGAAAGAATCACCAAACACGGAAAAGTCATCCATGAAGACTTCCATCGTCTTCTCGATCATGTCATGAAAAATAGCCATCATGCACCTTTGAAAGGTTCCCGGTGCATTGCAAAGTCCGAATGGCATTCTACGATAGGCAAATGTTCCATATGGACACGTAACGTAGTTTTTTCTTGATCACGAGGATCGATGGGAATTTGGAAGTAACCGGAAAAACCATCTAAAAAGCAATAGAAATCGTTTCCCGCAAGACGCTCTAACATTTGGTCCATGAAGGGCAAGGGAAAATGGTCTTTTCGAGTGGCTTCATTCAATTTACGATAGTCAATGCACACTCTCCATCCGGTCACGAGTCTAGTGGGAATCAACTCGTTGGCATCGTTTGGCACAACGGTCATCCCTCCCTTTTTAGGGACACAATGAATAGGATTCACCCAAGGGCTATCGGAAATAGGGTAAATCATTCCCGCGTCAAGGAGTTTAAGGACCTCTTTTTTGATGACGTCATGAATTTTGGGGTTCACCCTCCTTTGACTTTGGATTGCGGGCTTGTAATCCTCCTCCATTAAGATTTTGTGAGTACAAAACTTGGGATCAATTCCCTTAATGTCGGATAACTTCCACGCAATTGCGCTTTTGTGATCCTTTAGAACATCGACAAGTGCGGTTTTTTCATCATTCGAAAGTTCCTTCGCAATAATAACCGGCAACTTGTCGTCCTCCTCCAAATAGACATATTCGAGGTGAGGAGGTAAATCTTTCAACTCGAGGATAGGTGGTTCCTCAAGTGAAGATTTGGGCTCGATACTCATAACCTCCTCGGGTGGAGGAAATGGGAAATCGTTAAGAAAATCCTTGATAATCGAGAAGTCCTCATCGTTGTCGTGGTCTTCGTCACAAGTACGTGGAACATTGCATTCTTCCAACGTAAAACCTTATCAAGAATTGGATCTAACATAGTGGGATTGCCACTAGTTTCTTCATCACCAAAACCTAGAACTTCTTGTGAAAATTCCTCGCAAACCACGTCAATCATATCAACGAGGTTTATGGTTGCAACGGAATAAACATGAGAAATTTGAGAGTTTTGAGTTGCGTTTATAACAAGTTCCTCGTCGTTGAATCGTAAGGTGATCTTTCTAGCATTAACATCGATCAAAGCCATAGACGTATCTAAAAACGAACGACCTAAAATGAGAGTAACTTGAGGATCCGTGGGGATATCAACAACGATAAAGTCTACGGGATAGTAGAACTTCCCCACTTTCACAAAAACGTCTTCCGCCAAACCACATGCGGGAATCGTGGAATGGTCGGCCAACTCGATAGACATTAGTGAAGGAGTAAGATTAGGAAGATTGAGCGACTTGAAGATTGCAAGTGGCATCAAGTTAATGCTAGCACCAAGATCGGCCAAGGCGAAGCATTCTTCCATATCTTGGATTGCACAAGGGATCAAAAATTTACCGGGATCACCGACTTTTTGAGGTATGCGATTAAGATAAACCGATGAACAACTAGACAATTGGTGCAATTTCTCCTTGTTGTTCAACATACTCTTAAAGTTAGCGGCAAATAGAGGCATCATGACCAAAGCATCGGCGAAACTCACATTAAAGTGCAAATCACGAAACATTTTCATAAAAAGTTCAAATTGATAATTGCCGCGCTCTTGACGTTTCTCCTTCCTAAGTCTCGATGGATAGGGCAAAGGTGGTGTGGGTTGAGGCATAGTAGGCATAGCCTTTGGAATCTCGGGTTCCAATGATGGTAATGGGTCAACCGTAGGTGTGGCATGAGCGGTACTTCGTGGGATTGGGACATGCTCCTTTTGGACCACCACCTCGGGTTCTTCCTCAATTGCTTCCTCCGTAGGAGCAATTGGTTGAGGAGTCGGTTCCTTAAGTGTCTTACCACTACGTGTGGTAATTACTTTCATCTCACCCTTAGGGTTGGATATGGTGTTGCTAGGAAGACCACTCGAAGACGGTTTACACATTATTGCCTCAAACATAGATGAGATTTTATCTTCATAATTAGATTGCCTCAATACGACTTCGGTTTGCCTTTTCTCGGCCTTAATCATCTCTTGTTTAATCTCATGTTGCCCTTGTTCCATTTTTTGTTGGTTTTGTTGCAACCTAGTGACATTTCCTTCCATCTTGTTGGTGTGGATTTTAAGTTCATTAGCTAACTCATTTTTCAACTCTTTCTTCAAGTCGTTCTTAAACTCGGATCTTAGGCTAATGATTTCTCTTTGAATATTGTCAAACCTAGCATCATTCCCACTAGCATATTCAACAAACTCACTTGGAAGATCTTTCAATGTTTGCAAACCTTTGTTGTTGTTTTGAAAATCATTTTTGTTTGAAACTTGATTATTAGCCCCTTGATTCCCATGGTTTCCCTTGTTGTAATTGTTTTTGAAACCAACTTGATTGTTGCGATAGTTGTTGTTAGCATTTTGATTTAAACCAAAACCCGGTGGAGTCATTTGATTGGAGCAGGAAACTTGACTGTTTTGGTTGTAATTTCCCGTGGCCGCCAAGGCACTCGAAGTGTTACCACCGTTGGTAATGCACTCGGAGAAATCATGACTTCCACCACAATACATGCAAGAAACCTCAACTGCTTTAGCCGTAGCGGGAGCACTTTGTTCACCAACTTTAAACTCAATCAATAGTCCTTTAAGCTTATCAAAAATCTTATTTTCCAAGTTTGCCTCAATTTGGCAAGCATCGATGGTAGTAGACAAAGTAGGTGAAGCCGAAGACGAAGCCTTACGAACACTAGACGTGCTACGAGGACTATACACCTTAGATCTATTTTCAATTATCACCAAAGCTTCCTCAACCGTTTTATACAAAAAATTACCACCCGCGGCGGCATTCAAATAATCCCTTTCATGATCATTAAGTCCATTTTAAAACGTGTCAATTTGATGCAAGTCGGAAAAACCGTGATGAGGTCATTCATGTAACATTTCCTTAAACCTATTCCAAGCCGATGAAAAACTTTCATTAAATTCTTGTGAAAACTTTGAAATCTCGTTTTTCAAGTGCGTAGTCTTAGAGGGCGGAAAAAATTGGTTCACAAACTTAGACACGACATCCTTCCACGTCAATATAGAATTGGGTGGCTCTTTCTCTAACCAAATTTTAGCGGGCCCCGCTAAGGAATACGGAAAAAGCATCATCTTAATCGAGTCATTCGAGACATCCTTAAACTTGCAAGTAGCGGTAAGACGATTGAATTGGCGAATATGGTTGTGTGGATTGTCCTTCTCATCACCACGGAATTTGTTGTTTTGGATCATCGACAACAAACCCCTTTTCACCTCAAAATTCTCCGCAAGGATAGCGGGAATCACAATAGCCTCTCCATAACCCTCGGTGGGTGCTTGAAGTAACTCCATCATAGTTCGATTCGCCATGGTTGGTGCTTCTCTTACAATGGGTTCGTCAATAGGAGACTCCTCACTAGAATTGTTTGGAGTGGGAGTTTTGTTCTTTCGTTTACGTGCACGTCTTGCTTGATTACGAGTTAGCATAAACGTCACGTACAATGAGGGGATGAGCAAAGAAGATTCTTTTTGGTGTTTTGTATTTTTTCAATTTTTTTTGTGGTTTTTGATTGTATTAACCTTTTTGGGATTTGGTGAATGTATTAAGTAGACAAAAATCTACAAATCTCCTCCTTAATCAAATCTCTTGATTAAAGAAGCCTCAAGGAATGAAAACGATCACGTGAAGTGAACGCATTCGATGACTTTAGAACGTTGATGGAACACCAAAACGTTCAAGAGGGTTTAATCAATGGAAACAAAGAAAATATATATGATACTTAGTAATACTTTGGGCGGCAAAACCCTCGATTAGCTCTCACAATCAAATACTCACAAGCAAGCGGGGAAACGAGGCGGCGCGAAGCACTTAAGAGCCTTTTTCCTTAGGATATATTTTATAATATCCGCCTTATACCCACCTTATAGTTTGTATTTTCAAGATTAAGCTTCACGAAAGTATTTATCTATTTTTGCCTTTTTCTTTGGTTTGAGATTCGAATACAATGATTGGGTAATGACCTCCCAAGTCAAGGTTGTGATTTCTCACGTATTTGGAGTACTTGTGAATTTATTGTTCTACGTATACACTAAAGTAATAGTATTCACAGAAAAACCGAAAACCGATAATACGTATTAGTAGAGTGCTACTAATACAAATACTAATTATGGTTAGTATAAAAAAACAACAATTCCAATCAAAACACAACACGCCTCCCCGGCAGCGGCGCCAAAATGATAGTTGTAATATTACCCCTTTAGGAAAAGGATGGCAATTAGGACAAGTAAGCACGACGATTTAGGAAAACCGTGTGTAAATGACCCTAAAATGAGTTCGTTCTCAAGGAGGCTAGTGTGTTATGTGTGTAATGAATTGGATTATCTTTGTGATTATATTTTTGAGAAAAAAAAATAGAAAGTGGATTAGAAGAGAATGACGGTTACAAAGACGGATTAAACTAAGTCGAAAAAGGTATACACGTAAAGTCGTAAAAAGCACTAAAATTAAAATTTTACCCTAAAATTTTTAAAAATTACCAAAAATCCACAATAATATTCTAAGAGTTTACAAAAAATCCAAACTTGCCAAAACCTTTTAATTAATTAGATAATGACTTTTTAATGCTAATTAAAGCCCTAAAAATCAAAATTAATTATTAAAAAGCCCTAAACAAGATTTTAAAGTTTGTAAACCTCAAAAATACTCTAATTAAGCTAAAAACTATTTTTTAAAATTTTAAAACCAATAAAAACTATTTTTAAACAATTAAAAACTACTAAAACTAATTAAAACTTAAATTAATTCTAGAAAATAATTAAAAGACTCTAAAAATATTCGGAAAGTTGTAAAAATCCTAATTAAGTGTTTAGAACCTAGGAAAAATGTAAAAACTTAGAAAATCAGACTTTTAAATTTTAATAATAAAATAATATTAAAATAATATTAAAAATCCAAAAATCATAAAAAATTCTAAAAACTTGCAAACTAGCTTAATTTAATCTTAATAACTCAGAAATGAAAGTGAAATTACCTAAATACCCCTATTGGGCCTAGAAAATAGGCTAAACCCAAAACAGTAGCTTATTGGGCAAAAATTGGGCCCAATAACAAAAATTGTTCAAAATAAGCCCAAAAAGCACAGGTTGACTCAAAATTTGATTTTAAACAACTTTTTCCAAAGGCCCAAAAGCTGAAAATGTGAAATAAGCTAGCTTATAACAAGCAGCTTATTCTTAATGGGCTTTTTGGCCCATTAAGCTATAAGCCAATGCCATAAGCTAAAATTTGACACACAAGCTTCTTTTGACCTAACAAAGACTTCTGCAAAAAGAAATTTGAAATAAGCCCAAGGAATAAGCCTGAAAATGCAATAAGCAATCTACACAAAACGACAAAATAGTCATTTTTGAGTTCTAGGCCACCCCAAGTGCTGATTCAAGTTCGAAAAGCTTTTAAATGACTTAATTAAGCAAAATCAACAAAGAGTTTTCAAATAAGCTGACTCAATAAGCTGGAAAATCAAATAAGCACTTATGTAAAAAGTCAAAGTAGTTGGTTTTCTAGTAAAAAGTCAAAGTCAAAGTCCAATAAGCTCGAGTCTACTTAAATGGGTCAAATAATGAAGACCTATCACAAAAAAAAGTTGTTGCAAGTCTGGATAAGCTAGAATAGCTTATTGATAAGCTGATGACAAAATTACACTAACAGGGGCTAGTTTTGAGTGTTGAGCAGTGGAAACTTTTTCCACTGCTTGACTTGTTTGACTTTTTGTCTTTAGTGACTTTTTTGGAGATTCAGATTACACAAAGGCACCCAAATGATCTTTGGATCAAAAGGAGCCAATCACAATCAAAATAACACAATCACTAACACCCAATTGATACAGTTTAATCAATTAATCACCAGACATTGCACAGACATGAACAATAAGCAGTTGAGCACAACTAAGCAGTTTTAGCAATAATGAGCCAGCCAAATTCAACCAAATGCATACACAAGCTATTATAAACTCCAATAAGCAAGTCTAAACAGGTTTCATGCAATGGTTCAAAGAATTAAGCAAGATTCAAGCACATGAAAGTTACTAATGAACACTAACACATGCAGTTTTCTACTTTGCTGATATATTTGACACTTAAGCCAGATTCAACACCTCAAATCTTTCAAACAGGTTATATTAACTTTGTTTAAACCACTTTTAGCCCTAAGCATGCATACACACTAAGTGTTCCCAAAATCCTAGGTCAAAACAGGCAATATCAAAGTCTATATAGCAGATTGTTTGATTCAAGTGTTCAAACCCAAAAACTTGCACAATAACACCCTCAACAAGGTATTTATCAGATACAAAGCATAAACACCAACTTCCCTTAACACAATAACAAGTTACAAGCACAAATAGTTAGTCCCAAACACCCCTTTATCTTTTCCAAATCAAATTTTTCAAAGTAAAAGTGAGATTCAAGACTACCCAAGCATCAATTATCACTAAAACAGGTAAGATTAACATATTCAAGCAAGAACAAGCCACAAAATTCACAAAATCACAAGTCACATACAAATATCACCAAAAATCATGAATTTAAGCAGATTTTGAGATTGAGTATGCAAACCTCATGGATGTACATCCACACCCACGAATTTTGAGCTTATGTGCTAGCAAGAACAAGCACAAGCTTCCACAATAAGCCTGCTAAGATTGAACAAGGTTAAAGCACAAGAACATAAAAAACAGAAACTTCAAAAATCTTGATTGATGCAACCTTGTTACCCCACACTTGATTATCCCCAAGTTATAAGCCTCACAACACCTTAACTAACTCAGTTAGGATGCTATGATCAGCCCTATAACCCAAGAATTCCAAGATTAGAACAAGAATGAGGAAAAATTGCAAACTTTTGCAACCTGCAAACTTTTGCAACCTCCAAGTGAAAACAGGTTTTAACTTCTAAAACTAACAAGCATATAACAATAGAAAGCAGTAACAAAGATTGGCCAATGACTTCTCTTCAATGTTTCAAACACAATTTCATTAAACTTGAAATGGGATTTACAGAAACTTGAACAAGGAAAAATCAAAAAGCAAACTGAAATGTTATGGCCTAAATGGCTTTATATAGAGCCTTACAAGTTCTACAAAGCTAAAAAAACGTGTAAACCCTAACTACTGAAGTCCCAATTTTGCCCTTGAGAATTTTTGGCATCTTCTTGAATCATGTGACTTGTTTTGGCTGTTTGTTGAAGCTGGCATGTGTGAGTGTATCCAAGGGCTCCCATTAAGCTTAAAAAGTAAGCTTCAATCTCAAACGTTGGATTGCTGGTGGTTTTTGGCAGTATCTCCCTTTTGTGTAGCAGGGGAATCTCATGTGGGGCTTCTCAAAGGTGTAGCATGTGTTTTGGGTGTTGGGTTATGATTAAGGGATGCTTAATCATGGATCTGGAGAAGATGGGGTTTTAATTGTAACACAATTAGGAAAACCCAATTATGTTCTTGAGATAAATAGTGCTACGTTTAATCCAGATTAGGGGTGATTAATTTTTAAAAATGTGTTAAGGCGCCGAGGTTTGGTTAATAAACTAATCAGGGTGAGTGGGATCTGATGTGGAGGCAGGGAGTGGTGTGATTGGTGGAAAAGATTGAGTGGGCTACGTGGCAGCCATGGGTTGGTTATGGTAAGTTTGGTGTCTGGCCAATTTAACCCCCTTGTTTTTTCTATTCTTTCCACTTTGTGTAAAACAGGCCAAAACTCACATCCCTTTGTATTTAAACTTTCACTTTTCACACTTTTGCCCCAAATACTTTTCTAAAGTATTTTCAGGGGTATTTCTTGCCATTTTTGAATTCTTCAAGGGCTAATTTGATATTTTCTTCAATGATTATGGTCTTGACTTGTATAATGAGCATTTTGGAGGACTGAAATTGACAAGTCATATTTGATGAGGGACCATTTTTGCCAAATGTTGAAAGTTGAGGGTCCTTTTTGTAATTTTGGATTTTTCAAAGGACCAAACTTGTAATTTCTTGAACTTTGAAGGACTTCATGATATGTTTGACTTTGTGGAGGATATTGGTTGACAATTTAGCTTTGTTGAGGGGCTAAACTTGCCAAATCTTCAAAGTAGAGGGCCCTTTTTGTAATTTTGACAAACTTTAGGGACCAAACTTGTAATTATGAGGATACAAGGGTATAAAGTGTCAATTCTTCCATATTGGAGGACCCTTCTTCATAATTCTTCAAATCTTCAAGGGTTGATCTTGGGAAAGTCTTCATTAGGGCTTGGTTCATTGTGCGTCTTCGTTTCCCGTGTTCGTTTTTGCATGATTCTTGTGATCTTTTGTTATTTTCTCAATATCCGTACCTAAAATACACAAGCATCAAACACAAGCCTATATATGGGTATTTTGATGATATTTAATACATTTTAAGCCCTATTTGGAAGATGAGACTATGTATAAAAGCAGTCTCATCAGTATCCTACTTTCTTCATCTTCCCTCGACTTTTGTTTTGCCAAACCTTTTCATTCATGCGAGTGCTCTTAAGATGAGGCCGGCTAACACTATCAGTGGGGACTACTCCTGTAGTAAAAGACACACGTCTATTAGTGTTTCTAGAAGTCTGAGGTGATTGACTTTCTTTGTTGTGTGTGGGTTTAGTGTCTAATCTATACATCCCCGGTTTAATCACATTTGTGTTCTTAATGCTTTGTGATCGAATATGTGTTTTAGGAGTATTCTGTGGTAACCTATCCTTCCCATCCGTCTTGGGGGCAAACCCAGGTTTTGCAAATGTAGAATTAGAGAAAACAGATGGTTTTCCCAAGACAGAGGGTCTAGTCACTTTGTGCGCATTGGGTTGTCTTACAAAAGGTTTCTTAACACTAGGTTCCATAATTTTCCCACCCATCTTAGCAACGAGTTTCTTCAACGCTGCTATCGCTATTTCCCTATCTTGTAACTGAGCTTTCAACTCTTTAATTTCCAAACTCTTTTCATTCATTTCTCGACATATTTGGGAAAGTTTTTCTTGTAATTTATTATCATGTGGAAAACTTCCGATGTCTTTTTGCGAAGCAAGTTCAAGAGAATGACAATGTCTTTGAAGGAAATCAATTTTGTGTTGAAGTAACTCAAAAGCCTTTTTATCAACATTTTCTTTATGTTTCGAAAGCTCAAGTTCAAGACGCTCACATTCTTTAATCTTATCAGGATATTTGCATGCAACATCAGAATATTCATCGATATCAGCACAAGATTGAAGAGTAACACACAAAATATCTTTGGAGAGACATTCTTCTAAGAGTAGATCATATTCGTTTGAAAAATCTGATTTCTCATTTTGAAGTTCATCAATTTCTTTTTCAAGAGACTCAACATATTTCAAATGATCAAACATTTCAGACCGAATCAAGTTTTCAAACTCAAGAACATGTTCTTTTATTATCTTCGTATTTGGTATTAAAAGTTCTTTCACAAGCACAGTTATGTCATGAGGAATTTGTGTTTTCCACTTATCCTTTTGACGTTTTTCTGTTAGAAGTAATTAAAGTGATGGTCATATAATATATCGTTGCGAAGCTCGTGAAGAATGTTATTTAATGATGTCGAGAGTTTTTAGTTATTATTGTTTATGTAACGGGATTTAGTCCCGAACACACAAATGAGGAAGGCCTCCTAAACATTTCTTAGTTTGTATAAAAGGCCTCCTCAAGCCTCATTTGTGTGTGTGCTTTCCATTTTTCATAGTTTTAGAGAGAAAGGAGTGTTTGTCTCTCTCACTAGGAAAACACCAAACTTTGTATTTCTTTTCTTTTCTTCATCTTAATCTAATCTTTCTTTTTGGTTTAATCATCATCATGTTATTCGTATTTGGTTAGTCGTGTGATTATGTTCTACAAGTGGTATCATTCGCCAAGGGATTTGTAGTTAGCTTTGGTGTTGATTTGGTGTTGCTTTTGGTTTTAGATCTCGTGGGTTTTTTTTGGTTTTGGTTGAAGGATTCGATTGGTATTTGTGGATTCAAGGTGTTGATTTTGGTGTGATCGAAGTGGTTGTTGATTTTGTGGTTTCGTATCATCTCAGACGACTCACAAAGCTGTGTCCTTTATTTTCAGAAAAATCTTCGCAAAAGGGTTTGTTATTCTGAAATTACCCATTTTATCCGAATTGGCTTTTTCGCAAAAGGGTTTCTATTTCCGAAGAAACCTTGTTATCCGAAAATCTCAACTTATCCGAAAAAATCATCATTCTGAAAAAACCATATTATTCCGAATATCCCAATTTATTCCGAAGAAACACACCACATCTTTTTCCGAAAAACCTCTTTTCTCCGAAAATATTTTTCTGAAAATTCCAATTTTTTCCGAAAAAACCCCTTTTATCCGAAAATATTTCTCCGAAAATCCTCAATTTTCCGAAAATCCTCCATTTTCCGAAAAAGGGCCATTTTTCCGAAAAACCCACTTTTACCCGAATATCCCAAATATTCCGAAAAAGAGTCTTTATTCCGAAAAATTGCAAAATATTCCGAAAATTTCAAAATATTTGGTTTCTGGAGAGCATTTTCTTAGGGGATTTAATCAAATTTAGGGGATTTTAACTACAACACTATGCTGTCTACGAATTGAGATCTTGTTCTTCACACGACTTCTAAGATGACATTTCAACAAGACAATGATGATGTGGGTATTGAGAATTGTGATAACACTGCCAGAAAGAAGAGGGATGCTGCCTATCTCCAGCCTCAACTTCTTATAGCACAAAAGGAAGAAGCAGGAATTCCACTTCTAGCTGAAGAGTTTGATCTCATGGCATCTACAACAGAATATGATGAGGACGAAGAGGTGACTACCGACTCCATCTTGATGGCTAATTCGCAGCAAGCATCAACATCGATAACTCAGACCGACAAAGCCCCCGTGTATGATTCAGACGGCTACTCTGAGGTACCCAAACGTTTATATGATAATGAACTATATAATATGTCTAATCAATAGGAAGAGTATACTGAGTCACTTGACCCCTACACTGAGACACACGGGGTTCAAACGAATAATAGCAATATTATTTCTAATGCGCCCAGTGTGGACCTTAGTGGAGATCAAGTAGCGCAACCTACAACCCCTCCGGATGAGACGCATGCGTATTATAAATCATTATTTGATAAGCTTGCCAAGGATGTTGCTCATGCGAATGTGGTTAATAATAAGTTTAGAGAAACTAATGCCAAATTGACTACTGAGCTTGCGGGATATAAGGAACAGGAGAAAAGTTTTGAGATTCATCATGCTAAAATCAAGGAACTTGAACAAGCTCATGCTACATCGGTTTATCAAGAAAAATGCACCACTAAGAAATTAAATGCCTTACACTTGAGTAGTGCTAAAAAGATAAGCGAATTGAATGATGAAATCACATCTCTTAACAAACAGCTTTCAACTGAAAAATCTATTATTTTGGATTTAAAAGAAGTACGAAAAAAGTTGAAACATGATTTCAAAATTCGAGAAGATGGGCTTCTTGAGGATTTTTGCAAAGCTCAGGATAGGGTTAGGGGACTAGACAACCTTTTGGTAAAACGTGGCCAAACTATGCAGACGATAAATATGCTCGCACCAAAAGTGAATGAGATTAATTACACACGTTACAAAATGGCTTTAGGTTGTCCTCTTCCTCCCAATCCCGAGTATCTTAAGCAAGTTCAGGCCACAAATCAAACTCTGTATAATGGTAGTGTGATCTTGTCTGATGAGCATGATCCTCCTAGTGTGCATGATTCTGAGGAAACTACTGCTCTTGCTATAGAGACTCGTTTAAGAATGAAAAGGCTTTATAAAGAAGTGACACCCGTTTATTATCTGAAAGTTAATCCTCCAACTGTTTTTGTTCGATCTAAAACAAGTGCTGAAATGCTTTTGCTACCAAGTGAGGAATTGTCTGATGACCCTCCTAAACCGAGTATCACCCGCTGATTTCTAAACGAGCTAAAAGATAACTTTTTCATACTTAAACGTGTTGTTAATTCCAAAATAACTGGAGGAAACTTTACTTCACCCGTTCACTCTGAAGTTCAGAAAATTCTTCACAATGATAAAAATCCGCTTATTAATCAAGTTGATGCTAGGATGGGCAATCTTGAAAACGCTTTTCTAAAATAACTAGCCAAATTTGTTGAAGACTTTAAATCTTTGGCGAAGGAGGCTGATGCATCTCTTGATAGAATTAAAGTTTTGGAAAGTGATCTTGAACGTCTTTCGAAAGCAAGTGACAGTGGTGATTGTGATGAGCGTAACCCCGTTGCGGTAAACATCTTTGTGTCGGATAATGAAACCCTCCAAAATGAGCTTGATCGTATGAAAGAGAAAATGGAGTCTTATGTCATCAAAAAGGATAACAAATTCACCGATCTTTGGAATAAATATGTCAAAAGATGTGATGAATGTAAGGATGACAAACTTTCATATGATAAAGTTTACACTGAAATGCAACAAACAATCGAAAGGTTGCAAGCTCAGTTAGGAAGTGAATGTCGTGACAGTGGGCCTTCAACAAATGTTAATCAAAAAGAGTTCACGATTCTTCAACACCGATATGATTTTCTTTAGAAACATTTTCATTCTCTTGAACTTGCTTTGCAAAATAAAGTTGGAAAACTTCCAGATGATAGTAATTTGCAAGTAAAACTCTCGGAATCATTTTGCGAATTGAATGAAAAGATCATGGAAATTACTGATTTGAAAGCACATTTGCAAGACAAAGACATCGCAATATCTGAGTTGAAGAAACTGGTTGGAAAGATGGGTGGAAAACAGGTGGAACCTAAGGTTGTAAATTCTGTTGTTAGACAACCAAATGCGTACAAAGTACCCAAGCCATCTATCTTAGGAAAACCGCCTTCTAATGTGTCTAGGTTACCTCCTAATACCGATGTGCCACAAACTGTTCCAAAACCAGCCATATCACCCTATGTTCCTCCATTCTGAAAACCCACTTTTGCTAAACACAATCCTGTGAATGCACCTTGCACTACTCCTATGAGTACTCTCAACCGTGTGACTCTTACGCCCACAAAGGAATCTAAAGGTTCAAATAACGTTGGTCAAACCAACAACCTAAGGGATGTTAAGCCAAAAGGGAACATTCATAAAGTAAACCATGTATATTCAAAACCTAGTCAACCAACAACTGCTAGAGTTCAACACACTCTTAATGGTAGTCAACAACAACCTAGGATCCTTTCCCAGCAACCTAGGAATTGGCAACCACCAATGAGTAGTCGTGTATCGAACAAGGTGCCTGAACGGTCAGCAAAACCTAGGTACACAAGGACTTTCGAGAATCCCAAATTCCCTGTATGTCTCACGTGCAAAAAGGGTATTCACTATGGAAACCATGCTCATTGCATTCTGCAATACCTCTATGAGGTAAACTCTCGTGCTTTTTCACAAAGAAATAATGCAGAATCCCATAAGACAACAAGTAGATTCACACCTGTCACAAAGAAAAGCAATGACAAGAAATCTTCAAGGTGGATCAATACAGGAACTAGTTTCTCTCCTAAGAAGTCTTCTGATGTGCAAGAGAACACTACTTCTAGATCTAGTCTTCAGTGGAAACCAACGAGTAGGATCTTCAAGGAAGTTGGTATTAAGTGGATTCCCATCGAGAAGAGTGATGACACCTGCTCCAACACTAATGCGAGTGTTATGAATGTAGAAAATGCATTTGTTACTCCTAACACTAGTATCTGTGCAAACTCTTATTCTGTCATTGCAGGTACAACAATAGATTCTGAATCCATTTCGTCAAAGGGTTCCAAGTCTGTACATTCGACATGACCTTCTTCTCCTGTACAAAGGTCTATTTTGGATTATTTTTGAAAAAATTGAAAAAATCATAAACAAAATAAAAATATAAACCTAGAAAAACAAAATTAAAAACAACGAAAAAATCTTTCAAAAATACCAAAAATATTCTTCTCGACATGTCTTTCGGTTTCGATAATATGGACGTGCCTAGAAATTTCGCTCAATAACGACACATGTGTGTACATAAAGCTCGAATGAAAGTTTAAATGTTTTTCAAAACATGTCATTTCTTTTTCTCCGGATGTTTTGCAATTACTTCAGATTGTGACTCGTGCCTCAAAAAAGGAAAGTTATTCACGGATGATAACTTATCCTTAACAACGAGAAACTCAAATTTTCTCGGTCATGAGATTTAAATAAAACCATTCCATGTTTTTAAGCTCATGAAAACGACTTATAGTTAAATGTCAGATTGTAACTCGAACTTCAAATAAAGGAGAGTGTATCTTTAAAGATAACTTATCCTAATAACGGGTAGAGCAATCTATCTCGGGTTGAGCTTGTTTCAAAACATTCAAAGTTTTGAGCTCAACATTATGGCTTATAGTTACATGTCAGACTATAACCCGGTCCCCAAAGAAAGGAAAGTCTTTGACTTATCCTCAACAACGAGAAATTAACTTCTCTTGGTCATGGGCTTATATCAAAACATTCAAAGTTTTAAGCTCATGAACACAAGGAAAATGTTCATTTATGTACATTATTCCTTAACAACGGGAAAGTAAGTTTTCTCGGGTTTTTGAGCACAATTTTTCAAAGTATTTCAAAACTGTGTGCTCATATACTCACCTAATTTTAATTAGAATTTCTTTTCGAGGGGAAGTACAAACTTTCATGCAACATTATTCTCTCCATGTTTCATCACTAGTTTCACAAAAAATTCAATGTCATGCAATTTTTGAGGGGGAGAATAGTGATTAAAATGTGTTATCTTGGATAAGATCTTTGATATAAGTGCTTTCTCTTCCTAATATGTGCAAAAACCTTTCCTTTTATGATGCACATATGTAGGGGGAGCGTTTTGGTGATACAAAAAACCTTCAAGGTGTAAACATTGATTTCATCAACACCTTGATTGATTTTTCAACAGGTTTTTCTGGTTAGAGATATCCTTCAACACATAATTCACGACGGTATTGGAGTCAAAAGGTGGTTAGGTATTCGTCCTATGATCCAACCAGAACCGGAGGGATCTTCCCAGGGACAATCCATTAGAACTTAGAAGTCCTTAGGAAAGATGGAGTAGTTGAGTGTACGGGAATAATGCCGACTAATGACTTAAGCTAGCACTAGAACAATCATAACAAGGTGCTAGTTATGACATCTTGGTAAGCATTGAAGGGGTTGAAGAATGAAAAAGAAATGTAAGGATAAAGGGTGTAAAAAAAGAAGCCCTCCATACAACTTAGGTAGAAACCGGGTCAATACATCTATTGTCAGAATCACTTTGATGATTTCTGATATTGAAGACAAAGTATCATGGACCCAGTGATGCAATGCACAACCCTTCCCAGCCTACTCAAGCTTCTCTTAAAAGAAGTTTGTTTTATTGTCACGGAGTTCAACTCATTTCTATCGACTTTCTCACTCCGAGATAGTAGATATTGAATAGGTGGCAGTCTGCTCCAGCCTCCGATCACCAAATAAACGTGCACTTATAGAGTCTAGAGCCAACGAGATTCATCAAAAATCTCATTAGGACACTTATTCCATATATCAATTGTTGTTCATCATTAGAACACAAGCGTTGATTTTTAGAGTCCTACGCTCTATCCTTGTGGTATTGCTAGAACATTCAGAGTGATACTCTCTAGTAATCACAGTGATGAATGGAAATCCTTCCAGTGTTAACATCAAACAACACTGCGGTAGGTCATATGTACGATTCATTTTGAATTAAACATATGCTAACTGGAAAGCAACAATGGTTTGATTCTTAATTGACTCAAACTCGTTCCAGGTCTCGACGCAATATCTTTATTATCTTGCCAGAACATTCAGAGTAATACTTTTTAGTATTTACAGTGACAAATGGAAATCCTTCCAGTGTCATCATCAAACAGCACTGCGGTAGGTAACTTGTGCGATTCTATATGAATCAAACTTGTGTCAACTAGAAAGCAACGATGGTTTGATTCTTAATTGATTCAAACTTGTTTCAGGAAATTGAATTGACGAATTAATCATCAGAATGGAACTGCATGATTCACTCCTTACTATGAATTATCTTTCGATAAATTCAAGTATTGAGAACGGCTACCACAGCCGGAAACCCAGTCAAGGAAGCTCTTTGAACTTACCTAATCATAGGTACAGTATTCTTACTGTATAACGGGAAACCGGAGGAATGTAAACGGTGGCGTAGCTTCAAGAGTCATCATTCAAGACCACATGCTCATGTAAATGAAGAAAGCTCAAGAACATCTAAAGACAAAGACTTCCGCTACTCTGATGATCAAGGGAGATTGTTAACAAGCTTTCAAGTCAACACAAAACATGAGTATGTGGGGAAAGACATAAGAACACAAGCTGGCAAAGTTTCAAGATCAAGTCAAGGCAAAGATCACAGATCCAAGATCACAAGTCATGAAAGGAATTATAAAGAAACTCTCAAGACATCGAGCTTCAAAGTCTGCAACGACAAAGAAGTGAAGTCACATATTACATGACCACCCCTTAGGGGGAGATTGTTAGAAGTAATTGAAGTGATGGTCATATAATATATCGTTGCGAAGCTCGTGAAAAATGTTATTTAATGATGTCGATAGTTTTTAGTTATTATTGTTTATGTAACGGGATTTAGTCCCGAACACACAAATGAGGAAGGCCTCCTAAACATTTCTTAGTTAGTATAAAAGGCCTCCTAAGCCTCATTTATGTGTGTGCTTTCCGTTTTTCATAGTTTTAGAGAGAGAAAGGAGTGTTTGTCTCTCTCACTAGGAAAACACCAAACTTTGTATTTCTTTTCTTCATCTTAATCTAATCTTTCTTTTTGGTTTAATCATCATCATGTTATTCGTATTTGGTTAGTCGTGTGATTATTTTCTACATTTTCCCAATCGCTTTCAACAATTGATTAAACATTATCAATGTGGTGTTTAAGAAAACCAAGTGTTTTTCTACTTTTGCTTTTAGAAGCATCAAGAGGCAAATAGTTAATATATTTGAAAACATTAGTTTTCCTCTTAGTGGCAAAAGCTTTCTTCCATTGAATTCGTCTTTGTTTGCATTCTAAAAACAATTCCTCACGAGACTTCTGTTTTTGTGGAGTGAAAAGACCATAAAGACTGTTTTCATAAGCATAATTATATGATGTCACAAAATCTTTATTGACCGATGATCTACTCTCCTTATCCTAAAGGGATGTCTCTTCATTATCGAGGCTAGCTACTGGGGAATCATGATCGGTCCATTCGGACTCATCAAGATATAAGTGAGGGTTAGCAGCTTGAGCTTTTTCGAGGTACTTGGGGGTGGCAAAGCAAGGTTGACCCTTGAAAACGACCGAGGTGCTATCATTCTAACGGTTTGAATAGAGTCATGCGTTTTATAAACAACTTTTTTCAAAAAATTGACTTGTTTTTCGAGATCCTTTACTTTTTCAGTATCTTTGCCTTGTCTATTTTTGAAATCTTGTTTTAATGTTTCAACCTCTTGTTTCTTTTCGTCAAGAATTTTAGCAGAATCGGTGGTACTCATAGAAAGCCTCTGTTCAAGTTCATTAATTTTTGTTGTGGCAAGGTACGTTTTTTGACGTTCATCACTTAATAAGACATTAAATTGACGTTTTTCTTTAGTTAACAAAGCAAGAGCTTCGTTGTATTTATTTTCAAAATCGTCCTTTTTAACGTTGATGACACGACTTTTGTACCCCTCAAGCTCTTTGGTCTTCTGAAGAAGCTCAACCCTATAACTATCAATAGTCTCACTAGAATTTGTAAGAGCGGCTTTGCATTCTTCAAAGTTTTGAGTGAGCGCTGCGTTTGCCTTCTTTAATTGCTTTTTACTCTTTCTATTTTTATTGACATCTTTTTGTAAACCAACAATTAAATTAGCAAGTGCGACACGCTCCTCATCATCATACTCAATTGCATGTTGATCATCCTCAAACTCATTATTGCACATGTCTGATGAATCGGGTGTGGTATTGCTATCAACCGTTTCTATTATACACGTGTCAGTAATTGTTGTTGGTAGATCACTATGCTCATGTGTATCACCAAACACATTATATTCATCATCATGTTGTACCTTATAAATTGGCTCGGTATCAAAGATAGGACCATTGTCATCTTCAGTGACGTTAAGGACCTCATGAATCTTTGCCATGTATGAATAATGTGCCTCGAGTTCTTGGTCGGAGAGTTCATCATCTATGTCGTCAAGAATTTCTCCTTCCTCAGCTGATAACTTGATCCCAGCTTCCATTTTCTTGCATCAAACCAAGCACGGTTCTCTGGTGTGAGATCATTTCTTTTTTTATCACGTTCATAAGCTGGTTGTTCTTCAGTTGTGTCTGTGGCTGGTTGTGCAGGAACGTTTATCCTAGCGAGTTTATAGGGTCCATAAAAAATGCATTGCCTTAAAGCATCACCGTTAGGTTTTGTGTCAAGATAACGTAGAAAACGGGATTGCCATTGATCATATCGACCCGACACAAGTATTGGTGGTCTCTCTTTGTTACCCGCCACCATTATGTTGTCGTTCGTCACACGATATTCTGAAGTAGAATCCATCTCAATATTCTTTGAAATGCTGAAGTGAATATGGATCTTAAGTAGATGTGTTTAAATTCCAAAAATTGCAATTTTTCTTCAGTCCGACAATAAATTCTCTAGTCCGATAAAACGGTAGACCAAAAAATTTTGAAATCGCCAAATTTTGAAATCGAGCTAGAAATGTCCTAAAACTAGTATGGAAAAAATTTGAATTTACTTGACGGGAAAATTTTAAATCTTTTTTTTAATCTTCGTGTAAACGATATTCCGAAACTAGTCTAGATATTGGCTAAGTCTAAAAAGTACTTGAACAAAATTTAGCTAAACATATCGTCAGAATGTCCATCGGAATGTGCTATCGGAATGTCCATCGGAATGATGTCGGAATGTAGTATCGGAATGCTGTCGGAATGTATAACTGTCGGAATATGAGCTGTCGGAATCACTGTCGGAATAAGAGCTGTCGGAATCACTTTCGGAATCCCTGTCGGAATCACTTTCGAAATAACCTATCGGTATACACAATCGGAATAACGGTCGGAATATTAAAACCCTTTTCCGATGGAATTCTATCGGAATAACTGTCGGAATATTAAACTCTTTTCCGATGGAATTCTGTCGGAATGCTTTTACTTTTCCGAAACTTTAGGTAAAAAAGTGAGATTTTTTACAAGAAATCCGTGATTTTAACCAACCAAAAGCAACCAAATCCCTACCACAACTATGTAGGAGATGTAAATCAAGATGTAGAGCACGGAAAGCACAAGAAAAACTTGATACCGAGATGATTTTAGGAGTAAATCACACGAACCAAGAATAATATCAACAACGAATCACAAAATTACCCCATGGCGATTGATACCAATTGTTGTCCCATAAATTTGTGATTAAACAAGAAAGAAAGGTAGAAAATAGATGAATTCTAGAGAGAGAAAGTAGTGAGAGAAAGTAGAGAGAATGGTTGGAACTTTTGGAGGATTAGATTAGTGAGAGAAAATGAAAATGACCAACACCCTTCCTAACATGCTAGCAAAGGTATATATTATCCACCCACATGCGGGCTTGTTTATGGACTATAGTCTAATGGGCCGGGCTTTTCTTTTGGGCTTTAGTTACTTATGAATGAACTTTAGCCTAAAGTTAAGCCCGTATAACACGACTAATCTACTACCTATTACAACGTTCTATTATACGATACATAATAAACATATGACCGAGCATTCTTGTTTGACTCAATATTTTGAGGCTAACATATTGGTATTGTGTTCGTGTTCTTGTTTTTTTATAGGTTTGGAAGCTAGTGTATAAGCATACACTTAAGCTCATTGCATCCAAGGCATGGACGTATGCCTTGGAGGTAAGCAATCCTTGCTCTTTTTCTACGTTTCTGGCGAGATTGAATGTTCTTTGTCATGTTATGTTTAAGTGTGAAAGTTGAGTTTGAATTCTCTTATGTGTGTGATATTTGTCCATATCAGGTAAAAGGTGGGCCTTTTGTGGCGTTTTTATAACAAAATCTTTGAAAAAAAAATCTTGCCATAAACTTTTAGAAGCGGGGTTGGGAAAGCTTAGTGTGGACTGTGTTTACCACGTCTAGGCTAGGTTGAATTCTGCTAAAGCTTATAGGGGTTTAGGGTAATTTGTTTTATCAAAAAGATTTGAGAGTGTAGTTTAATATTTAGTTTTGCATGTTTTGATCAAAATCTGTTAAGAAACTATCATAGGGTAGGATGTTGACTGATTTGATCTTTAAATTTTGGTTATTTGCTCATTATTGGTTGGATTAAATGTGGTTAGATGTGTTAAGGATAGTCGATTTCATTGTTTTATGAAAGTATCACACTCACTTGCTATCAAAAACACCCCTGCACCATCAGTTAAGTATAGTAGGTTTTGAGGTGTTAGAAGTAGCCTTAGGTGTTAATCACTAGTATCTCCAAACACTGTCATTATTTTCATACACTCTGTTGGAACGGGGCCTAAGTGTAATTCCATTTTTGCATTTCCTGGGTGATATCTTACAGCGTAGAATTTAGAATCACTAGTAGATTTTAGGTATTGAATTTATGGGAATAGATTGAATCTAAGGTAATCTTATGATATTTTTGGTGGTTTAGGTGTTTAGAGCTTGTTATATGCTTATAGGACGAAGCCCACTGTCTGTAACATATAGGGTGTCGTGGGCTGTTTACTTATTCAGCAGGTTTCGCAGCCATTCGTGGTTACTTTGTGTTTAATTGTGACTCCTTTTGGTTTTTTGTGCACCATTATACCCACAAGAACAAGCTAACGAACCAAAAAAAATGGAGCCGAGCGTTAGTTTCTGTTAGAAGCTGCTAGTTAATTGCCCACTGTTTGCTTTCAGCTTACTGATTATTTGGCTTATTCACCTGGCTTTGTATGTTTAGAGTGACCGAGCTGTTGTTTGTATCCAAAACAGGCTACCAAAAGTCATTTTATTCCCATTGTCTTAGTTTAATTGTTTGAATTTGGCAGTGGGTTTGAACCCCTGACCAAGCACCAACTTAAGACGCAAGCACTCAATATTCAACCATTTGTGCTCTGTGCACGTTTTGTTTAAGATTTCTATCATTTTTCTTTAATTCATTTTATTTCTTGTATAAGTTGATTAAAAAAGAAAAAAATTAAACAAAAAAGTCCACCGTGGGTCTCGAACTAGTGACCTTATGCTCAACAGACAAGCACCTCTACCAACTGCTCCACACCTTCTTTCTTGTTATCTTTTGCACATTGTTTTCTTTATACTCTTTTTGCATTGTTTTAGCCTATAAGCTCATTTAAGCTTATTAGAAGCTTATATGCAGCTTATTTTTACAACTTGCATTTTTCTTATAAACTTTGCATTATTAACTACCTTCTGTACTTTTTTTAGAATTTTTCAAAATCATTTAATATTTTTAAATCATTTAATTAGTTAAAATCGTTTTTAATTCATAATAAATTATATAAAAGTCAAAAAATACAATTCTTATTTTCAAAATTTTCTTTTATCATATAGGACGTAGGAAAAATAATTTTGCTTTTGTAAAGTTTAAATTTCATAATTTTCTTTTTATTATTTATTTTCTAATATTATTCTTATATTAAAATTTAAAAAAGTCATAAAAAATAGAAAAAAGTTTAGAAAAATTTTCAAAAAAATATTTTTAGTTTTTAAATAGTATAAACTAGGTTTGCAAATAATAAACTTTGAATTTTGTCCTTTTCTTAGCTAATTTATTTTTTAGGATTTTAATTAACTTTAGATATTAATATAAAATAATTTAAGCACTTTCAAATTTTTAATTTATATTTTATTTTTAATTATAATTTTTAGGAATTTTTAGTAATTTTTAATTATTTTTTAGGTGAAATTTTTCGTTGGGTCGCGTTTTTACGTTTGTACGTTCGCGCGTTTTCGTCCGTTTTGAGCGTAGTCCGTTCACGTTTTCTTTTCTTTCCTTCTTTCCAAAAGCGTAATCACTCGATTAATAACGTCTATAATTGTTGGCTAAACACCATACCTCCTCGAGAACGAACTCGATTATCGGTATTTACGTTTTTCACAAAACGTACGTACTTAATACTTACCCGCTTTTGTCGCTTTGTTTTTCCTAAAATAAAGTGTACAAAAGTACCGCATCAAAAATGGCGCCGCTGCCGGGGAGGTGTGTTTAGCCATATTTATTTATCGTTTGTTTGAGTGGTTACGTTTTATCGTAAATACTTCTTTTTATTTTTCTATATTATTAACCATAGAAACAAATATGTGTTAGATAGAACTCTATTAACACAAAATCGTTTTTCGTTTTTTATTGTGCATAATATATTGTATTTACATAGAACAATTAACACACAATAATTATCCAAATACGCGAGAAGTCGCACCTCAATAGTTGAGCGTTTCGGTCACTATTGTTGTATCGAATTCAAACAAAAATCAAACGGAAAAATAGATAAATACTCTTAAAAGATTTGATCTCAATTGATACAAACTATAAGGTGGGTATAAGGCGGGTGTTATTAAATACACCCTAAAGAAAAAGGCTCTTAAGTGCTTCGCGCCGCCTCGTTTTTTCCGCTTGCTTGTGCGTATCGGTTTAGTGACGATTGATTAAGGGTTTGCCATTCAAGTATTAATACATCTATTTTTTGTGATCTTTAATTAGTGAACCTCGAAACGTTTTGGCGCGCCGCCAACGTTTCAAAGTCGACGAGGGTCTTTACTTCACGTAATTACCTTCATTCTTCTTGGATTCATTAATCGAGACCTTTGATTAGTGGATAATTTTTGTAGATTAATTTCTACTTAATACACCAAAATTCCAAAAAATTGAAAAACCAAAAACACAAAAATAATCTTCTCATTTTCCTTCTATTTTTCATAATTATTTTTCTCAACCCCTCTAAATTTCAATTCTTCATGGATATTCATTGCCTAGGTTGTGGGAGACGAAAGTTTGGTTTCGTGACTTACCCATGGTGTGTATGCGAAAGGTACGGAGATTATATCAACTATGCAATATTTAGGTCATGTCCACCGTGTAATCCGACCAATTGTTTGTATACTTTTAACGAAGAACGTCTTATCCATTGCCTATATTGTGGAAGCCCTTACCATTGGCATGATGAATGTCCAATTAAATATCCAAATGGTCACAATCACGAGCCAAATCCGAATTTCGTTGACACATCTTCGCAATACTCACCGTCATGTGAGTATTGTGGAGATGAACCTCACTATGGGTACGATTGTCAGTCGATGAACCAAAATATGTATTTCGACAATCAATTTCCGGTTGTGACGAATCACACGACATGGGTTACAATTACGACAATGGGGGTGGTTATCCATACGACGAACCGGATTTTTCTCAAAATCCGTGTTGCGACAATTGTGGGGGGGGGGGAGGGCTCACGATACTTATTTTTGCCAACCAACGAATTATGATGAACCCAATTCATTCTATAATTCCGGTTTTGATAATTTTGAGGCCCCACCATACAATCTCGATCCTCAAAATTCACATGAGCCCGATCCATGTTACAATTCCGATTTTGACCAATCATCTCCACGACATGTTTTTGATGATGATCTCGATTGTAGCCGCAACGACGAAAGCTCTAATCGCATCGATGAACAATTTGAGAGGCTCTATCAACTAATTATGGAAGGAATAAATAACGCAATTGTTGAAGAGGTTGAAAAGAACATCGAAGATGAGGAAACGAGGGTGTCAACGAACGAGGTTTTTGAAAATGTTTTTGAAAATAAACAACAAGAAAAACTCGTAGCACGTGTTGGAACAATGGATGTTAAACCTTTGGAACCTAATTTTTCTAATGAAGTTGAAATTATCAAAGATTTTCAAAATCAAAATACACAAAATTTTGATGAAGAGATTCCGTTAAGTGATTTTGAAAAAGAAGAAATTTATAAGGTTTTAAGGAGAATCGTTGGCCCCTCGATTTTTGAAGAGTATCAAAATTTAATTCTGGAGGGACACGTTACTACTATTTCTACGTCTTTTGAGAACCCGCATTCGATCCCTCCGAAGGACCAACTTGAAACCATCAAGGCTAAAACGTCTCATGACGAGCCTTTTATTCCTAATCCCACACCATGTGAGATTATGGATTTATCATGTGAGAAGTCCATCGATGGCCTTGCTCACATTGATACGTTTTTTGACACCGATGTAGAAATCACTAAGGCAAAATCTTCAAATGAAGAGCCTTTTACTCCTATACCCACTTCAGAAACCGATGCCTCTCTAAGTATGGGGGAGACGAATCTCGGCACTAATCCTAGTGTCGACATCCCTATTCCAATCTAAAGTGAGCCTACAGTTTTCTCCGAAGATAAGGTAAG
Organism: Glebionis coronaria; assembly: GCA_025667525.1. NCBI lineage: Eukaryota > Viridiplantae > Streptophyta > Magnoliopsida > Asterales > Asteraceae > Glebionis > Glebionis coronaria. The sequence continues at coordinate 507,238,386 of CM046881.1, read as the reverse complement.
TGATTTTGCTCTTGATGAATTTTTCCACGAAGATTCTAACGAGGCAAATCACGATAGTGAGTGTGATTCCATTTCTTGTGATGATGCCACTCCCATTGACACTTCGGGGATAGAATCAACGACTTTTAAGAACCCTCTTTTCAATGACGATGATATATCCGCTAGTGATGACGAGTCACTAATCGACGAGGACGTTCAAAATACTGATTTTAAAATCTTTTCGAACCCTTTATTCGAATTTGATGACGCGTTCATTTTTGGTGACGTAAATCCTCTCTTTGATGAGACGTTCGAGGACATCGAGAGTAAGGATTCTAAGGATATTAAACTCGATGAGCCGGATTTGCTAGTCAACCACCCGAAGTCTCATACAGTTGAGACTTCTATTTCTACTTGTGACCTTTCCATTCTCGAGGGGTTCACCGATGGACCGCCTCTCGATGAGAATAAGGATTTTAATAAGGCTTTTGCCTTCGATCCGGGGGAAATTTTTAAAATCCTATTATTGATAATTCTTTTTCTATTTCACATTTGTTTCAAAGTGAACCAACCCACCCCCTCGGATATGATGAGTTTACCTACATCATAAGGAGTTTTCTTCCTTACAAGACGTATCCTCCGGCTTTGCATGTTTTATTTTCAACAAAATGTGAGGATACGATCTTCGATCCCGGTATAAAGGCTTTGCCTTTATTCACGGTTGCTTTTGGGCCTTGATTATATGTAAGACCCACCAAAAATGACCGAACCATGATTATCCCTAAATGATCACATTTATGGGGATTCGAGTCGATCTCTTGACTCGGTTATCAAAAACAAGGTGCCTCGTGGGGGAATTCTCATGCTTATCCATGTACATATTATCGCTTTCTAATGTAACTTACGTGAGGGGATTTGTGCCCTTCCAACCTTTGTTTCGTGGTTGTTTGTGACATGTGGTTTTTAGATGATCATTATCTTCACGATTAGAGCCTCTCGTGTTCGTTTTACGTGAGCACTCGATCGTTTGCCTTGAAGAATTTCTCGATATCCATATGATATATCCTTGATTGTTCTAACCTTAGGTTTTTAGCACACTTCATAAACGGCTATTGATTTAATGGTTTCACCCTTTCCATGCTAGATTAGGCATTCAACTTCGTCTCTAGTATGGGGGTATCCTACCCTTAGGCTCGAAACATTGAGTACAATGTTTAACTTTAGTATGGGGGCGAATAGATACTTGCCTTGCCAAACCTTCACGCTTTCCAAAATTTATCTTTTTGTTTATCATTTTGTTGCAAGATAAGGCTAAAAATGGCCAAATTTTAAAAAATTTATCATGTTTCATAAGTGTTTGAAGACACGAATGTAGATATTCCGATGGCGAGAATAAGAGTAATTTTTTACTCGACCGTGCGTGTTGAGCACTTAGCTTCGATTCCTTAACTTTATATTAGGATAAGTCTCTTAAATGAGAACGATAAATGATAGAGTTAATTATAAGTTACTATGCTAAACGTAGAGTACTCGTATTCTTTCAAAAACTCATGTGTTCTAGTATTTTGCTTATTCTCCCTTCGCTTGTATATATATTTTGCTAATAAGTATTGGCTTAGCGGTTTAGTCTTGATTGTTGGTTTCTAATCTTTTCTAGTAGCTTCCATGTAATTAAATTGGGAAAACATTAAGGTTTCTCCAGCGTCACGATTTTGAAGTATTGGCAACCCGAATATTCAAAAGCTTCACCTAATAATAAGATTTTAAGTGCTCACCTAAATCAAGCAAAAATTCGAAGCTCACAAGGCCGAAAAATCTATACGAAATTGAAAGTGACTAAGCCTTAATCTTTGAAGCTTTAAAGATCCAAAATTCGCTTTAGCATGAGGATATACGTCTTTGGCCATAATAAACACCTCATGGCGAGGTTAAATAAAAGGAAAGGCAAGACCGAAGTCATAATAAAAGCTTCATGGCGAAGTTGAATAAAAGATGGAGGTAAACCTATGATAATAAGGCCCATCCGTTAGGGGGCGTATAAAAGTCTTGGTAATAAGTCTCATGTTCAAAACCGTTATAAAACCGTGTTCATCGATCCTTTTTGTTGACTTAATTTTTTGACATCGTTGTCTATTAGGGGAGGTTATTATATCGATGGTCTTGGTTACACTGTTACGACTTTATTTTTAGACCTAAATCTCTATCATCGCATAAGTAAAAAATGTATCCTCGTGAACATTCAAGACAAAAATAAAATATAAGAGATACCACTTAGGAAATGGGAGTCTAAGTACGTGATTAGGGCATATGAGTAGTGTTAGAATTACTAACTTATAATGACAATGATCTCGTTACACGCTTGGCATGGATTTGGGTGAAAATCGAGGACGACGAAATTATTTCTAACAAAGCATTCACGTGTTCTTGTTCTATGAACCTAAACGTCCCATTTTGCGATGAAGATCCTACATTATGTCTAAAATGCAACTAGTAGCAAGTAGTAGTAGTGTAGCAAGTTTATGATTCAATAAAAGTGCATAACAATGAATTTTGGAGGTGCTACGATACTTTATTCTAGCATTGCGTGAGGACACGACAATGGTTTAGTATGGGGGAGTGATGAGACTGCTTTTATTCATAGTCTCATCGTCCTAAACGGGCTTAAAATGGTAAAAATATCATCAAAAGTGCTATAAATATGCTTGTGTTTGTTCAATGTGTATTTTAGGTACGAATATCGAGAAAAAGACAAAAATATCACAAGAAACAAAAAAACGAACACGGGAAACGAAGCCGCACAATGAACCGGACCCTAGTGTGGAATTTTCCAAAAAGATCCATCAAGTTTGAAGATTGTACAAGTTTGGTCCCTCATCGTTGGAGATTTTTCAACTTTGGTCCTCCAAGAATCAAGTTATATAAGATATATCCTTGAAGATTGAAGAATTTTCAAAATGGCCCTTGAAGATATAGAGAATTACACTTTAGATCCTTTTGAATACATAAGGACTAATGTGCATTTGCCAAAGGACTAACGATGGAAAGACACAAGGACCACTAATGAAAGGTTGCTGTGAAAAGTACTGTTAAGGGAAGGACCATTTACGCCAAAACCCAAACTTACTTAACTAAAGCACCCATAACCCATCAGCCCAACAGTTTACCGATTTTATTATATTAAGCCCAAAATTTAAACAGATTTTTAACATCAGGGGAAACATATTAGTTTTGACTAATCTCAACTCTCCCCACTCATGAACCCTAATCAAATTTCCAGCTCTAATCAAACTGAAAACAAAAGGGGTTCTCATAATTGGCTTAAGGATTTCGTTCATTAGCTTATTCTCATCACACCCACGTGAAGAAACCATCCACATCATCTCATGAGGACCCCATGACAGCTACAAGATCACGGGTTCACCACTACATTCCAATTCATTTGACTACATGGACGACTAAGATGTGATAACGTGTTCCCCACAACCAATTCAACCATTCAGATTACATGGAAGCTTCAAGAAGGCAGCATCTCAAATGGCATATTCCAAGATCCTCCAAGGGCAATTGTGAAAATAGGAGGACGTTTTAGTGCTAGGGTTTTGATCATCTCACTTGTATAAATAGCTTAGCTTTGTAGTTTATCAGTTTTTGTTCCAATTTTTATTCAAAATTTTATAAGAGACGAAATTGTTGAATATAATTGAGTTCTAGTATTTAATTTTCATTGCAAATTTATTTTCCTGCATTTTTAAATTTCAGTCATTTAAATTCTTGCAAAATTTGGGTTCAAAGTTTGGATGCCAGATTTTCATATTGAAGTGGTAATTTCAAGAAGTTTGGTTAAGTTTCAAGTTTTGTGAAAAGTTTTTAAAAGACAGAAAGATTTTGTTGGTTCATTTGATTATTGGTATTGTGTTCGTGTTCTTGTTTTTTATAGGTTTGGAAGCTAGTGTATAAGCATAAACTTAAGCTCATTGCATCCAAGGCATGGACGTATGCCTTGGAGGTAAGCAATTCTTGCTCTTTTTTATGTTTCTGGCGAGATTGAATGTTCTTTGTCATGTTGTGTTTAAGTGTGAAAGTTGAGTTTGAATTCTCTTATGCGTGTGATATTTGTCCATATAAGGTAAAAGGTGGGCCATTTGTGGCGTTTTTATAACAAAATCTTTGAAAACAAATCTTGCCATAAACTTTTAGAAGCGGGTTTGGGAAAGCTTGGTGTGGACTGTGTTTACCACGTCTAGGCTAGGTTGAATTCTGCTAAAGCTTATAGGGGTTTAGGGTAATTTGTTTTATCAAAAAGATTTGAGAGTGTAGTTTAATATTTGGTTTTGCATGTTTTGATCAAAATCTGTTAAGAAACTATCATAGGGTAGGATGTTGATTGATTTGATCTTTAAGTTTTGGTTATTTGCTCATTATTGGTTGTATTGAATGTGGTTAGAGGTGTTAAGGATAGTCGATTTCATTATTTAATGAAAGTATCACCCTCACTTGCTGTCAAAAACACCCATGCACCATCAGTTAAGTATAGTAGGTTTTGAGGTGTTAGAAGTAGCCTTAGGTGTTAATCACTAGTATCTCTAAACACTGTCATTATTTGCATACACTTTGTTGGAACGGGGCCTAAGTGTAATTCCATTTTTGCATTTCCTGGGTGATATCTTGCAGTGTAGAATTTAGAATCACTAGTAGGTTTTAGGTATTGAATTTATGGGAATAGATTGAATCTAAGGTAATCTTATGATATTTTTGGTGGTTTAGGTGTTTAGAGCTTGTTATATGCTTATAGGACGAATCCCACTGTCTGTAACATATAGTGTGTCGTGGGTTGTTTACTTATTCAGCGGGTTTCACGGCCATTCGTGGTTACTTTGTGTTTAATTGTGACTCCTTTTGGTTTTTTGTGCACCATTATACCCACAAGAACAAGCTAACGAACCAAAAAAAAGGGAGTCGAGCGTTAGTTTCTGTTAGAAGCTGCTAGTTAATTGCCCACTGTTTGCTTTTAGCTTACTGATTACTTGGCTTATTCACCTGACTTTGTATGTTTAGAGTGACCGAGTTGTTGTTTGTATCCAAAACAAGTCACCAAATGTCATTTTATTCCCACTGTGTTAGTTTAATTGTCTGAATTTGGCAGTGGGTTTGAACCCCTAACCAAGCACCAGCTTAAGACGCAAGCACTCAACATTCAACCATTTGTGCTCTGTGGACGTTTTGTTTAAGATTTCTATCATTTTTCGAAACATTTTGGCGCGCCGCCAACGTTTCAAAGTCGACGAGGGTCTTTACTTCACGTAATTACCTTCATTCTTCTTGGATTCATTAATCGAGACCTTTGATTATTGGATAATTTTTGTAGATTAATTTCTACGTAATACACCAAAATTCCAAAAAAAATTGAAAAACCAAAAACACCAAAATAATCTTCTCATTTTCCTTCTATTTTCATAATTCTTTTTCTCAACCCTTCTAAATTTCAATTCTTCATGGATATTCATTGCCTAGGTTGTGGGAGACGAAATTTTGGTTCCGTGACTTGCCCATGGTGTGTATGCGAAAGGTGCGGAGATTATATCAACTATGCAATATTTATGTCATGTCCACCGTGTAATCCGACCAATTGTTTGTATACTTTTAACGAATAACGTCTTATCCATTGCCTATATTGTGGAAGCCCTTACCATTGGCATGATGAGTGTCCAATTCAATACCCAAATGGTCACAATCATGAGCCAAATCCGAATTTCGTTGACCAATCTTCGCAATACTCACCGTCATGTGAGTATTGTAGAGATGAACCTCACTATGGATACGATTGTCAGCCGATAAACCAAAATACGTATTTCGACAATCAATTTTCCGTTTTTGACGAACCACACGACATGGGTTACAGTTACGACAATGGGGGTGGTTATCCAAACGACGAACCAGATTTTTCTCAAAGTCCGTGTTGCGACAATTGTGGTGGGGGCCTCACGATCCTTATTCTTGCCAACCAACGAATTATGATGAACCCAATTCATTATATAACTCCGATTTTGATAATTTTGAGGCCCCACCATACAATCTCGATCTTCAAAATTCCCATGAGCCCGATCTATGTTACAATTCCGCTTTTGACCAATCATCTCCACGACACGTTTTCGATGATGATCTCGATTGTAGCCACAGCGACGAAAGTTCTAATCGCATCGATGAACGATTTGAGAGGCTCTATCAACTAATTATGGAAGGAATAAATAACCCAATTGTTGAAGAGGTTGAAAAGAACATCGAAGATGAGGAAACGAGGGTGTCCATGAACGAGGTTTTTGAAAATGTTTTCGAAAATAAACAACAATAAAAACTCGTAGCACGTGTTGGAACAATGAATGTTAAACCTTTGGAACCTAATTTTTCTAATGAAGTTGAAATTATCAAAGATTTTCAAAATCAAAATACACAAAATTTTGACGAAGAGATTCCGTTAAGTGATTTTGAAAAAGAAGAAATTTATAAGGTTTTAAGGAGAATCGTTGACCCCTTGATTTTTGAAGAGTATCAAAATTTAATTCCGGAGGGACACGTTACTACTATTTATACGTCTTTTGAGAACCCGCATTCGATCCCTCCGAAGGACCAATTTGAAACCATCAAGGCTACAACGTCTCATGACGAGCCTTTTATTCCTAATCCCACACCATGTGAGATTATGGATTTATCATGTGAGAAGTCCACCGATGGCCTTGCTCACATTGATACGTTTTTCGACACCGATGTAGAAATCACTAAGGCAAAATCTTCAAATGAAGAGCCTTTTACTCCTATACCCACTACGAAAACCGATGCCTCTCTAAGTATGGTGGAGACGAATCTCGGCACTAATCCTAGTGTCGAGATCCCAATTCCAATCCAAATTGAGCCTACGGTTTTCTCCGAAGATGAGGTAAGTGATTTTGCTCTCGATGAATTTTTCCACGAAGATTCTAACGAGGCAAATCACGATAGTGAGTGTGATTCCATTTCTTGTGATGATTCCCATTGATAATTCGGGGAGAGAATCAACGAATTTTTTGAACCCTCTTTTCAATGACGATGATTTATCCGCTAGTGATGACAAGTCACTAATCGACGAGGACGTTCAAAATACCGATTTTAAAATCTTTTCGAACCCTTTATTCGAATTTGATGACGCGTTCATTTTTGGTGACGTAAATCCTCTCTTTGATGAAACGTTCGAGGACATCAAGAGTAAGGATTATAAGGATCTTAAACTCGATGAGCCGGATTTGCTAGTCAACCACCCGAAGTCTCATACACTTGAGAATTCTCTTTCTACTTGTGACCTTTCCATTCTCGAGGGGTTCACCGATGGACCGCCTCTCGATGAGAATAAGGATTTTAATAAGGCTTTTGCCTTCGATCCGGGGGGAAATTTTGAAAATCCTATTATTAACAATTCTTTTTCTATTTCACATTTGTTTCAAAGTGAACCAACCCACCCCCTCGGATATGATGATTTTACCTACATCGTAAGGAGTCTTCTTCCTTACAAGACGTATCCTCCGGCTTTGCGTGTTTTATTTTCAACAAAATGTGAGGATACGATCTTCGATCCCGGTATAAAGGCTTTGCCTTTATTCACGGTTGCTTTTGGGCCTTGATTACATGTAAGACCCACCAAAAATGACCGAACCATGATTATCCCTAAATGATCACATTTATGGGGATTCGAGTCGATCTCTTGACTCGGTTATCAAAAACAAGGTGCCTCGTGGGGGAATTCTCATGCTTATCCATGTACATATTATCGCTTTCTAATTTAACTTACGTGAGGGGATTTGTGCCCTTCCAACCTTTGTTCCGTGGTTGTTTGTGACATGTGGTTTTTAGATGATCATTATCTTCACGATTAGAGCCTCTCGTGTTCGTTTTACGTGAGCACTCGATAGTTTGCCTTGAAGAATTTCTCGATATCCATATGATATATCCTTGATTGTTCTAACCTTAGGTTTTTAGCACACTTCATAAACGGCTAATTATTTAATGGTTTCACCCTTTCTATGCTAGATTAGGCATTCGCCTTCGTCTCTAGTATGGGGGTATCCTTCCCTTAGACTTGAAACATTGAGGACAATGTTTAACTTTAGTATGGGGGTGAATACATACTTGCCTTGCCAAACCTTTACGCTTTCCAAAATTTATCTTTTTATTTATCGTTTTGTTGCAAGATAAGGATAAAAATGGCCAAATTTTAAAATTTTTCTCATGTTTCATAAGTGTTTGAAGACACGAATGTAGATTTTCCGATGGCGAGAATAAGAGTAATTTTTGACTCGAACGTGCGTGTTGAGCACTTAGCTTCGATTCCTTAACTTTATATTAGGCTAAGTCTCTTAAATGAGGACGAGAAATGATAGAGTTAATTATAAGTTACTATGCTAAACGTAGAGTACTCGTATTCTTTCAAAAACTCATGTGTTCTAGTTGTTTGCTTATTCTCCCTTCGCTTATATATATATTTTGCTAATAAGTATTGGCTTAGCGGTTTAGTCTTGATTGTTGGTTTCTAGTCTTTTCTAGTAGCTTTTTTTGGGTATACCTAGGTTTCCGACTCGACATTGCGAGCCAACCTTTTCTAGTAGCTTCCATGTAATTAAATTGGGAAAACGTTAAGGTTTCGCCAGCGTCACGGTTTTGAAGTATTGGCAACCCGAATAATCAAAAGCTTCACCTAATAATAAGATTTCAAGTGCTCACCTAAATCAAGCAAAAATTCGAAGCTCACAAGGCCGAAAAATCTATGTGAAATTGAAAGTGATTAAGCCTTAATCTTTGAAGCTTTAAAGATCCAAAATTCGCTTTAGCGTGAGGATATACGTCTTTGGCCATAATAAACACCTCATGGCGAGGTTAAATAAAAGGCAAGGCAAGACCGAAGTCATAATAAAAGCTTCATGGCGAAGTTGAATAAAAGATGGAGGTAAACCTATGATAATAAGGCCCATCCGTCAGGGGGCGTATAAAAGTCTTGGTAATAAGTCTCATGTTCAAAACCGTTATAAAACCGTGTTTGTCGATCCATCTTGTTGACTTAATTTTTTGACATCGTTGTCTATTATGGGAGGTTATTAATTCGATGGTCTTGGTTACACCATTACAACTCTATTTTTAGACCTAAATCTCTATCATCGCATGAGTCAAAAATGTATCCTCGTGAACATTCAAGACAAAAATAAAATATAAGAGATACCACTTAGGAAATGGGAGTCTAAGTACGTGATTAGGGCATATGAGTAGTGTTAGCATTACTAACTTATAATTACAATGATCTTGTTACACGCTTGTCATGGAATTCGGTGAAAATCGAGGACGGCGAAATTATTTCTAACGAAGCATTCACGTGTTCTTGTTCTATGAACCTAAACGTCCCATTTTGCGATGAAGACCTACGTTATGTCTAAACCGCAAGTAGTAGCAAGTAGTAGTAGTGTAGCAAGTTTATGATTCAATAAAAGTGCATAACAATGATTTTTGGAGGTGCTACGATACTTTATTCTAACATTGCGTGAAGGCACGACAATGGTTTAGTATGGGGGAGTGATGAGACTGCTTTTATACATAGTCTCATCGTCCTAAACGGGCTTAAAATGGTAAAAATATCATCAAAAGTGCTATAAATATGCTTATGTTTATTCAATGTGTATTTTAGGTACGGATATCGAGAAAAATACAAAAATATCACAAGAAACAAAGAAAAACGAACACGGGAAACGAAGCCGCACAATGAACCGGACCCAAGTGTGGAATTTTCTAAAAAGACCCTTCAAGTTTAAAGATTGTACAAGTTTGGTCCCTCATCTTTGGAGATTTGTCAACTTTGGTCCTCCAAGAATCAAGTTATATAAGATATATCCTTGAAGATTAAAGACTTTTCAAAACGGCCCTTGAAGATATAGATAATTACACTTTAGATCGTTTTGAATACATAAGGACTAATGTGCATTTGCCAAAGGACTAACGATGGAAAGACACAAGGACCACTAATGAAAGGTTGCTGTGAAAAGTACTGTTAGGGGAAGAACCATTTACGCCAAAACCCAAACTTACTTAACTAAATCACTCATAACCCATCAGCCCAACAGTTTACCCATTTTATTATATTAAGCCCAAAACTTAAACAGATTTTTAACATCGGGGGAAACATATTAGTTTTGACTAATCTCAACTCTCCCCACTCAAGAACCCTAATCAAATTTCCAGCTCTAATCAAACTGAAAACAAAGGGGTTCTCTTAATTCGCTTAAGGATTTCGTTCATTGGCTTATTCTCATCACACCCACGTAAAGAAACCATCCACATCATCTCATGAGGACCCCATGACAACTACAAGATCACGGGTTCACCACTACATTCCAATTCATTTGACTACATGGACGACTAAGATGTGATAACGTGTTCCCCACAACCAATTCAACCATTCAGATTACAGAATCGCACCTGTTGTTATTGCGCATGCCCAACCTAGCGGGAGACCTTAGAGATCTTAAAAAGTATTGTTTATGGAGGTTTAGTGGATCCGAGGTGATTGCAAGATTAAGTTTTGTAGCAAGATTAAGTTTTGATGCCGCTTCTTGTTAGTTTGAACAAAGTCTCTTTTTAAATTCTCATCATTTTTTGTTCAAAACTTTATTCTAACAACTGATACATTGATTTGCTACAGTGAGCATTGTATCTTTGGCACTCGCAAGTGTAATTGGAGGATTTCTCGTCATCGGACACAATGTAAGTAAATACCTTAATATCTAAATATACTACACATTTTGTGATGCCTCGTTTAATCAAATAATCGGGTACACAGCTTTAGGACCTTAGAGATGATTATTTCTGACTCCACGCCTTTTTTGCAATATTATCCTTCCTGGTATTTGGGATGGTCCCACTAACAGCATATAGGTAGCGTTACCTGAAACTAATGACAAGGACTATACACTCATGGTGTTTTCAATTGCATCTCTTCTATGTGTCACATTAATGGCAATACTTAATGCTTACATCAACAAGTGCACGTTTTTTATTACTTTAAAACCGTGGTGTACTAAATTACCACTGAAGTATCAGTGGCTAGTGTTTGTTATGTTGTTTCGAATGTTGTTGCGCGATTAATGGATGGTTTGTTTGACATGAGCTCAGATGGAGTTTCGTCCCTCCTGACACGAGTATGGTTTTTAGGTACTACATTGTTTAAGTTCGTTTTCCAGTTATCATTTCCAACTATTATTTTGATTTAGTATTATCATTTCTAAAAGTTTAACAATATTTTATGTAATTAGGCTCATTTTCGGCAAACTGGGCTGGTTTGGAATTTAATTAGTTAAGATCTTTTAATGAGTGTACATAACATGTTGTAGGAACATATAACATTTGGAATTGATATGTTTCACATGATGCATCCTGCATGTTAACTTGCTATGCATGATGCATCTTTGTTTCGAATAGTTAATCAACACACAAAATTTTATTAATCAAGTAGTATGCATAAATAGTGCATAAATAGATACTTACAAGTTACATGTAGTTTTTATTGTTTTCTTCTCTTTTGCGTTGACTATTTGGATACGATGTATTTTCTTCTGCAATGGCAAAAACTATGATCGTGTTTTTTTTCTTTTGCATGATATTTACATGCTTGCTTTCCAAATAAATATTGATGCATGTTATGAACTTTGCCAAGTGCTTGGTAATTCTTTAATGACTTCCTTTCTTACTATATTTTTCCTACTTGATATATTATGTGCACAAAATCCACTTATTCATTAATTTTTTTAATTCAGGATTTGTAATATTTTGGTTTTCAGGTAAAAATTTTATAATTAACATGCTCTTTCTTTAGAAAAAACGAAAACGAGTTTCGTCACCATACATGTTGCACTTTTATTGCCCTTATTTATGTCCTGTAGTAATCTCATGGCCGATTTGTCACCCAGCCTACTTTAAGAACCTAAACTCTTGGTCTCGTTGCGTTTGGATAATGACCCTTATGGCACGACTTAGTCGTCATACTTTATTTTGCCAAGTAGATATGTTGGAGCTTTTGGAACTAAAATGCATTGAATAGTCGTTTTTTATAACGAGTTAGTCAATTTTTTATTCTTCGATCTACACATGTATAAATTTTATCTACTTCAAACCTCTAATACAAATTTAAAGCTATGCATGAGAACAATTGCACTTAAAACCTCTCAGACATATTATTATACATGATGTTATGGTCTTTGTATCGCAAAATATTAGTTATGGTTGTTGAAACAACATGTTGGAAATACGTTTTTACGTATTTAGAAAAGATCGGTCACTCTAACGATATATACGTAGATTGGGCTCGTGATCTAATTATGTAAGTATAACCCATAAAGCCCATATGTTGGGTGGGCTATATATACCCTTCCTATCATGTTAGGAAGGGTAGTTGTTGATTCCCATTTTCACAATCTAATCTTTCTTTCTCTAATTCTCTCATTTCTCTCTCTAACTTTCTCTCTCTATTTCTTCACCTCTCGCCCTCTCTTTAGATCTTTACAACACATTAATAATCCTATGAAATCGTGGACCTACAATTGGTATCAAGAGCCATGGATGATTGGTTTGTTCTTGTGTTTGTTCATCATTGATTTGTGACTTTTGATCTAAAATCATTCGATCCAATTTTTTTTGTGTTTTTTGTGGTTTCATCTTCCTAAAATCATCTACATAGTTGTGGTAGTGATTTTGGGTATTTGTTTTGGTCAAACACACGAAAAAGTTGGAATTTTTGGATTGATTTTTGGGTAAAAATTCCAAATGTTTGAAATTTTTTGGTATAATTCGGAATAAGAGGGTTTACATGTTTCGAATTGTATTACTGTCCCATATTCTGAACTATTTAGGTTTTCCCTCCAAAATGAATCACATCCGAACTAATATTTGGTCAAATATTCTGAACTAACTTTTTGTCAAATATTCCGAACTAATTTTTTTCTTTTTTCTTCCCTCCAAAAATTTTCACATTCCGAATTAACATCTGATAACACATTCCGACTTATTATTTTCTTCCCTCCAAAATTATATCACATTCCGACTTATATTCTGATAAATATCCATATTCCGAATAATGTTTTTGAATTAAAATTCCGACTTATATTTCGATTTCATATTCCGACTTAATTTTTTCATATTCTGGATAACTTTTTGAATCCGATATTCCGGACTTGTGTTTCGTTTCATAATCCGACTTATATTTGAGACTCTATTCCGACTTATATACTGTGTTTCATGTAGAACAATGATAATCTTTGTATTTCAAGAGGGTTGATGTATTTCTAGAGAGAGAAACTTAGAGAGAGAAATGAAAGAAACTATGTATATTAAAGTGAGAAATGAAACAACCAACACCTCTATCCATGGTGGCAAGAGGTTTATATACCCAAGTCCTTAGTGGACTTGGGCCTCCGGCCCATGAACATGCTCATGGGTCGGGCTTAACATAAATGTAACTTAAACATTACTACGAGCCTATAACTATATTGTTGGAGTGACCAAGACTTTCTTTATACGTAAAAACGTATTTCCAACAATCTCCCCCAAAGGGAGGTCACTCCAAATTTACAAAGTCCTAATCTAGCATGTTAGATCATGTTCTTGACCTCGCAGTCCACTTTCTCTTTCTTTCTTTAATTTTCTTCTTTTTGTGAATATGTGTTGAATAATATCAGCCTTTTGCTTGGAACACGTTCTTTTGGCCTTTCACGTGCAGTCTTTATCTTCTTGTGATGTTCGCCTATTCGTGACTTCATGTCCTACACACTTATCCTTTGTTGAATTCTTGAAAGTTTCAGAGTCGATACAGCGGAAGGCTTTTAGGTCATACTTTCTTGAATTTGCAGAAGTATTTGATGCAGAAGGAATAAGTATGTGAGGACGTCTTCAACAGGTACACCGCAACGCCACCGTCTTTGAATGCAGCAACATAATAAGACACGAATAAAATGGCTTTGACATTTTATTCTAATTCGGTATCATTTTACCTCCGGTCAGTGAAGACCGTTGGACGATATTAGATATCGTACCCGTGACGGATAGTTTCAATTAAGTAACTTCCTGACAGGATTCCGTGGGTAAACCCGTTCTCTTTATTCGACCGTCCAAAGCTGACTACGAACATAAAGAGTGAATCATTTGGATTAGAAAATCCTTATGATTGAAGACGTCAATTCATGAAACCTGGAACAAGTGAATTTCAATTAAGATATTCACCATCGTTGCTTTCCAGTTGTCACGAGCTTGATTCAAATAGAATCTTGCTTGTCACCTACCAAGTGTTGTTTGATGTTAACACAAGAAGGATTTCCGCTCGTCACTGTGAACACTAAAGAGTGTCACTCTGAGTGTTCTGGCAAGATCATATGATAATACGTAGAGGCCTGGAACGAGTTTAAGTTCAATTAAGAATTAAACTACTGTTTCTTTCCAGTTTTCACAAGATTGGTTCTTAAAGAACCGCACGTGTCACCTACCATGAGCTTGTTTGATGTTAGCTCAAGCAGGATTTCCATCTTCATTGTAATACTTGCGTATCACTCGGATGTTCTGGCAAGATCATGAAGATTTTTCGTAGGACTCTTAATATCTTAATTTTTCACAGTGTGTGAAGAAGCAAGGAATTATGGAAGTGTGTCCTAATGAGATATTTGATGATCTCAAATGGCTCTAGACTCGATCGTGCACTTTGGATTTTAGTGATCGGAGGCTGGAGAGGAGTGCCACCATTTCAATACCAATTTATTCGGAGTGAATAAATCGATAGATAACGTGTTGTCTCCGTGTGATTAAAACAAATAACTTTTGAGAGATATCTGAGTTAGCTGGAACGGGTTGTGCATTGCATCACTGGGTCCATGATGTCTATCTTCAATATCGAGCATCATTAAAATGATCTCAATAGCATATGTGTTGACTCGGTTTCTGCCTAAAATTGTAAGGGGGGCTTCTTTCTTTACACCCTTTATCTTTACAATTCTTTTTCATTCTTCAACCCCTTCAATGTTTACCAATACGTCATAACTAGCACCTTGTTGTGATTGTTCCAGTGCTAACTTAAGTACTTGGTCGGCATTCAGCTACGTTCACAATCTTTCTCCATCTTTCCTAAGGACTACTATTTCTAGCTATGGAATGTCCTTGGGAAGATTCCTCCGGTTCTGGAAGAATCATAGGACTTAACCTATCCTACCATCCGTATGTCACCACAATGTTCATCGTCGTGAAATAAATGGGTTTTGGGTAAGTATATGTCACCATGAAAATCCATTTTGATATGCAAATCCGTTTTGCTCCCCCTTAACATATGCCATGATATTCGAAAACATTTCGCATATGTCGGGATGAGCCAGGACATTAAGTCAAACCATTTTTGATAATTTCCCATATTAAATCACATTTTCTCCCCCATATTAAAAAAATTAACCCAATCGATGTTTTTAATATCAATTGATTTAATGAAGTTTTAACAAAGGTTTTGGGAAGAAAAATACAAGTCCATTTTATCTTCATGATACCAAATGTATGAGATATGATACCGATTTGTAACATGATCACATATTTACCATATTAGAAAAGAATTGACAAGGTTGGACCTGATAGATGAGAACATCATATGATAAGATCAAATGGTTCTTGTCAGCATATGTTGGTCGCATTGTCACGTCTGAAGTCATCTCTTGACACCACGTGTACGATTGGTATTGTTATCTTGACACCAATAAGTGAGCTTGGCACTTTCGGCATCGAAGAGTCTGAATGCTTGACAATTGCTCTCCTCAATTGTTGACCCGTGTTCTACTGAAAGAGCTGTAGTCGTCGGTTGAGTAGTCGCATCGTCGAGTATGTAGATACCACTTGTAGATAGCTATGGTTGTAGAGATGATAACTTCATAAAAACAAGACTTCTCTTGTTTTAACAAATAAATGCACTGAAGCGTACATAGATTTGTGTTAGACCAAGTTATAAAGTAAACTTGATCCCTTACAAGGTTTTAAAGTAAACCTTGCCCGAGAAAACTAATTCCCGTTGTGAGCCAAAGCTTTCATAAGAAATACTTGACTTTAATATGAAAAGCGGGTTGCAGTCTGAAATAACTACAATCCATAATGGGCATGTTTTAAAACATGTACAACTTTTATACGGACTCTATTTATGGCGCCGTGTCAATTTTAATCGACATTTCTAAGGCCGTAAATATTACCGTACTAAAAGACATGCCCGTTTTAAAATGAAAAATATTTTTAGATTTTCTTGATTTTATATTTTTTATGGTTTTTGTATGTTTTATATTTTTGTATTTTTCTATTGGTGGTTTAAATATATACGATAATATACAAGATCACGATCAAAGGATACTCTAGAATAGTTTACCACCACTATTCTTCAGATTCTTCTGCCAACTCCTTAAGTGTTGCTGGCGAGAATGATTTCATGCCTAGCTTTTCGATCAAAAACTCGATACGTCCTCGATCTAAGGCCTTTGTGAATATATATGCCAGCTGATACTCAGTGTTGACGAAGTACAGTTCGATCACTCCATTTTCCACTTGCTCTTTGATGAAGTGGTAGCGTATGTCAATGTGCTTTGCCCGGGAATGTTGAACGTAGTTGCAGCACAGAGCAATTGCACTTTTGTTATCACAGTACATCGGGATTTTGTTGAATCCAAGACCGTAGTCAGTTAATTGTGATCTCATCCAAAGAACTTGAGCACAACAACCGGACATAGCAATGTATTCAGCCTCTGTACTTGATATCGCAGCGCTTTTCTGCCTTTTTGATGACCAACTAACAAGTCTACCTCCAAGAAGTTGCACACTGCCAGAAGTGCTACGTCTAGTATCTTGACACCCATCATAATCTGCATCTGCATATGAGATTAGTGCAATAGAGGAATCCTTCGGATACCACAGACCACGATTAAGTGTTCCTTTAATATACCGAAAGATCCTTTTCACAACATGTAAATGCTTTTCGGTAGGCCGAGCCTGATACCGGGCACACATGCATATAGCAAATTGCAAATCAGGCCTGCTAGCAGTTAGATAGAGAAGGGTGCCGATCATTCTACGGTAAAGTTTAGCATCGACAGCTATCCCTTCCTTATCTTCATCTAACTTGGATCTCTCCACCATTGGAGTATCCACGGGGTCACAGTTTTCAAAATGATACTTCTTTAATGATTCAAGAGCAAATTTGGATTGATTAATGAAGATGCCTCTAGGATTCTGAGAAATTTGTAACCCTAAGAAAAATGAAAATTTTCCCATCATCGACATCTTAAAACGCGTGGACATAATTTTCTCAAAATGGTCAGACAGTCGTTGATTAGTAGCAGCAAATATTATATCATCAACATAAATTTGTACTAGTATCATGTCGTTGTCCTCCTTGAGAATAAATAATGTTTGGTCCACTTTGCCTTTGGAGAAGCCTTTCGAGATGAGATACGACGATAGAAGATCGTACCACGCGCGTGGAGATTGTTTCAACCCATAAAGAGCCTTCTTGAGCTTGTACACGTGATTAGGATACTCCGAGTTGACGAATCCATTCGGCTGGCTTACGTAGACATCTTCCCTTAATTCACCATTGAGAAATGCCGTCTTAACATCCATTTGGTAGACGATCATGTTCATGTGAGCATCATAAGCAAGGAATAGTCTAATCGCCTCCAATCGTGTAACAGGAGCAAAGGTTTCTTCAAAGTCAATACCCAACGCTTGTTTGTAACCTCTAGCAACCAATCTAGCTTTGTTCTTCAACACTTCACCTAACTCATCGAGTTTAACCTTATATACCCAAAAAAATGTTAGGATTTCAACGTTGCTGGGTAAAGGAACTAATTCCCACACTTCAAGACGTTGAAATTCATTAAGTTCCTCTTGCATGGCTTCAATCCAAGAGGATTTAGTCATGGCTTGTTGCCAATTTTTAGGTTCAGTGTCGGAAAGAAATGCATCAAAGTAGCAATATAATGCATGTTCCTAGAGTTGGTGGCGTGTTAAGACTGGTCGATTGATGTCACCAATAATATTACGGATTGGGTGATCCTTTGTCCATTTTGTATTGTGATTTTCAATCCGTGGTGGTCGGGAGTGAACGATTGCAGGAGCTTCCTCTGAGGTAGACGCACTGTTAGGGTCTTCAGGTATTTGTGAACCAAAGAAAGGAAGCTCTTGTAAGTGAGCGAATTCCAAATCGTGATCATAGGGATCCTCTTGAACATCATTAGGAATGAGTGGGGGTGATGATTCAGGTGTAGTTTGTGAATTGGTGGGGGTTGGGTCATCTGGTTCAAGAGTAATAGTAGATGTCTCGGACTGATTTCCATTATCTTGAGCAACAACTTCGGGAAACGGAGCTACTGCTGCAGGTGCTGGAGAATCATGAAAAGGTGGATCAAAGAATTCATCAAACATAGGTTGAAATAACTCATCCCACTCGGGCCTTGTAGGTGGTATAAATGATGGAGAAGTAGGATTGTTGGGAGTTAATCTGGAACTGATTGTACCGGTTCCCATCTCATGTAATGCGGGTTCAGAGCTGTGTTGCTCAGAAGCCATCGATGTCAGCTCATCAAAATCGGCATCCAAAGTTTCTACTATCTTGCCAAGACGACGGTTATAAATTCGGTAAGCTTTCTTTGCAGGCGAGTAACCAATGAAAATTCCAATATCAGCCTTCGGTTGAAGTTTGCCCAAATTCTCACTATTTGTATTTGGATAACACAGTGCACCAAACACATGAAGAAATGAAATATCGGGTTTGTGTCCATGAAGTAGCTCATATGGAGTTTTACCATGGCGTTTACGAATGATGGAGCGGTTTTGGGTATAACATGCGGTTGCCACTGCTTCAGCCCATAAGAATAAAGGAGCATTCGCATAAATCAACATAGTTCTAGCAGCTTCCATAAGTGTACGGTTACGTCTTTCCACGACACCGTTTTGTTGTAGAGTGCGAGCAACAGAAGTTTCATGTGAAATACCGGCCTCTTCATAATAGTCTCGTAGAGTTTGATTTACAAACTCATTTTCATTATCAATGTGAATGCGGCGAACAGTAGCATTAAGTCGTACTTGGATCATCTTTAAGAAAGTAATAATATACTTTGGTGCTTGATCCTTAGATGCTAAAAAATTTACCCATGTAAACCTTGAGAAATCATCCACCATGACGAGGATGAATTTTCTACCACTCACACTAGCCGTACGCATTGGCCCGCAAAGATCCATGTGCAAAAGATACAGTGGTTCTTGGTTGGTGTCTTCAGCTTTAGGTTTGTATGATTTCTTGGTTCTTTTCCCCAAAGAACACGCGAAGCATAAATGATCCTTGTCGAACTTAAGTTTTGGAAGACCACGAACAAGTTCGTTTTTAGCCAAATGGTTTATAGCATCAAAGTTAAGATGAGATAACCGGCGATGCCACAACCATGACTTGGTCTTGGATGCTTTGGAGAGAAGGCATACAGGAGAGGAGGCCATCATGTTTTGAATGGACAGTGTGTAGAGATTATCCCCTTGAGAACCCTTTAACAAATCATTTTCTGCAAGATCGCGAATAAAGCAAGTATGTTGTCGAAAAGCCACCTCAAGGTTTGAATCACAAAATTTTCCCACTAAAAATAGATTGTGACCAAGTCCCTCCACATAATAAACCCTTGAAATCGTAACATTCCCAATTTGGTATTCACCATAACCCATGATCTTCGCAATATGGTCGTTGTCGAATTTAACCGTTCCTAGAAACTTGCTGACGAATTTTCTGAGCATCGAGCGATCTCCGGTCATATGCTTTGAGCATCCAGAGTCAAGTATCAGAGGATGATTTGGACCACCTGAAAATATCACCAGACAAGGACGATGTATCGGAATCTAGTAGTTCCTCTGTGTTAGCAGGTACATATATAATTATCTTAGATTTGCTAACCGAAGAATTCTTAGGCTTCCAAACTTGCTTCCTAAATGCCGGCTTAGATTCTAGTTGACTAAGATCCTGAGGTACTTCTTCACTGGTAGGCACAATAGTGGGGGCAGACCTAGTTAAAGGGCGCTTTTTCCATTTCTTAGTGCTAGTGTTCCTGTTTAAAGGACGCTGAGACCTAACTTCCGTGGATGTGATCCTAGTTAAAGGGCACTTAGTTCCATTAGCAGTGAAGGTCCTACCAGTGGGTTTCCATTGCCAACCAACTTGGGTGAATTTATTCCCCGTTGGAATCCATTCAAGGTTGTTCCTAATTGCATACATTTCATTCACGTGATCAACAAGGAATAAATCATGACACTGAGAAAACATGCATTCATTACAATTCCAACATCGCAAATTCGAATTCACATTTTTCTTAGGCTTCTGCATAGAAGCAGATCCTTTTGTCTTAGATACATGATTCTTTTTATTTGAAACTGAAATAACATTCATAGGGTGAACTTCTACTTTCTTCTTGGCAGTCCTACTAGTGGAAGGCTTGATCCTATCTTTCTTGTCTTGAGATCCTTTAGCCTTAGTAGACATAATTACTCCTGTAGAAGCCATGGGAACATTAGTGACAGATTTTGATGTAGCCTTGATAGGTGTGTTTAAAATAGGCTTAGATCAAGGATTCTTATTGAATGGAGTAATGGCAATGGTGGGGGGTTTGCTGTTTCGGGGGTACAGATATCAGTTGCCCAATGTACTCTAAGTTTGCTAAACAATCCTGAACGCGATCCACATATAATAAAAGCTCATATAGAAGATGACTTGTGGGATCTAGTTCACGCATGTCATCAACGATCTCTCTAGCAAGATCTGCATGTTCTAAGGCATTTTTCATGTATGTGGCAAACTTAGTAGGACTATTCTTAAATTTTGGATCCCGATATAGCACACGTGGGTTGGGTTTGGGAGCACTAGAGGTCGAGGCAGAGATGGTGGCTGGATTATCAACAACTTCTTGTCCTTTGAGTTGAAGTGTCTCCTTTAATTCAGCCAAAACCATGTTTTTGTCTATGAGTTGAATGTTTAAGTCAGAGATTTCCTCGCACTTACGGTCCAATTGGTCAACTAGTGACTTTTGCTCTGCCGCATTAAAAGCGAAGCATTCTTCTAACGAACCATAAATATCTGAGAAACCCTGCTTCACTTTATCAATCTCCCCTATCATAGAAGTAATTCTATCTTCTAGGGCATGATTTTTAATCTCTACAGCCTCTAGTTCCAATTTCTCTGCTACTGATTCTCTCTTAAGTCTCATAATTTCTTCCTCTAATGTCTGAACTACCTGAATCATCTTGTCACTAGTCTCAACGGAGTTTTCACACTCATTTGTTTTTGAAAGAGTTTCATTTTTAGATTGATTTTCAATTTCAAGAGATATACAATGTTGTTGAAGCTCATTAAAACGTTTTGAAAGTGTGTTATAAGAATCTTGAAACTTTAAAAATTCAACGTTGGATTCATGACAAGAATGATTATCTACATTAATCACAGGCGCAACAATATTCAAAGACATATGATACATGCGTTTTGCTAGGTTCTATTTTGTCTCGATATCCTCTCGAATTGATCTCGGCCTTAAGTGGAATGATTGTTCTTGGTTACTAAATAAAAGGGTTTGGTTTTCTAATCTAATAAAAGGTTTAAATGTACTTAAATCAAAATCAGTTACTTTAATGACAATTTATAAAAACTTGAATTAAAATTAAAATTAAAATTAAAACTAAAATTAAAGTTAAAATGAAGAAACAGTAACCTAAAGAAACAGTAACAATTAATGAAGCTCAAAAGATGACTGATTCGGAAGTATAACCTTGATTCGGAACTTTGCTCATCCGGAACTTTTCACTCGGAAGATTGGTTTCATCCGGAACTTTTCTTAACATAAACTCATTCGGAAGATTTAGCTGCTCATCCGGAAGTTCTGCTTCATTCGGAACTTAGGTTCATCCGGAACTTTGGGCTGATTCGGAACTTTTTGGAAAGGAAACCTTCATTCGGAACTTTGGAAAATAAACATTCATCCGGAACTTTTTAATTCATTCGGAAGATTTAGGTTCATTCGGAAGATTTAGGTTTATTCGGAACTTTTCAAAATTAAACTCATTCGGAACTTAAAAACTCACTCGGAACTTTTTTTTAAATAACATTCATTCGGAACTTTCTAGTTCATCCGGAACTTTCTAGTTCATCCGGAACTTAGAGTTCATCCGGAAGTTTATGCTCATCCGGAACTTTGAGTTCGTTCGGAAGTTTTCAACTGATTCGGAACTTTAAAAGGAAAATTCAATCGGAACTTTTAAATAACATACTCATTCGGAACTTTGATGTTCATCCGGAAGTTTTGTGTTCATCCGGAACATTTGAGTTCATCCGGAAGTCTGGAAACACAGATACAGTAGCAGAACCTCCTAAGAACAAGGAAGACAAATTTGATCAAAAATCAAATTAAATACTCAAAAAGGTTTTACCAAATTAACCACAAATCATCTAAATACCATAAGTAACAAATCCCATCAACAAAAACATAAAACCCAACAACTTTTGAAGATCAAATCAATCAAATAAAAACTTGAAAACTTGAAATAAAAGATGATGATGAACAAGATGAATTGGAAAGATTAAACAAGAACTTGTATTGAATGATTAATGTTTCAACAAGATCAAACAAAGATGAAAATTACAAGATTAAAAATAAAAGATCAAGATCACCAAACACCCTAGTGGTGTTGGTGATGATACGAACTAAAAAAAGAAAAGTAGGGAGAAAGAAAACTAAAAAAAACTTTTTTAAGTGTGTGAGGTGTGGGCTTTATATAGCCTTGTCTTTTGGTTGGTGAGTGGGCTTTCTCCCGTTCTTCTTGTCTTCTCGTCTTTTCAGAAAAGTTGACGTTTTCGATTCCGATTCGGGATTTGTTGTCGATTAAATTCAACTCGTCTTTTAATTTATTCGTTTAATAGACTTGAGTTTCTTCGACTTATGTAAATCTTCCATCTTTGGTCCTTTTCTTCGATAAATCTTCGAATAGGCCCACTGACTTCAAATCTTTTGCATCTCTTGGACAATAGACTTTATCTTGAGTCTTTTTCTTCAGTAAAACCCGTGCAATCCCATGTTTTCTTTAATATTCATCCGGTTGGCTCTGAAAACACAATAAACACAAAAACCACGCATAATTCCAAACAAATGATATTAAATACGTGTTTTGGTCTCGTTTTAGCCAGAATTAAGTGGTAAAAGGATGGGTGTTTACACACCTATCAAATCCCCTACACTTAACCATTGCCATGCCCTCATGCAATGCTTAGTGATAAAGCAAATTTACACTTTTCTCATAATTAATCAACCTTGGCCTTATTCAAATACTACTAAACAAAAATTAAAGTACTAAAAGGAGTTAAAACTTTAAAGGAAACAAAAGGATAGAAAACCATTTTCACTTGAAAATAGCTATATGGAAATAACTTGCAAAGAGATCAAGGACTTACATTAGGGCTTTGGTGCTGCGCAGATTTATCACCCTCAAGTTTCACGTTCCCCAAACTAAGCTTAAAAACGAGATCATTTCTATTATAAGTTAGCAAATCAAACACTTACACACATGGCTTAATTAAATGCTTAAACTCCCTTATTCCTAGGTGTATCTCTTATATTTTATTTTTGTCTTAGAATGATCATGAAGATGCATTTTTGGACTTATTTCGATAGTTTATTTAGGCTGAAAGCAAAGTAGGACGATTTGATCAATAGTTAGCTAAAGGACAAAATCTCTTAAAACTGCTTCTCGGGATATCAAAAAGTTCATATCTTGGCATAAATCGGTTCACGATTTGAGACCTTTCTCGGGCCGATATTTGGCATGTACTTCATACTTCATATCTTGAGAGACGTGCTTGAGATAATGGTCTTCTCATCGTTAATAGAGTTCTTCACTTGGAGACTTTTGAGGGGTACTCCAACTTTGTTGACCACGACTTCATGATTATTTCTTCAATCTCTACTTAGGATTTTGAGATACAACGATCCGCCTCCTTTTCGGACTTGGATCTATTTATCCTCATACCTTGTTAGGGTCTTTTCGGATAGACTTCTCCATGATCTTTATGGGAGTTGATTGCTTTTCGTCGTGAGTCTTGATCCTTCATATTGACTTTGGGAATAATGCTTTTCACATCACCTTGGATATTTAGCAATAAAATGGAATCCTCATGCCTTGTTAGGGCCTTTTCGGACTCGCCAATCTTCGCACCCCGCTTCATAAGTTATGCCTTGGCTATGAACTCTTATCATTACCGAGCAACTTTTAAACGATCTTGGGCTAGAAGCTAAGTAACTTTTCAAATCGTACGACCTTACTTATTGCAGATAAATTATTAGCAAGTGATGGGAGAATAGGTAAATAATTACACCAAGTGAGCTTGCGCAAGAATACCGACTTATAATTGACTCTATCATTTCTCGTCCTCCACAATTTAAAATCTCAAATAATGAGACTCGTGGACACTTAGCCTAATAAACCAATTAAGGTCTACATGGTTAAGGATACTAGCTAGAATAAACTTGGATAAGTCTATTCGGATTGAGTCAAAATAAACGCAACGGGCCTAATATGTCAAAGACTTCTAAACTAGCTACACCACTTTATTAATATTTTTGACTTATTTGCGAGATATATACATATGAAAGCAACGATAAAAATTTAAAAATTGCGACTAAATGGCCAAAGTTAATTAAAAATTTGAAAAATGTTGAAAAAGATGATTTTCCGGTTAAATGAAGGCATTTTCATGGAAAAGTCCACTTAAAACTTCGATAGAAGTCCCCCCTACACTTAAGATAAACATTGTCCTCAATGTTTAAGCATGTGGGAAAAGTCTCCCCTACAATTAGGACATTGTGCACGTTGGTTAACTCAAGTTAAGGAAGAGACGACTAAAGTGATCAATTTCAAATGTGAGTATGAAGAAAATTGAATCACGATAGTTGAGAGATAGAACCGGATTTCGGATAACACGGGAGCACGGTTCGTCAAAGATTCCAAGAGTGCACTAATCCCTGTAATCACATCACCACACAACGAGAAAGACCTATAGAGGCTCCCCTACACTTAGGGGGTTAAACAGTAAAAGATAGATACTCGGGCTGCCTCCCGAGGAGCGCTTGTTTTTGATAACCGAGTCACGAGCCTGACTCGACCCAAAATTAGTTCATGGGGAACGTGGTGAGGGATGGGACCACCTCCTGAGAGGTGTCCTCACCAAAGTACAACTTCACTCGTTGGCCATTCACCTTAAAATTCGGTCCATCATGTTGAGCGAGCTCGAGAGTACCATATGGAAAAATTTGGGCAATGGTGAATGGGCCGGACCAACGAGATTTCAGCTTGCCCGAAAAGATTTTCAACCGAGAGTTAAAGAGTAAAACTTTGTCTCCAACATGGAACTCTCGGTTTTTGATCTTGGAGTCGTGAATGAGCTTAGTTCTTTCCTTATAGATCAAAGAATTTTCATAAGCTTCATTCCGAAGTTCATTCAGCTCATTGAGTTGGATCTTGCGTAGGTCACCAGCTTTGTTAATATCAAAATTAGCCCACTTCAAGGCCCAGTAAGCCTTGTTCTCCAACTCAATGGGGAGGTGGCACGCTTTCCCGTACACAAGACGATAAGGCGTACAGCCGATCGGGGTCTTGTAAGCAGTACGGAAAGCCCACAAAGCATCATCAAGTTTATCAGCCCATGAGGCACGATGCTCTCCCACGGTTCTTTCCAGAATTCGCTTAAGTCCTCGGTTGGATATTTCAGCCTGGCCATTAGTTTGTGGGTGGTAGGCTGTGGAAAGACGATGGTTTACACCGTACTTAGCCATGACTCTAGCAAATTGATCATTGCAGAAATGAGTCCCACGATCACTAATAATGGCACGAGGCACACCGAATCTAGCGAAAAGAGCTTTCAAAAAGTTACAAACCACCCTTGCGTCATTAGTAGGTAAAGCTTTGGCTTCGACCCACTTTGAAACGTAGTCAACGGCTACAAGGATGTATTTGTTTCCTTTAGAAGAAGGGAATGGCCCCATAAAGTCGATACCCCAAACATCAAAGATTTCACACTCTTGAATGAAATTCTGAGGCATCTCGTCTTTATGTGTGATCGTGCCTTGTTTTTGGCAATCATCACATTGTTTAACCATATTGTGAGCGTCACGATATATGGAGGGCCAATAAAATCCTGAATCAAACACTTTTTTGGCAGTGTAGTTGGGACCAAAGTGACCACCGGTAGGTCCTTTGTGGCAAGCATCAAGGATTTCTGACGCTGCCGGTCCGTCAACACATCGGCGGATAATCAGGTCGGCACATTGTTTGAATAGGTAAGGGTCGTCCCAAAAGTAAGTCTTGATGTCGGTGAAGAACTTTTTCTTTTGTTGGGACGTCAACCCTTCCTTGAGAATTCCACCCGCCAAGTAGTTTGCAAAGTCCGCAAACCACGGGGTTTCATTATATTTCGAATTTATAGACATTAAGGTCTCCAAGGGAAAAGAATCATTGATTTCGTTGTTCGGATGATCCCCTTGGTATGGATCCTCAAGTCTGCTGAGATGGTCCGCGACTAGGTTTTCAGCTCCTTTTTTATCGCGAATTTCGATTTTAAATTCTTGGAGCAGCAAAACCCAGCGAAGAAGTCTTGGTTTGGAATCTTGCTTTGTCAACAAGTACTTCAGCGCGGAATGATCGGTATACACAATTGTTGTAGAAAGGACAAGATATTGGCGGAATTTTTCAAAAGCATAGACAACAGCTAAAAGCTCTTTTTCGGTTGTCGTATAATGCAATTGTGCCCCAGTCATTGTCTTGCTAGCGTAATGGATTGGTTGGAAGTGTTTGTTCACTCTTTGTCCCAGAACCGCTCCAATAGCAAAATCACTAGCATCGCACATCAACTCAAAGGGAAGCTCCCAATTAGGGGTAACCAAGACGGGTGCCTTAGTTAGCTTATCCTTAAGCGAGTTGAAGGCTTCAAGACACTCTTTGGAAAAGATAAAAGGAGTATCTTTTTCCAAGAGGTGGGTCATCGGGCGAGCGATTTGAGAAAAATCTTTGATGAATCGACGGTAGAAGCCCGCATGACCCAGAAAACTTCTCACACCCTTCACGGTTGAAGGTGGAGGCAACTTGGCGATAACATCGACTTTAGCACGGTCTACTTCAAGACCGGCTTTGGAAATCTTGTGTCCAAGGACGATGCCTTCTTTTACCATGAAATGGCATTTTTCCCAATTCAGAACTAAGCGAGTGTCTTTGCACCGCTTTAGCATACGTTCCAAATTGGCAAGGTAAGAAGAAAAGGAATCCCCGAAGACCGAGAAATCATCCATGAAGACTTCCATGGTTTGTTCAACCATGTCATGGAAGATAGCTAACATGCACCTTTGGAAAGTCCCGGGGGCATTGCATAAGCCAAAAGGCATTCTTTTGTAAGCAAAAGTGCCATAGGGACAAGTGAATGTTGTCTTCTCTTGATCTTGGGGATCGATGGGTATTTGAAAATAACCCGAGAAACCATCAAGAAAGCAGTAATATTCATTACCCGCTAAACGTTCAAGCATTTGGTCCATAAAAGGTAGAGGGAAATGATCCTTTCTCGTGGCATCATTGAGTTTGCGGTAGTCTATACAAACTCTCCACCCAGTAGCGAGACGAGTGGAAATCAACTCGTTGTGTTCATTGGGAACAACGGTTATTCCGCCCTTCTTGGGCACACAATGGATTGGACTAACCCATGGTGAATCTGAAATAGGGTAAATCATACCCGCATCAAGAAGTTTGATAACCTCTGTTTTGATGACTTCATGTATTTTTGGATTCACCCTTGGTTGGCTTTGAATTGTGGGCTTAAAGTCGTCCTCCATGAGAATTTTTTGTGTGCAAAAGTGAGGATCAATTCCACGAATATCAGAAATCTTCCAAGCAATAGCCTTCTTATGATCTTTCAACACGGTGATAAGTCGGGCTTTTTCGTCTTCCTTCAGGTCCTTAGCAATGATGACTGGCGATTTCTTCTCTTCTTCAAGGAATACATACTCGAGATGGGGCGGCAACTCCTTAAGTTCTAAATCCGGAGGATTTTCGACGGGAGGCGTATTCGAAGTCGGAGTATCGATAGCAATGACCGTGGGAGATGGAGGAGAAGGATTGTCTTCTTTGAGAAGGTTTTCAATGAGGCGGAGATCTTCATCCCAATTGGTAGTAGAATCGTCATTGTCTAAATTCACATCTCCCATGGTGGCTTCCAAATCTTTCCAAAGGAAATCACTTTCTCCAAATAGAGATAGTGATGAGTCGATAGAGGAAACGGTTTCAACATTGGGAAGAGAGGTAGGAATACTTTTACAAGCATCTTTGAAGTGTTCTTCACAAGCCTCATCAAGAACGTCAATACAATTAACACTCTCGTAAGAATAAGGCTGTTTAGAAAGCTTTCCCATGTTGAAGACTACTTTATCGTCGCCCACTCTCATGATAAGCTCACCGGCTTCAACATCGATGAGAGTGCGACCGGTCCTCAAGAATGGACGACCAACAATTAGTGGCACACGGGGGTCCATCTCGTAGTCGACGACAACGAAATCAGCAGGGAAGGTGAATTTGTCGACTCCTACAATGACGTCTTCGGCTATCCCCACTGGATAAGCAACCGTACGGTTGGCTAATTCCAAAGTCATTTTGGTGGGGACTAGCTCTGGGAGAGATAATTGCTTCCAAATGCTTAGAGGCATTAGATTAATACTGGCACCTAGATCGGCTAGGGCCATGCAATTCTCTACTCCCGGGAAATTGCAAGGAATTAAGAAACGACCCGGATCACCAAGCTTGGTTGGCAATTTCCTTAAGAGCACTACAGAGCAATTCTCATTAAGTTGGGTGTTGGCAATATCGAGGAGCTTTTCCTTGTCGCTCAGAAGATCTTTAAACATTTTTGCATATTTAGGCATGTGAGCGAGAGCCTCAGCGAAGGAGATATTGAAATTCAGTTGTTTGAACATCTTAAGAAAGTTAGAAACCTGAATATCGTCCTTGCTTTTGAGCTTCTCTTTCCTCAACCTAGATGGATAAGGTATATTGGAAGAAGAGGAAGGCTTAGGAAGAATAGGATCACTCACATCCTTGGGTGGAGGAGGGGTAGAAGGAAGAGGTGGAGAAATTGGGGAAGGAGAAGGATGAGGAATAGGAGAAGGTGACTCGGTCTCCTTAGTCACAATCACTGGTGGAGGTATAGGAAGCTCGGGTTCCTTGGTACCTTTACCACTTCGGGTAGTGATTGCTTTCATCTCCCCTCTTGGGTTCGCAACGGTGTTACTCGGAAGAGTACCCGAAGAAGAGGGTTGATTACCTTGGAAGAAACCAGCCATCATGTTCCTCAGATCATTAGTTTGGCTATCCAACGTATTTCGCATGTCGGCTCTCAGATCGTTCCCTTGTTTGACCAAGTCTGCTTTCAAGTTTCGCACTTCCTGTTGGAGATTTTCCACGATCACATCATTGGTCCTCATGTAGGTTGCAACCTCTTGGTGTAATGCAGTGGGTTGGTTTGGAGGAGCATTGTATGCGGGTGGTTGATAAGCAGGTTGTTGGTAAACTTGGTTGTTACGTTGAGCTGGTTGTTGCTGCTTGTGAGGAGGTATGTATGGTTGTCGAGGTTGTTGTTGTTGTTGAGGAGGGCGGTTGAGGTTTTGTTGTTGGTTAGGGTTGGTAGGAGGAAAACCGGGTGGGGAAAGATAATTGTTGGAGCGGTAGCTAAGCAAGTTACGGTCACCTTGAGGTCGTGCTTGATAAGCAGGTTGAGGATAGGTGCCATATGCCGCATTCACATTCTCTGAAGGGTAGTCTTGGGTGGCGGTACAAGTGGTGTAAGAGTGAGGACCACCGCATATCTCACAAGGTTGGCTGACAGCATTAACTTGAGCGTTTTTGGCGTTGTTGTTGTTGTTGTTGCTGACGGTGTGGGTGACAAGCGATTCAAGAAGCGTGGTGATTTTGTCAAGTCGCTTGTCGCTGTCATTAGTGCTAGCACTAGCGACATTGGTCCGAACACTCTTGGTTTGCACACGAGATTTATTCTCAATGATATCCCAAGCAGCATTGGAAGTCTTAGCCAAAAGATTACCCCTCGAGGCACTGTTTAGTGAATCTTGGTCACTCATGCTTAAACCATTGTAAAAAGTATTAATTTGATGTACTTTGGTAAAACCATGTTGTGGGCATTTTCTTAAAAGATCTTTAAAACGATCCCAAGATTCACTGAACGACTCATCGTACTTTTGTTCAAAGTTTATGATTTCATTCCGCAAAGCGGTAGTACGAGAGGGTGGGAAAAAGTAATTGATAAATTTAGTTTCCAAATCCGTCCACGAGAGAATACTATGTGGCGGTTCCTTAGCAAGCCAATGCCGGGCTTGTCCCTCTAAAGAAAAGGGAAAAAGTTGTAACCTGATAACCTCTTGTGGAACACCATTGAACTTGACCGTGTTAGTGAGTTGCAAAAATCTCTTGATGTGGTCGTGTGGATCATCAATGGTACGTCCCAAGAATGGTTGAGCGGAGACCATCTGGATAAAGCCTGATTTTAGCTCAAAGTTGTTGGCGGAAATTGGAGGTATGACAATTGGATCCGTGTTGCCATCCACATGAGCTTGCAGCAATTCAATCATCGGGCGATTATCCGAAAGGGGCTCATTGTTGTTGTTATTGTTCATGTTGTTGAAAGGCGGGTTGTTGTTGTTATTATTATTGTTTGGAGGTGGTATGTTGTTGTTGTTTTGTACACCGGCCATGTCTAAGTTATCGAGAGGCTCGGGCTCTTCATAAGACGTGGATCGAGTGCGCATACACCTGCAAAAGAACGAACAAAGAAAAACAAAGCAAAAATATTTTTGGTTTTTATGGTTTTTCTATTTTTTTGTATTTTTGAAAATTTTTGTGAAAAAGTAACGTTCACGGGGAACGGATCCCAAAATCCAAGTTCTCACAAAAAACTTTTGATCTTAACGAGAAGAGCCGGCAGCGGCGCCATTTGATACATGCGTTTTGCTAGGTTCTATTTTGTCTCGATATCCTCTCGAATTGATCTCGGCCTTAAGTGGAATGATTGTTCTTGGTTACTAAATAAAAGGGTTTGGTTTTCTAATCTAATAAAAGGTTTAAATGTACTTAAATCAAAATCAGTTACTTTAATGACAATTTATAAAAACTTGAATTAAAATTAAAATTAAAATTAAAACTAAAATTAAAGTTAAAATGAAGAAACAGTAACCTAAAGAAACAGTAACAATTAATGAAGCTCAAAAGATGACTGATTCGGAAGTATAACCTTGATTCGGAACTTTGCTCATCCGGAACTTTTCACTCGGAAGATTGGTTTCATCCGGAACTTTTCTTAACATAAACTCATTCGGAAGATTTAGCTGCTCATCCGGAAGTTCTGCTTCATTCGGAACTTAGGTTCATCCGGAACTTTGGGCTGATTCGGAACTTTTTGGAAAGGAAACCTTCATTCGGAACTTTGGAAAATAAACATTCATCCGGAACTTTTTAATTCATTCGGAAGATTTAGGTTCATTCGGAAGATTTAGGTTTATTCGGAACTTTTCAAAATTAAACTCATTCGGAACTTAAAAACTCACTCGGAACTTTTTTTTAAATAACATTCATTCGGAACTTTCTAGTTCATCCGGAACTTAGAGTTCATCCGGAAGTTTATGCTCATCCGGAACTTTGAGTTCGTTCGGAAGTTTTCAACTGATTCGGAACTTTAAAAGGAAAATTCAATCGGAACTTTTAAATAACATACTCATTCGGAACTTTGATGTTCATCCGGAAGTTTTGTGTTCATCCGGAACATTTGAGTTCATCCGGAAGTCTGGAAACACAGATACAGTAGCAGAACCTCCGAAGAACAAGGAAGACAAATTTGATCAAAAATCAAATTAAATACTCAAAAAGGTTTTACCAAATTAACCACAAATCATCTAAATACCATAAGTAACAAATCCCATCAACAAAAACATAAAACCCAACAACTTTTGAAGATCAAATCAATCAAATAAAAACTTGAAAACTTGAAATAAAAGATGATGATGAACAAGATGAATTGGAAAGATTAAACAAGAACTTGTATTGAATGATTAATGTTTCAACAAGATCAAACAAAGATGAAAATTACAAGATTAAAAATAAAAGATCAAGATCACCAAACACCCTAGTGGTGTTGGTGATGATACGAACTAAAAAAAAGAAAAGTGGGGAGAAAGAAAACTGAAAAAACTTTTTTAAGTGTGTGAGGTGTGGGCTTTATATAGCCTTGTCTTTTGGTTGGTGAGTGGGCTTTCTCCCGTTCTTCTTGTCTTCTCGTCTTTTCAGAAAAGTTGACGTTTTCGATTCCGATTCGGGATTTGTTGTCGATTAAATTCAACTCGTCTTTTAATTTCTTCGTTTAATAGACTTGAGTTTCTTCGACTTATGTAAATCTTCCATCTTTGGTCCTTTTCTTCGATAAATCTTCGAATAGGCCCAGTGACTTCAAATCTTTTGCATCTCTTGGACAATAGACTTTATCTTGAGTCTTTTTCTTCAGTAAAACCCGTGCAATCCCATGTTTTCTTTAATATTCATCCGGTTGGCTCTGAAAACACAATAAACACAAAAACCACGCATAATTCCAAACAAATGATACTAAATACGTGTTTTGGTCTCGTTTTAGCCAGAATTAAGTGGTAAAAGGATGGGTGTTTACACACCTATCAACATATCATATACATCATCACATTTATTCACAGTAGATGAAATCTCATGAGCATATTTAAGAGTAGCAACTTGCATTACTTCGAGAGACACTATATGTTCTAAGAATCGGTCATACTCGGATAAAATCTTTTCTTTCTCAATTAAATGTTGTTCATAAGCATCATCCATTTCATAGAAAACTTTTTGAACTTCACCTATTTCAAAGCTTAGATTTCCCGCTAGATTATAGACTCCATTTTTAATATGTTTTACAAACGGAACGATCTCTTTATCAAACACCGTTTTCATGTGTTCGAAAGCCCATTTTCCAACGGTTTGATCCGTTGAAGTCGTACATTCCAGGATGACCTTGTCAAACTCGATAAGGTATCGCTCAATCTCTTCCAAGCTTAGCTTTACCGTACTTACCGGTGGAAGATTCTTAGGAATTTCCTTCGGTTCGTCCGAGTTAACGAGTGTAGGAAGTATACTAAGGCTTTCTCTAGTAGGCATGAAAGCGGATGTTTGGATAGATTTCTTTTGCATATTAAGTCGAGTTCTAAGATCTATTTTAGCATTTGTTGCATTCATTTGTGCATAGTCATATTCAGGATATGTAGGAAGTAATTTTAACCGATTCTCTTCATATGGTGTCATGCTCTCAGATTCATTTAAAAACACAATCGGATCTAATACCAATCCTAACATGGTTGCATCATAAAGTCGTGGGTTGTGGTGAAATGCTTGCTTTGCATACCCCGGGTTAGGTGGTAGGTCTATTAGACGCGATAAATTGAACTCTTGAAAAGAAGAATGAAACAAGTGTACTAAATGTGAAGCAGAGTATTGCTTTAAAAGAAAAATTTCAGTCTTTTTAACTCTCTCAGACGCTTTAATTTCTGTTTCAACTCTTTTAGACTCGAGAATTTCGAAATCCGTTTGTTGTTTTTGAAAATTATTAACGACTGACTCTTTTTCTTTGAGTTCTTTCGAAAGATTTGCTCTTAAACTCTCAATTTCTAGCAGATTATCCATTTGTACTTGCCTAAACCTATCAAATTCAGGATTGGTTAAGGTAGTGGACACTGGAGTTAATTCCAAGGCTTTAACCTTTTCCTTATGCAAAGCAAGCTCGACAGATAAAGTCTGCTTAACACTGAGGGTTTCAAGGACCACATTACTTATTTAGCTAAGCAAAGATGTCGAGACCATAACCAAATCAAGTTGAGCAAACGAATTGGTAGTCGTAATAGCTCCCGGTTGTGGTTCACTCAAAGCCTGGGGACTTGCATTGATATTGCTATCATTGTTTGTCTCCTCGATTGAGGTACTAACCACCGGAGGCTGTTCCGGATACGCAGACACTTGCTCAACTTGATAAGGTACAATACTAGTGTCCGTAGCAGTATTTGGTACCTCAGAAATTGTGTCAGCTCCATAAAGTGAAAGATTTTCCATGAGAGCTGCTTTGGCGGTATTGAGATCATCACAGTCAGAGTCGATGCATCCAAATCATCACATTGATATGTGACATTGTTTGTGATGGCTGATGTGAGACCGTCAGTGTCCGCGACTCCCAGATCTGCGAGAAATGCCAACTCTACTTCATTGAGCTCACGTCCTTGGGCTTGAGCATTCACCAAGTAGATATTCTCCTGAAACCATGTGTTATCCCTTTTCCTCTTGGGCTGCTTACACTCTCGGGCCATGTGCCCTTCCCCTTTTCAGTTGTAGCATATAATCATCTTTGTTTTGCTAGTGCTATTACCTCTTGTAGCAGCAGTGTTAGATGAACATGCACCAGCAGTAGATGAATTGGGTCTCCCCTGAAGTGGCTGCACCATGACTCTGCCATCTTGAATTGTAGCCTGTTGTCGAGAGTTAGAAGAGTTCCTTAACTGATTGTTAGTTATTGTTGGTCCTCTGTAACCTCGTTTGTTCAATGTTTGAGTGAGATAAGCAGACATTTGAGCAAGTATATCAGTAGGACTATCCTCTTGTCTAAACTCAGGGACAGGGATCTCATCATCACGATAGAATGTTGGTGCTGATTGAGCTACAAGCTGATTTGATGGAACACTAACTTGTTGTGAGTAATGGGGTTGAGGAGCCTCAAGTTGTTGAAAGGTTAGAGCAGGGTTTGTTGGAGGTTGATAAGGTGAATACTGGTGTGGAGCATAAGGTAACGAATGTGAATCTCCTTGTGATGATGTTGCTGGTTTCTTGTATTGTTGGTGATAAGATGTAGGCGGTTGTGGCAAGATTGAGTACTGTGGGAAGCTTGGTGTTTGATACAATGGTTGATAGGAAGATTGGTGTCCCAAAGCAGGCGGAGAGTTGTGATATGACAATGTAGGATGGTTTGCCATTAATGCCAATGGTTCTTGATAAGATCCCTGAGAGATGCGTTTTTGGATCACGTGTTTCTCGTGTTGTTGCAAGAAGGCATAGAGTTGATCTAAATTGTACTTGTGCAAATCTCGAATCATCTTAACATCGGTGACATATTGACTCCATTCTTGGGGTAACGTGTTCAAGAACTTTGTGTTTAGTTGAAACTGTTTAATCCTTAGATTATACACATTCATGTCATTCATCAAAGTAGTGAAACGCCAGTAGTAATTGTGAAGAGTCTCCCTGGAATGTATGTAAACCTATCAAACAAGTCATACAATTGACACTCTCATTCTTGCTTAGTTAGAGAGGTCCCTTGTAACAAAACAGCTAATCGATCCCAAAGATTCTTTGCCACTGTGTGTTCACTTATCATTCTATAGATATCGGGTGGAAGGGCTTGAAGTATTGTCTGAACGGCCCTTTCATCTGCATCGGCAATGATTTTGTTAGCATCGATCAACTCATGATACAACCTTTCCCTCGTCACATTGTTGACGGTAATTTCTCCCCAATCTAATGGACCTTTCTCAATTGATTGAAGAATAAGTCGACCATTGGGTTTGCCCATGATGTACGTTTTCATGCGACCTTTCCATGCTTCAAATAAATATTTGATGAGCAAAGGTGGGCGAGTGTCGGTACCCGAGATGATTGAGATATCGGTAAGCGAAGTCATTGTTGGCATATATGAATTTGAATTCATTTTATGATCCCTTGATTAAATATTATCAAAAATGATCGAACATTGAAATAAGGTTATGTGTTTTTATATTGTTGAATGAAAGATGTTGTTATCTTTTTGATGTGTTTGTTTTTGAAATTTACCAAATTACCAAATTAATGCAAGATAGAAAAATCCTCTAAGTTATGCAACTTTTATCCAAAACCAAATTCTATCGGAATGTGCAAGTGTCGGAATGTTGCTTCTATCGGAATGTCAATTTTATCGGAATGATTGCAAGTATCGGAATGTTGCTTCTGTCGGAATACCCTTTCTATCGGAATGAATGTTGGTTCTATCGGAATGTTGTCATGTCGGAATATCAATCTGTCGGAATGTCCTTCTATCTGAATATTGGATATGTCGGAATGTTGAGCTATCGGAATGTTGACCTGTCGGAATGTTTAGATCGCAATATGGCTAAAACAAGTTGGACAGAGTAACGTTTCAAAATCCCTTAAAAACTGTCGGAATCCGCGATCGCAATGAACGATCGGAATATCTCGTCGGAATAAGGTATCGGAATCCTTTGATCGCAAAGTAGAACCTTATGGTTATTGCGATCAAGCCACACTCACTTGTACTTTCCGATGGAAACACTTGCTAGAATTTCGGAATGATGAAAAACAAGAAAGTTTTGAACGTTTGATCCAAAAGATTTGTGTTTTAACCAAAACCAAGATACCAAAATCACTACGACATGAATAAAGAAGGTATTCGACTTAAGATTACTAACAAACACGAAAAAATTTTGATGCTTTGGCAATAAACAATCAAAAACCACACGTTATGCTTAAGAAAGCATAAACAATACAAAGACCAACCTATATTTCATCACATGATCTTGATACCAATTGTAGAACAATGATAATCTTTGTATTTCAAGAGGGTTGATGTATTTCTAGAGAGAGAAACTTAGAGAGAGAAATGAAAGAAACTATGTATATTAAAAGTGAGAAATGAAACAACCAACACCTCTTTCCATGGTGGAAAGAGGTTTATATACCCAAGTCCTCAATGGACTTGGGCCTCCGGCCCATGAACATGCTCATGGGTCGGGCTTAACATAAATGTAACTCAAATATTACTACGAGCCTATAACTATATTATTGGAGTGACCGAGACTTTCTTTATACGTAAAAACGTATTTCCAACATTTCAGTTTTCATATTCCGACTTGTGTTTTAGTTTCTTATTCCGAATAAGACTTGATACTCAAACTAAAACACTCGACTCACAGACAATAGCCTCAACTCATGACTCCACAAACAAACACTGCCTCGATTCAAAAACAAAACTGACACACCCTAGACTCGAACACCACACTCTCGACAAACCCACACTCCATAAACCCTCACTCAACAAAACCACACTCGACTCAAACAAGACTCTCGACTGATTCAAAACTCACATCCTATCATCCACACCTCGAAAACCAGACACAGACTCAGCATTCACAACACCCTCGTTCACAAAAACACCCAAGCCTCTTCAACAACCTCTCACCAACCAAACCAGACACAAGACTCCATTTTTTTAAACTGACTCTACTCCCACATCAACCCAAACCTCTCACGACTTAAACATCGACACACTCGACAGAAAGATCTCAGTCATAAAAAACTTTCATCGATCCCAAAACCAAAAATAGAAACAAAAAAGACCTACCTGAGACCCCTTCAAGGATCTTGAAGCTGCTGTCTTTTAAACGTTCTTCGTGCTTTGTTCTTTCTCGAATCATCTAGGGTTTGTTAGATTGGTCACGGATTAAGATCATCTTGAAGAGATTCATTCATCTTGTTTGTTTTGGTAAATGATTTGAGGTGAGGATTTAATTTGAGGGGCGGTGGAAACAAGAAAGTTTCTGTTGAGGGAGAAGAGAGAGAGCATCGAAAGTAGAAAGAGGCGGAGGTACCAAGGAAATATAGAGGCTGTGGTTGTTAGTTTCTAAGAGATAAATTAGGGTTTCCCTTATATTCTTATTATTTTACTGAGCCATATTATTTTCATTTGACTACGTCACGTAATCGTGTTTGGAGATATTCATTTAGTCATAGTATATGTGGGGATGAGTAACATGTCAACCGGGTAAAATTTTGGAGATATCATTGTTCGTATTAGCCGCTTATCCATTTTCGTTTTTTAAGGTGATTTGTTGGTTTTGAATTTGGTTAACGAATTTGAAATGGGCCACTTGTTTTTTTAATGTATTTGGGTGACAATTTGGTCATCACGGTAAACAAGGGCATGGAATCAACAGTTAAGCATGATATCAGCAACACGTCAGGGAATGTTACAAACATATCTTTTGATGACACCTTACACGTTTATGACGAAGAGCCTACTAACATGGTACAATGTAATGTTGTATATGATGTCTATGCCGATGAACTACCGCATGTTGAGCATTCCGAACCTGATTATGACAAACATGGGATGGAAAAGGGTGATAGTTTTACCACTTCAGATTCATCCGATGTGAGTCATAATGGGGGAGAGATTGTTCAGAATGCTATAGTTCATCATGATAAATGCTTGATGACTGCTTTGTTAACTGATTCTGATTCCAAGATTAAAGATCTTGAAACTATCGTAGCTCAGCAATCAAAAGATCTTGAGGATGCTAAACTAGAATTTTCTAAGAGAACTGACAAGTTTGAAACTTATTTTGAAAAACTTGAAAATTCAAACGTTGTTCTTGAACGAAAATTGGATCAAAAAGTTCTAGATTCTAAAGCTGAAAAGTATAATCTTTTGAAACAAGTCAAGTTGTTAGAATCTAAGTTGGTATCTTAAGACAAATTGCTAAAATATAACGATACTTTAAAAGCTCAGGTTCAAGAAAAGGTTTTTGCTATAGCTGCTTTGAGAAATGAATTAAGGAAAACTAAAGGAACTAGTGTGGACACTAAGCTTGAAAAACCATCAATCTTGGGGAAACCGCCTCAAATTCAGTCTGTTAGACAACCGACTGTATTTAGATCCGATCGATGATAAGTGTGAAAACACTCATCAATTATGATCCAAAAACCACTCAAAACACATCCAACTACATTATATTTAACTGAAAAAATATCATAATTACGTGGGTAATTGTGTTTTTGTGTTTTCAGGTAAACAAGTTACATTTTTGAGCAAACACGCGTTTTCAAGGATTTATTTGACAAAAAGACGAAGAAAAAGACGAAAGAGCTTTCAAGGACCAATCATGCCAAAATTACCAAGAAGGAGGACTAAACTTGTAACTTTCACAAAAATGAAGGATATTAATGAGTTTTACTTTAAACTCTTATACTTCATAAGTGACAAAATGGAAAGATGAAGGACCTAAAAAGAAAAAAAATATAAAAGTTTATTTAACTTTTATTACTTATTCGGTCAAATGACCAAGTCAATAATACCTTCACAATCACACGTCTTCTTAACCGAATAGAGAGAGAAAGATACATTCAGTTTCGTACTTTTTCTCCACCGAACCTACAAATCAATCTCAAGGAAGCTACATAAGGATTCAAGAAAAACTTTAAGAAACAAAATTGATCAGCTTTTCAGCCTCTACATGAAGATACCAATTAATTGAATCAAGAGTGGAAGACGAAGAAACCCCCAAATCGGATGAAGAATAAAGAACGATCTCAACCTCATATTTATAGGTGGCATGAAGTGATTGGACAAGACACGTCATACTCCTCCTCTCAGTCGTCTACAGATACACGAAGAGCACTTCATTTGGAACGGTTAGCATTAGGAGTATCTCTCACACATAGTTAGTTAGCTTTAGCAGTTAGGAGTAGTGTAGGTTAAGCCTTGATGTTTGTTAATAGTTGGTTAAAACAGTTGTAACTGATTTCTTAAACTCCATTAATGAAAGTTAATCATTCAATTTAGCTTATTCATTCTATTCTCTTCAGCTTATTTCTACCATAAGCTCTACTGAGCTTATGAACTGCTTACTCAACCTTTTCGATACATGTTCTTGCAGGCTTTAGTTACTTCATCAGTTTTTTGACTTTCAGTTACAAGCAATATAGTTTAACGTTTTAATTTCGGCCATTGATAAAAATCCATTTTCTTGTTCAAGTTTTTACAATTTTTACATTGTTTTCAATAGCTTATGACTCTGGCAATCTCTTTCATAAAGTTTCTTTTACAGAATGACTTACTCAAAGTAGCACTAAGATTTTCTTTTTAGTTTGATTTTTCATGAATAGATACAAGACTTCTTTTAAATAAGGTTTGGTTATGGTTGTTTTCAAACAATCAGCTTTCAAAAGTTAATTTCGACATTTAAAAAGTCATAAGCTCATAATAGTTTTTCAGAAGCTTATGATATCTCTTTTAATCGATTTAAACATATTAGAAGAGTAAAATTAGTTCAACAAGTTTTAGTTCAGAAGTTCGGTTGTCTTTAATGACGTTTATGCAGGTTCGAGTAATTTAAAGAATTCTTTTAGTTCATTAGTTAGTTTTGCAAAAGGATACAGACTTGTTCAAGTGAGCAGGTTTCAGAATCGTAAGATCTCGTCCAGTTTTTCTGTGTTTTGTTTTAATTTTGCAGGTGTTTTGATTAGCAGTTGATTAGATAGAGGATCAGTAGGCAAGTTCAACTGTTATATTCGAATTTGAAGGCGTAGATAGATTTAAGCGAGCTCAGCGCTCCGCTTCACATCAAAGGACTTGATCTTCGGATGAGCAGGTCAAGCACTTAGTTATTTTCTGCATTTTAGCGTAAAGATACTAGTAGATAATGCTAGCGTAATTCAGCTTGCAATCTGCTTACGTGTTCTTGTTAAATGCTGTTTAATAACTGTTAAAGTTCAGTTCTTCAATTCTCACATTACAACTTTATAAGTTTGCAATTTGTACCTAAAAACAAAGGAAATCAAGTTCAGTAGCTGCACCTTAGGTTCTGTTTCAGGTTCATTTAAGTGTAGGCTATTTAGCTTAGATTTTGCATTGAAATCGTCGATTTAGATAGATAGCTCTAGGCACTCATGAAGTAGTAAGTAGGGTCAATTCAGAGTTTACATTTGGGTTAATATTGAGTCTAGTTAGTAACTTGATTTCTCAAAGTATTAAGTGATTTAGGAAGTGAAATTTCTTGATTTCAGTAGTATGGTTAGTAGATGTTACTGATTTTCTGTTCAACTTGAATAACATAGTGAATTTAAGTTGTTTGGTATGAATTTGATAGTGGAGATAAGTAGTGTTTAGTGTAGTGTAAACTACAAAATAGATTAATTCACTTTAAGCGAATGAAAAAGAGTAGGAGCTGAGAGTTAAGAAGTGTAACATGTTTCTATTTCATTGTTGGCAGAAGTTTAGAAATTGGTCACATTTAGTCCTTCAGTTTGATAATACGCTTTTCAGCCACGGTCCATAGTTGGAATTAGTTATAACCATTTCGTTAGTATTAGTTTAACCAGTTAGTGGACAGTGAAAGTTCTTATTGGGCTTAGTTCTATTTTGGGCTTGTTGAAATTCGCTTAAGGTTTTTTTTACTTTGCCAATTACGTTTATTGATCTGATAGTTTTATGTTGTAGAATTAGAATTGATTTTGTTAAATAGATTTATATTAGTAGAACAAAACTGTATTTTCCATTTTTACATTTTGTGCATTTAAATGTTGTACTTGCAAAATGTTTTTAGTGTAGTATGTATATGTAGTGTATAGATATTATTTTACATTTTTAGGAGTTTTACTTGTTAAAGTTGTCAAAGTAGCTTAAATACCAATCAAGATTTTATAACCAAAAACAATAAAGTCAAGCTTGAAAATGTTATATCAATTCGATTAGATACCGAGAGAAACGATACTAAAAAAACAGAAATATTAAATGGCGCCGCTGCCGGTTCTTTTCGTGAAGATTAACGGTTTCGATTGAGACGTATTGAATTTTGGGATCCGTTCACTTTGTGGACGTTATTTTTACGTATTATAAATCAAAAACAAAAAAACAAAAAGATAAGAATATAAAAACAATAAAAAAACACAAAATCAATTCTTTTCCTAAAGAATTGAACCAAAAAATAAAAAATCCAAAAAGTAATCTTTTTCCTAAAAGATTACACCCAAAAATATATATTATATCGGTTTTCACCGTTTTTACGTACATATAGTATTTTTCTTAAAAAACCCAATAAATACAAAAATGTTTTTGATATATTATTATATGTAAATAAGTATACGTAGATACGAACACTTAATCCACATACTTCCATAAGTATTGCTTTTGTAATACACCGTGTTAGGGAGCGTTCCGGTCCTTGACACGTGTATCAATCAAACTTAATTAAGGCACAATAGATAAATACTGCAATCTACTTGATCTTGAGAAAGAGGCCACTATGTGGGGGGTATAAGGCGAGTGTATTTCACATTCTAAAGAAGCATGGTCTTAAGTGCTAGGCGCCTCGTTTCTCCGCTTCCTTGTGGGTCTTTCAAGAGTGATAGTGGTGAGTGGTGTGCCATCGAATTAGTATTTACATATATATATTTTCTTGTGGGTATTAATTATCGAACCTCGAGGGAGATAATCTCTTCTCCTTCAAAAGTCGACCGAGAGCTTATCACTCCTCGAGTTTACTTACACGTGTACTCGCACGCGTGTAACCATACCACCTTTGGTGTATTACTTCCTTCCCCGAGGAATCTTTAAACGTCATTCGCTTGTATATAAATTCGGCCACCTTGTTATACATGGATACTCGTTCCATGTTGGATATTTTGCAACAAAGATTCGCCAACGCTAATTATTCTCCTTG
Source organism: Glebionis coronaria (assembly GCA_025667525.1). NCBI lineage: Eukaryota > Viridiplantae > Streptophyta > Magnoliopsida > Asterales > Asteraceae > Glebionis > Glebionis coronaria. The sequence continues at coordinate 507,195,700 of CM046881.1, read as the reverse complement.
TTTGAATTGTGGTGGTCCACACGATACTTATTTATGTGATCAAAATAATGGCTATTATGGGGAGGGATATGCTTACAATGGAACCGAGAATCCTAATTTTCAACCTAACCTTCAAATGAACTATACTTGTAATGACTATATGGGATATTCCGGTTTTTCATCACAAAATTCACCATCATTTCATGATCAAACCTTTAATGAGCCATACCAAAACCAAGGATTTTCCAATTATGAGGGTTTTCAAAATAATGATAATTTTCACGGCTATAATCAAGAAATCTTTCATAATCAAGGGTTTTCAAACAATGAAGGCTTTCAAAATGATGAAAATTTTCAAGGCTATAATCAAGATACTTTTCAAAATCAAGGATTTTCACATTATGAGGGTTCTCAAAACGAAGGAAATTTTCAAGGTTGTAATCATGAGAACTTTCATAATCATGACTCTTTTCAAAACTATAATCCACCTAATTATGGAAATCCACCTCCACCTTATTCTTCGACTTACATGTGCGAGTTTTGTGGAAAAGAACCCCATTATGGTTATGATTGTCGACCAAGGGACCCGCCTTCTTATACCCCTAATATTTGCAATAAGTCGCATTCTATACTTGAGCAAATAAATGAGTTTATCGATGGCGTTTATAAGGAGTTTGATAGTAAGGAAGACATAACCTTAATGGAGATGCATAACACATGTATGTGGTTAAAGACAAGGATTACGTCTGCTGAGGGAGCAGAAATTAAGACTTGGCAAATTAATGATAAGGAAATCGGTGATATGTGTCGTGAATCATTGAACAAATTTTCTCGTCAACTCAGGAAATATTTAGATGATTTAATCTTTAAGACTGATATGATCGAGCTCGAGGAAGTAGAACAATATTTTGCTACTCGTGCTTGTTTGCTTAATTAATGCTTATATGACGATGATGAGGGACCTCTGATTTGTATGACACTTAATGATGGCACACCTTCATCACCTTTACCTAATATGGAACCTACCAACTCTTTAACCATGGGGGACGAGCCTCTTAGCACTAATACAAACACCGATTCGGATGAATTAACCGCCTCTAGTGTTGAGAACCTTATCCCAATCCAAAGAGAGCTTGATAGGGTTTCCAATGAACCATGTGACGAGCTTTGTATTGATACCTCTTCTCCTCATGATCACATTGAGATTTCATCACATGTTGACCTTCATGCTACTACTAGTGATTTTGGTGATTTTGATCTTGATGAATTGTTCAAAGAAAGAGATAATGAGATTGAGGAAGAGTTTGTGCAAGACTTGCCATAAATGGAGGATGATGATTGTGATTCTAGTGACGCATATTATGCTATATCATCTGATGACTTGTCTTGTCAAGATAACATTCCTAATTTGGATGAAGAATTTGTTCCTATAGGAACTATGGATCCTTCTCCTCTCCCACCTTATGATTCTTGTGATGTGACCTTTGATGATCCTTATGATAGTGATGATGAACCTTCTCTTTGTGATACACCAATATATGATTATTATAGTGATGATGAGTTTTCCACTTGTGAATCTTCATTTTTTGATGATCACACTTCCTTGAGTTTTGAGGAGGCACCAATCTTTGACATACCAATCTATGATGACTATAGTGATGAGGAGGGGTCTATCATTGATAAGAATAAGGAGGTTCTAAAGATTGAAAGATTGCTTAGTGAAGATGAGTTGATTAATGAGGAGATTGAGGCTTATCTTCAGAGAGATGATATTGTGGTTGATACATCTTCTTCTAATTGGGATGAGGACATTCATGAAATAGAGAGATTGCTTTATGAAGATTCCATTCTCACTCAACTTTCTCATGAACCTTCACATATTACTCTTTCTTACCCACCTTTTGATGATGATGAAGAGCCTAACATGGACATAATAGGTATGAATGTTTTGATACCTACACCTTCCTTGTCTCATGATGCTTTGATCACTAAGGGGGAATCTTATATGTTAGATACGAGTTCATCTTCTTATTTTCCCATGAAGGGAAAGGTTTTTGATCCTGGGATACGTATGTTTGGGAAAAATTGGTTTTCATCTACTCCACTTACGAGTGTGATTTCGATTGATATGGGCTTCTCGTATGAGCTTACTTTGGTGATGCTACCTACTTTGGAGTTGTTCACATGTAGAGATGGAAACTATGTATTTGATCCTGGTGTGCTTCCTATTTGATAGATTTCATATGTTTGACAAACTTGAGACACGTTGGACCGTTCCGTTTATCGAGGCAGATATTGTAAATCTTATAGTAAATGGCAACGTGCTAAGTTTGAGTGTATCATGTGAGATGTGCTTCAAAGTGATATCCTTTATTCTCCATGATGGTTTCCCCAAGAACAACTTAATTCAGGGCCGAGTCGAGCTAGAGACTTAGGGTTAAAAAACTCAAGCATTGAATAACTAGGTTAGAAAACGTAGAGTAGATCTAAATAGGTTAGGCTTAATTAAGAGGATGTTATAGGAGAGTTGAAGTGGAGGGTGCCTTTTTTCGTCTTTTGGTGTTTGTTTCAAGGGTTGCTTTCTCACATTTCATGCTTGGAGCTTATGGAGGAGGCCCGTGTATCCGGTTCACTTCGATTAGTTTTTGCTATTGTGATATTCAACACTTGTGCTTAAAATGAATACCCTTTAGTTGTCTCTTCCTTAGCTTGAGTTAAACAAAGTACGCAATGTCATAAGTGTAGGGGAGATTACTCCAATACTCTTAAACAATGAGGACAATGTTTATCTTAAGTGTAGGGGGTCTTCTATCGAAGTGACCTTACCTAGACTTTGTAATTGACCTTCATGATAACTTGAAAATTAATTTTTCAAACATTTTTCAAATTTTTGATCTACTTTGGCCACCAAAAATATGCATTCATAATTTTTGCATCAATCATTTTTCACTTGCATAACACATTTGCATTGTATATATTCTTCTTTTATTTTTCATCAAAAAAATACATAAAAAGAAAAAATAATAAGGGATATGGTTTAACAAATTTAGATTTCTTTGACATATTAGGCCCGCCATGGATACTTTGACTCAACCCGAGTTTGCTTATCTAAGCTTACTCTAGCTAGTATCCTTAACCATATAGTCCTTCATTGGTCTATTAGGCTAAGCATCCACGACTCTCATTATTTGAGATTTTAAATTTGTGGAGAATGGGAGATGATAGAGTTGAAGCAAGTATAAAAGAGCTAGATAAACTTCATGACAATTACTTGTGGCTAAACCCTTCTCTTTCTTTGCCTCTATTTTCTTCGCATGTATATATGTTAATAAATAATCAAGAACGGTTTTAATTGGTTTGTAGTCTCTTATGCATTTTTGACTAATCATTTGTGGTTGGTATAACTACGTCTTAAGATTCTAAGTTAGAACGTTTTATGTGTACTAGGCTTATGTCATGCTTAATACTTAGCGGGTGTTTTTCCTTTTATTCTTTTCAACTTTCTTTGTGAGGAATAAAGAAAAATAAGAGCGGCTTATGAAAAAAATGAGTGGCTAAAAAAAAGAGAAAAAGAAAAAGAAAGAACAAAAAATAATTATACAAGACTCCCAAGAGGGGCAGAGAAGTGTTAATTATAGTAGCTATTGAATTCCAATATTACCTTGACGGTTTGCGGGGATTTAATAGTTGCTCTAATCCAATATTACCTTGACGGGTTGCGGGATTGAAGATCCAAGGTCTCAAAAAGGCGGCGGATATAAATTATTGCGTGAGTTTTATTTTTCTTTCCTTAGCGAGTGTGTAGCTACTTATTAATGCATGACATAAGGATTTTACACATAAGGAATGACTTATTATTTTTGAGTCGGACTTATATTAATTGTGAGCGGTTTTTCGAGTAATGGATGAGAAGATTACTTAGGATTAAAACATTGCTTCCTTATTTTTGAATTTTACAGTTCTTATACTTCACGCTTTAAATAATGAAAAATTTGCTCTCAAAAGCAATTTGCTCAAATAATAATCGGTTCCACATTTAATTGTCATGAATAAGTTGATGCACTTTTTACTTGTGAATGCAATGATCCCATTTTTAAGCTTGGTATGGGGAAAGTGAAACTTGAGGGTGATAAGTGTTCATGGTACCAAAAGCCCTAATTAAAGTCTTCGATTTCTTTATGAGTTATTTCCATCAAAATCATTCTGGTGAAATCCAAATATATATAAATAAGATTGTTTTCCTTGCATTGCATTGTGAATATTCAAAATCATTCATCATGTAGTATAGTATAGTTTATTAAATCATAGAATAACCAAGGTGGATTAATTATTAGAAAAGTGCACTCTAGAGCTTTGAAATACTACATTAGATGAGGCCATGGCAATGGTCAAGTGGAGGGGAGTTGATAAGTGTGAAAACACTCATCAATTATGATCCAAAAACCACTCAAAACACAGCCAAATACATTATATTTAACTGAAAAAATATCAGAATTACGTGGGTATTTGTGTTTTTGTGTTTTCAGGTAAACAAGATACATTTTTGAGCAAACACGCGTTTTCAAGGATTTATTTGACTAAAAGACGAAGAAAAGGACGGAAGAGCTTTCAAGGACCAATCATGCCAAAATTACCAAGAAGGAGGACTAAACTTGTAACTTTCAAAAAAATGAAGGATATTAATGAGTTTTACTTTAAACTCTTATACTTCATAAGTGACAAAATAGAAAGATGAAGGACCTAAAAGAAAAAAAAATAAAAAAGTTTATTTAACTTTTATTACTTATTCGGTCAAATGACCAAGTCAATAATACCTTCACAATCACACGTCTTCTTCACCGAATAGAGAGAGAAAGATACATTCAGTTTCATACTTTTTCTCCACCGAACCTGCAAATCAATCTCAAGGAAGCTACATAAGGATTCAAGAAAAACTTTAAGAAGCAAAATTGATCAGCTTTTCATCCTCTACATGAAGATACCAATTAATTGAATCAAGAGTGGAAGACGAAGAAACCCCCAAATCGGATGAAGAATGAAGAACGAGCTCAACCTCGTATTTACACGTGGCATGAAGTGATTGGACAAGACACGTCATACTCCTCCTCTCAGTCGTCTATAAATACACGAAGAGCACTTCATTTGGAACGGTTAGCATTAGGAGTAGCTCTCACACATAGTTAGTTAGCTTTAGCAGTTAGGAGTAGTGTAGGTTAAGCTTTGATGTTTGTTAGTAGTTGGTTAAAACAGTTGTAACTGATTTCTTAAACTCCATTAACGAAAGTTAATCATTCAATTCAGCTTATTCATTCTATTCTCTTCAGCTTATTTCTACCATAAGCTCTATTGAGCTTATGAACTGCTTACTCAACCTTTTCGATACATGTTCTTGCAGGCTTTAGTTACTTCATCAGTTTTTTGACTTTCAATTACAAGCAATATAGTTCAATGTTTAATTTCGGCCATTGATAAAAATCCATTTTCTTGTTCAAGTTTTTACAATTTTTACACTGTTTTCAACAGCTTATGACTCTGGCAATCTCTTTCATAAAGTTTCTTTTACATAATGACTTACTCAAAGTAGCACTAAGATTTTATTTTCAGTTTGATTTTTCATGAATAGATTCAAGACGTCTTTTAAATAAGGTTTGGTTATGGTTGTTTTCAAACAGTCGGCTTTCAAAAGTTGATTTCGACATTTAAAAAGTCATAAGCTCATAAAAGTTTTTCAGAAGCTTATGATATCTCTTTTAATTGATTTAAACATATCAAAAGAGTAAAATTAGTTCATCAAGTTTTAGTTCAGAAGTTCGGTTGTCTTTTATGACGTTTATGCAGGCTCGAGTAATTCAGAGAATTGTTTTAGTTCACTAGTTAGTTTTGCAAAAGGATACAGACTTGTTCAAGTGAGCAGGTTTCAGAATCGAAAGATCTCGTCCAGTTTTTCTATGTTTTGTTTTAATTTTGCAGGTGTTTTGATTAGCAGTTGATTAGATAGAGGATCAGTAGGCAAGTTCAACTGTTGTATTCAATTTTGAAGGCGTTGATAGATTTAAGCGAGCTCAGCGCTCCGCTTCACATCAAAGGACTTGATCTTCGGATGTACAGGTCAAGCACTTAGTTATTTTCTGCATTTTAGCGTAAAGATACTAGTAGATAATGGTAGCGTAATTGAGCTTGCAATCTGCTTACATGTTCTTGTTAAATGTTGTTTAATAACTGTTAAAGTTCAGTTCTTTAATTCTCACATTACAACTTTTTAAGTTTGCAATCTGTACCTACAAACAAAGGAAATCAAGTTTAGTAGCTGCACCTTAGGTTCTGTTTCAGGTTTATTTAAGTGTAGGCTATTTAGCTCAGATTTTGCATTGAAATAGTCGATTTAGATAGATAGCTCTAGGCACTCATGAAGTAGTAAGTAGGGTCAATTCAGAGTTTACATTTGGGTTAATATTGAGCCTAGTTAGTAACTTGATTTCTCAAAGTATTAAGTGATTTAGGAAGTGAAATTTCTTGATTTCAGTAGTATGGTTAGTAGATGTTACTGATTTTCTGTTCAACTTGAATAACATAGTGAATTTAAGTTGTTTGGTATGGATTTGATAGTGGAGATAAGTAGTGTTTAGTGTAGTGTAAACTACAAAATAGATTAATTCACTTTAAGCGAATGAAAAAGAGTAGGAGTTGAGAGTTAAGAAGTGTAACGTGTTTCTATTTCATTGTTGGCAGAAGTTTAGAAATTGGTCACATTTAGTCCTTCAGTTTGATAATAGGCTTTTCAGCCACGGTCCACAGTTGGAATTAGTTATAACCATTTCGTTAGTATTAGTTTAACCAGTTAGTGGACAGTGAAAGTTCTTTTTGGGCTTAGTTCTATTTTGGGCTTGTTGAAATTCGCTTAAGGTTTTTTTTACTTGCCAATTACGTTTATTGATTTGATAGTTTTATGTTGTAGAATTAGAATTGCTTTTGTTAGACAGATTTATATTAGTAGAATAAAATTGTATTTTCCATTTTTACATTTTGTGCATTTAAATGTTGTACTTGCAAAATGTTTTTAGTGTAGTATGTATATATAGTAGTATAGATATTATTTTACATTTTTAGGAGTTTTACTTGTTAAAGTTGTCAAAGTAGCTTAAATACCAATCAAGATTTTATATCCAAAAACAATAAAGTCAAGCTTGAAAATGTTATATCAATTCGATTAGATACCGAGAGAAACGATACTAAAAAAACAGAAATATTAAGCGACCAAAATCCTCGATACCGCGCTTTGCCTCCCTAGTTGATATGGTTCATCTTTCTAGACCAGTCACTCCACCCAATGTGACTAAAACAGCTTTTGCAAGACCTAATCACATGATTGCCTCTAGCCTCTCTAGACATAGTCCAAAAAACACGTCTCGAACTAGTTCAAATGACGTTCACCATAAATTTGGTCTAAGGGAAGCTAAGCAAAAGACACAAGTAAGAGATAGGAAATTCAAACCTAGTCAGATGCCTTCTAGATTACCCAACACTGCTAATCGTAGCATGTCATATACTAGGAGCATCAATCAATCATCTAGGGACAAGATTTTACTCCCGTGAATAAAAAAAAACAAAACCCTAACAATGGCAGCGGCGGCTACCCCCTGGATCTCCACCATTAACCTTTGATCTACTACCCTTCGGTCATTAGTGCGTCTAAAGGACCTGGCGTCTTGTGAGTGTCGTCCTTGTGACTGATCTCAAGGAACGAGCTTCTTTATTCGCTAGTAACCCGAAGCCATAGAAATCAAGGTTTTTTTGGGTCGATCTGTTTTATCGCTCTGCTTGATTGTGGATCTCATACCCTGGTTGTTTTCCTGGTTCTGATCTTGTTTTTTCTCCATTCACTTTATAACCCTTGATTACTGAGGACTGTCACTGATTGTGACTGCTTACTGTGCGACTAATTCGACGTAGTTGAAGAGTTAGGGTTTCAATTCTTTGAATTGATTCCATAAACTGGTTTGATATTCATTGGTCGCTTAGTACTCATTAACAATCTTTGTTGTGTCTTCTAATCCTGGTTCATCGAGGATCGACGAGAAAATTAAGGTAGGTTCCAGCTGCAGCTAGGGTTTTGTGCTTCATATTTTTTAGGGTTTGCTGTTCTTTTTTCCTCTGTGCATTATGGGAGAGGCTGATTGGGTGAAAGTTAACTATAATAAGCGGCGTAATGTTTTTTATCGACTCCAATTTCCTAGAGACCATGGTTCTTCTTCTGATGATCTTGCGAAGATTTCGTTATCTGTTTACGTATCAAACTTTCCAACGCATCTCACTATGCGTGAACTATGGAATATATGTGGTAAAGTTGGAACTCTTGCTGATGTTTTTATTGCTAATCGAAAGAATAAATTAGGGCAAGCATATGCGTTTTGTCGATACATCAAAGTGGGGAATACAGTTGATCTTATAGTTTCTCTGTGTAAAATTAGGATCGGGAAACTTCGCTTGCATGCTAACGTAGCTAGGTTTGCCAGGAATAATGCTGCTAGGTCAGAACCAAAACGTGTTGTCAAAACCACTAATTTTGGTGTCACTGCTAATGTTACAAATGACAAGGGTTCCTCATATGCTAATGTTGCGAAGGGCTCCGTGGTTGGCGACGCTTCGAGTTCTAAGCCATCACCTGCACAGGATGTGCTTGTTCCTATCTCGATTTCTATAGATCATCTACAACCAACTACTTTTCCCTTGGCTGTTTTAGGATGCTACAAAGATTTTTGGGCGATCTCAAATGCACAAGTGATGTGTCGAAGTGAAGGTTTCCTGGATGTTTCATTTAAATATCTAGGAGGTTTATGGGTGTTGTTTGAATTCCAATCTATTGAAGCTCGGGATAAGTTTCTTACGCATGAGGGAATTTTGACGCGGTTCTCTTCTCTTAAATTATGGCATGATGATTTTGTCATTGATGAAAGACTGATTTGGTTGGAAGTTGAAGGTGTCCCGATTAGGGCTTGGGAACATGAAGTATTTGAAAAAATATGTGCCAAGTGGGGCGAGGTTATTTTCATGGATGATTCGGACAAATGTAATAGGCTTAGTAAGCGGGTGTGTATTAAATCATCTCATCACCTCTTGGTCTTTGCTACTATCATGGTGACGCTTTGTGATGCCACATACTCTATCCGTGTTAGGGAGTTATGCAGTTGGACTCCTAGTTTAAACGATGATAAGGAGTATGCTGAAGACAGTAAATATGATGATCAAGACGATGATTTATTGGGTAACTCAGATAATGGGGATGTATCTGTGGGGGACTCTGAGGAGGATGGTAGTTTAGGGAATGGTGCTCCGATCCTCAACGCATCTGGTTCTCCAAATGTATTGGAGAGTGAATCAGTTGTTGTTCCCAATGCTCATCCTGAGGGTGAAATTGGTGCGACCAGTACAGGCATTGATAGTGATCCGTTTGGTCTGGGTGATTATATTGAGAAAAGTAGCAAGCGTAAGTCTGAGGGGGGTGTCGTTCGTTCAAAACTTCCAGGCCCAGATCCATCTCCAACTCTGGGATGTTTTGAGCCAAAGTGTGACCAGAAAGCTGATTCTGTCTCTCACTGCTCTTCTTCTTCACACAATAAGGAAAATAGTACTAGTACGCATACGGGTTTCTCCATGGTTGAAAGGCTTCAAGAGACTATAGAAGTTGGCTCGACTCTCGGACTTAATATGGATGGTTGTGAAACTACCTTGAAAGCATTGATTGCTGGTAATGGAGATGTCAAGGTGAATAAATGAATTCGGTCTCTCTAAACATTCAAGGTTTCGGTGATTCCAATAAGAGAAGATGGGTGAGTAGTTTGTGTCATAAATTTAGGGTTAATTTTTTAGCGATTCAAGAAACAAAAATGTTGCAGATTGATTTATGGAAGGTTCGTCAGGCATGGGGTAACAGTCAATTTGATTTTGCTGCTTCTCCGTCTAGAGGGCTTTCGGGTGGTATCTTGTGTGTTTGGAATAATGCCCTCTTTCATAAATCCAAAATTAGTAGTCATGATAATTTTGTGGTTGTTGAGGGCCTTTGGGCTCAAACTGATGTACGTCGCATGTGGATTGTTGTTTATGCTCCTCAAGATTTTGCTCAAAAAATTTCTCTATGGTCCTCTCTCTCTAACCTTATATCTGGCTGGGTTGGGAGCATTATGATTATGGGGGATTTTAATGAAGTTCGTGAAGCAGCAGAGAGGTTTGGATCGGTTTTTAACAACAGGCAAGCTGATGCCTTTAATGATTTTATTAGTAACTCCCTTCTCACTGACATTCCTCTAGGGGGTTATAACTTTACTTGGTCTGATAAGAGGGGGACTAAGATGAGTAAGCTTGACAGATTCTTGGTTTCCGATGGTTTTCTTGAATCTTTTCCTAACATCAGTGGTGTCGTTCTGGAGAAAGGGATTCCTGATCATCGTCCCATTCTCCTAAAAGTTTTTGAGGTTGATTATGGTCCAATTCCTTTTAGATTCTTTCATTCTTGGCTTGAGATTGAAGGTTTTCGTGATCTAGTTTCTAATACGTGGAGTAATTCTGGCATAGTAGAGGATAATGGGATTATTTTGTTTAAGAGGAAACTTCAACATCTTAAAAGTGTTATTCGGGAATGGATAGCTAATTACAAAGCGAAATCCTTGATTGTTAAGAAGGATCATCAATCCAAGCTCTCAGATATTGATAATAAGATTGATCAAGGGATAGCTTCTGATGAGGACTTTATTCAGCGACGGGAATCCTGCAAGATGTTATATGATATTGATCGTATTGAGTCTAAAGACATTGTTCAAAAAGCAAAGGTCAAGTGGGCTGTGGAAGGTGATGAGAACTCAAAATGTTTTCATAGCATGTTGAAGAAAAAGAGACGTCAGCAAGCTATTAAAGGGGTTTTCATTAACGGTGACTGGGTTGAAGACCCTAATCGAGTGAAGGAGGAATTTTACTCTCATTTTGGTCAACGGTTTAGTCAGGACTCCAACATGTCGGTCCTTCTTGAAGGTGATATGCCCAAGGTTCTTCCAAGTGATCTTAGCGATTTCGTTGAGAGGCCTGTTTCCAATGATGAAATCAAAAGGGCTGTTTGGGACTGTGGAGGTGATCGTGCTCCTGGGCCTGATGGGTATTCATTTAAATTCTTTACTGCTTTTTGGGACATTATACGGGATGACGTATATCGATTTGTGCATGATTTCTTTTGGTATGGTGCTTTTCCTAAGGGTTGTAACTCCTCCTTTATCGCTTTGATTTTGAAGCTCACAAATGCAAGGTTTGTCTCAGACTTTCGGCCCATTAGTCTTATTGGACGTCAATATAAGATTATTGGTAAAATCCTTGCTAATAGGCTTAGTTTAGTCATTGATCATTGTGTTAGTCCAGAGCAAACTGCCTTCATCAAAGGAAGAAATATTCTTGATGGTCCGCTCATTTTAAATGAAGTTATTGCTTGGCATAGGAAGCGTAAGAGGGATCTTATGGTGTTTAAAGTTGATTTTGAAAAAGCTTTGGATTCCGTACGATGGGATTATTTGGACTTGATCATGATGAAGCTTGGGTTTGGTTCTAAATGGCGTAGTTGGATTCTTGGATGCTTCAAGAATGCTAGATTGTCGGTCTTAGTGAACGGCTCCCCAACTCAGGAATTTGATCTTCAAAAGGGGCTTCGTCAAGGTGATCCGCTATCGCCTTTTCTTTTCATTTTGGCTATGGAAGGTCTTCATGTGCTCTCTTGCAAAGCAGAATCACGTGGTCTTTTTAAAGGGGTCTCTCTTGGGGACATCTTATCTATCTCGCATCTTATGTTTGCGGATGATGTCATCTTTTTAGGGGAATGGTCCAATGAGGGTGCTTCTAATTTACTGTGTATGTTGCGTTGTTTTTATCTCATTTCGGGTCTTAAAATTAACGTCAACAAAAGTAGTATCTTTGGCGTAGGTAAGACGGAGGGAGAGGTTTCTGCTATGGCTCTCTCTCTTGGTTGTGTGCATGTTAAAGCTCCTTTTAAGTACCTCGGGGTGCTTGTTGGTGGCAGTATGAGCCGGCGTTCCAGTTGGGAGGATGTTATTACTAAATTCCGATCTACTTTGGCTCCGTGGAAGGTGCGTCTTCTCTCGGCTGGAGGTAGGTTGTCTCTTATTAAATCGGTTCTTAGCAGTCTTCCTATTTATTATATGTCGATTTATATGATGCCCGCTTCTGTCCAAAAAGAATTGGAGTCTTTAAGAAGGAATTTTTTCAATGGTGGTGACGTTGATGTTCGAAAAATGACTTGGGTCAGATGGAAGAAGTGTCTCGCGTCTAAGGATTTGGGGGGCTCGGTATTGGTAGTATATATGGTCTCAACATCGGTCTTCTCTTCAAATGGGCTTGGAGGTTTATGTGTAGTTCTTCTGAGCTGTGGGTTAAGGTCATCAAGAATATCTATGGGGATCGTGGTGGCATTTCTGATGGTTTATATCCTCGAAACCAATCGACTTGGGGTGGTATTCTTTCTGCCATTCGCAAGCTTAACCAGAAAGGTATTGATCTCTTCTCTTTATGTACTCGTAAGCTAGGAGACGGTAAGAAGTGCAGGTTCTGGGAGGATGTCTGGATTGGTCTGTCTCCTCTCAAAAGTACTTTCCCGCGTGTTTATTATTTGGACGTGGATAGAAGCTGCATGGTTGCTGATCGCTTCTCGAATAATGGTTGGGCGCCTTTGCTAAGACGGCAGCCTAGAGGTGGTGTCGAGGATTCGCAATTTAATGACCTTCGGGCTCTACTTCAAAATGTTGTTTTATCAGATTCGCGTGATTCTTGGACTTGGTCCTTAAATGCTTCAAAAGGGTTCTCAGTCGCGTCTGTGCGCTCTCTTGTGGATTCGAATCTTTTGGACTCTTCTCCTACAGCTACGAGATGGAATAAACTTATGCCCATCAAAATCAATGTTTTCATTTGGAGGTTGGCTCTAAATAAACTTCCCACGCGGGTTAATTTGGATAGGAGGGGCATTGACTTGGACTCGACTCTTTGCCCTTTATGTTTGGAAGATGTAGAAACTGTTAATCACATTTTTTTCTCTTGTGAATTGGCGTCTATCCTGTGGGGAAAGTTCGCTTCTTGGTGGGAGATTGACCTTCCAGTTTGCTCTTCTATTGACGATTGGTACGGGTAGATTGACTCTTTACACATCTCGCGGGGGTCTAAGGTTGTAATCGAAGCAGTGGGAGGTACGATTTTATGGTGCATTTGGAAGTTTAGGAATGATCTTCTCTTTTCGCATACTCCGATGAAGAAGTCCTGTGTATGGGACTTGATTCTTTCGTCCTCTTATCTTTGGATTTTTTCTCGAAATCATAATTGTAAGTTTAGGTGGGATTGTTGGTTGCGTAAACCTTTGGATTCTTTTTCTCCCTTGTAATGTTTTTCTAGCTTTTAGCTAGCCTTAATAAAATTGTCGTTCAAAAAAAAAATCAATCATCTAGGAATTCTAGATCTTACTCGAACATTAAATATGCTACTTGTAAAACATGTAGGAAATGTGTCTTTAAGGCAAATCATGACTCTTGTGTCAAGAAATTCCTCCATGGGGTGAACTCCCATGCTAGAATTAAAACCCAGTGGTTAGCTAAAATTAAACCCATCGGTAAAGTTTGGCGCCCCACTGGTAGAACTTTCACTCTTGTAGGAAACGAGTGCCCTTTAACTAGGATAGTCTTCAATTCTACTAAGACTACTTGGGAGGAAATTGAAAATGATGATACATCATTTAAGCCTGAACTTAAGGTTTTCTATGAAAGGAAACGTTTGCCAGCTAAGACAAGTGAATCATCTCCTCGGGTCACCTCTGGCACAAGGAAAGAAAATTGTGAATCCCCGCATGGTTCTAAGATAGATATCGCTAACCCATATAAAAGTATACAAACTCCAACTGAGAATGCAGGTACCAAAGTCAAGGATCAACAAAAACAAACCGGTCCGATCTTTGTACACCGTTCAACTAAGGACACTCTCAGAGTTTGGTTACTGAAGAAGCTGATATCAGAGAAACAAGTGTCTCAGAGGATTTGTAGTTAAGCTAGTGTAAATGGCTCATAGTCAAATCACAGTCTGTGACCCGATCTTCAAAGGAAGGGAAGTTTATCTCGTCAACGATAACTTACCCTCAAAATAAGAAATTAAATTTTCTCGGACACGAGCTTATATTAAAACTATTTAAAAGGTTTTAAGATCGTATACATGGCTTATCATTAAATATTAGACGATAACCCGATCTTCAAAAAGAGGAAAGTTTATCGCCGATGATAAACTTATCCTAACAAACGAGAAATTAAATTTTCTCGGACAAGAGTTTACGTTAAAACTATTCCAAGGTTTTAAGCTCGTGTAAAATGGCTTATCGTTAAATTTCAGACGATGACCCGTACTTCAAAAAAAGGAAAGTTTATCGCCGATGATAAACTTATCCTCAAAAACGAGAAATTAAACTTTCTCGGACACGAGCTTACATTAAAACTATTCAAAAGTTTTAAGCTCGTGTATATGGTTCAGTGTTAAATATCAGACGATGACCCGATCTTCAGAGAAAGGAAAGTTTATCGTCGATGATAAACTTATCCTCACAACGAGAAATCAATTTTTATCGGGCATGAGCTTATATTAAAAACATTCGAAGTTTTTAAGCTCATGCACAAAGGCTTGCAGTCACATGTCAGATTGTAACCTGCGATTCTAAGAAAGGAAAGTTTATCACCGATGATAAACTTATCCTCATTAACGAGAAATTAATTTTTTTCTCGGACACGAGCTTACATTAAAACTATTCAAAGGTTTTTAAGCTCGTGTAATGGTGTATAACTATATTTTAGATTATGCCCCGAACTTCAAAGAAAGGAAAGGTTATCGCCGATGATAACTAATCCTAACAACGAGAAATTAATTTTTCTCAGGCATGAGCCAATATTGAAAACATTCGAAGTTTTTTATGCTCATGCACAATGACTTACAGTTAAATATCAGACTGTAACTCGGACTTCAATTTTAGGAAAGCTTATCTATAATGATAACTTATCCTCGTAAGGGAAATTAATTTTTCTCGGTCATGAGCTTGTTTTAAAACATTCCAAGTTTTAAGCTCATAAAGGGAAGTGTATCTTTTAAATAAGAGAACTTTTCCTCATAACGAGAAATTCACCTTTCTCGGTCATGAGCTTTTCGTTAAAACATTCAAAACTTTTTCAAGCTCATGAAAACGACTTCTAAGTAAATGTCAACTTAGGACTCGTTCTTCAGTTAAAAGGAAAGTTTATCGCCGATGATAAACTTATCATCACAACGGGAAGTTTACAACTTCTCAGACTTGAGCTCGATTTGTAAGATATTCAACATCTTAAGCTCAAGTAATTGGTTTTCAAAACATTGAACATAATTTTTCGAGAATTTCTCAAGAGGTTTTTCTAAATCCTTCAAAATTGTGTGTTCAAAAATGTTTTTGATAAAAAGAGCATGTCTTCTGGAATCGATAATATTTACGATACTAGAAATGTCATTCAATAATGACACGGGGTTGTAAATAAAGTTCGAGCAGAAGTTCAAATGTTTTAAAACATGCTCAAAATGGCTTGCTATTATTTTCGATAGTAACCCGCTTTTCAAATTAAAGTCAAGCATTTCATCGGAAAGCTTTGACTAAATGATACATATAGATTTTGCTAGTTGAAAAGTTTGTTTTCTCGGTATCTCTTCGAATTGATTTCCGGTTAATTGTGCGACTCAGTTGTTCTTGGTGAATCGAAAGAAAGGTTGTCTTTGTCTAAATCTAATGAAAAATAAATACTTGAAACAAATAAGAATAAAATAAAGACGGTAAAAAGAAACAATGAAAGATAAAAACTTGACGAAAATTAAATGACGAGAAATTAAAATGGAAATAAAGTAAATGACGCAAACTAAAACTTAAACTAAAAGGAAGGCAAGTAAAAATGCAAATAAGGAAAAAGGCGGGAAAAGTAAAGTTTAAAACTAAAAACTGGAAAACATTCATTCGGAATAAAACAGTTCATCCGGAATATGTCACTTATCCGGAATAAACTATTTGATTCGGAATAAAGTGTTTGATCCGGAATAAAAAGAGAAAAGAAGTTGATCCGGAATAAAAAGTTTGATCCGGAATAAAAAGAGAAAAATGGTTCATTCGGAATACGGCCCTTGATCCGGAATAATCAATATTCCGGATGAAAGACTTGATCCGGAATAATCAATTATTCCGAATGAAGTGGCTGATCCGGAATAACAGACATTCTGAATGAAGTGATTGATCCGGAATAATAGATATTCCGAATAAACAACTTTGATCCGGAATATTTGAGATATTCCGAATAAACAACTTTGATCCGGAATAAATGATATTCCGAATAAAGGGACTTTGATCCAGAATGATTAGCTTAATTCGGAATCTGGGAAAATATGAACACGAAGAACAATGAAGAATGAATAGAACACGAATTTAACCAAAACTAATCAAGATAAACCAAAAGATTAAATCAAACTAACCACAAATGATCAACTAACAATAATCAATCAAAACAAATCAACAAAACCAACAATCGTAACCAAAATAATCAAAACCCACTTGATCAAAACCATAAAAACTCAAGAACATGAACAATGAAGATGAAGAACAAATCAAACAAGAAAGGTAGAAGGAGATTAACAATAAAGCAAAGATTAACAACAATTAAAAGTAAACTTACTTGGAAATTAAATGAATTAAAAGTACAATACATGAAATTAAGGTGCAAGAATAAAAATGGTGGAAGAATGGGTTGTCAAGCCACCAACAACTACAAATGAAATGAAAGAAAAGTATATATAGGGAGATTAGGGAGGAGCTTAGGAAGCTTCCTCCCTCTTTCTTCTTTCTCTAATTGCATGCTTAAGTCCTTAATCTTCTTTAATCTTTTGACTTCAATGACTTTGTCTTGGGATTTCTTTAAACTCGTTTTGAATTTTCTTCGTAAATAAGACTCGAGTTCTTCGGCTTTTAGTAAACTTCCGTTTTTTGACTTTTTCTTCGATAAATCTTCAGAATTGGTCTTGGACTTCCGTTCTTTTTCCACTCTTGATTTCTTGACTTCGTCTTTCCTCTTTTTCTTCGATAAAAGCCCGTAAATGCCAGTGTTTTCTCCACTTTTCACCTTTTCGTCCTAAATCACAACAAAAACACAAACCACGCATAATTCCGACATAAATGAAATAAAATACACGTTTTGGCTTGGTTATTATTGTAATTAAGTGGTAAAAAGATGGGTGTTTACACACCTATCAAATCCCCTACACTTGACCATTGCAATGTCCTCATGCAATGCATTAGTTACAAAGCACGTTTACATTTTTCATCATAATCAATCCACGTTGGCCTTTATTAAAGAGATAGAAAATTATAAACATTCAAAGTAAAGAAATCAAAAGCATACCTCGGGTTTTGGAAATGTCATGAATGATCATCATCCTCAAGTTTTCACTTTCTCCAAACCAAGCTTAAAAACGAGATCATTGTTATTATAAGTTAGCAAACTAACACGAACTCATGTGGGCCAATTATTCACTTAGACTCCCTTATTCCTAGGTGTATCTCTTATATTTTATTGTTGTCTTGAATGATCACGAGGATGCATTGTTGACTTATTTCGATAATTATTAAGTCTGAAAATAAAGTGAACGATTTAATCAATAGTTAGCTAAAGGACAAAATCTTTTAAAACTGCTTCTCGGGACCTCAAAAAGTTCATATCTTGGCATAACTCGCTTCGCGATTTGAGACCTTTCTCGGACCGATATTTGGCAGCGACTTCATAATTCAAACCTTGAGAGACGTTCATGAAATAATGGCCTTCTCTTCATAATAGGAATTTCTTCACTTGAAGTTTTTAGAGATTCTTCATATTAGGACCACGACTTCTTCATTTTTCTCCAATCTTTATTTTGGACTTTGATATACAACGATCCGCCTCCTTTTATGACTTGGATCTATTTATCCTCATACCTTGCTAGGGTCTTTTCGGATACACTTCTCCATGACTTTTGGGGAGTTTTTGCTTTTCGTCGTGTGTCTCGATCCTTCATATTGATCTTTGATAAATGATTCTTCACATCACTTGGGATCTTTAGCAACAAAATATAGCCCTCATGCCTTGTTAGGACCTTTTTGGACTCGCCAATCTTCGCATCCCGCTTCAATAAGTTATGCCTTGGCTATGAACTCTAATCCATACCGAGCAACTTTTAAACGGTCTTGGGCTAGAAGCTAAGTAACTTTTCAAATCGTACAACCTTATTTATTGCAGATAAATTTATTAGCAAGCGATGGGAGAATAGGCTTATAATTAACTCACATAAATTCATGAAAGAATACCAAACTTATAATTGACTCTATCATCTCTCGTTCTCCACAATTTAAAATCTCAAGGAATGAGACTCGTGGATGCTTAGCCTATTAAATCAAAGTTTTGGGTTTTCGAGTCACCTATAGGATCTTGCAAATTCTTAGACTTTTTCAAGTTTAGAAATCGCATTTTAAAGTTCCCTTGATAAACAACTCTCTAGGATCAGTTATAGGAACTTGCGAAAAGTTCTTGTTCTTAACCCGTGAGAGTTAAGACTTTCGCGTTTTATAGCTCCCTATATAAAAGCCTAGCAAAACTTGACTTAAACACGTTAAGGATACTAGCTAGAGTAAACTTAGATAAGTAAACTCGGGTTGAGTCAAAAGATTCACAACGTTTGAAAATTAAAACCATTTTATTATAATTTATTTTAATAAGGAAAGAAATAACTATACAAAAGGAAAAACTAATAGGCCAAAATAGATCAAAAATTTTGAAAAATGTCGAAAAATTGATTTTCCGGTTAAAATGAGGACAAATACAAGGAAAAAACCACTTAACTTCGATAGAAGTCCCCCCTACACTTAATATAAACATTGTCCTCAATGTTTAAGCATGTGGGAGTAAACTACCCTACACTTAGGACATTGTGCACTTTGTTTAAATCTTGCTAAGGAAAAGACAACTAACGAGATTCCTATTTTAATATTGAGAAATATAAAATAGTGAATCGAAAAGAGTTTAGGATAGAACCGGGAAAACGGGAACACGGAATCACGGGTCGTCAAAAGTCATCAAGAGTGTGTCTTTGAAGCTCTAATCCCTGCATATGATAAGAAAGAAAACAAGAAACACCACGGGGCTCCCCCCTACACTTATGGTGAAAACAGGAAAGATAGATAGATAATTGGGTTGCCTCCCAAAAAGCACTTGTTTATATTAACCGAGTCACGAGCCTGACTCGTCCCCGAATTAAATGGTCCATGGGGAAGCCTCGAATGTAATACCGGGATCAAAGACCTTGTCCTCGTTCCCGGAGGACATCAACAAAGGAGAGGCGGGAGGATAAGTCTTGAAAGGTAAAAAAGGTCCTTTCAACATACGTATAGTATGTGAAATCGTGATCCACGGGAGGTGGGGTGGGTAAAGGAATCACATTGTCATCCTCCAAATACAATGGATGTTCAGCAGCAAGCGACAAAGCCGTAAGGTTATCAATCATAATATAATCAATGTCACCTCCCGGGTCAAAGCACTCATCCTCCGTAATAGTGGCTAAAGGGGAGGATGAAAGGCGCTCGGGAGGGGGACTTGGGACAATACCTTCCTGCAGCAAATTATCAAAAATAATATCCCCTCCATATCATAATCATCAATACCTGGAGGTATGGAGTGAATGTCGATTTCTTCCAGCAATGGGTCATTATCTTCAACGGGAGGAATAGATGGAGGTAAAGAGGAGGAAAGAGGAGGAGAAGTCAACTCTTCGATTTGAGCAATAAGAAGGTGCACTTTCCGTAATCTATCGCGAAGAAGCACGTCTTCCACCTCATCCACAAGATCAAGTTCATCGGTGAACTTCTCGTAAGCCGGAGAGAATAAATCGTCATCGCCCGCATCTCCCGGTGGAGATTGAGAAATTTCAAAAGTGAAATTCTCATAGCAGAGAGAAGAATCGTCATCACTAGGATCGACCTCTTCCGTAAGAGCAACGTCGTCCTCAGGCTCCATAGTAGGTAAGTCACAAACCTCATCATCCAATAATTTGTCGAGACCAACATCACTAAGCTCATTCAACGAATCTAGATCCTTAGATGCAGTAAGAACATCGAGAGTAGGAGTAGCAACTTCAGAAGATTGGTTGAAAATGTAGACATCATCGTCGTCGTCATCATCATAATAGATGGGACGAGTCCAGTTAGGAGTGACATAGTCGGCTAACTCTTCCTTGATAACCTCCACATCTTTAAGAAGCTCATGAAGCAACTTTTGTTGTTCATCTCCCCGAGTATGTTCAATTTCACCAATTCTATCCCACGCTGTAATTAAACATTTTGGTGTAGAAAAGAAGGGAAAACGACTAAATTGGCTCAAGAAGGTGTCAGTGGTTTTCAAGATTTCTTCACTATCAAGCAAAGGTTGTTTTTCCTGATTCAAGTCAGCTCGGAGTTGAGCTATACTTTCTAAAATGCCATTCAAAGAAGTTAGTTGTTGATCAAGACTAATTTGCTGAGAGGATTGATGATTGAGGGTGTGATGTGGGGGTTCAAAGTTATGAAAACCAGAATTATAGCACGGATGTGGCTCATAGTAGTTCATCGGTTGGGAAGAATTAGAACATGGGTTTGGTTCATAATAATCCATTGGTGAATAAAACTGAGGACACGAATTTTGCTCATAATAATTCATTGGTTGACAATAAAAAGTATCGTGAGTACCCCCACAGTTGTTGCAAAACGGGTAAGGTGAAAGACTGGGTGCGTCTTGTGGATAGCTATTATCATTGTCATAATTGTACCCCGGTTCTTGCTCGTGACCATACGGGTATCGAACCGGGCATGAAACATGCCAATGAGAATCGCTTCCACAATAGATGCACGGGGGAACAGGAGGTGGATTCAAAAAGGACGAATTAGTCGAGTCGCACAAGGGACAAAATCCGAATTGTGTGTTGTCGATATCGTTTCCGCACCGCTCACATGTACACCATTGACAAGAGTCGTTCCCGTATAATCGTCTCCCACACCCGACGCAATGGACATAATAATCCATAAAGAAAAATAGATAAGCAAGAAGAATATTTTGGTGCAAAACTTTGAAAAAGAAATGCTTTTTATGATTTTTCAAATATTTTTGGGATTTTTGAAAATTTTTGATACAAAAAATAACGTTCACGAGTGAACGGATCCCAAAAGCCAACGCGTCTCTCACAAAAAACCGTTAATCCTCACGAAAAGACCCGGCAGCGGCGCCATTTGATACATATAGATTTTGCTAGTTGAAAAGTTCGTTTTCTCGGTATCTCTTCGAATTGATTTCCGGTTAATTGTGCGACTCAGTTGTTCTTGGTGAATCGAAAGAAAGGGTGTCGTTGTCTAAATCTAATGAAAAATAAAGACTTGAAACAAATAAGAATAAAATAAAGACGGTAAAAAGAAACAATGAAAGATAAAAACTTGACGAAAATTAAATGACGAGAAATTAAAATGGAAATAAAGTAAATGACGCAAACTAAAACTTAAACTAAAAGGAAGGCAAGTAAAAATGCAAATAAGGAAAAAGGCGGGAAAAGTAAAGTTTAAAACTAAAAACTGGAAAACATTCATTCGGAATAAAACAGTTCATCCGGAATATGTCACTTATCCGGAATAAACTATTTGATTCGGAATAAAGTGTTTGATCCGGAATAAAAAGAGAAAAGAAGTTGATCCGGAATAAAAAGTTTGATCCGGAATAAAAAGAGAAAAATGGTTCATTCGGAATACGGCCCTTGATCCGGAATAATCAATATTCCGGATGAAAGACTTGATCCGGAATAATCAATTATTCCGAATGAAGTGGCTGATCCGGAATAACAGACATTCCGAATGAAGTGATTGATCCGGAATAATAGATATTCCGAATACACAATTTTGATCCGGAATATTTGAGATATTCCAAATAAACAACTTTGATCCAGAATAAATGATATTCCGAATAAAGGGACTTTGATCCGGAATGATTAGCTTGATCCGGAATCTGGGAAAATATGAACACGAAGAACAGTGAAGAAGGAATAGAACACGAATTTAACCAAAACTAATCAAGATAAACCAAAAGATTAAATCAAACTAACCACAAATGATCAACTAACAATAATCAATCAAAACAAATCAACAAAACCAACAATCATAACCAAAATAATCAAAACCCACTTGATCAAAACCATAAAAACTCAAGAACATGAACAATGAAGATGAAGAACAAATCAAACAAGAAAGGTAGAAGGAGATTAACAATAAAGTAAAGATTAACAACAATTAAAAGTAAACTTACTTGGAAATTAAATGAACTAAAAGTGCAATACATGAAATTAAGGTGCAAGAATAAAAATAGTGGAAGAATGGGTTGTCAAGCCACCAACAACTACAAATGAAAAGAAAGAAAACTATATATAGGGAGATTAGGGAGGAGCTTAGGAAGCTTCCTCCCTCTTTCTTCTTTCTCTAATTGCATGCTTAAGTCCTTAATCTTCTTTAATCTTTTGACTTCAATACTTTGTCTTGGGATTTCTTTAAACTCGTTTTGAATTTTCTTCGTAAATAAGACTCGAGTTCTTCGGCTTTTAGTAAACTTCCGTCTTTTGAATTTTTCTTCGATAAATCTTCAGAATTGGTCTTGGACTTCCGTTCTTTTTCCACTCTTGATTTCTTGACTTCGTCTTTCGTCTTTTTCTTCGATAAAAGCCCGTAAATGCCCGTGTTTTCTCCACTTTTCACCTTTTCGTCCTAAATCACAACAAAAACACAAACCACGCATAATTCCGACATAAATGACATAAAATACACGTTTTGGCTTGGTTATTATTGTAATTAAGTGGTAAAAAGATGGGTGTTTACACACCTATCACTCAACAACGGGAATTAATTTTCTCGGAAATGGTCTATTTATAACCATATAAGGGATTGTGTTTACGGAATAACACAATCTATCATGAATATATGTACGTTTTAGTGCATTTCTTTGTTAAAACAAGAGAAATCTTGTTTTTATGAAGTTATCATCTCCACAATCCGCAGCAATTTACAATTGATATCTATATACTCGACGATGCGACTACTCAAACGGCAACTACAGCTCTTTCGATAGAACACGGGTCAACAATTGAGGGGGAGAAATTGTCAAGCGTTTAGAATCTTCGATGCCGAAAGTGCCGAGTTCACAAATTGGTGTCAAGACAACGATATCAATCGTACACATGGTGTCAAGAGATAACTTCAGACGTGACGAGGCGACCAATATTCGTGAACAAGAACCATGTGATTCTATCATATGATGTTCTCCATCATTCAGGTCCAACCTTATAAATTGCTAATCTTGTGAATACATTATCATATATGATCTTTGCACGTGATAAGTACCTTACACTTGTGTTTAAAAGGTATTTTATTTACGCTTCAAGTACACCCTCGTTAATTTGAGGGGGAGCTTGTGAAAATCATGAAGATAATTGTATTTGCATTTTTCTTCCCAAATTTTCTTAAAATGCTATTAAATCAATTGATATTAAAAACATCAATTGGGTTAATATTTTTAATATGGGGGAGAAAATGTGATTTAATATAGGAAATGATTAATCACAAATGGTTTGACTTAACGTGGTAGCTCATCCCGACATGTGCGAAATGTTTTCGAATGTCGTGGCATATGTTAAGGGGGATCAAAATGGATTTGGATATCAAAATGGATTTTATGGTGACATACACTTACCTAAAACATCTCTATTCACGACGGTGAAGATTGTGGTGACATAAGGATGGTAGGATAGGTTAAAGTCCAATGATTCTTCTAGAACCGGAGGAATCTTCCCAAGGACATTCCATAGCTAGAAATAGTAGTCCTAAGGAAAGATGGAGAAAGATTGTGAACGTAGCTGAATGCCGACCAAGTACTTAAGTTAGCACTGGAATAATCATAACAAGGTGCTAGTTATGACGTATTGGAAAGCATTAAAGGGGTTGAAGAATGAAAAAGAATTGTAAAGATAAAGGGTGTAAAGAAAGAAGCCCTCCTTACAACCTTAGGCAGAAACCGGGTCAACACATATGCTATTGAGATCATTTTAATGATGCTCGATATTAAAGATAGACATCATGGACCCAGTGATGCAATGCACAACCCATCCCAGCTAACTCAGATATCTCTCAACAGATATTTGTTTTAATCACACGGAGACAACACATTATCTATCGTTTATTCACTCCGAATATATTGTTATTGAAATGGTGGCACTCCTCTCCAGCCTCCGATCACTAAAAATCCAAAATGTACGATCGAGTCTAGAACCATTTGAGATCATCAAATATCTAATTAGGACACACTTTCATAATTCCTTGCTTCTTCACACACTGTGAAAAGTAAGAAAGATCTTAAGAGTCCTACGCAAAATCTTCATGATCTTGCCTGAACATCTGAGTAATACGAAAGTATTTACAATGAAGATGGAAATCCTTCTTGAGCGAATATCAAAAATCTCATGGTAGGTGACTTGTGCGATTATTTATGAATCAAGCTTGTGATAACTGGAAAGCAACAGTGGTTTAATTCTTAACTGAATTTAAACACGTTCCAGGCCTCTACGTAATATCTTAGTGATCTTGCCAGAACACTCAGAGTGACACTCTATAGTGTTCACAGTGATGAGTGGAAATCCTTCTAGTGTTAACCTAAAACAGCACTTGGTAGGTAACTTTTAAGATTCTATATGAATCAAGCTCGTGACAACTGGAAAGCAACGATGGTGCGATTCTTTAATGAATCAAACTTGTTCCAAGAATCGGATTTGACGGCTTCAAATCATGCGGATATTATTATCCAAATGATTCACTCTTTACGTTCGCAGTCAGCTTTGGACGATCGAGTAAAGTGAACGGGGTTACCCGCGACATCTTGTAAAGGAGGTTCTTAATTGAAACTACCTGCCACAAGTACGATATTTAATATCGTCTAACGGTCTTCACCGACCGGAGGTAAAATGCTACCTAATTAGGTTGAAATGTACAAAGCCATTTCATCCGTGTCTATGTATTGTTGCTAATTGTCTTATGCAGCGTAACAAGAAGGTGGCATTGCGGCATCCGAGAAGAAGTCGTCCCCGCATGCTTATACTTTCTGCACTTAATACTTCAACAAATTTAAGAAAGCCTAAAAGTCAATTCTTCCGCTGTATTAAACTCTGAAGCTTTCAAGAATTTATAAAAGTATAAGTATGTGGGACATGAAGTCACGAGGAGGTAAATTTCACAAGTGATGAACGCACACGGTCAAGGCAAGGAAACATGCTCAAGACTAAAGTCAAAGTTCTCATCTGCATATTCACAAGAACAAGATCGAAGACTCAAGCATAGTATGCTAGGTTTAAGATTTGGTAAAATGGTGTGACCTCCCTTAGGGGGAGATTGTTGGAAATACTTTTTTCCAAAGAAAGTCTCGGTCTCATCATTGTTAGCATAGATCACGAGCTATAGACTATTTAGGACTTTGTAACTTGGAGTGACCTCCCTTAGGGGGAGATTGTTGGAAATACGTGTTTACGTATTTAGAAAGGATCGGTCACTCCAACGATATATATGTAGATTGGGCTCGTGATCTAATTATGTAAGTATAGCCCATAAAGCCCACATGTAGGGTGGGCTATATATACCCTTCCTAGCATGTTAGGAAGGGTAGTTGTTGATTCCCATTTTCACAATCTAATCTTTTTTTCTCTAATTCTCTCATTTCTCTCTCTAACTTTCTCTCTCTAGTTCTTCATCTCTTTCCCTCTCTTTAGATCTTTACAACACATTACAAAACATTTTTTATCGCATGTAACAACAGTTTCCAATTACATTTATATTTTTTATCGCATGTTGCTAGATATTTGTTTCTAGGGATTTCCGCCGCTATACGCGGGTATTCGTCTAGTAAATATAAAAACCCGAATAAAAATGATTAGAAAAAAGTTGATAATTTTGAAGTAAATTAAAATTCCTCACTTTTTGGAGCAATTCTAATTACCCCCTTTATACAATAATAAAAAAGTTGATAATTTTGCTATATACATATTGACCAATAATTCATAATTTCTTCATTGGCCAATAATTCATAGTTTCTTCATTATACTTCCATTGATCCGACTGCTGGTAATTATTTGTTCATCATTAGATTTGAAATTTTATTTTCTTATTATGATTAGTGCCTGCTGATGATGCTTTATGATTAGGCTCTTTTGGTAATTTAGGCTATTATAATTAGTAGCTGCTGATGATGTTTCTTAAGTCATTTGTTATTATAGTTACTACCTTCTGATAGATGGTTTTTATTTTATTTAGCTGATGATGATGCTTTATGATTAGGCTCTTTTGGTAATTTTATGTTCAACATTAGATTTTGTTATTATAATTACTAGCTGCTCATGATGCTTTCTAATTAGGGTCTTTCAATTATTTGCATATGTATTAAGTGGACATATTTGCTACTTCAAATGTTCCAGAGGCGCGAACCTGCTCGAAGATAATCTGAAACCCAAAGTGAAGAGCCGTTGCTTGATGTAAGACAGAAGCAGACACATTCAATCGAATGACTAGGGTCCTCGCTATTTCCGCTTCTCAAAATACTTCAAAACATGGATCATCACAAGGACAGTATATTTGATGAGACTCAGGTATAACCTTGCTAATGCTAGCCATGTCGACTCATTTAGTCATTAGTGTTCTGATTCTTGCCTATTTTGGTTGCAAAATTATCCATTGGTAGTTTTTGGTATAAGGAAAAGGAATAGGATTATGAGTTTAGGTACAATTGTGATGTGAGTGATTCAAATGAATGAAATACTCAGTTTCTTAGTCATCAATTTTATGATGATTTTGAAGGCTTAAGATTTTCTAATCCTGTATTGGTTGTTTAAGTAGAGGAAATGAATATATAGATTAATACGAACTAAATAGCAAGAAGAATATAACTATCGATTGAATAAGTAGACTTTTATATAAGGGTAATTAGGATTGCTTATGAGAACTCAAGCTGAAAATAACATAAGGTCTCTAAAAATGTAGGGGATACTTAGATTTGCTTATTATTTGAGCTTTTTTGTTTGTATGTAAATCAGGAAAAAGTTGTCACTTATTTACGTCCATAGTCTCAGGTCACTTATGAAATTACTGAATATGTGAACTATTTTTAATGATTTCATGTTGTGGCCCGTGTATTATAGGTTCTACAGGATCTAAAAGGAGATCCAAGTCTAACAAGGTAAAGAAATTTGGGTTCATACCTAACTACAGACGAGCAAAACAATAGATTTTTCCACTAAATAAATACATTCCTAAAGGTACGATGTTTTTTGTAGTTAAAGGTGAAGCAGAGACATTGGCATAGTAGGGAGAACACGAATTGTAATTCTTTAGGATCTGTCGACGTACTCAAAAAGTGTACATAAAACTTCTGAGTTCACTTCTTGGAAAGATCTATATCATCAGGTGCAATTAAGATTACGCTTTGTCAAAGAAAAACTAAACTGCACGGAAAAAGAGAACCGAAAATGGAACTTCTTATGAATAAAGAACTGGACATAGAGGCACCTCTTGGTTCAGGTTAGATTCTTGGCTTTTGTTCGCGGTTTTTGGTTCTTATCCATTAGAACTAAGTAAATTTATTTCCTAGAAGATGGCATGGTAACGGGTCTTGGATAGTAACCTCTATTAGATCGCAGTTTTTGGATAGTAACCTCTATTAGAAGATGGCATGGTAACGGGTTTTGGACACTTTGAACAAAAGCCAAGAAGATCGCGGTTTTTGGTTCTTATCCGCTACCATGCCATCTTCTAAATTTAATTATCTAATAGAGGTTACTATCGCACACCTCAAAAGTAGTTTAAGGGATCCTAGAAGATGGCATGGTAACGGGTCTTGGATAGTAACCTCTATTAGATAAGTAAATTTAGTTCCCGGCAAAATGGACACTTTGAAACGAGCAGCTATTGCAATACTTGCTCTAAAACAAACATATAACCAGACGCTATATTATTATAATAACATAAAAACAAGCTTGATGCCAACCTAACACGTTAGAAGTAATTTAGATAGCATAGCGGTGATTGCGTCCGTGTTGGTGCCTTCTGATATATCATGATGCGTAAGCAACGTTAAATGTATCCGAGATTCTGAGAAATCTTTCGTCGCATTTTCGGGCAAGGTTTTTTCGAGTTCGTGGGTGCTTTTTTTTCCTGTGCAACGAGATACGAATAGAGAAAAACCCATTCTGCTGCATATGGGGTGTTTGGCTGCTGTTAAAACAGATGTCAAACACCCGTTCTGCTGCAAAAGGATAAAGTTTATGTCGCTTCGTCTAACATATATATAGTATAGCTAGACTTTTGGATTATGTCATGCTCACTGCTAAAAGAGAAAAAAAGAAGACTTATTTGGTTTTTCATTTTGAATAAATGGATGCAACGTATATGTTTCACCACCTGAATAGGATTGTTAGATTCTTTAACATGATGAGTTGGGAATTATGAGATACTATTGTTCTAGGTAGTTAAGGTAGCTGATTTGGTGTTGCGATAGTGAAGTCTCATATTGGTGTCATAACAGAAGAAACTGGTAAATACCGATGGATGGCTCTAGAGGTAGCTTTTAGATGTCATATATCCTTTGTATATAATTCATGATATGTCACCACTGAGTAGAACTACAGCCGCTGCCAAGGGTCATGAAGAGGCTCTGCAAGACCATCTCTTGAAAGAGATAAATGAATCACAAAAGTGATTGAAAAAGAAAATTCATATCCATAAGCCAACTTGAGGTTTCACATTTAACCAACTATCTATTTCTCAAGTCATTTTTTTTTCTCTTTAGATCTAAATTATTAAGCAATGTTTTATGTTCTATATCTACTTATATAATTTGCAATCTTAAAATGGTGGTAGTGGTTTACCTGATGGCGAACCTGGAGCGGCCGGTTTTTGCTAATCGAGAATCTTACAACAGGTGATATGCACAAGAGAGTTGTGTTTTTTTTATAATCTTCTATAAAACAACATATAGAGTTACTGAACTAGAAACATGTTATTTGGATCATAAACAAATATTAGTATATTTTGGATTATTAAAATGTCTTGGAGGTTCATAAGTACAGTTATTTGCGTTGTTCTGTTATTTAGAAACCATGTAGGTCTTTCCCGATGCAGTTATTCCACTCTTCCGAATTTAGACATATCGACACCTGATACTAGCCCGAACACTGATGGCATCGACTATCTCAATAAAAATACGAATTAAAAATTCAGTCATTAAAACTGGTAAATATTTGTTTGTTGTTATATTCATTTAACTTGATCAGAATATTTTGTTCATACTAGATTTTTTGGTTGTTTTATTAAATGTTTAGGCGACGATTGTATAGCTCTAATTAGCGGATCCTCTCAACTTAATACTTTTGGCATATATTGTGGTCCAGGACATGGTATAAGGTAAAATTTTCATAATAGCTCATATCAATGTATCTACTTTAAACAAAGGAGAAATTAAAGATTTGGAAACAAACATGCTGATCTAAAGTTTGCTAATTTATATGCTTAGTTTGGTTTGTTTATTTCATCTATTTTCCTAATACATTTTATGCATCTCATCAGGTTAAACGTGGTAATTATATCGAAGATGCCAAGTATGTGACTGGACAAAATACTTGATGTAAAAGTTTGCTAAAGCGACATTTGAGCTTAAGGCTCTCTCTAAAGAAGACGAGATAGAAGACAGGTTTGGGCACCTTGCTCCATATGTTTGTGTCAAAGTATCTCGCATATCATTTTCGAACGTGTAATGTAATATTTTATAAGGGATTTTATTGTCGCTAAATAGTTCTTGAGTGATGTTTTAAACAATGTTATATAACTATACTCAGAAAGTGCTAGGTTGTTACTTTTGGAAATAGTTGTTTAGTGTCTAATGATTATAATTATCTAATGAAATTCTTTTTACTGTATACGTTGTGTTTTGTTAATTCACTTACCACGTATAAGCTACTTCAACATAACGGTCTACTACCTCCTTTCATCCTCTCATTCTATAAACATCGCCTCAAATGCCCCGCTACGGAGCGCGGGCATTAATGTATTATCAATTTTAGGAATTTGGAGAAATGTAAGAGATTTAATATTTTAAATGGCTTATCAATGTTAGAGTTATTACTTGTTAGTACATGCTAATATATTTAATGTGTATAAAGTATTGGACTTTTTTAAAAATGTTTTATTGATTTTTTATTATAAAAATGTTAGGTACTTAAATAAGACTTCTAAATATAAAATAAGTTTTAAATCTTTTATAAAACAAATGAAAAGAAAAGTATCCATTAGCTAACGGTTGGAAGGAGAGATTCAATTTTTGTTTTTGCCGTTTATCTCGTCGGGGGACAGCAAAATGTCACGACGGGGTTGGCGAGATGCCAGATACGATTGGCGAACGCATCTAATCACAATACTTGTGCTCTTATTAAGAGCGATTCTACTTTAAAAAACATATTGACAAGTCCATTGTCTAAGAATAAGCCAAAATAAAACTAGTAAAAAAATCAAATAAGCTTATTAACACACAGTGATAAAAAAAACAAACACCACATTACTGTTCAAAAAAAAATCGTAATTTTATTTTGATAAACTTGTGAATAAGAACCGTATTTATGTGGATTTCGTGACTAAATTTTTTCTTTAAATATTTATTTTTAATAAAATAAAACATTTAAACGGACAATTATTAAAAAAAAAACATTTGTCATTCAAATTCAACATCTTAATCAAACAAACATCTAAAGCTTTTGAAAAATCAAATAAGCTTATAAACCGACAAATACCAAAACAAACACCCCCATTACATGGTTTAAAATTCCTTGCAAAAAATATTATTGAAACTTGGTTTATAAAAAGGGTAAAAAAAATCTCTCAGACAAATGCCTCGTAAAAGTCCTCACGGTGAATGGATATCAGACTCGTCATCTAAGAAATCATCACTGAGATATTAACCCTATAAAAAAATATTATTAAAACTTCAGACATCCAAGGAAGGAAAAAAGCAGCATAAACTCTCAAGCCTGGCGAAGGCGAAAGTTCTTAGTCGGCCACTGCGAATGTTTCTGAGAAACAAGCCTTAGATTTATCATCACCAGTTTTTTTATAAAATATATAAACTTATAAACTCTAATTATTTGTAAACAAATTAATAATTAAAAAAAAAGAAACTTCAGACATCCAAGGAAGGATAAAACAGCATAATCTCTCAAGCCCGGCGAAAGGCGAAAGATTTAGGCGGCCACTGCGAATGTCTCTGAGAAACAAGCCTTAAACTTTATCATCATAAGTTTCTTTATTTTTTTATAAAAATAAAACTTTATAAAAAAAATAGATCTAGATCTACCACCCATGAAATGATCAGCAACTTCAAAAAAAGTAGCTGACAAAGTGAAAGAGTGAAGTTTTATGCAAAAGGGACAGACGATCCCCATTTTATTTTTCTAAAACATAACAAAAGTAATAATTTGAGTTTTGTGGATGTGAATGAGGATGTAGATGAAGATAGGTTTTATAGAGAGTGTTTTGGGCTTTAGGGTTTCATTAACGGACGAAATTGATGGCCTCTGTTCTCCTATGAGCCCATGCCCATGGTTTTCTAAAGCCCTCAAATTAAATTAAATTGATTTGTTACAAAATTCATGCCTATGATTTGTTACAAAATTCATGCCTATGATTTGTCAAAAATGTTAATTATATCACTCGAATAAGGATAAATGACATCCAGTCTTTACAAAACTGTGTATCATGCATTTTTTGAATAGATGTATAAATATTTTTCCTGTTAAATACTAACAGAGGTATAAAAAAATTTAGTTTATTCTTAGATTATATTAATAATTATAATTTACATACTAGGATGTATTTTACATACTAGTTTATTCTTAGATTATTCTTTTAAGTTATTCACGGATGTATTTTGTACTTTATAAAAAAAGATATTTTAATTGTAATTTTTTTCAAAAAATAAATAATTTAAATATTTCCGAAAAAAGTTTAATTTTTTTCGAAATTAAAAAATAAAAAGGTTTAATTTTTCTTTTACGTTTTTCTTTAGGTTTTTTTTTAAAATTTAAAAATACATAACGTTTTTCTTCCAAAAAAAATAAGATTTTCAAAGTTTTTTTAAAATTCTTTACGTTCTTTTAAGAAAACATTAATTGTTTAAACTTTTAAACTTAAACTTTAGAAAAAGTAATTTTTTAGTAAAATGGTTTAAATTTGCTTTACGTTTTTCTTCAAATTTTTACCAAAATATTAAAAATTCCTACATGTTTTTCTTCTAAAGAAAATTAAAGTTTCCAGAAATTTTTAAATTTTTTTTAATGTTTTCTTTAGATAAATAGATTTTTTATGACCGTAAAAAAATTAAAATTTAATACGTACAAGAAAGAACTTAAAATTCATTTACTTTTTAATTAATTTAGCTAGTAATCTAGCCACCAAATTGCGCTTCGAATATCCAGAAGTTGCCTAAAAAAATAGAGTGGTTGCCTTTAAAAAAATATTATTTTCATAGTTTATTATTAAATTGTCTCAAGTATAAATACGAGTTTGACTCGTGTTAATATACTACACATGTAATAATTTCACCAACCATCAAACACGTGCCATGTTAGAAAAAGTTGTCTCGGTTGCTCAAGTGTTCTTGGTCTAATTTGAAAAAAGTAAAAAAGAAAAGACATTTATCACCAATATCATTGTGAAGGGGGCATTTGTGAAAATTTTCCTTTTGTAAAACCATAATTCAACTTTTCTTTATATCAGACGTTTGGATCCGTGCGATCACCGGTTTTATTTTTATGATAAAGTGATAAACTATCAGACATCTGCTTATATATATAAGTGAGACTTTTTTATCTGTTATTGAAATTATGGTTTCGCCCCAGAATTATGTACATATTCCATTTATTCATGATTCAAGATGATATTTTAACATGTCGTATTTGTAAGATGATACAAAACCCCGTAAGATATAATGTGTAACACCCCGCTCCGAAAAAAGACAAAGTGTTACAATTATGGGCTCACATCATATATATCATATTTTAAAAGGGCTAAAATGAAACTTTTATTAAATCCAAAATACTCAAAGTAATATCTTAATAACATAAATCCCCAAAACAACAGGGTTTAAAATGCAAAAGTATTCCATCATTAAAATATGGATAATTTCTCAATATATTCCAACTGTGGACGTAATTAAAGTTTTTTCCATCGAGCCGTTGAGTGTAACTATGTCTTTGCATTCTAGATATAATCACCTCATTTTCACCATTTTTACGTTGCAAATGCTTGTAAATACCATTAAAATTTTTGGCAATCGCAATTACTCCGTGACTATTTCCTGTAATCATATTCTTCGTACGACGGTTACACTCTTTCACAATTTGCCTCCAAAATGCATCCACGAATTGGTCATTTCGGAATTCAACGTTTGCGAAACCTCGATCCAAGTCTCCTTTAGTAATGTTTCTTCAGCAGCTGATCAAGTACCACGTGGAACCTTCACCTATCCTCATCGTCGTCCAAATTAAGCGATGTTTATTTTTTCGACTTGGAACCTTTTGTAGGGCGTTTTATTTTGCGTGTTGATTCTCGAGATTGTGGTTCTTTGAATTGTCTTTGTGATTGTGCTGGAAATGGTTGTGATTGTGGGTATGGTTGTAATGGAAAGTAGTGTTGTTGAGATGAAAAGAATTGTGGTGTGTTGTTTCTTGGATTTTGATAATTTTGAAATCCCAGTTGTAGTTGATCATGGTAGATGAGTTGGTAATTTTGATCGGGTTAAAATTGAGATAGGTTGATAGGATATTGTTGTGAGGACTCGACAGAGTTTTGTGACGATAGAGTAGAGGGATTGAATGGGATAGAAGAAGAATATTATTGTGGGTAGGTCTTAAGGAGCGAAGTAAAATACCTTTCATTTGAATTTTGAGACATTTCTTTTTGTAGAATTGGAAGAATATTGTTGAAATGTATTGTAAGTAAAAATGTGTGTCTTAGTATGGTATTTATAAATGAAAAATGAATAAAAAATAAAGAGGCAATTACATTTATATCCTTTTTAAATTACCGAGCTTTTATAATTATGTTAATACCATCCGCAATATTTTGTTACTAAATCACATATTTACCAAATTAATTTTTTTATGTATATCAAAAAATAAACATGTTCTTTCATCACTTTATCAAAAAGTCTACATGAACAAATAACTATATATTGTATTTATATCCAAACTTTTGTAATTGCATTTGCATATATTTTTTTGTCACTTGAAATCAATAAGTATATGTAGAGTAGCGATCCAATAAAAAGAAAAATAAGTTGTTGACACACATTTCAAAAAGGAGGAAAAATTTTAAAAGAAGATGCATCAATTATTATCAGTGCATTTAAATTTGTGGTTGTGTTTTTTATTGTTATTTTTATTTATCTCTCATTTGATACTAATTAAGTATGTAAACTATATAATTATAATTAATTTAAATGATAGAAAAGAAATAATAATTTTTTAATTTAAAATTAATATAATTATGATTTAATTGTTTTTTTAAATATATACAATTTAAAAGCTTATAAAATATGTTAATGTAATTACAATAGTTTGAGAAAGATATTAATGTAAATACAATAATTACAAAGATATTCGTGTAAATATAAAAGTATGGATGTAATATTCGATTTTAAGAAAGATATATAGATATAAATCTCCCAAGAATAAAAGATTTGAAAAAAGTATCCATTAGCCAATGGTGGGACGAGAGATACAATTTTTGTTTTTGTCATTGGGACGGCAAAACATCTAGTCACGATACCACGTGCTATAATTATCTTTGATTATATTTTAATGCTTAAAAACTCATCGACAAGTCCATTGCCAGTCTCAGAATAAGCAAAAAAAAAAATACTAAGGTAGTGTTTGTTTTTGCAAAAGAAGGTCTGACCGCCTTTGACGTCTGACCAGTCAAACGCGGTAAGAGGTTTTACTTGCTTGTTTTTTCAATAAGATTCAAAGGTAGGATGCTCTATTACGTCTAACTCAGTGGTGTGCAAATCTAAATATGATTTCACCCTTTACAATTTCACGTTTATCTTATAAATCCATCTAGCAAAAGAACAAAGATAGATGAAGAATTACATATCTTTGATACAAAGCACTAATAGATCTTTGGAAAATTAAAACCCAAGAATAAAAACACCACTTTGGTCACAAAATATTCAAGAAAAAATTGATTATCCAGATTAAAGGGTTCGTTTGGTTTTTGTTTCAGAACGAAAAAAAAGATTACAAAATCTTTTTTATGTTTGAGATTTGATAAAACAAACAAAGACAAAAAATTATTTTTTTGGGTGGTGTGGAGTTTGTATTTGTTTAGTGAAAAAGAAAACTAGAATGATATCAATATATTTAGGTTTAGGTTATCAGTTTGGGATAATTAAGTTATTAAAATTAACTTGCCTCAAACATGTTAAATAATTGATGGGCTAAAATTATCTCTTAAAATTAGACGATTGGATAGGGCAAAAAGAAAAGCTCGAATTTTGTATGATAATAATTACTAAAGAGGTGCCCGCGCTTCGTCGCGGATGTTTTGAGGTCGTTACTTGGTCGGCGCTTTTAAATAACATGTGAACACCGGGGCATTTGGTTAAATATTTTATTTCGTAACACTTGTTACCTGAAGTCCTCATGATCCGGGCTTCCCAATTCTACTTGAAAATAAAAACATGTACTTCTATGAAAATAAAAATGCTGAACCTCCAGTCCTAGAATTTTGTCTACTGAGTTTGAGTAAACATAAATTTGTGAGAAGCTAACTTTTCATTATTAGTCGACCGATCATCTGAAAAACACTTGACTGCTTTTTTCCTTCAGAGCCCAAAAGAACAAAAACAAATCACAAAAGGGGTGGCATCCTGTACACGTAGATTTCATATATCTATTAACTCATTACATGATCTCCCCATGGATCCTTACTGGTCCGAACTTGAACTCATTCCAAACCAAGATGCTTTCTTCCAACAGAAAGTCATTGAAATCCTCCAAGTCACCTGAATATAAACATATAAAAACTTTGAGCATACATGATTCATTTTGGGTTACTTTTTTAGCTTTTGGTTTCTGTTATTCATATTACATTTGACCAACACAATAGTTAAACCTATAGCTATATTGGAATTTGTTTTTCATCAGCATTATTTACATATCCCTATACTGACAAACTGTTATCTTATGAGCGATAGCAATTACCATTAAACAAAGACCGAGCATGCTCAAAAGTCGTTGATCCATCATTTAGCGCACAAATAAATTCCCTTTTATGGAGAAGTATAAATGCATCAGGCCCCATCGATTTTCGTCATAGATTAATCAGCACAAGCATAAATTAACAAATCTAAATACATACATATAAACAGAGATAGAGAAGTTTACTGGTTCTTGAGAAGTGGCAGCGATGAAGGATCGGAAAACATAAAAATATAATGAGAGGACTTATAAATGGAGCGGAACCCTTTCAGTTTGATCTAAGTATGTGAATATTTTGGACTGTGACTATTTGAATTTAAGCAATTATTAAATATACCTATTTTTGATACTTTCCCTTACAAACAGAATAGCAAAACCCTCTACAAACAGAAAAGAAAACCTCGCGGTGCTGTTTGGGTACATATATGTTTAGGGACTGTTTGGAAAGTTTGTTATATAGAGCACCATCAGGTCATTATCTAATCGTAATGTTATAAAAGTGAAAAACAGAGTTAACCTTCATGTATAATGTTCCAAAGTCAAAAAAAATACCTGACACCTTATCTCTGTGATCCTTGTGCCGTACTACTTATTTGGCAAGCATGAATAATAAAGTCGAAATCTCGATGCCTTCATCAAGATCCCCTGAAAACGATAATCTGAGTTGTAGCCCTGCGTATCAGCAAATGTTCACACCTTAAACAGATCACAAAATAATAGTCGATGGTAATAATACAGTAATTAGCGAATAAATATTTAAATTAACGTTCTTACCAAAGTGGCAGCAGGTCCCTACGTTAAAAATGTTGAAATAAATCATTTGAAACCCGATAGACGGTACGAACCTACTCGATAGTGCAACAATGTATACTTAGTAAAGTTGTGGTCTTTGTTTGTATTGCAGGCTTGGTAACAATCTTTTCCTTAGCAGCTTGGTTTGGATTTAGCAAATTCCTTGGGATTACCTACCACTTACGTCTTTGGTGAAGCCTTATGCTTAGCAACAACATTCTCAACAAGCATTTTCTTTTTTACGTCTTCTCCTTAGGCTTAGCAGCAATGTAAAGGGACATCACATAAGTGGTTGGTGGTTAGTGGTGTGTGGGATTGAAGTGATTATCGATATGATTAAAGTGATGATCAAAAAGAAGCATTGTTAACCGAAGCTTGTATACATAAGGCATGTACCTCATCATCATCAGAAAGTGAAAAAGACAGCAGAAAGGGATGCTCTTGTTGGTCTCAAATAATCCATTCCAAACATCAATAGCTGCAATAAAACGAATAAGATACTGTAAAGGCCATTTTACATACAAATCGAAACACTACTTCCTGCCGTCAATATAATTCTTTAACTCCAATTATAATCATAGACGGACCTTAGTGGAGACCCGGGAGGGCCACGGCCCTCCCAAAACTTTGAGATTTTACTTATATTTGCTTTTAAAAAATACATTTTTACCATCACAAATAGCACTCGGGCCTCCCAATAAATTTACTCCGCCCTCCCAATAAATTTATCCAAGTTCTGTTTATGATTATACTGTACTATCACATACAAAACACAATGGCAAACATTCCCATAGATAACATAATCATAAGTACGCAACATACCATCACCTATAGTTATTCTTTCTATATAAAAAGGTTCATATAGAGCTATATCAAGTAAGAAGACATATAATTTGTGATTTTTAACCACGTCTCTTTAGAAAAACAGATAATTGCATATAGTTTCATACCTTCTGAGCCGCTTCTGCAGTGGCAAAATCAACGTACCTATAGCGTGCGAATCTCTTTTGGATGAGTGTATTCTTTAAAAAGCAAAATTATTTAATGAACTAATCATAATTTTATGTAACTTTTGTAAAACACTTCAGTAGTAATATTGGCCTACATATTTTGTTCAATTATTATGTAAATGATAAGAAACAAAATGTAAATATGAACTTGAACATTAAAGTAGAATTACTTGCTTCCCCTTCGAGTAATCAGAAAGGAGAAAGTATCTTATTGTGCTATGTTTAGGCTCAGATAAGTGAGCATCAGATTTCAGGATATGCGCGTTCTGGCTGCAAAGATAAAAAGGTTGCCCCGCCAAGAAGCACGCAATCCAAACCCTGTTCTACTCCGCTTAGGAACGCTCGAATATTATCATCATCGCCTTTGAGGAGATTTCAACAGCGACAACGAAAGAGACAATTGTCTGTATCGTCGCCTGCCATCAATAGTAGCAAAGAACCAGAGTCCGATTGAATGAAAGTACATGGGGCAACAACAAAAGCGAAATAACTGTACAAACAACAGTAAGTCTAGTGTTATGCAATTTCGTAAGAAGCTAACAATATATGTCACATTAATGCGTGTTTGGTTCCAATCTGAGATATAGCATTGCATATCCCAAACCCGCTAGTACCATGATTCAATAGGTACCCAAGAGGATGATGTCCGGGCATAACAACAATAATCAATTTAGTGTTACCACTTCCAACAAAACGACACAGTAATGGGCCGAAAAACATACACTTATGGCTTTAAACCAATCTGGGATATATCATTGTATATCCCA
Organism: Glebionis coronaria; assembly: GCA_025667525.1. Taxonomy (NCBI): domain Eukaryota; kingdom Viridiplantae; phylum Streptophyta; class Magnoliopsida; order Asterales; family Asteraceae; genus Glebionis; species Glebionis coronaria. The sequence goes on along the minus strand of CM046881.1, from coordinate 507,156,711 downwards.
AATCAGTTACTAGCGTGATTCAACAAGTACCCATTGACACCAGTGAGGTTCAAAGGCATCCTTGGATAACCTGACATGCACTTAATTATAATACGCTTAATAATAGGGGGAGTCACGCTTCCATAGAAACAACGATCCCTTCACAGCTCACATTCAATATTATTTTTGTTAGTGTTCTTCTAAAAGAATCAATATCCCCACGTTTTCTTCTCAGATAGTAAGTGTTGTGCCTCAAACTTGACCCAGCCGACGATTGCCTTCTCACACAGGGTCTCAAAGAAACACAGGCGTGGATGTCCCGCCATGATCGGGGCACTGCTAAACAGCGCATGATGAGTTACATAAAACTCATCATTTTATCCTAAGTTAAATGATAAAAAAAGGCGAAAACGAGATAAAAAACGGACATATATCCTGTGTATTCTAAATTTATTTTGTAGATCCGGTTTTCCGACAAAAAGACGAAAACAAGGTGAAAAAGTCACCCCGAGCACGGTTTTGGAAAAAGGACGAAAAAAAGAAGACGAAAAAAACCGATCCCGAAACTCAAATTATAATTTTACGGGCCAACCCGCGCCCGTTTAACGGGTCGGGTCAGCCCGTTAAATTTTTAGTCAACAAAACCAAAAAAAGAAAAAAACCCACGATGGCTTGCAAATCACTTTAGGGCCTGGCCCATTTTCATTTATATTAATGTTGCATTTGTTGTGACGTTATATAAAACGAAAATGAAAATTAACATATTAATAGGCAACAACTAGGGTTTGGTCATCTTTCATCAACCGCTATATCCCATCATTCAGATCCATCCTAAAAAAAATTCATTCCCTCTCTTTTTTCCCTTTTCTGCTACAACCCAAACCAATTTCAAATCACCCTAACCCTACCCATGTGAATAATCCAAGCTGGCAATCCATGTCAAAAATATAGGCCCCAAATCCATTTATTTCAAGAAGGGCCAAGATTGAATGATGAATTCAAAATTTTTTCACCAATGGCTGAGATTTAAGCAAAAGAAGCACAAGGATCTCCTCACAAAGAAAACACAAAGCTAGAAGACAAGAAGATGAAGACCTCTATTTTGTTCTATAAATAGTGATGTTGTAGCAAAAGATAAGGCGTATCTCAATTTTATTTCTGCAACTTTAAATTTTAGTCATTTTCATTAAATTGTATTTCGAATTTCTTTTAATTAATGAAAAGTTGGATTTGATATTTAATCTTGTTTTAAATTCGAATTTAAGTTTGTTCTTGTTATTTATTTAATTTGACTAAAAAAAATTTTGTTGTGTACTGCTTAACGAAAAAAAAAGATTGTTGATTTAATTTGGAAGTTCTAGTAATACTGTAGTATAATTTTTCATTCAAAAAGGTTGTCTCACTTTGTTACTGTCCTCGAAAAAAACAAAAAGAAGAAAAAAAAGAAAGTTGTTTGGTGTTGCCAGACCCAAAAAGAAAGAAGTGTAGTATGTTGTCTCGAATAAAAAAAAGAAAGAAGATGCTAAGTTTCGGAGTTTTCGTTGGTAGTGCGTGACGAAAAGAAAAGGCGTGGGTTCGATTTTTGGTAACTATTTGAAGCAGGGGATTTGAATTCGAAATGGTGTAGGATCTTGTAGTTAGTATTTGTTACTGTTTTGGGTTTGATCAATTGCTAATTTCGTTCATTCCAGGTTTCTTCAATTTTCCTTTAGTTTTTTACTATTGCAATTTTTATACTTTTTTAGATTAGACTTTGTGGATGTTTGAGTCAATTTTAATTATGATGTACTATAGAATTATTGATGAACTCTTGGTATGTTGTTAGTGGTTTGGTTAGCAAAGACATAGAAACGTAGTAGTAAACTTACAAAAGTGTTAGTGTTATTGAAAACAATATTGTGGTTGGTTCGAGATGAGTTTAAAAAAAAGGGTTAGGAAATATTGTTGTTTGTAAGATTTGAACCCCCTGACCTCTAGAACATAGAACCAGCAACTTTCAAACCTAAGAGATAACCAACTGGGCTAAATTACTTTTTGATTAGCTATAGGCAAATTAGTTTACTTAACCTTTTTTTTAACAAGTGATTAGTTATCTTAATTAAGTTTATTAGTTTAGCTTTCAAGGATTTATTTTTCATAGCTTTTAAATTACGTAATTTAGGATCGGTAACTTTTTTATAAATAAATTAGTTTAATACTTTTTATTAATTCGAATTTGTTTTAGCAAGTCTTCTAAAAATAGTCAATTGATTAAAAAAATATATATATGAAAAAAAGAGTTTCAAATTTTCAAACTTTTTTATATAAAATTTACTTTAGCATTTTAGAAATTTAGAAACTAAGTTTGAGTTTTTAGGTTATTATTTGCCTTAGTTTATAGATTAGACGCGTTTTAAGATTTACGTTATTCTTTTTATGTTTATATTTTGTAATCCTAGTTTGCCCAAAATGTTTCCCATATATTTTAGGTTTTCCCTTGCCTAATTTATCATCCCCTTAAAAAAATTAAAAAAAAACATCAAGCACCGATCATTCAAGCATCAAATACCAAAATCCGTGCGCCGATTCAATTCACAATTTAGCGAGGAAACGACTTGGGACGATTTGATTATCACTTTTTCCTAATCGTGATTTTCTTATCAATACTTCCCGATCACATATATTTGTGATTTCACATTCGCTTCTTTTCCTAAAGAGCGAACCGTCTAATTACTATATATATATTTTTCTATACTATATCGAAGTTATCAAATTTTTGGCGCCGCTGCCCGGGGAAATTTGTGAACGAATTTGGCATCGGCTTTGGAAGATTAGTGACTTGAAGACCCTTTCGTTTTCGAAAGTTAAAAGTTTAAAGAAAACAATATAAAAGTAACAAAAAATATTTTTCTTTTCTTTTTAGTATATAGTATCATATTAAAAAACCAAAAAAATACAAAAAGATTTTTGTTTAGAATGTTTAATAAATAGAATCTACTAATCAATATTATTCCTCAACGAAAAAGGGTAATACTATAATAAGTTCCCAATCTTAAAGATTAAAACTTCCTTTGTATCACTTGAGTGTTGGGGTGTACCTTTTGTGAATTAGCAAACTATATAAGAAGGGATTAAGGAGGGTCGTTCCAACGAACTACGACCCGAATTAGAAAAGGCACTTAAGAGCTTCGCGCCGCCTCGTTCCTCCGCCTTTCTTTGTGAGCTTACTCATAATAGAATTACCGTATCTCTTGATGATTATTGGTTAAGTTCATCGTTTTTCGTAGCCTTTCGCCTTCATTGAATTGTTTTTGGTGCATGAGCACCCGTTCTTCTTCTCCAAACCTTGTTTCTCCATTAAGTAATCCCGAAAAACTTATCCGACAAAGAATCATTGACATTGAACAAAGAGAATTTGAAATGGCCGCACAAGGACCTAGACCCAGAGGGCCTCAAAACCAAATTCCACCCCTTTTTCCACATAATGGTAATGGTGGCGGTGGTGGGCCTTGATAGGTGTGTAAACACCCATCCTTTTACCACTTAACTACAATAATAACCAAGCCAAAACGTGTATTTTATGTCGTAAATGTCGGAATTATGCGTGGTTTGTGTTTTTGTTGTGATTTAGGATCAAAATGTGAAAAGGGAGGAAAACACGGGCTTTCACGGGCTTTTATCCAAGAAAAAGACAAAATACGAAGTCAAGAGATCAAGAGTGAAAAAAGAACGGAAGTCCAAGGCCTATTCTGAAGATTTATCGAAGAAAAAGTCTAAAGACGGAAGTTTAATAAAGCCGAAGAACTCAAGTCTAATTTGTGAAGAAATTACAAGACGAGTTTAATTAAGCCCGAGACAAAGTCGAAAAAAGTCGAAGAATTAAGAAGACGAGAAGTCGAGAAAGAAAGAAGAATGAACCAACACATGCTTAGTTTTCCTAATCACTATAAATAGACTCCTAATGTGTCATTAGGAGTTGTTGGCTAGAGTGACAAACTAGTTCTTCTATTTTTAATTACTTGCACATTTACTTAATTGCACCTTTAATTACTTGTCTCGCACCTTAAATTTGTAAGCTTTTAATTCTTGTCTTTACTTTAATTGTTGAATCTTAATCTTAATCAAGTTTTTATTTTAATCTCTCATTCTACCTTTCTTGTTTTGCTTAATCTTTGTGCTTATTACCTTATTGTCATGCTTATTTGATTACTTGTTATGTTTTTATGTCATTGATTATGTTAGCTTATTGATTTGATAGCTTATTGTGTTCTTCTTTAAATTTAATTAAGCTTTTTTTAATTAATTTTTATAAAAAGTTGATTTTAAACATTTTTATTATTTAGTGTTTTTAAAAGTTTTTAAATTTTGGTTGATTAGATTTTTCTTAAAGTCAATTTGGTTAAGTTTTTAGATTTGTGCTTATTAGATTCTTTCTTATTTTTAGTTTATAGCTTATTCGATACTACTGTTATCCGGGTTTCGGTAAAACCCTAGTATTCCGAATAGTCTGCATCACTGGATTCCGGATAAGCATCTGTTGTTTATTCCGGATAAGCGATAGAAGGATATTCCGGATAAGCTTTAGCAAGATTATTCCGGATAAGCTGCTGGTAGATATTCCGAATAACTCATCAAAAGGGATTCAGGATAAGCCGAAGGTTTGCATATTCCGGATAAGCACTGATGTAGTAAAATCGTACACGTTTTAGGAAAAACGCGTATGAGTGGCAAGTATTAAGTTATACGCTTTAGGAAAAACGTAAAACCGAATAAATGCGGGTTCGTTCTCGAAGGAGGTGTGTATTATGTGTGCCAATTATGTAAAATCACAATGTTTGGATTAGTGACGTTTTTGTTTGAGAAAGAGAAAAATAAAAGACGAGTTACGACTACGTTTAAACTATGACGAATGACGTAAAACGCGAACGTAAATACGTAAAACGTGACGAAATTAAAAATTAAAACCTAAAAATTAATTAAAATATTAAACTAAGTCTTAAATAATATAAATAAGAATAAAAATCCAACAAATATATTTTAAAACCTTTTATTAATTAAATATTCAATTTTTAATGCTAATTAAAGCCCAAAAATTAAATATAATTAACAAAATGCCCAAAATATTAATTTATTGAACTAATAACTAACTTATATTATTTAATGACTAAAAACTATTTTTCCAAAATTTTAAAAACTATTTTTCTATTTTTTAATCACTAAAAACTATTTTTAAATTAAAATAATCCTAGAAAATAATAAAATAATGCCAAAATTAATTTAACAATTTTAAAAAACCTAAAATACTCTAATGAACAGTAGAAAAATGAAAAAGTTTGAAAAAAGTAAAAATTTTCACTAAAAGACAAAACTATTTAATAATTAAACCCTAATTAAGCTAATTTAATTATAAAAAATAATTAAAAAATGAACAGTAACTAATTTTTAAACTAAAAATCTTAAATTAATATTCTTAATCTATAAAAAATTTTAAAACAGAAAAATATGACTTTTTTACACTAAATGACAAAAACAGATTGATTAAAAAGTAATTAAAAATGCTAAATAATCTAAAAAATATAAAATGAACAGTAGAATAAAAATAAATTATACTAAAAAATCAAGAATTAAAAAAGAAAAATATAAAAAAAAGAATGGAATTCTAACTCCTATTTAAGGGCACTAAACACAAAAATCTTAGAATCTGATAGTGACCTTTTTGTGCTTTCTGTCTTTTAGTGTAGCAGTGGGAACACAAGTGCTAGCAGTGGGAAAGGAGTTCCCACTGCTTGTGTTAAAAACGGGTCTGGGCACAAAAGTGCTTGTAACTTGCTTGTTACTGGATTTTACTTGGAACAAAGGGCACCCCCACACTCATGGAAGTGTGGGGAGTCAATTTATGCTAAAAAAAACACAATCACAGTTCAAAAATCACACAAAAATAGGCAAAATAGGCACAAATGGGGGGCTGCAATACAGAAAAGTGGCCTTGGGTCCTTTTGCTGGTGCACTTGGTGTTTAAGTGCACAAATCTGATTTTTAAGGCTCACAAGCTTGCACACTACTCAATTAAATCACAACAAACTAACAACAAGCCCTGGAGAGTACCAAATCCTAGCAGATTACAGAAACTGGAGGCACAAATTATGCTAAAACAAGCAGAAATAAGAAGTTACTGATTTTTGCTATGTTTTATCAAGTTTAAGCAACCAACTTCAATTTTTACACTACCAACTAAATGTTTTATCACACTAACACCTACTGAAACCTAAATGGGGTATGTTTCAGCTGATATAACCATGCATTTGTATCACCAGATCCTATAACATAGCAGTCCCAAACACACCCTTAAAGTCTGAAACTAAAAATTAACATGCCAAATCCTATTTAAATCAACCTAAACTAATCACTAGCACTTAAATATGAACAAGAGATATAATTAAACAGATAAGAACAGATAACACAACATTCAAACATATTCTTCACAAAATCATGAAACTTGCATAAAAAATTCACAAAATCACTTAAGTAGGGTTCAAGCCTTTTGACCTGGCTGAGTGCCTTCTACTTGAGCTTCTTGAGAGCTTATGGAAGCTGATGAATGTGTAGAGAAACCCCGTTGTGGTTCAACAACAGAACCGGGATATATATATCTTCAAAATGAGGAAAAATGGAATGTAAGGAGTACTTGATACTACTTGAAACCTGCACAAGAAAAGAAACAAAAAAAAATGACTGATAATCAAAAGCAATAAGCTAATAAGCTAGCTTATTGATTAAGCTAGTTATGGCTTTTTGCTTAACAAAAGAAACTTGAAAATGGATTTTACTTGAAACCCTTTTTAACTAAACAGAAAAAAACTAGAAATCCTTCTTAACCAGTTGTCATTAACTAATTAACTACAAAACATACCAATAGCTTCCACTTTCACTTCCACTATTGGTATGATTGTATATTTTCTGAAAAAAAAAGGTAAGAACACGTTTTTAACAAAACCAAATTGAAAACCTTTGAAACTTTAAACTAAGTGAATCAGTAAAATAAAACAACAAGTATTAAATAACTTGGGAACTCAGCAATATGCAAGATTAAAAAATGTTCATTGTCATTAATAATTTTGAAAACTTACAAAAACTGGAACAAAGAAGAAATACATTCTGCCTAGTCTATTTATATACATGAGGGGATTTTTCTAGAACATAAAACCCTAGCTAACATAAACCCTAAAATGCCCTTCAGGATCTTGGAATATGCCATCTTGATCCGTTTGATGATTCTTGGAGTCTTGTGTATACATGTGATTGTCCTTGTGATACAGCTGTGTAAAAACGATCTTGGCCACTCAATTTTGCCTTTGGGACAAAGGCACTCTTCATGTACGTTAGATTTCTGTCTTGATTCGATTCTTGCCAAAAGAGGGGGAGCAGGGGAACATTGGTGGGGTCCATGGAGGTCACGGGTGAAGTTGTGGGTGAGTGGGTTTAGTTCATGACATGGTAAATCAACATCCTGGACATTATGGGGTAAAAACCCCTTGGTTTAGATAAGTAATTAGGTTAGGGTTCTTGAATGAGGATTAGGGTGTTTTTAGGGGAGATGGGTGAATAGTGTGTGTTTGGCGCCCCTTAATCAATATAATAATCCGTTTAAAAATGAATTAAGTATAAATTTAGGTTTGACTGGGTTGGGTTTATGGGTATGGGCTTGGTCGGGTAAGTTTGGATCCGGGTTTGTAAATTGGGTGGGTCTGGTGACGTGTAAGGCTACAATAGGTTGTGGGAGTTTGAGTGTTTGACATTTTTAGTCCCCTGCTTTCCACATTGTCTTCATTTTGTAGATAATAGCTTCAAACTCTTTTTCCCTTTGTTTTAACTTTCAGCACTTTGTCAAAAATGGCACATGATATTTGCAAACTTTTCACAAGGACTAAATATGCAATTAATGCATTCTTCAAGGGCTATTCTTGTAAGTAATCAACATTTTAGGGACCCAAATGCAATTAGGAGTTTTGCAAGGGTATAAAATGTCAAGTCTTCAAAAGTAGAGGGACCATTCTTGCCAATTCTTCAATTCTTCAAGGACTTGATAGGAAAATCATGATTCGGGTCCGGTTCTTTGTGCGGCTTCGTTTCCCGTGTTCGTTTTTGCTTGATTCCTTTGATCTTTTGGTGATTTCACGATATCCATACCTAAAATACACAATGAACAAACATAGGCACATATATGGGTATTTTGACGATATTTTAAGCGTTTTAAGCCCGATTTGGACGATGAGACTATGTATAAATACAGTCTCATCACTCCCCCATACTAAACCATTGCCGTGTCCCCACGCAATGCTAGAATTAAGTATCATAGCACTTCCAAAATTCATTTTATGATGACTTTTATTCAAGACATAAAAATAAACTACTACACGCGTTTTAGACATAATGTATTGTTTTCATCACGAGAATGTGACTTTTGGGATCATAGAACAAGAACATGTGAATGCTTCGTTAGAAATAATTTCGTCGTCCTCGATTTTCACCCAATTCCATGCTAAGCGTGTAACGAGATCATTGTTATTATAAGTTAGCAACACGAACACATCTTATGAGTGTTAATTACGAACCTAAACTCCCTTATTCCTACTTGGTATCTCTTATATTTTATTTTTGTCTTAATGATCACGAGGATACATCATCGACTTATGCGTGAATAGAGATTAAGTCTAAAAATAGAAACTTAACGGTGTAACCAAAATCATTAAATCAATAATTCACCCCAATAGACAACGATGTCAAAAAATTAAGCCAACAAGAAGGATCGATAAACACGATTTTATAATGGTTTTGAACATGAGACTTATTACCAAGACTTTTATACGCCCCCTAACGGAAGGGCCTTATTATCTTTGGTTTACCTCCATCTTTTATTCAACTTCGCCATGAAGCTTTTATTATGACTTCGGTCTTGCCTTGCCTTTTATTATCCGCCTCATCGGTGGTTTTATTAGCCAAAGACGTATATCCTCACGCTAAAGCGAATTTTGGATCTTTAAAGCTTCGAAAATTAAGGCTTGATTCACTTTCAATTTGGGCATAGATTTTTCGGCCTTGTGAGCTTCAAATTTTTGCTTAATTTAGGTGAGCACTTGAAATCTTATTATTAGGTGAAGCTTTCGATTATTCGGGTGCCAATACTTCAAAACCGTGACGCTGGCGATACCTTAATGTTTTCCCAATTTAATTACATGGAAGCTACCAAAACAAATTAGAAACCCAACAATAGTGACTAAACCGCCAAATCAATATTTATTAACAATTATTTATGCAAAAGCGTTGGGAGAATAAGCTAATAATTACTACACATAAGATCGTGACGATTACGAGACTTATAAATAACTCTATCATTTCTCGTCCTCATTTAAGAGACTTAGCCTAAAAAGTTAAGGAATCGAAGCTAAGTGCTCAACACGCACGGTCGAGTCAAAAATTACTCTCGTTCTCACCATCGGAAAACCTACATTCGTGTCTTAAACACTTATGAAAAACTAGAAAAAATTTAAAATTTGGCCATTTTTAGCCTTATTTGCAACAAAACGATAACAAAAAGATGAATATTGGATAGCGTGGTGACGTAAGCAAGGTGAAGTATCTACTCACCCCCCCATACTAAAACTAAACATTGTCCTCAATGTTTCGAGTCTAGGGGTGTAAACACCCCCATACTAGAGACGAAGTCGAATGCTTAATCTCGAGCATGGAAAGGGTAAAACGAATAACCTAAAAGCCGTTTATGAATTATGCTAATAAGATAAACGTTAGAACATAAAAGGATATCATCGGATATCGGAATCTCCAAAGGCAATGATCGAAGCTCGAGTGATCCATAAAACGAACACGAGAGGCTTCAATGATGACGATGAACCTAATAAATCACAATCACAAACAACCACGGAACAAAGGTTGGAAGAGCACAAGTCCCCTCGTTACGTTAACTAAGAAAGCAATAATATGTACAAGGATAAGCATGAGAATCCCCCACGAGGCACCTTGTTTTTGATAACCGAGTCAAAAGCTCGACTCGAATCCCCATAAATGTGATCATTTAGGGATAATCTTGGTATGGTCATTTTTGGTGGGGCTTACATGATAAACAAGGCCCAAAAGTACATGGAGTACTTTAAAAACCCGATAAACGTATACCGGGGTCAAAGATAGCGTCCTCGTTTTCGGATGAAAGACGAAACAACGCTACTTCAACACAAACCCCAATGGGGTAGAAGAAAAGAGATGAGAAGTAGAAAGGTGGGGCAATGGGTAAGTCAACAACATGAGCTACTCGAGGTAGACTCACACCAAGCAAATAGATAAGTTTTCCATTTATTGCATCGGTGGAAGACCGAGATTTCCCTTTACAAGCAATTCCGGGATCGTAAATCTCGTCCTCGGTGGAGAAATGGGAGGGAACATTTGGGGCTTCCCCCACACTAGATCCACACCAACCGTCGTCAAAAGGAGTAGACGAGGTGGTAGCACTCATGAAACGCGGTGATGACGGAGTTAAACATGTAGAAAAATCTTTTAAAACATTTTTAAAATCCTTTCCTTTTTCATCGTTTAAAAACTCTTTATGAAAACCCGATTGAATAATGTCGAAAATATTTGGCGTGTCAAATTGAAAATTAGTCGCGCTAAAAATCCTCACATTTAAGTCATTGGTGGGAGGGGGTGGCGGATTATATAAGTTCTCAAAACGTTTGTCAATAAAGAACACCGCCCCCTCGGGGTCTACATACTCGTCATCCTCATGAACGTCGATCTCATCGATTTCTTCATCAAAGATAGGCTTGTCAAACCATGGTTTGTCATTCCCCTCCTTGAGTATCTTAGAAACTCTCTCGAAGAGATCACGATCAAGCACGCAACCATCATTCTTTTGTGGGGATCGTTGATAAGTTAGATCCTCACGAATGTGGTAAACGTCATTCTCAAATGAGGAGTGTTGATTAGGTAACTCCTCGAGAATGGGATTTTTGGTGGTCACATGAGTTGGTTCGTCATCGAAAATAAGACGTTCCAACTCATTAAGTTCATCCTCGATCTTGGAAAGGTCGACCTCACTCGTAGGTGGAAGTGAAGGCATAAGAGCTAGCTCTCGTTCAATGATTTCCTCAATCTCGGGATCAAACTCATAATCATCGTACTTCACATGTTTCTTCTTAGGAGAATCAAAAATAGCATGTGGATGTCGAAGTACGTGATCAAGCTCGGCAAAATCGCCATCGTCATCGTCAAAGAAAGAGTCGATGTGAGCACTCACAACCATGGACTTACAAGCACTAGGGCTATGCTTAGGTGACTTTTCTAAGACGAGAGGATCGATGTCGATAAACCCTTTAGCCTCAACGGGTGTTGGGCTAGGCAAAGGAGGCACTTCGATGGAGTTAGAAGTTGAAGCCTCAAAGATGTGGTCCTTCGAAGGTGGTGAAGACGAAGCCATTTTGGTCATTGTCGTGATGGCATTAACGTCACCCTTCGGAATTGGTGTTTCACTTGTTTCGCTAAAAACATCCCAAAGTGAGTTTTCATCCATAAATTTACACATACCCTTTTGAATTAGGTACACGTATTCTTTGTCATTAAAATCATCATCTTTAAAACCGTTTTTCTTAATTCTTTCAAAACATGCATCAAGCTTCATTCTTTCCGCTAAAGTAAACATTTTGAAATCATTAGAATTTGAATCATTAGGTTTGGAAACCTCGGTTTTTTCATTCTCATAAAATCCTTGGGATTTTCTAGCGAAAAAGTCTATTTTCTCATCCCCATATCTCATAGTAAGTCTCCCCTCGTGAACGTCGATTACGGTTCGAGCCGTTGATAAGAATGGTCGGCCTAAAATAATGGGACATTTAGGGTCACACTCGTAATCGGATATAACGAAATCCGCGGGAAAAACAAACTTTCCAATCCTAACATAGACATCCTCGGCTATTCCAATTGGTATAAGTGGAGTACAATTTGCAAGCTCGATTGTCATGTTCGTGGGGGTAAGCGAAGGCAATCTCATCAATTTCCAAAGAGAATGAGGCATAAGATTGATGCTAGCACCTAAATCGGCAAGGGCTAAACATCCCTCAATCTCGGAAAAATCACAAGGTAGTAGAAATTGGCCCGGATCCTTTTCCTTTCTCGGCATACGCCTTTTGGGTTTTTTAAGAAGGATTGAAGCACAAGTTTCTTCAAGGGTTACTTTGGTAAGGTCGACAAAGCTCTCTTTTTGAACCGTGGATGGAAATTGAGGTACACGAGGGTGTGCACTCCTTTCCTTGGTCGCCACGTTCACCCCATCGACTTTAGAACAAGAAGACGTCTTAGAAGTCGAGGGTTGAGAGGGATAAACAACACGGAATCCTTCAAGGTTAGGGGTAATCACACGACCTTTCTCACGAGACGAGGCGGCTTTACATTGTTCTTTCGGATTAGCAACGGTGTCACTAGGTAACGAACTCGATGACGAACCCGAGGCTTTGTTCATTATAGCCGAAAACATCTTTTTAATATCAATTTGCCCTTGCTCAATCTTCGTATTTTGCAATTTCAAAGTATTAGAAAAATCGTTTTTCAAAGTACCAATTTCTCCCTCTAATCGTCTCATATTAGCCTCATTCGTTTTCATGTAATTTTGAAAATCGTTTGACGAACTATTTTGATTAGAAATAAAGTTCCCTTGGTTTTGATTACTTCTTTGAAAATTGTTTTGATTCCCACTTGAAAAATTATTTCCTTGATTGTTATCTCTATTTTGCCAAGTTATATTACGACCTTGATTATAACCTTGATTTTGATTCGAAAAATTTCCTTGTTGATTATTTCCTTGAAAATTGTTTCGATTTTGAAAATTGTTGCCTTGGTTATAATTTCCTTGTTGTGATGGACCGGCGTTATTTTGATTTTGAAAATTATTGTTTAACGCACTCACATTCGACGTTTGGCCATCCGTAGCCGCACACTCGTAATAATTATGAGGTCCACCACAAAACGTACATGAAACCTCAACCGCTTTCACCGTAGCGGGAGCGTCTTTCTTTGCATCTCAATGAGATAAGACGTGAACACATTCGTCAACTTGTCGACTTTTGCATCAACCCTCTCAATGTCGCGATTAGAACTACTAACATTGGCGACATTGGCAACACTCGGTGCGTTGCGGAGTTGGTAAACCTTGGATCGGTTCTCGATAATTATCAAAGCTTCTCTCGGAGTCTTACACAAAAAGTTGCCACCGGCGGCGGAATTCAACGAGTCTTGTTCGTGAAAATTAAGACCGTTGTAAAACGTATCAATTTGGTGCAACTCGGAAAAACCATGGTGAGGACATTGCCTAAGCAATTCCTTAAAACGATCCCACGCGTCTCTAAAAGATTCATTCGATTTTTGCTCAAATTTCGTAATCTCGTTTTTGAAAAACGTCGTCTTAGACGGTGGGAAAAAATAATTAACGAACTTGGAAACGAGATCCTTCCACGTAGTTATGGAATTAGGTGGCTCTTTCTCGTACCAATCCTTGGCGGCACCATCGAGCGAGTATGGAAAAAGCATAAGCTTGACGACATCGGTGTCGACGTTCTTAAACTTGCTCGTGGCCAAAAGACGATCAAAATTCCGAATATGGTCGTGAGGATTGTCGGCTTCACGACCTCGAAACTTCGTAGCTTGGATCAACGAAAGCATTCCGCTCTTGATCTCAAAATTCTCCGCCTCGATAGCGGGAATTACGATCGCGTCTCCATAACCCTCGGTGGGCGCTTGGAGCAATTCCATCATAGAACGATTGTCGGCCATCTCCTCTACGGTCTCTTCAACAACGATATTAGGAACGTCGGTTTCTAATTCTCGTCTACGTCGTCGATTCCTTCGATTACGATTGCGTCTATTCGAAGCTTCACTAGAATTGGAATAGTCCTTCGATCGAGTGCGCATGCACTAAGCGTAGAATGGGTGGTAGCAAAGAAGATTCTTTTTGCGGCTTTTCGATTTTTCAAATTTTTTTGGTTTTTGATTGGTTTTTTTAATTTTTTTGGATTTTTGAATGTATTACGTAGACAAAAATCTACAAATCTCCCCTCGAATCGACTTTCTCGATTAAAGGAGCCTCAAAGAATGAAAACGATCACGTGGAGTGAACGTTCTCGATGACTTTAGAACGTTGGTGGAACACCAAAACGTTCAAGAGGGTTTAATCTTGAAAACACAAGCAAATATAGTATACGTAGATAATACTTGGGCGGCAAACCCTCGATTAGCCTTCTTTCTCAAAACACGCACAAGCAAGCGGAGGAAACGAGGCGGCACGAAGCACTTAAGAGCCTTTTTCCTTTAGGTCGTGAAATACAACCGCCTTATACCCACCTTATAGTTTGTGTTAATTGAAATTAAGCCTCACGAAAGTATTTATCTATTTTGCCTTTAAACTTTTGCTTTGGATTCGAATACAATGATCGAGTGATGAAATCCTGAATCAAGGTTGTGATTTCTCACGTATTTGGAGTACTTGTATATTTATTTGTTCTTACGTAAATACAATATAGTAATAATAATATTCACAAGAAAAACGAAAACCAATATATCTACAATATAGTAAAGATTGATTTGTGTTTAATTTAGGAAAATTAAACACGATTTATTTGGATATTATAGTATAATAGAGAAAAATAACAAAAATGAGTATGTACGATATTTACGCTTTTCAAAAAAAATGAAAAGCAAAAACGCACTACTCACACAAACACGATACTAGTAATAATGGCACACAAAACACCTCCCCGGCAGCGGCGCCAAAAATTGATGTAGTAAAATCGTACACGTTTTAGGAAAAACGCGTATGAGTGGCAAGTATTAAGTTATACGCTTTAGGAAAAACGTAAAACCGAATAAATGCGGGTTCGTTCTCGAAGGAGGTGTGTATTATGTGTGCCAATTATGTAAAATCACAATGTTTGGATTAGTGACGTTTTTGTTTGAGAAAGAGAAAAATAAAAGACGAGTTACGACTACGTTTAAACTATGACGAATGACGTAAAACGTGAACGTAAATACGTAAAACGTGACGAAATTAAAAATTAAAACCTAAAAATTAATTAAAATATTAAACTAAGTCTTAAATAATATAAATAAGAATAAAAATCCAACAAATATATTTTAAAACCTTTTATTAATTAAATATTCAATTTTTAATGCTAATTAAAGCCCAAAAATTAAATATAATTAACAAAATGCCCAAAATATTAATTTATTGAACTAATAACTAACTTATATTATTTAATGACTAAAAACTATTTTTCCAAAATTTTAAAAACTATTTTTCTATTTTTTAATCACTAAAAACTATTTTTAAATTAAAATAATCCTAGAAAATAATAAAATAATGCCAAAATTAATTTAACAATTTTAAAAATCCTAAAATACTCTAATGAACAGTAGAAAAATGAAAAAGTTTGAAAAAAGTAAAAATTTTCACTAAAAGACAAAACTATTTAATAATTAAACCCTAATTAAGCTAATTTAATTATAAAAAATAATTAAAAAATGAACAGTAACTAATTTTTAAACTAAAAATCTTAAATTAATATTCTTAATCTATAAAAAATTTTAAAACAGAAAAATATGACTTTTTTACACTAAATGACAAAAACAGATTGATTAAAAAGTAATTAAAAATGCTAAATAATCTAAAAAATATAAAATGAACAGTAGAATAAAAATAAATTATACTAAAAAATCAAGAATTAAAAAAGAAAAATATAGAAAAAAGAATGGAATTCTAACTCCTATTTAAGGGCACTAAAGACAAAAATCTTAGAATCTGATAGTGACCTTTTTGTGCTTTCTGTCTTTTAGTGTAGCAGTGGGAACACAAGTGCTAGCAGTGGGAAAGGAGTTCCCACTGCTTGTGTTAAAAACGGGTCTGGGCACAAAAG
Organism: Glebionis coronaria; assembly: GCA_025667525.1. Classification (NCBI taxonomy): domain Eukaryota; kingdom Viridiplantae; phylum Streptophyta; class Magnoliopsida; order Asterales; family Asteraceae; genus Glebionis; species Glebionis coronaria. The sequence goes on along the minus strand of CM046881.1, from coordinate 507,140,788 downwards.
TGCTTGTAACTTGCTTGTTACTGGATTTTACTTGGAACAAAGGGCACCCCCACACTCATGGAAGTGTGGGGAGTCAATTTATGCTAAAAAAACACAATCACAGTTCAAAAATCACACAAAAATAGGCAAAATAGGCACAAATGGGGGGCTGCAATACAGAAAAGTAGCCTTGGGTCCTTTTGCTGGTGCACTTGGTGTTTAAGTGCACAAATCTGATTTTTAAGGCTCACAAGCTTGCACACTACTCAATTAAATCACAACAAACTAACAACAAGCCCTGGAGAGTACCAAATCCTAGCAGATTACAGAAACTGGAGGCACAAATTATGCTAAAACAAGCAGAAATAAGAAGTTACTGATTTTTGCTATGTTTTATCAAGTTTAAGCAACCAACTTCAATTTTTACACTACCAACTAAATGTTTTATCACACTAACACCTACTGAAACCTAAATGGGGTATGTTTCAGCTGATATAACCATGCATTTGCATCACCAGATCCTATAACATAGCAGTCCCAAACACACCCTTAAAGTCTGAAACTAAAAATTAACATGCCAAATCCTATTTAAATCAACCTAAACTAATCACTAGCACTTAAATATGAACAAGAGATATAATTAAACAGATAAGAACAGATAACACAACATTCAAACAGATTCTTCACAAAATCATGAAACTTGCATAAAAAATTCACAAAATCACTTAAGTAGGGTTCAAGCCTTTTGACCTGGCTGAGTGCCTTCTACTTGAGCTTCTTGAGAGCTTATGGAAGCTGATGAATGTGTAGAGAAACCCCGTTGTGGTTCAACAACAGAACCGGGATATATATATCTTCAAAATGAGGAAAAATGGAATGTAAGGAGTACTTGATACTACTTGAAACCTGCACAAGAAAAGAAACCAAAAAAATGACTGATAATCAAAAGCAATAAGCTAATAAGCTAGCTTATTGATTAAGCTAGTTATGGCTTTTTGCTTAACAAAAGAAACTTGAAAATGGATTTTACTTGAAACCCTTTTTAACTAAACAGAAAAAAACTAGAAATCCTTCTTAACCAGTTGTCATTAACTAATTAACTACAAAACATACCAATAGCTTCCACTTTCACTTCCACTATTGGTATGATTGTATATTTTCTGAAAAAAAAGGTAAGAACACGTTTTTAACAAAACCAAATTGAAAACCTTTGAAACTTTAAACTAAGTGAATCAGTAAAATAAAACAACAAGTATTAAATAACTTGGGAACTCAGCAATATGCAAGATTAAAAAATGTTCATTGTCATTAATAGTTTTGAAAACTTACAAAAACTGGAACAAAGAAGAAATACATTCTGCCTAGTCTATTTATATACATGAGGGGATTTTTCTAGAACATAAAACCCTAGCTAACATAAACCCTAAAATGCCCTTCAGGATCTTGGAATATGCCATCTTGATCCGTTTGATGATTCTTGGAGTCTTGTGTATACATGTGATTGTCCTTGTGATACAGCTGTGTAAAAACGATCTTGGCCACTCAATTTTGCCTTTGGGACAAAGGCACTCTTCATGTACGTTGGATTTCTGTCTTGATTCGATTCTTGCCAAAAGAGGGGGAGCAGGGGAACATAGGTGGGGTCCATGGAGGTCACGGGTGAAGTTGTGGGTGAGTGGGTTTAGTTCATGACATGGTAAATCAACATCCTAGACATTATGGGGTAAAAACCCCTTGGTTTAGATAAGTAATTAGGTTAGGGTTCTTGAATGAGGATTAGGGTGTTTTTAGGGGAGATGGGTGAATAGTGTGTGTTTGGCGCCCCTTAATCAATATAATAATCCGTTTAAAAATGAATTAAGTATAAATTTAGGTTTGACTGGGTTGGGTTTATGGGTATGGGCTTGGTCGGGTAAGTTTGGATCCGGGTTTGTAAATTGGGTGGGTCTGGTGACGTGTAAGGCTACAATAGGTTGTGGGAGTTTGAGTGTTTGACATTTTTAGTCCCCTGCTTTCCACATTGTCTTCATTTTGTAGATAATAGCTTCAAACTCTTTTTCCCTTTGTTTTAACTTTCAGCACTTTGTCAAAAATGGCACATGATATTTGCAAACTTTTCACAAGGACTAAATACGCAATTAATGCATTCTTCAAGGGCTATTCTTGTAAGTAATCAACATTTTAGGGACCCAAATGCAATTAGGAGTTTTGCAAGGGTATAAAATGTCAAGTCTTCAAAAGTAGAGGGACCATTCTTGCCAATTCTTCAATTCTTCAAGGACTTGATAGGAAAATCATGATTCGGGTCCGGTTCTTTGTGCGGCTTCGTTTCCCGTGTTCGTTTTTGCTTGATTCCTTTGATCTTTTGGTGATTTCACGATATCCATACCTAAAATACACAATGAACAAACATAGGCACATATATGGGTATTTTGACGATATTTTAAGCGTTTTAAGCCCGATTTGGACGATGAGACTATGTATAAATACAGTCTCATCAAGCACATCAAGTTTATTCCGGATAAGCTGCAGGGTAAAATTTTTTCCGGATAAGCCGATATGAGGGGTATTCCGGATAAGCAGTTATCCCGGATAAGGGGGATCGATTATTCCGGATAAGCATCTGAGGATTATTCAGGATAAGCTATTGGGCAAACATTTCGGATAAGCTTTAGGAGATTATTCCGGATAGTGAGCTAATATTTATTCCGAATAGCACACTGGAGATTATTCCGGATAAGGGCACTTTCGATTATTCCGGATAAGCTATCTAGGTCCAGATTCCGGATAAGAGGCAGAACATCATTCCGGATAAGAAACCGTTGGTGATTCCGGATAAGAGTGACAGACATATTCCGGATAAGCAACAGGTTTATTATTCAGGATAAGAGTTAGATTGGATTCCATATAGTGACAGTATTTTGGATCCGGGCTCAAGTTCTGTTTACTTTCTTTTTACTTTTCAAGCATTTATTTTTCCCTCTATTTTTCTTTTAGTTTAATTTTGAAAAGTTCACATTTTTATTACATTAGCCATTTAATTTTTCGTCACGCTTTAATTTTAAGTCATTTAATTAAATTACTTTTAAAGTTTTAATATTGCACCCTTTACATTTTAATTAGTTTTAGCTTTAATTAACCGTCCTTTCCTTTAAAGTCTTACAATTTAATTATACTACAACGACAAATCCTTGTTTCCCACCAAAAGACGACTGAGTCGCACATTCTTCCATTTCTCAATTCGAAAAGATCGGACGATAAAATTTTCTTACTGGCCAAAAGCCAGTTATTACTCAAGGACCGGCTCCCGATCTCCGAACGATGGAGGAGTTGTGCCAACCGAATTTAAATGGACGGGGCGGACCGATTGCTCCGATCCCGATTCAAGCCACAGATTTTGGTTTAAGACATCACATGATACAACAATTACAAAATTCTCAATTTAATGGAATACCAAGTGATGATGCAAATAAACATATTGATAAATTTTTGGATGTAACTCAACATATGAAACAAAATGGAGTTCCCGAGGATGCCTCTGGCTTTCTCTCTTTCCATACTCTTTAGGCCTTCATGCCGCCGAATGGTATGATCTCTACCTCGGAACTCTATCCAAAGTTTCGATGACATGATAAGGAAATTTCTCTCGAAAATTTTCCCTCCGTCGATGGTGATTGTAGTGTTTTACTACCCTTTAGGAAAAGAGCGTAAATAGCGGAAAGTATTAAGTACGACGGTTTAGGAAAACCGTGCACTAATGACCCAATCACTTAAAAGAGAGAAGAGATTCGTTTCCCAAGGAGGTATATGTGTGTGTTCTAATTTGTATTTCTTTGAGATTAATATTGAGAGATGGAATGACGGTTTCGTGAAAATTACACTATGACGTAAAAACGTAAACGTAAAGCCGTAGAAAAACACAAAAATTAAAAATTAAGCTAAAGCCAAAAACAAAATCAAGAAAAGATTAAAAAGCTAAAAACAAGTCTAAAATAATATAAATAAAGATAAAAATCCAACAAAGATATTTTAAAACCTTTTATTAATTAAATAATTAATTTTAAATGCTAATTAAAGCCCTAAAATTAAATTTAACTAATTCAAAAGTCTAAAATATGATTTTATTGAATAATCACTTAACTTATATTATTAGAAGACTAAAAAGTAATTTTCTAAAAATTAAAACCTATTAAAACTATTTTTAAAACTCTAGAAATGATTTAAAATAATTAAAACCTAATTAAACTTAAAATAATTATAAAAATAAATCTAAAAGCTAGAAAATTATTCTAAAAATGGAAATAGTCCTAATTTATGATAAAGAACCTAGGAAAAATGAAAAAGAAAGAAAAATAAAATTTTGAAAATTAAATAATAAAATAATATTAAAATCTTACTAAAAAATAAAAGTTTCTAAAATTTGAAATAAAAAATTTCTAAAAATCCTAAATAATATAATTAAGAGAAAAACACAAATTAGAAGTCCTAAACTTTTTTTAATAATTTTATAAAAATCTTCAAAGTTTATAAAAAACCTTTAAATATTATAAAATTAAAAATTAAAGTTTATAACACCAAAACTATATGTAAACCTCAAAAATATATTTTAAAAACTAAAAATTATTTTTCCTAAAAATAAAAACTATTTTTGGTATTTTTTAATGATTTATTAAATTCGTCTATTAATTAAATTCTAATAAATAAACTAATAAAAGGAAAAATATGAAACCAAATTCTAAAAATCTTAAATACTATAAAGGCCCTAAGAAAAATAAGCTAGACAAAGTTAGCTTAAAAATAAGCTGAAAATAAGCTAATATAGCTACGGCTTATTTAATAAAGGACAAAAGAGAAACGTGTTAAGTATGTTTTGAAAACAAAACTCTCAGTCAAAGTCCCCAGGGCGCATTTGGTTAACACGTTGGGTTGTTGAACGGCTGGTCACGGGTTCGAGGCGTGTAACCCCCCCCCCCCCCCTTTTTATCACTTAGTTGCGCCGCAACGCTTTTGTCTTGCGCCGCAACTAGTGAAACGAGAGTACCTTGATCTGTAGCTCCTTCAGTTGCGCCGCAATAGGTAGGTCTTGCTGCGCAACTTGTATTTTTTTCTTCTTTTTAAACTTTTCCAAACCAAACAGAGACACTAAACAATCTTATAATCCAAATTCAAATCCCTTTTTGACAAGATTTAAAGCCAATTCCAAATCAAAACGTGACAGACTTGTATGTTGACACAAGCAGGATACACTTTGCGTTTTGCTGATTATAAGCCAAGAGGACTTGGGCTTTATGCTTATTTGGTATGATATTTTGGAACAAAGAGGGGCACTCTTGTGATCCTTTGATCACAAGAAGTCAAGATCAACAAGTATAAACCAAATAGCACACCAATTAGGCAAAACAGATGCACACAAGACCAAAACTGATGCACAAATAGGCTATCTAGTTCTCTGTGACAGATTAGGAGGGTCTGTGGACTCTTAGGCTAAAAACTTGCAATCCAATGAACTTTAAGCTAACAAATCGTGTACACAAACTCACAAGTTGGCATACAATCCAATTCAAACCTAAAATTACCCTATTACTACACAGAAATCCAAAATCAAGCACCAAAATCTTACCAAATATAAGCAGAATATGACTTGCAGGTTTTTAACACTTGATTTTCACTTTTAAGCATACCAATCTGTTTCAAAACCTCACCAAAGTAGATTATTAACTTACTATAACCTAACTTAACTTAAATTACTAACTCTAACACCCTTAATAATCACTAATTAAGATCCATCCCCTGCTAAAACGTATTGCCAAACACCTCTTTATTTCTGTAAACTAACTTTTAACACTTCAAAACCTTGCAAAAGCTATTCTAACTGGTTCCATTAACATCTAGCATGCATATAACATAACATAAACACAAATCCAACACCTCAAACACACTTATGCACAGAATCACATAAGATCATACAAACTACTATTTTTGAACTTTTCAAGAGAAAAAGGAGTTTACCTTAGGTTCTTACATCCAAGAACCTAGAGGATGAAAATCCTCCTCCAATCCAACTCGGGTTGGAGCAGAACTGAATCAACACTTCTTCACACCTGCTCAAAACAAATCAAAAGAAAACACAAAACACAATATATGTATAATTCTGTTTTCTCTCTTTTTACTTCTTAAAACCTTACCAAACTTTTCCAAACTTTCTAAAAAACGTTTTAATAATCCTATAACACCAAAATCATTAACCTTTAACACCAAAATACCTTTGAGCAGATTTTACTAAAATCTCTCAAAATTTCAAAACCTTAAACAACTTTGAAAATCAAAGTTGCTTAACCATAAAACAAAGTGGAACTCAGAATCAATCTCCTCACAACACACAATCTTTTAAAAACAATAAAAAAGGAATTACACTTGAATATTTCAAAAACCAAACTTTTTATTTCTTTAAAAAGGAATTACATGTGAGAGACTAGAAACTGGAACAAAGGGATCACCACAGCTTGGGTCTCCTTTTATAGTGCTTATAGAACATCCTAGAAGCATAAAAACATAAACCCTAATACATAGAAAATCCCAAATCTACCCTTGGACGTTTTTGGTGCATTTGAGCTGTCCATTTGATCTTGAACGTTTATTTTGCTTTGGGAGGAAGCAAATAATCTTGGCCATTCAATTGGGACACGTCAGTGTGCTTGGAGGCTAAGGAATGATGTGATTGGTGGATTGGGGAATTGGGGGTTTGGTGCACATGTGTGGGATGCAGGTTTTTAGGAGTGGGTTGAGTTTAGGTACGTGTGAATTACTTGTGTGTGAGTTTAATTGGGTTTTACCCAAGTAAAAATGAAAGTGAAACCTGGGGAGTAAAAAAGATGAACAGTAAGTTCATTGATCCGAAAATAGGGGAACAGTAAGTGTTAGGCGCACTTTTCTTTTCAAATGTTTCCACTTTGACACTTCTGGTCCTTATAACTTGAGATTTTTGCCATTAAAGGTTTTCAAGCCCTAAAACTTGTTTCTGCCTTGTTAATAACTTTCAAGGTTTGGCAGTTTTGGCACAAACTTAATAAAAAGGTTATCAAGGGTAATTTTTGGCATTTTTGAATATTTCAAGGGCTGAACTTGGACAATGATGATCTTCAAAGGTCTTCAATGAGTCTTCCACTTTATGAGGGACCATAATTGGCAATTTGAAATTGTTGAAGGACTATTCTTGCCATTTCTTCAAAGTTGAAGGACCTTTTTGCAATTTTGACAAACTTAAGGGACCAAACTTGTAATTATTATTATACAAGGGTTTTAAGTGTCATTTCTTCATAGAATGAGGATCAATCTTGTTTTGTCTTCAAGTCTTCAAGGGTATTTGATGATGATTCCATGATTAGGGCCTGGTTCTTTGTACGGCTTCGTTTCTCGTGTCCGTTTTCCTTGTATCTTGTGATCTTTTGTCTTTTTCACGATATCCATACCTAAAACACACAAGTAAACAAACACAAGCATATATATGGTATTTTATGACATTTTTGTGCATTTAAAGCCCGAAAAGAACGATGAGATCATGTATAAATGCCATCTCATCACTCCCCCATACTAAGCCATTGCCGTGCCCTCACGCAATGCTAGAATAAAGTATCTAAGCATCACCAAAGTTCAATTTTATTAACCTTTATTGAAGAGTAAAAGACTTGCAACATACTACGAGAATGTGTAACGACATAATGTATGATTTTCATCACCAAAAGGTGACTTTTAGGGTCAAAGAATAGAAACAAGTTAATGTCCCTTAGAGTAAACTTCGTCATCCTTGATTGTCATACATTCCATGCTAAGTGCAAAAACAAGATCATTGTTGGTACAAGTCACAATGCTAACACTACTCATACGTCCAAATTGTGTAATACTTTTTCTCCCCGCAATCCTAGTTATTAAAAGGAAATGGGTTACTAGCATTTTTTATCTATTTGTCATGGATCACAAGTGATTCATATTGACTTATTTGAGTAGTTATTAGTCCGAAAGCAAAGTAGCACGATTTGATCAATAGTTAGCCGAAGGACAAAATCTTTTAAAACGGCTTCTCGTGTATCTCCTTAAGTTCATATCTTGGCATAACTCGTTTCACGATTTGAGACCTTTCTCGGACCGATATTTGGCATGTACTTCATACTTCAAATCTTGGGAAGACGTTCTTGAAATTATGGTCTTCTCTTCATATATTTGGAATTTCTTCACTTGACGTTTTTGAGAGATTCTTCATATAGGACCACGACTTCATCATTTTTCTTCAATCTTTACTTTGGATTTTGATATACAACGATCCGCCTCCTTTTCGGACTTGGATATATTCATCCTCATACCTTGTTAGGGTCTTTTTGGATAGACTTTCTCCATTCTTTAGGGGAGTAATAGCTTCTCGTCGTGTGTCTCGATCCTTCATATTGATTTTGGAATAATGATACTTCACATCATCTTTGGATCTTTAGCAAAAATAGAGCTCCTCATGCCTTGTTAGGGCCTTTTTGGATGATCGCCAATCTTCGCGTCCCGCTTCAATAAGTTATGCCTTGGCTATGAACTCTATTCAACCCCGAGCAACTTTTAAACGATCTTGCGCTAGAGGCTAAGTAACCTTTCAAATCGTACGACCTTACTTATTGCAATTATGATTTATTCCTAATGCATTGATCTTATGGGAAGAAAAAGCCACAATTAAAAACATATGAGTTTTTGAAAGAACATTTTCATGTTCTACGTTTAGCATGATCACTTGTCTAACTCTATCATTTCTCGTTCTTCACTATTTAAAGACCTCTAATTAAAGAGACTCGTGAATACTTAGCCATGCAAGTCAAAATTAAGCCAAATTTGGATTAGCTTTCATTAAGACTATATCAAATCAAAGTTTTGGGTTTTCAAGCCACCTATAGGATCTTGCACTTTCTTGGACTTTTTCAAGTTTAGAGAATGCGTTTTATAGTTCCCTTGATAAGTGACTTTCTAGAATCAATTATAGGAACTTGCGAAAAGTTCTTGTTCTTAACCCGAATGAATTAAGACTTTCGCGTTTTAAAGCTCCCTATATAAAAGTCTAGCAAAACTTGAATTGAGCGGGTTAAGGAATGTAAATGGCTCCAAATGCCCATCAAGTCAAAAATTAACTCTTATTCTACCCATCGGAAAATATACATTCGTGTCTTAAAAACACTTATGAAAACTTAAAAAATTTTAAAATTTGGCCATTTTTAGCCTTATTAGCAAAACAAAACATTGAAAGTTGGAAAACGTGAGGGCGTAGCAAAGCAAGTACCTATTCACCTCCCCATACTAAAAGTAAACATTGTCCTCAATGTTTCGAGTCTAAAGGTGGAGCACCCCCATACTAGAGACGAAGAATCGAATGCTTAGGATCTAGCATGGAAAGGGTGATCAACAATATATCTAAAGCCGTTTATTAATTATGCTAAAAGATAATTGTTAGAACAATAAAGGATATGTCATGGATTCGTGAAAAACTTCTTCAAACGAACGATGGAGGCTCACGTAAACGAACACGAGAGTCTTCAATCGTAGATGATGATGATGATCTAGATAACACAATCACAAACAACCACGAGACAACGAGTTGGAAGGGTACAAGTCCCCTTATTAGTGAACATAAAAAGCATAAAGATAAGCATGGGATCTCCCCCACGAGGCACCTCGTTTTTGATTACCGAGTCATGAGCTCGACTCGATCCCCTTAAAATGTGAACATTTAGGGAAATCATGGTGTGGTCAATTTTTGATGGGGCTTACATGATAAACAAGGCCCAAAAAGCAACCGGTATAAAGGACTAAGTCCTTAAATGATGCAAGATACCGGGGTCGAAGATGGCGTTCTCGTTTCCATTGGAAAAACAAATTAACACCACTCCAACATGTGCCGTAAACTCAAAGAGTTTGAAGAAAATAGATGAGAAGTAGATGGGTGAGACAATTGGTAAGACAAACGTTTGAGCTACTCGAGGTAGACTCGCACCAAGCAAATAGATATAGTTTCCATTTATTGCATCGGTGGAAGACCGAGATTTCCCTTTACATGAAATTCCGGGATCGAATATCTCGTCCTCGGTGGACAAGGATGAGGGAACATTAGGGGCTTCCCCCATACTAGGACCACACAAAACATCGTCAAAAGGAGTAGACGAGTTTGTAGCACTCAAAGCACGTGGTGATGACGGAGTTAGATTTGTAGAAAAATCAATTAAATCACATTTAAGATCTTTTTCTTTGTTATCTTTTAAACTCTCCTTATGAAAACCCTTTTTGATTATGTCGAAAATATTCGGTGTTTCTAAGACGATGTTAGTTACACTAAAAATTCTCACATTTTGAAATCGTTTTGGTTTTGGTGGTGGCAAGTTCTCAAAACGTTTATCGACGAAGAAAACATCCCCATTAGGGTCCATATATTCATCATCCGAAAGATCTTCCGTAGAAACCGGCAACTTATCAACACTTTTCAAGAATGAATGTGAAGGATTTTTCGATTCAAGTATTGATGGTTTCTTCTTTGTAGGCTTTGCACTCATAACCTCCACCGGCGGAGGAAATGGTAGATTGTTTTTGGAGACATTCCCTAAAACTCTTGGTGAAAATTCTTTGCAAACGACATTGGTCGAGTCACCATGGTTTAAAGTTGCAATAGAATATACATGAGAAAGATTGGAGTTTTGTGTTGCATTGATGACAAGTTCTTCTTCATTAAAACGAAGGGTGATTTTTCGAGCATGAACATCGATAAGTGCTCGTGATGTATCCAAAAATGAACGACCCAAAATGAGAGGAACTTTTCGATCGATGGGAATGTCTACAACGATAAAGTCAACGGGATAGTAAAACTTTCCGACTTTAACGAAAACGTCCTCGGCTACTCCACATGCCATGATCGTAGAATGATCGGCCATCTCGATGGACATATTCGAAGGAGTAAGAGCCGGAAGCGAAAGCGATTTGAAAATCTCGAGAGGCATCAAATTAATACTAGCGCCAAGATCGGCCAAGGCGTAGCATTCCTCCATATCTTGTATAGCACACGGAATCAAAAATTTACCGGGATCACCGACTTTTTGTGGTATGCGGCTTAGAAAAACCGATGAACAACTAGACGATTGTTGTAACTTCTCTTTGTTGTTAAGCATACTTTTGAAGTTTGCGGCGAATCGAGGCATCATGATTAAAGCATCGGCAAAACTTATGTTAAAGTGCAAATCACGAAACATTTTCATAAATAGCTCAAATTGATAATTGTTCCTTTCTTGTGCTTTCTCTTTGTTTCGTCTCGAAGGGTAAGGTAAGGGTGGTGTGGGTTGGTCATTAGGCAACGGCCTTGGAAACTCGGGTGCCATAAGTGGTATTGGTTCAACCGTAGGTGTGGTTTGATCGGTACTTCGTGGGATTGTAATGTGCTCCTTTTCGACCACCACCTCGGGTTCTTTCTCGATTTCCTTCTCCGTAGAAGTACTCGGACGAGAGATCGGTTCCTTGAAAGTTTTACCACTTCGTGTAGTAATAACCTTCATTTCTCCCTTCGGGTTTGCAATGGTATCACTAGGAAGACCACCCGAAGAAGAGGGCTTACACATGATAGCTTCAAACATTTTAGCCATTCGGTCTTCAAATTTTGATTGCCTAGCATCCGCTTTTAATAACTCTTGCTTAATCTCATGTTGTCCTAATTCCATCTTTTGTTGGTTTTGTTGAAGACGTTGGACATTTCCTTCCATTTTATTTGCATGAGTTTTAAGTTCATTAGCAAGTTCATTTTTAAGCTCGTTTTTCAACTCGGACCTTAAGCTAATCATCTCACGTTGCATATTATCAAATTTAGCATCATTTGCTTTTGCATAATCCAAAAATTCTCCTTGCAAATTTTTCGTGTGAGCATTTTGAAAACCTTGTGTAGTGTTTTGAAAATCATGGTTTTGGTTTTGATTAGAGATTTGTCCATTCCCACTTTGATAATTCCCTTTGTTATAATTGCGTGTGTTGCCTTGGTAATTACCTTGGTTGTTGTTTCGATAATTGTTAACATTTTGATTTGGTGGAGCTTGATTTTGGCGGGAACCTTGGCCGTTTTGGTTGTAAGTTCCCGTTGCTACATAAGCACTCGAAGTGTTACCATCCGCGGTAATGCACTCGGATAAATCATGAGCTCCTCCACACGATAAACAACTCTTAGCAACCGCTTTAACCGAAGCGGAATTGGAAGCTTCTTGAGCCTTCCAATGGGACATTAGATTAGCAAATCTATCAAAAAACCGATTTTCCTCATTAGCTTCATCATGTAAGGCGTTAATGCTACGAGACGATTGTGACGACGATGACGAACCCATATTGGCAACACTCGGTGTGTTGCGAGGGCTATAAACCTTAGATCGATTTTCAATGATTTGTAAAGCCTCATTTGTCGTCTTGCACAAAAAATTACCACCCGCGGCGGCATTCAAATAATCTCGTTCATGATCATTAAGCCCATTATAAAAAGTATCAATTTGATGCAATTCCGAAAAATCATGGTGAGGACATTCATGCAACATCTCCTTAAATCGTTCCCATGCCATTGAAAAACTTTCATTGTTACGTTGCACAAATCGTGAAATCTCATTTTTTAAGTGTGTTGTTTTCGATGGTGGAAAAAACTTGTTCACAAACTTAGAAACGAGATCGGCCCATGTCAAAATCGAATTTGGCGGTTCTTTCTCGAGCCAAATTTTTGCGGGTCCATCCAACGAATATGGAAACAACATCATCTTAATGGCGTCATGCGGAACATCTTTGAATTTGCTAGTGGCGGTGAGACGGTTGAAATTCCTAATGTGGTAATGCGGGTTGTCTTTCTCGTGACCTCGAAATTTATTTGCTTGCAACATCGACATTAAACCCGTCTTAATCTCGAAATTCTCCGCAAGGATGGCGGGAATAACAATGGCCTCTCCAAAACCCTCGGTGGGTGCTTGTAGCAACTCCATCATAGTACGATTAGCCATTACGACTTCTTGTTCTACAATAGGTTCAACAATTGGAGGTTCTTCAACAATCAACGATCCTTGATTTGCTTGCTTTTGAAGACGTTTACGAGCTCGTTTTGCTTGATTACGAGTGATCATAAACTTCACGAAGAATGGGAGGTGAGCAAAGAAGATTCTTTTTGGTTGTTTTGTGGATTTTCAATTTTTTTGTGTTTTTGATGATATTTAATTTTTTTGGATTTTGGTGTATCTTCGTAGACAACAATCTACAAAATCTCTCCTCGAATCAAACTCTTGATTAAAGAAGCCTCAAAGGAATGAAAACGATCACGTGGAGTGAACGCCTTCGAATGACTTTAGAACTTTGGTGAAAACCAAATTGTTCACGAGGGTTTAATCACAAAGAAAACCAAGCAAATATAGTATACGTATTAATACTTTGGGCGGCAAAACCCTCGATTAGCCTTCAATCTCAAAATACTCACAAGCAAGCGGGGAAACGAGGCGGCGCGAAGCACTTAAGAGCCTTTTTCCTTAGGGTATATTTTATAATACCCGCCTTATACCCACCTTATAGTTCGTATCTTTCAAAATCGAGCTTCACGAAAGTATTTATCTATTTTTGCCTTTTCTTTTTGTTTGAGATTCGAATACAATGATCGAGTGATGAAATCCCGAATCAAGGTTGTGTTTTCACACTTTTGGAGATATTGTATTTTGGTTGTGATACTTAATACAATATATTAATAATATTCACAAAGAAAAACCGAGAAAACCGATAATACGTGTTAAGGGAGTTCCACTTAACACAAATACTATTTATGGATAATATCAAAAACAAAATTTTTCAAATTAAATCACGACACACCTCCCCGGCAGCGGCGCCAAAATGATTGTAGTGTTTTACTACCCTTTAGGAAAAGAGCGTAAATAGCGGAAAGTATTAAGTACGACGGTTTAGGAAAACCGTGCACTAATGACCCAATCACTTAAAAGAGAGAAGAGATTCGTTTCCCAAGGAGGTATATGTGTGTGTTCTAATTTGTATTTCTTTGAGATTAATATTGAGAGATGGAATGACGGTTTCGTGAAAATTACACTATGACGTAAAAACGTAAACGTAAAGCCGTAGAAAAACACAAAAATTAAAAATTAAGCTAAAGCCAAAAACAAAATCAAGAAAAGATTAAAAAGCTAAAAACAAGTCTAAAATAATATAAATAAAGATAAAAATCCAACAAAGATATTTTAAAACCTTTTATTAATTAAATAATTAATTTTAAATGCTAATTAAAGCCCTAAAATTAAATTTAACTAATTCAAAAGTCTAAAATATGATTTTATTGAATAATCACTTAACTTATATTATTAGAAGACTAAAAAGTAATTTTCTAAAAATTAAAACCTATTAAAACTATTTTTAAAACTCTAGAAATGATTTAAAATAATTAAAACCTAATTAAACTTAAAATAATTATAAAAATAAATCTAAAAGCTAGAAAATTATTCTAAAAATGGAAATAGTCCTAATTTATGATAAAGAACCTAGGAAAAATGAAAAAGAAAGAAAAATAAAATTTTGAAAATTAAATAATAAAATAATATTAAAATCTTACTAAAAAATAAAAGTTTCTAAAATTTGAAATAAAAAATTTCTAAAAATCCTAAATAATATAATTAAGAGAAAAACACAAATTAGAAGTCCTAAACTTTTTTTAATAATTTTATAAAAATCTTCAAAGTTTATAAAAAACCTTTAAATATTATAAAATTAAAAATTAAAGTTTATAACACCAAAACTATATGTAAACCTCAAAAATATATTTTAAAAACTAAAAATTATTTTTCCTAAAAATAAAAACTATTTTTGGTATTTTTTAATGATTTATTAAATTCGTCTATTAATTAAATTCTAATAAATAAACTAATAAAAGGAAAAATATGAAACCAAATTCTAAAAATCTTAAATACTATAAAGGCCCTAAGAAAAATAAGCTAGACAAAGTTAGCTTAAAAATAAGCTGAAAATAAGCTAATATAGCTACGGCTTATTTAATAAAGGACAAAAGAGAAACGTGTTAAGTATGTTTTGAAAACAAAACTCTCAGTCAAAGTCCCCAGGGCGCATTTGGTTAACACGTTGGGTTGTTGAACGGCTGGTCACGGGTTCGAGGCGTGTAACCCCCCCCCCCTTTTTATCACTTAGTTGCGCCGCAACGCTTTTGTCTTGCGCCGCAACTAGTGAAACGAGAGTACCTTGATCTGTAGCTCCTTCAGTTGCGCCGCAATAGGTAGGTCTTGCTGCGCAACTTGTATTTTTTTCTTCTTTTTAAACTTTTCCAAACCAAACAGAGACACTAAACAATCTTATAATCCAAATTCAAATCCCTTTTTGACAAGATTTAAAGCCAATTCCAAATCAAAACGTGACAGACTTGTATGTTGACACAAGCAGGATACACTTTGCGTTTTGCTGATTATAAGCCAAGAGGACTTGGGCTTTATGCTTATTTGGTATGATATTTTGGAACAAAGAGGGGCACTCTTGTGATCCTTTGATCACAAGAAGTCAAGATCAACAAGTATAAACCAAATAGCACACCAATTAGGCAAAACAGATGCACACAAGACCAAAACTGATGCACAAATAGGCTATCTAGTTCTCTGTGACAGATTAGGAGGGTCTGTGGACTCTTAGGCTAAAAACTTGCAATCCAATGAACTTTAAGCTACCAAATCGTGTACACAAACTCACAAGTTGGCATACAATCCAATTCAAACCTAAAATTACCCTATTACTACACAGAAATCCAAAATCAAGCACCAAAATCTTACCAAATATAAGCAGAATATGACTTGCAGGTTTTTAACACTTGATTTTCACTTTTAAGCATACCAATCTGTTTCAAAACCTCACCAAAGTAGATTATTAACTTACTATAACCTAACTTAACTTAAATTACTAACTCTAACACCCTTAATAATCACTAATTAAGATCCATCCCCTGCTAAAACGTATTGCCAAACACCTCTTTATTTCTGTAAACTAACTTTTAACACTTCAAAACCTTGCAAAAGCTATTCTAACTGGTTCCATTAACATCTAGCATGCATATAACATAACATAAACACAAATCCAACACCTCAAACACACTTATGCACAGAATCACATAAGATCATACAAACTACTATTTTTGAACTTTTCAAGAGAAAAAGGAGTTTACCTTAGGTTCTTACATCCAAGAACCTAGAGGATGAAAATCCTCCTCCAATCCAACTCGGGTTGGAGCAGAACTGAATCAACACTTCTTCACACCTGCTCAAAACAAATCAAAAGAAAACACAAAACACAATATATGTATAATTCTGTTTTCTCTCTTTTTACTTCTTAAAACCTTACCAAACTTTTCCAAACTTTCTAAAAAACGTTTTAATAATCCTATAACACCAAAATCATTAACCTTTAACACCAAAATACCTTTGAGCAGATTTTACTAAAATCTCTCAAAATTTCAAAACCTTAAACAACTTTGAAAATCAAAGTTGCTTAACCATAAAACAAAGTGGAACTCAGAATCAATCTCCTCACAACACACAATCTTTTAAAAACAATAAAAAAGGAATTACACTTGAATATTTCAAAAACCAAACTTTTTATTTCTTTAAAAAGGAATTACATGTGAGAGACTAGAAACTGGAACAAAGGGATCACCACAGCTTGGGTCTCCTTTTATAGTGCTTATAGAACATCCTAGAAGCATAAAAACATAAACCCTAATACATAGAAAATCCCAAATCTACCCTTGGACGTTTTTGGTGCATTTGAGCTGTCCATTTGATCTTGAACGTTTATTTTGCTTTGGGAGGAAGCAAATAATCTTGGCCATTCAATTGGGACACGTCAGTGTGCTTGGAGGCTAAGGAATGATGTGATTGGTGGATTGGGGAATTGGGGGTTTGGTGCACATGTGTGGGATGCAGGTTTTTAGGAGTGGGTTGAGTTTAGGTACGTGTGAATTACTTGTGTGTGAGTTTAATTGGGTTTTACCCAAGTAAAAATGAAAGTGAAACCTGGGGAGTAAAAAAGATGAACAGTAAGTTCATTGATCCGAAAATAGGGGAACAGTAAGTGTTAGGCGCACTTTTCTTTTCAAATGTTTCCACTTTGACACTTCTGGTCCTTATAACTTGAGATTTTTGCCATTAAAGGTTTTCAAGCCCTAAAACTTGTTTCTGCCTTGTTAATAACTTTCAAGGTTTGGCAGTTTTGGCACAAACTTAATAAAAAGGTTATCAAGGGTAATTTTTGGCATTTTTGAATATTTCAAGGGCTGAACTTGGACAATGATGATCTTCAAAGGTCTTCAATGAGTCTTCCACTTTATGAGGGACCATAATTGGCAATTTGAAATTGTTGAAGGACTATTCTTGCCATTTCTTCAAAGTTGAAGGACCTTTTTGCAATTTTGACAAACTTAAGGGACCAAACTTGTAATTATTATTATACAAGGGTTTTAAGTGTCATTTCTTCATAGAATGAGGATCAATCTTGTTTTGTCTTCAAGTCTTCAAGGGTATTTGATGATGATTCCATGATTAGGGCCCGGTTCTTTGTACGGCTTCGTTTCTCGTGTCCGTTTTTCCTTGTATCTTGTGATCTTTTGTCTTTTTCACGATATCCATACCTAAAACACACAAGTAAACAAACACAAGCATATATATGGTATTTTATGACATTTTTGTGCATTTAAAGCCCGAAAAGAACGATGAGATCATGTATAAATGCCATCTCATCAATGGCTACCAAATTGAGGAACGCTATCACTAGCTTTCAACAAAAGCCCGACGAATCATTATTCGAAGCTTGGGAAAGGTACTAAGGGTACATTGATCGATGCCCAAGTCATAACATGCCTCTCGTTACTCAAATTGACACATTTTACAATGGTCTTACCTTGAGGCATCGGGACACGATCAATGCGGCCGCCGGAGGGACGTTTATGAAAAGACGTCCCGAGGAGTGTTATGATCTTATCAAGAACATGACCGCACATCACAACCATTGGGACACTACGGTTTCTCGAGATGAGATGACTAGAGGTATTGCCTCGGCTTCTACCGAGAGCCCGATGGTAATCCGTACTTTGGAAAAGATGAGCAATAATTTTCTTGATGCTTTGAAACAACTCACGTTGAATCAGTCGGACAAAGCCGTGAATCCTAAGTGTGAAACTTGTGGTGGTCCACATTCTTATCATGAGTGCCTGGCGGTCGGTGGCTACACTTAAGAGACCGCATATGCTACTACGGGTTACCAACCTCAAGGTGACCGTAATTTGCTAAGCTATCGGTCAAATATTATATCGGACCACCCGGATTCAATCAACCCCAAAATCAAGTTGCTCAAAACAATTTCCAACCTCGGAACAATCAAGTTCAAAACCGAGGGAATAACCACACTCAAGGTTATCATCAAGGAAATTTCAATCAAGCTTATCAACCACCGGCTTATCAAGCTCCTGCTTATCAAGCTCCGGTTAATCAATCACTTGCTCAAATTCCTAACGACGTGTCTAACTACATGAAAGCTAATGACATGGTCATGAAGAATTTGCAAATCCAAATTACCAATTTAAAGAGTGATTTAAGCAAACAAAGAAATGATCTTAGGAATGAACTTAAAAATGATATGAGAACTTCTTTGAATAATCAAACTAATGATCTTAGGAACATGATGGCTAGCTTTTTTCAAGCAAACCAAGCCTCGGGTTCGGGGCCACTTCCGGCCAATACCGTTGCAAACCCGAAAGGCGAGTTGAAAGCCATCACCACCCGAAGTGGTAAATCCTATAAAGAACCTACGATGCCAACATCAGAACCAAAGGAAACCGAGGAAACAAAGGACTAGGAGCAACCCAAAAGCTCACAAAGTACCGCTCAAGTCCAACCTCCGGTTAAACCAATTCCAACTCTCATTCCGGAACCCGAGATTCCGAAGACTAAGCCTTCAATTCCATATCCTTCAAGGCTTAGTAACCAAAAGCTCCAAGACAAAACTAATGCTCAAATGACGAAGTTTCTTGAAATCTTTCAAAAGTTACACTTCGACATTAGTTTTGCGGATGATTTGCTCTACATGCCCAAATTTGCCTTGTTGTTTAAAAGCATGTTAAGCAACAAGGAAAAATTGGGTGAATTGACCAAAACTCCTTTGAATGAGAATTGCTCGGCGGTGCTCCTAAAAAAGTTACCCGAAAAACTTGGAGACCCTGGCAAATTTCTTATACCATGTGACTTTCCTGAGCTTGATGAATGCTTAGACATGGCCGATCTTGGTGCAAGCATCAATCTAATGCCACTTTCTGTGTGGAAAAGGTCTCTCTTCCCGAACTTACTCCGACATAAATGACTCTCGAGCTTGCCGACCGATCGGTAACTATACCTTTGGGTATTGCCGAGGATGTATTTGTAAAGGTGGGAAAGTTCTATTTCCCGGTCGACTTCGTCATCGTTGACTACAATGTTGATCCGAGGGTTCCTCTTATTCTCAGGAGGCCCTTCTTAAGGACATCACGTGCATTAATCGATGTGCACGGAGAAGAACTTACTCTTCGAGTCGATGACGAAGCTGTGACCTTCAATGTCGGGCACCTTTCAAAATTTCCTTGTAAATACTTTGAGGAATCGGTTAATCAAATCGATGTCATAGATATTTTTTGCGAGGATCATAAACAAGAGGTGCTCGGTTTCTCAGAAAATTCTTCAAGTAGCAATCCCACTTCATTAGACCCCATCATTGCTATCTCTTCCCCCTCTCTCACTCTATTTGAGGGAGGTGACTTCATTTTGGAAGAGATTGAAGCCTACCTTGCTAGTGATTCGACTCTACCGGAGTTTGATCCTAATAACTTTGACCCGGAGGGAGACATTCGTCTCATTGAGCAATTGCTTAACATGGATCCATTACCTCTCCCTCCGAAAGAACTTCATCATGAAGAAATCAAGCAAATTGAAAATCCAATTGTTGATCCTCCGGAGCTCGAACTTAAGGACTTACCTCCTCATCTCGAATATGCATTTTTGGAGGGTGATGATAAATTACCCGTCCTTATTGCTAACGACTTAAAAGATGAGGAGAAAGCCGCTCTCATAAAGGTTTTAAAGTCTCACAAGCATGCCATTGCTTGGAAACTTTAGACATCAAGGGTGTAGAAACTAGAAGGGGGGGGGGGGTTGAATAGTTTCTCTTCGATTGGTGACCAAATTAAAATTACTTTCAATTTGGTTTGTATCAAAACTATCTTTTACTTGATGCTAAGTTGCATAATGATTAGGTTCAACTGAAATACACTAGCAAGGATAATAAGCAAGTATAATGATAATGAAATAAGTAAAGAGCAAGGAAGGAGACAACCTAGTGGGAAGAAACCAAGATTTATAGTGGTTCGACAACGAGGCTCTATCCTCGTTTCTACTCCACTCCTCGAGTACACCTACTCGAGATTTCCACTATATCCAGAAGCTCCCTTCTCGGCGGAGAAAACCTTACATCGTTGCTTACATTATTTTCCGACGCTAAGCTAAATGTCGAGACCCAATCTTTAGCTAGGACCAATCTACACGACGTTTCCTACTTCACAATTTAACGACACAAGGCTAGATGTCGAGTTCTAATTCTTAAGGTAGAACCAATCTTCACGACATTGCCTACTTCACCATTTTACGACACAAGGCTAGATGTCGAGTTCTAATCGAAAGCTAGAACCAATCTTCACGACTCTTCACTTTGAAGCTAAGTGAGAACTTCACACAACACAACTACTAATCACTTTAAAGTTTAGTGAGAACTCACAAGACACAACCACATCACTTTATAGTTTAGTGAGAACTCCTAATCAAATCTATTACAACTCAACTAGACTTATCCAAGTACACACATGTAGCTTGGATTTACACAACACAAATCCAAGCAAACACATATGCAATGGATGTATACAACATATCCAAGTATTCACAAATAACTTGGATGAACACCACTAGTCCAAGTATTCATAAATACATTGGATTGACCTAAAACACAAAGGTATCATGATGAATATGACTAGCTCATAAATTCATCTTTATCACTACACTAGTGAGTGAGTGATCTTCTCATTGGACATGGTAAAGGAGGGGATCAAGAGGATAATCATATGTAAACATCCTTAACAAATTAAGTGATCATTTACTAATGATTATGCTATAGAAAATAGAAAAAGGGCTGAGAAAAACGTCCAAGAGGCTTGCTGGAAAATGAGATTTGACCCACTATTTAAAGGAGACAAAGTTACAACGGATCTATAACGGCTACTGTGCGCGGTACCTTATCTCACCCCGCGGTACCATACCGCTAAGGTACCACGTAGGTACTTAAGGTACCGCCACTAGACTCCACTCCGTTTTTGTCTTTTAGTGGGGTGGGAATATATGAGGTATTTAAACCCTTCAAAGGATATTCTAACAGCATTTGGAATATGCCATTTTCAAATTTTCATTTTCCATTTTAATAGAACATTTTCTAAAAAAGAAAGTTTATTAGAAAGTCTTTTGTCTTATTAGCAAAAGTGAGTTTTAAGGATAATCATTTTGATGATCACTAAGTATGATTAAGAAAGGTTAGTGATATGATTATTACCTTGATGATAGTGTTAGTTAAATAATTCATTTTGTGTTTCTACACTAAATGTGTTGTATGGTTTGTTGTAATCAAAACTAAGAAAGATTAGTTAACACTAATAATGTTTTTAGGCATTACTTGCATTAACAATCTCCCCCTTTTTGATTACGACAAACGATAAACTCATTTACGCATAAACACAAACTATGGAATTATAAACTAGTTTATCACTATCATTTCTCCCCCTTTGTCGTAGCAAAAAGGTTAGCATAAGTCTTTGAAGTGTATCGAACTTTGCTACTAGCTCCCCCTTGGTGGTTGCTCCCCCTTGCTCGGGGCACCAAGTTTGTGAGCTAAGGTGACATGCTACACAAAGGTTAGTAGAAAGGAAAGAAACACCAATGTATATATGATCACTACCTACTAAGGGAGAAAGAGAAGAAATCTCAAATTAGAAGCAAGTATTTTGCTAAGTATGTCCAAAGAGGTAATTGACAAAATCAAACTTCAATAAAATGAAGATGATAAGCTTGTCAATGGGTTAAAGCTTTAGAATTGATGGAATCACCCATAACCAATTGTAAAAATTTAACCAAGATCAACTCAAAAATAGAACTAATTAGATAGCACACAAATAACACAAAAGTTACAAAAAAAATACAACAAAGAGGATAGTCATACACATAGTATGAGTATCTAAAAGCAATAAATATGGAAAATAAACAACTAAGCATAAGCTAGTCTAATAGTGATATTTTCCAAGATTGCTAAAAATAAAATGAAACTAAAAAGACGACGATGTATCATTCGAAGTTTTGTCCACCGGAACGAAAACTTGAATAGGAGGTCGAGTGAGGAGGAATTCAAGAAAATTTAACTTCTCATACACATGAGCAAGTTTAATTTGTTGAAATCGGCAACAATCACACGAGGATCCATGATGCAACACAAAATCGTTTGATGGGGGTATGGCATCAAACTTAGGGTTTGATGGTGGTGGGGTAAAGGGTTTGGGAATGTTTTCACAATGCCTTGTGAGGTTTGGGAAGGTGGAAAGGTCATTGAGTTGGGGGGTATTGAAGGATTGTGGTGGTGGTGGAACATGTTCTTTTGCTCCGGTGATGGGGTTTATGGTATAAGTCTCATTCCAATACTTTATTGGAGAGAAGGTAGGGTTTTTGGGTGGTTTGGACGAAGATGGTTCATTCTTCTTAACCCAAACGGGTCGAACCGAGATTTTCGGTTTCTTTGAAAGCTTGGAAGAGGAAGCTTTGGGTGAGTGGGGTTGTGACAAAGAAATG
Source organism: Glebionis coronaria (assembly GCA_025667525.1). Classification (NCBI taxonomy): domain Eukaryota; kingdom Viridiplantae; phylum Streptophyta; class Magnoliopsida; order Asterales; family Asteraceae; genus Glebionis; species Glebionis coronaria. The sequence goes on along the minus strand of CM046881.1, from coordinate 507,117,842 downwards.
TCAAGGTTAGGAAGGTAGGAGTTAGGCATTGTGAGAGTGTGAGAATGATATCTCAAGGTTTTGTGAGAATGAATTCTCAAGGTTGGGAAGGTGTGAGAATGAAATCTCAAGGTTGGGGTATAAGTAAAATGTAATCAAGGTAAGAGTTTGAATACAAAATGTGTATTGTCAAGGAATGTTTAATCAATTTGAGTAAACAAGGAATCTTGACTGGGAATAGGGTTTAAAGGTTTTGACCAAAAATTCGTCAAAAGTCACATTCTGGCCGCGGTACCTTATATGGGCCGGCGGTTCCATATCACTAAGGAACCGCGGGTCCTTAAGGAACCGCGTCCAGAGGACTTTAAACCATGTTTTTCCTGGGTTTTGGGAAAAACTAAGACTTTTTCAAAAAATTGCAAATCTTGGATTTTTACCTCTATTAGAACCAAAATATGCTAGGGTTGCATAATAAGTGTGAAAACACTTATCCTTTTACCACTTATTTCCAATAATAACAAGACCAAAACGTGTGATTTATGTCGTAAAGGTCGGAATTATGCGTGGTTTGTGTTCTTATTGTGTTTTAGAACCAAAATATGAAAAAGGAAGAAAACACGGGCTTTCACGGGCTTTTATCGAAGAAAACGGGAAAAGACGAAGTCAAAAGATCAAGAGTGCAAAAAGAACGGAAGTCCAAGGCCTATTCTGAAGATTTATCGAAGAAAAAGACTAAAGACGGAAGTTTAACGAAGTCGAAGAACTTAAAGTCTAATAGAAGAAGAAAATTAAAAGACAAGTTCAAATCCCGAGACGACAAAGACAAAGAATTAAAGTCGAGTCGAGAAAACGTGAAGAAAGCAAGAAAGAAGAAAGCACCACACATGCCTTCCACTTCCCTATAAATACCCTCCTAATCACATTAGGAGGGGGTGAGCTAGTTTTTATTTTTCAAGTTTCTTTCTAGTTTTTAGAGAGAGAAAGTCTTAAACTTTCTCTCACTAGTTTATCTTTTTCTTTTAATCTTTCAAGATTAAACACTTTTGTATTGCTTATTTCATTAATCAAAGTTCTATTTTAAGCTTTTGATCCTTATTCTCATTCTACACTTCTTGATTCATTTACCTTTGATCCGATTTACATTCTTCATGCTTATGATTTGATGTTTTCGTGATTAAAGGATTGCTCTTTTTAGTTTACACACAAACTCCTTCGTCTAAACCATAAGCTCGTAATGCTTATTGGCTTATTCGAGTCTTAGCTTATTGAGTTTCGGATTTCTTCAAGGTTTTTAATGGTTTAAAGTTCATTTCATAAAGTTCTTGATTTTAAGTTTTGAAAAGTCATAGAATTTGAGCTTTTTGGGATCGTTTAAGATTCGTTTAGAATTGCTTATTGCATTTGCTTTTCGATATTCACTCTTGCCACGAATTTCGGAATCAGTTACATCCCATCGCAATCTTAGGGTTTTGACACACATTCCGACGGTTTACTACACATTCCGATAGCTTTGGTTTTTGATCGCAATAACCCATTAGGGTTTTACTTTGCGATCGGTTGGTTAATCCCCTTATTCCAATCTGGGTTGCGATCACACATTGCGATCGCATATTCCGACGGGTCTTAAGGCCTTGGTTAAGACGAAGTGCTGCCCATTTTTCGATAGCATCATTCTGATAGATGTACATTGCGACAGTTGTACCTTACATCATTCCGATCTGAATCATTGCGATAGTGGCTTTCCGATAGATGATCATTGCGATAGTATTGATCTTGACTATTCCGATGGTTAATGTTAGTTATACTCCGATGGTTGCAATTTTGGTATATTCCGATGGACATGAATTGCTTTATTCCGATTGATTAAGTTTTTAAGTTTTTAAGTTCTTCAAGGTTTTAAGTTTCAAGTATTTTCTTAATTAACTTTAATTTTAATTTTGTCCAAGTTTCAAATTTACTCAACGACACTTTAATTATTTGCTAGTAGTTTAAAACAAACAAACCAAATCATTCTCTTGATTCACCAAAAGACAATTGAGTCGCACTTAAGACCGGTTTTCAATTCGAAAAGATTCGGAACTATAACGAACTGTGATTCTTTGGTTGCAAAACCAAGTATTAAATGGCGCCGCTGCCGGCTCTTTTCGTTAAGATAAACGGTTTCTAGTGAGAGACGCATTGAATTTTGGGATCCGTTCTTTGAACGTTATTTTCATTGCTTTAAAAATTCCCAAAAATCCTAAAAAATATAAAACTCTTCAAAAATACAAAAACATTATAATATCATTAAAAAGCAATTCTTTTCAAAAGGTTTTGCACCAAAAATATTATATAGATATTCTCTTTGTGTATATTTTTCTTCTGCAGGTGTATGCGTACTAGATCTACACTATTCTGAGCCCGAGAATCGTGAAGATTTAGATATGGCTGGTGTTAACAACAACAATAATCACCCACCTCAAAATAATTTGAATAACAACAACAACAACAACAACAACAATGTCCTTCAACCTGATTTACGAACCATGGAGGAATTGTGCCAACCCACCATGAATGGACGCGGAGGCCCGATTGCGCCAATGCACGTCACCGCTCAGGAGTTTTCGTTGAAGCATCACATGATCCAGCAAGTGCAAACGAACCCGTTTCGTGGAATTCCGGATGATGATGCCAACAAACACCTCGACAAATTCATTACCATTACCCAAAGCATGAAGTGCCCCGGTGTTTCTATGGATGACCTTCGCCTTCAACTATTTCCACACTCACTTTCTCACCATGCCGAAAAATGGTTTGACCGTCTTCCTAAGAATTCTATTCATACGTGGAACGACATGACTCAACGCTTTTTATCGCGCTACTTTCCCCCATCCATGGTCACTAGCCTTCGTAACCAAATCAGTGGATTTATGCAAGAGAATGATGAATCGCTTTTCGATGCTTGGGAACGCTACAATGATTTGATCGACCGCTGTCCTAATCACAACATGCTCCCCGTCACTCTCATTGACACCTTTTACAATGGTCTCACTTTTCGTGATCGTGACACGATCAATGCCGCCGCCGGTGGTACTTTTATGAAAAGGAGACCGGAGGAGTGTCGAGAGTTGATTGAAAACATGACTACTCACCACAAGAATTGGGATTCTTCCGCATCCTCAAGATCTAATCAGAGAGTCAATGTTTCATCTACTTCTTCCACCACCAACTCGTCTGTTTTGGAACGTGCTCTTCTTGATATCAACAAAAGTCTCCAAATTTTGACTTCTAATCAAACTCAACAAGCTAAAGCCGTTGTTATCTCTTGCGACACATGTGGTGGTCCTCATTCCTACAATGAGTGTCCTTCTACTCACGGCAATTATTCTGAAGACGTTAACGCAGCTTACGGCACTTATCCCACGGGAGGCTATCAAGCTCGACCTCAAGGAGACCGTGGCTTGCTAAGTTATCGTTCCAACAATTATCTTGCTCCTCCTGGTTTCCCTCCTGCAAACCAAAACCAACAACAAAGCTACAACCGAAACAACCAATCCCAACCTCGTGCTCAAAATCCATATCAATCCCAAAGAAACCCATACCCAACTCAAGGAAATTCTCAAGCTCCACCTCTCAATCAACCAATGGCAGTAAGTCAAGACGTCGAGACGTTCATGAAGACTAATCGTGAGATGGTGACGAATCTTCAGAGTCAATTTGTCAACTTGAAGAATGACATGGTGAAACAAGGGAGCGATATTCGAGCCGAGCTAAGGAATGACATGGCAAAACACAGCAATGATATTAATGCCAACATGCAAAACTCTTTTAACAATCAAGCTCTTCACCTTCGTGATATGATTTGTTCGCTCATCCAAAGTAATCAATCCTCTTCTTCGGGTACTCTTCCGAGTAATACCGTTGCGAATCCAAGAGGGGAGATGAAAGCAATCACCACTCGTAGTGGAAAAGGTTATATGGAACCCGCGCTTCCTACACCTCCACCGGTGATTGTGAACAAAGAAAAAGAGCAACTTTCTTCACCTCCTTCACCTTCTATCCCCATTTCCCCACCACCCGTGGTTGTGAGTGATCCTATTCCCTTAAAGCCTTCTTCTTCATCCAATATACCTTATCCTTCAAGGTTGAGGAAAGAGAAGCAAAAGAGCAAGGATGATATTCAGGTTTCAAACTTCCTAAAAATGTTTAAACAATTGAATTTTAACATCTCCTTTGCCGAGGCTCTCGCTCACATGCCCAAATACGCTAAGATGTTTAAAGATCTTTTAAGTGATAAAGAAAAGCTTCTGGACATTGCTCAGACCCACCTTAATGAGAATTGCTCCGCAGTGCTCTTAAGGCAATTGCCCACCAAACTTGGTGATCCGGGTCGCTTCTTGATTCCTTGCAACTTCCCGGGAGTAGACAATTGCATGGCCCTAGCCGATCTAGGTGCCAGTATAAACTTAATGCCTTTAAGTGTTTGGAAGCAATTATCTCTCCCCGAGCTAGTCCCCACTAAAATGACTTTGGAATTAGCCAACCGTACGGTTGCTTATCCAGTGGGGATAGCCGAAGATGTCTTTGTTGGCGTTGATAAATTCACCTTCCCGGCGGATTTTGTCGTCGTTGACTACGAGATGGATCCCCGTGTTCCATTAATCGTTGGACGTCCCTTTCTGAGGACCGGTCGCACTCTTATTGATGTTGCCGCAGGCGAAATAATCATGAGAGTTGGTGACGATAAAATTGTCTTCAACATGGGTAAGATTTCTAAGCAACCTTATTCGTATGAGAATTTTAATGCTATTGATGTTCTCGATGAGGCTTGTGAAGAACATTTTCATGATGCTTGCAAAAGTACTCTTTCTTCTCTACCCCATGTTGAGACCGTTGCCTCAATTGCTCCAGCATTGACTCCTTTTGGAGAAAGTGACTTGGATGATTTCGAAGCTAGCTTGGGTCCTCTCGATATTAAGTATGATAATTTGTCCACCAATTGGGATGAAGATATTCGTACTATTGAGAGACTTCTCAATGAGGACCCGTTGTCTCCTCCTGTTCCTAAAGAGGTGACTAATGATGATCCATCGTTAGTTTCACCATCTATTGAGAATCCTCCTACTCTTGAGCTTAAGGACCTACCGCCTCATCTTGAGTACGTTTTTCTGGAAGACGACGAGAAGCTACCGGTCATCATTGCAAAGGATCTGAAAGAAGACGAAAAGGCCCGACTTGTCGCCGTGTTGAAAAAGCATAAACGAGCTATCGCTTGGAAAATCTCGGACATCCGTGGAATTGATCCTCACTTTTGCACACATAAAATTCTCATGGAGGACGACTTTAAGCCCACAATTCAAAATCAACGAAGGGTGAATCCTAAAATCCATGAAGTCATCAAAAAAGAGGTTATCAAACTTCTTGATGCGGGTATGATTTACCCTATTTCGGATTCACCGTGGGTTAGTCCAGTCCATTGTGTGCCTAAGAAAGGCGGAATCACCGTTGTGCCCAATGCAAACAACGAGTTAATTCCTACCCGTCTCGTTACTGGGTGGAGAGTATGTATAGACTACCGCAAACTCAATGATGCCACGAGAAAGGATCATTTCCCTCTACCTTTTATGGACCAAATGCTTGAACGTCTAGCTGGTAATGAATATTACTGCTTTCTTGATGGTTTCTCGGGTTATTTTCAAATACCCATCGATCCCCAAGATCAAGAGAAGACAACATTCACTTGTCCCTATGGCACATTTGCTTATAAACGTATGCCTTTTGGCTTATGCAATGCCCCCGGGACTTTCCAAAGATGTATGTTGGCTATCTTCCATGATATGGTTGAGCAAACCATGGAAGTCTTCATGGATGATTTCTCGGTCTTCGGGGATTCCTTCTCTTCTTGCCTTGCCAATTTGGAACGTATGCTAAAGCGGTGCGAAGACACTCGCCTTGTTCTGAATTGGGAAAAATGCCATTTTATGGTCAAAGAAGGCATTGTGCTAGGACACAAAATCTCTAAAGCCGGTCTTGAAGTCGACCGTGCTAAAGTTGATGTCATAGCCAAATTACCTCCACCTTCAACCGTGAAGGGTGTGAGAAGTTTTCTGGGTCATGCGGGCTTCTATCGTAGATTCATTCAGGATTTCTCTAAAATCGCTCGCCCGATGACCCACCTCTTAGAAAAAGATACACCCTTTATCTTTTCTAAAGAGTGTCTCGAAGCCTTCAATCTTCTTAAGGATAAGCTCACTAAGGCACCGGTCTTGGTTACCCCTAATTAGGAGCTGCCTTTTGAATTGATGTGCGATGCTAGCGACTTTGCTATTGGTGCGGTTTTGGGCCAACGTGTGAATAAACACTTCCAACCAATCCACTATGCTAGCAAAACAATGACGGGGGCTCAATTGCATTATACGACAACCGAAAAAGAGCTTTTAGCTGTTGTCTATGCTTTTGAGAAATTTCGCCCCTATCTTGTTTTATCCACCACCATCGTATACACGGACCATTCCACGTTGAAGTACTTGATGACAAAGAACGATTCTAAGCCAAGACTTCTTCGCTGGGTTTTGCTCCTTCAAGAAATCAACATTGAAATTCGTGACAAGAAGGGAGTCGAAAACCTGGCCGCGGATCATTTGAGTCGACTTGAGAATCCATATCAAGGGGATCATCCGAACAAAGAGATCAATGACTCTTTCCCCCTGGAGACTCTAAAGTCTATAAATCTCAATTTTGATGACACCCCGTGGTTTGCGGACATCGCAAACTACTTAGCGGGTGGTATTCTCATCCAAGGGTTAACATCCCAACAAAAGAAGAAGTTCTTGAATGATGTTAAGACTTACTTTTGGGATGACCCTTATCTATTCAAACAGTGTGCTGATCTGATTATTCGTCGATGTGTTGACAGACCGGCAGCTTTTGACATCCTCCAAGCTTGCCACAAAGGACCCACCGGTGGTCACTTTGGTCCCAACTACACCGCTAAGAAAGTGTTTGATTTTGGATTCTACTGGCCCACCATTTATCGTGACGCTCACGAAATGGTTAAGCATTGTGATGCTTGCCAACGTCAAGGCAAGATCACACATAAGGATGAGATGCCTCAAAATTTCATACAAGAATGTGAAATCTTTGATGTATGGGGCATCGACTTTATGGGGCCATTTCCATCCTCCAAAGGGAACAAGTACATCCTCGTCGCCGTCGACTACGTCTCTAAATGGGTTGAAGCTAAGGCTCTTCCTACGAATGATGCGAGGGTGGTTGTGAACTTTTTGAAGCAGCTTTTCGCTCGATTTGGCGTTCCTCGTGCTATCATCAGTGACCGCGGGACTCATTTTTGCAATGATCAATTTGCAAGAGTCATGGCAAAGTATGGTGTCAATCACCGTCTTTCCACCGCCTATCATCCCCAAACCAATGGGCAAGCCGAAATTTCCAATCGTGGCTTGAAGAGAATTTTGGAGCGTACTGTGGGAGAGCATCGCGCCGCGTGGGCCGATAAGTTAGATGATGCTCTGTGGGCTTTCCGTAATGCTTACAAGACCCCGATCGGTTGTACACCTTATCGTCTTGTGTACGGGAAAGCCTGCCACCTTCCCATCGAGCTGGAACATAAGGCGCACTGGGCCTTGAAGTGGGCTAACTTCGACATCATCAAAGCCGGTGATCATCGCAAGGTTCAACTCAATGAGCTAAATGAACTGAGGAATGAAGCTTATGAGAACTCGCTGATCTACAAGGAGAAGACGAAGACAATCCACGATGCTAAAATCAAGAACCGAGAGTTCCACGTTGGTGATCAAGTCTTACTCTTTAACTCTCGGTTGAAGATCTTCTCTGGCAAGTTGAAGAGCCGCTGGACTGGTCAATTCACCGTCGCCAAAGTCTTTCCATATGGGACCATTGAGCTTTCTCAGCCGAATGGGCCCAATTTCAAGGTGAATGGCCAGCGTTTGAAGCTGTACTTTGGTGAGGACATCTCTCAGGAGATGATTCCATCCCTCACCACGTTCCCCATGAACTAAAATTGGGTCGAGTCAGGCTCATGACTCGGTGAACAAAAACAAGCGCTTCTCGGGAGGCAACCCGTGTTCTATCCTTTACTACTTTCACAATAAGTGTAGGGGGAGCCCCGCATATGTTTGTTGTCTTGTTTCTTGTGCTGTGCAGGGATTAAAGCTTCAGAAAGCATCTTGATGACTTTTGACGAACCGTGATACCGTGTTTTCCATCTTCCCGGTTCTATCCTAAACTCTTGTGATTCAATATTTCATATTCTATATGTTCACATTGACTTCACTTTAGTTGTCCTTTCCTTAGCAAGATTTAAACAAAGTGCACAATGTCCTAAGTGTAGGGGAGTTTACTCCCACATGCTTAAACATTGAGGACAATGTTTATCTCAAGTGTAGGGGGGACTTCTATCGAAGTAAGTGGTCTTTTCCATGAATTTGCCCTTATTTTAACCGGAAAATTTGATTTTTCGACATTTTTCAAAATTTTTAATCTATTTTGGCCTAGTTGTATAGTTGTATTTGCCCTTGTTATGTTTCCTTTGCTAAAATAAATTTTTAATAAAGTGGTTTTAGATTTTTCTTAGTCGTGAACATTTTGACTCAACCCAAGTTTACTTGCCTAAGTTTACTCTAGCTAGTATCCTTAACGTGTTTAAGTCAAGTTTTGCTAGGCTTTTATATAGGGAGCTATAAAACGCGAAAGTCTTAACTCTCGCGGGTTAAGAACAAGAACTTTTCACAAGTTCCTATAATTGATCCTAGAGAGTCGTTTATCAAGGGAACTTTAAAATGCGATTTCTAAACTTGAAAAAGTCTAAGAATTTGCAAGATCCTATAGGCGACTCGAAAACCCAAAACTTTGATTTAATAGGCTAAGCATCCACGAGTCTCATTCCTTGAGATTTTAAACTGTGGAGAACGAGAGATGATAGAGTCAATTATAAGTTCGGTATTCCTTCGTGAATTTATGTGAGTTAATTATGAGCCTATTCTCCCTCCGCTTGTTAATAAATTAATCTGCTAATAAATAAGGTTGTATGATTTAAAAGGTTACTTAGCTTCTAGCCCCAGATCGTTTAAAAGTTGCTCGGTAATGACGAGAGTTCATAGCCAAGGCATAACTTATGAAGCGGGGCGCGAAGATTGGCGAGTCCGAAAAGGCCCTAACAAGGCATGAGGGCTACATTTTGTTGCTAAAGATCCAAAAGTAATGTGAAGAATCATTTATCGAAAATCAATATGAAGGATCGAGACACACGACGAAAAAGCAAGAACTCCCCAAAAGTCATGGAGAAGTCTATTCGAAAAGACCCTAACAAGGTACGAGGATAAATAGATCCAAGTCCTAAAAGGAGGCGGATCGTTGTATATCAAAGTCCAAAATAAAGATTGGAGAAAAATGAAGAAGTCGTGGTCCAAAGATGAAGAATCTCTCAAAAACTTCAAGTGAAGAAATTCCTATTATGAAGAGAAGACCATAATTTCAAGAACGTCTCTCGAAGATTCGAAGTATGAAGTCGCTGCCAAATATCGGCCCGAGAAAGGTCTCAAATCGCGAACCAAGTTATGCCAAGATATGAACTTTTTGATATCCCGAGAAGCAGTTTTAAAAGATTTGGTCCTTTAGCTAACTACTGATTAAATCGTTCACCTAATTTTCAGACTAAATAACTATCGAAATAAGTCAAACAATGCATCCTCGTGATCATTCAAGACAAAAATAAAATGTAAGAGATACACCTAGGAATAAGGGAGTCTAAGTGAATAATTGGCCCACATGAGTTCGTGATAGTTTGCTAACTTATAATAACAATGATCTCGTTTCTAAGCTTGGTATGGGGAACGTGAAAATTGAGGATGATAAACGTTCATGGCCGCCAAAACCCAATGTAAGTTTTTAATTTCTTTACTTATTTCTATCTTTTATGTTTAGTATTTAATAAAGGCCAAGATGGGTTATTTATGATGGAGAATGTAAACCGTGCTTAAAATTAATGCATTGCATGAGGGCATTGCAATGGTCAAGTGTAGGGGATTTAATAAGTGTGAAAACACTTATCCTTTTACCACTTATTTCCAATAATAACAAGACCAAAACGTGTGATTTATGTCGTAAAGGTCGGAATTATGCGTGGTTTGTGTTTTTATTGTGTTTTAGAACCAAAATATGAAAAAGGAAGAAAACACGGGCTTTCACGGGCTTTTATCGAAGAAAACGGGAAAAGACGAAGTCAAAAGATCAAGAGTGCAAAAAGAACGGAAGTCCAAGGCCTATTCTGAAGATTTATCGAAGAAAAAGACTAAAGACGGAAGTTTAACGAAGTCGAAGAACTTAAAGTCTAATAGAAGAAGAAAATTAAAAGACAAGTTCAAATCCCGAGACGACAAAGACAAAGAATTAAAGTCGAGTCGAGAAAACGTGAAGAAAGCAAGAAAGAAGAAAGCACCACACATGCCTTCCACTTCCCTATAAATACCCTCCTAATCACATTAGGAGGGGGTGAGCTAGTTTTTATTTTTCAAGTTTCTTTCTAGTTTTTAGAGAGAGAAAGTCTTAAACTTTCTCTCACTAGTTCATCTTTTTCTTTTAATCTTTCAAGATTAAACACTTTTGTATTGCTTATTTCATTAATCAAAGTTCTATTTTAAGCTTTTGATCCTTATTCTCATTCTACACTTCTTGATTCATTTACCTTTGATCCGATTTACATTCTTCATGCTTATGATTTGATGTTTTCGTGATTAAAGGATTGCTCTTTTTAGTTTACACACAAACTCCTTCGTCTAAACCATAAGCTCGTAATGCTTATTGGCTTATTCGAGTCTTAGCTTATTGAGTTTCGGATTTCTTCAAGGTTTTTAATGGTTTAAAGTTCATTTCATAAAGTTCTTGATTTTAAGTTTTGAAAAGTCATAGAATTTGAGCTTTTTGGGATCGTTTAAGATTCGTTTAGAATTGCTTATTGCATTTGCTTTTTGAGATTCACTCTTGCCACGAATTTCGGAATCAGTTACATCCCATCGCAATCTTAGGGTTTTGACACACATTCCGACGGTTTACTACACATTCCGATAGCTTTGGTTTTTTATCGCAATAACCCATTAGGGTTTTACTTTGCGATCGGTTGGTTAATCCCCTTATTCCAATCTGGGTTGCGATCGCACATTGCGATCGCATATTCCGATGGGTCTTAAGGCCTTGGTTAAGACGAAGTGCTGCCCATTTTTCGATAGCATCATTCCGATAGATGTACATTGCGACAGTTGTACCTTACATCATTCCGATCTGAATCATTGCGATAGTGGCTTTCCGATAGATGATCATTGCGATAGTATTGATCTTGACTATTCCGATGGTTAATGTTAGTTATACTCCGATGGTTGCAATTTTGGTATATTCCGATGGACATGAATTGCTTTATTCCGATTGATTAAGTTTTTAAGTTTTAAGTTCTTCAAGGTTTTAAGTTTCAAGTATTTTCTTAATTAACTTTAATTTTAATTTTTTCCAAGTTTCAAATTTACTCAACGACACTTTAATTATTTGCTAGTAGTTTAAAACAAACAAACCAAATCATTCTCTTGATTTACCAAAAGACAATTGAGTCGCACTTAAGACCGGTTTTCAATTCGAAAAGATTCGGAACTATAACGAACTGTGATTCTTTGGTTGCAAATCTCAGATATTATTGCATAAAGCAACACATTCACAAAGAATGTCTTGACAAAGGGTGACAAAATAATTAGATATCATTTTGAACCAATTTTAGTCAAGTTTAGGGGTTGTGATAGATTTAGGTTCAATTTTAATTTCAAATTAAAGTTGATTAGTGTGCACAAAAGGATAGAATCACACAAAGCTAAATCCATAACACAACAACATGAAACATTCATTAATGAGGAAACAAGTACAAGGATAAATAAAACTAACTAATACATAGCTAGCTTATCATAAAATCTAGATAGGTGGTTTTCTTTGGCTTGTTGTTGAAAAACTTTATTAAAATAACTCCATCATTCATCTCCTAGGAGGAGGCATGGAGAACAAAGTAAGCAAGAAATCTTGCAAACCCCTATGTAGTCCATACATGTCCATCCTTAGGTTTTGGATGAGGAAGTGGTTGTAGAGACAACATGGACATCTAGGACCATGAGTTTGTTGAAACCCAAAGTAAGGATCATCCAAGAGGGGGGAAAGAGGGACACCCAAAATTGGGATGTTTGAGTTGGGTGGAGGTGGAGGAGGCAAGTTCTCCAAAGGTGATGTAAAACCCGTATTTTAAATCGAGAATTTATAAATACGCGGTTTATTATTATTTTACGCGGGATATTTTTCCTTAAAACGTACACGTGGAAAATTTTAAACAAACGCGAGAAATTTATTACAAAGTACTATTTATTACAAGTGTTATTAAATAAAGACACAATTTCGTAACTGCCAGCAGCATCTGTTGCGCCGCAACTAATGTGTCTTGCGCCGCAACTCGTGATCCGCAGCACCATGATCTGTAGGCCCTTCAATTGCGCCGCAACTCATGTGTCTTGCGCCGCAACGCTTGATCCGCCCTTCAATTGCGCCACAACTCATTGTCTTGCGCCGCAACTCGTAGTCTGGGCCAAGCCCGTGTGAAGGAAATAAAACAGACGGGAGAGTATCCTTTTTCTTTTCTATGCCGACAGAAAACACACACATAAGAAACCCTAAAATCAAAACAAGCAGCCGCATATCTTTTCTTTGTGCTCTCTCCTTCCCTGCCGCGACCCAAACCAAGAAACAAGAAGATTGATAGTGTGTTTAATCCAGAAATCAAGAAAGACGAGGGTTGCTATCTAAAAACCCTAAACAATTTGTAAGCTTGCATAAACCCTAATTCGTTCTATTTAGTTCTTTTAATCCGATTCATTTGAGTTTTAAACATGTTTTATGAATATTATGATCTGGGCTGTATGTCGGGATGTTATTATGTTGTTTGGCACACAAACCGAGAGTCAAAAGACTCTCGGTGATTGACTGCACAACCAGCCGCAAATCATTAGGGTTTGGTTTGGGGTTTACACTAACGGGGTGTTTGGCAGTGGGTTTTAAACAGGAAATAGGGCTGTTTGGCTACAGGGGTAACGGGCTGTTTGGCAACCGGTTTAAAACAGTTAAGAGTGCGTTTGGGACTGTTAAATCTCATTTCTTTTTATGAGTTTACTTGATATAAACGTTTTAAAATGCATTTAGTAAGTTAAATATAAACTGGTTTTATAAAAATATAAAAGGGTATATTTTGGGAAAACGAATTAAACAATTTAAGAACGTGCTTATATTAGCGAAATATTTATTATGAAATTAATCACCGACAGATATACATTGTACGTAACCATTAGTATAACGTTAATACATTAAAATAAATTATTTTAATGGTCGGATATAACCGTAATATTACGTATAGAATATCTGAAATAAATATAAGAAACCAATAAGACCAGAAAATTTGATAACGGATACCAGTTAACTTACTCGCGTCTTGTAATTATGTAGCACGCGTGAAGCCCGAGTAGTATTCGTTCAGTCTTCCTTTCAGTCGGTACTGGACTAGAGGTACGGATTTCCCGTCCTTTCAGTAAGGATTTCCTTTCCTATGCATGATTAGGATTTCCCGTCTGCAGCCAAATGTTTTCCCCAGTATATGTTTAAGATTATCAGTAATCATGTTAATAACTAAATGAATTGCCTGAGCATTATATACAAGCACGACCAGTTTATGTACTAGTTACGGAGGTACCGTAACCACGGCACTAGAGGCACCGGTGTCGTGACTCACATGCAGGAGAGTGATATCCTGCATCGTCCCACTCATGTTCAGTTGGCCATTTTTATATGTATGTTTTAGTGGGGCGTATGGATGCATCCTAGGCTTTCAAGTGTTTCATGTTTATCAGGGTGAATGTGGTGTGTGCTCTACATCCTTCACATTGGAGCTGATCCCTCCACCCAGCACAGTTATTTAGAGGTCACCCCTCTACAGCATGACGAGGTCACCCCTCCAGTTATTCATGCACGGTTGTTACAGCACGTGACCTATATAAGCTCTGGCAAAGAAAATACAGTAAATGCATGTTTTCAGAATTTAAAAGTTATATTTCAGTATCAGTATATATGAACCAGGTTTCTCAGATTTTATGCAGAGTTCTACCACATGTTACATATCAGTCTTACAGCTCCAGTATTCTATCGCTTGTTTCGTTCAGTATATTCTTATCATGCTTTATATCCGTTCACTGAGCGTTATGCTCAGCCGTAGTTCCTTTCATGTTCTAACGGCAGGTACACCAGGACGCTTTTAGGATTCTAAGCGCATGTGCATTTGGATGGAAGCTATCCAGACTTCTTACTTTATGCATTTCTTACATTATTCTGCTTATTTGGACATTGTTTAGTCCTTTCCTTCAGTATTTTATTTTTCATGTTTTGGGCTTATGTTTGGAGTACCGATGTTTGATTCCGGTATTCCTTTATGGTCAGTTAATGTTTTAGGACATTTACCTTATGCTTTGATGACACGCCATAAATACACGTAACGGTCCACTTATCCAAGTGGGGTGTTACAATTATGGTATCAGAGCCTGGTTTGACCTGTAGGCTCTAAAACTTGACCTGTGACTAGTGGGTAGTCACCAGGAACTTCCCAGATTTTGGCGTTGTTATCTTTCATGTTTCTCATGGATTATTCAGTCAGTTTTCTTCGTTTATCAGTCAGTCTTCTTAACGTTTTGACTAAGTAAAAGGTTGGTACAGAACTGGCCATATTTAGTCGCATGTGCTTTTAGCGAGCTTTCGTTTTGGTGAACTGACCATAGGCGTTCACCCTTGCCGTTCAGATTTTGTATTGGTAAACCGACCATAGGCGTTTACCCTTACTCATGTCAGATTCATGTTTTCAGTCAGATATTACTTAGTGAACCAGCCAAAATCGTTCCTCATTTCTCAAGTCAAATTTCATGCTTTTCAGTCAAATGATGTTTTATGAACCGATCCACAGTTGTTCACCTTGGTCATATCGGGACAGTTCATAAATTTTGACAAGTATGGATTGAGCTACAGCCATCCATATTTAGTCCGAGATTATAAATTTCTATACATGACAGTTCTCAGAAAAGTTTGACCAGTATGGATCGAACCAGAATAGCCCATACTTAGTCTCATGTTTCCTTCCTTGAAGTACGTGGATTGAACCTTAGCCGTCCACATCAGTTAATATTACACCTCAGTTGATTTAACTTTTGTGTTCCTTATAACAGTCAAATTTTATACCCTCACGTGGATGTCATCTACATGATGATTCAGTTTCATGTCTCCTTACGAGGATTATGTTTTCAGCAAAGTGATGATGCCTTCAGGCTAAAATATAGAAGGATTACAGTAAAATCCTATTTCGTGATAAATCATGTTCTGGTCTTTATCAATCATGTCTTCTGTTTTCATACTGAACATTGATGAAACTCTGTTTAATCGTACTTTTTAGCCTCTATACAACCAACATTAAGTCCATGCAGAAATTTTCAGCCATCATAGTAACTGTTTCAGTTCAGTTGCTAACCCGTTAAATCAAATTATTTTCCGTTGAGAATGTCAGAAAATCGACACCAGTATCGGTCATCCCATAAAATTTCCACCAGCCCCATGTACAGTATTCCATATGTACCCCATGTACAGTGTCTCAGTTATACTCCATGTATAATATTTCACGTATACTCCAGGTACAGTGTCTCATATATGCTCCATGTGCAGTATTCATTGTGTACTTCATGTACAGTAGCCCAGGTGTACTCCAGGTATCCTACTCCATAGATATTACTAATCGATCCTTAAACATCGCGGACGTTCCCACTTGTCGATATTCTACCAGGTGCTGATGCTGCTCGTGAGTTGAAGATTTTACCAGATGCTGACGCTGCTAATACTCTGAAGACCACACTGATGCTGACGCTGCTGAACCTTGGAGATTTCTCAAGATGCTGACGCCGCGGAACGAGGACGAAAACTATAAACTTGAAATTTCTGACAAGAATAAATTCAACCATCAGACGCTACCATTCGATTTTATGCTGTTACCTTCTCAGTTAGATGTCACACTTCACCCAGCCAACTTTCATTCAGAAGAGTGGGAACCGGAACCCAGCCGACCACTCAGCAGAATAGTCACATGAATCACGGTCATGATAATGACCGTCATAAATTGACAGACAAAGCAGTGGTGACAATCATCGTGCTTATAATTAATCAGTCAGTAACCATCGGAACTCCGGAACGGACAGGACCAACAATACAAGAGGTCAGTGGTCTAACCGGTCCGCCGACCCTAGTAGTTACCATAAATTCTTAATCTTATTCAGACTCACCCATTAAAACGCGTGCCAAGACATCAGTCAAGACATAGTTCTCAGGTACCATTTCGGAAGACACATATCAGGGCACCCGTCATGATACACGTCATACGAATATCTTCTCAGAGTACGAGTCAGAGCTCCTAATTCCAGTATGTTCCAAGCAAGACCCTCAGTAATTCAGGGTATCTTTCAGAAAGGGGTATACTCATTCTGTTATGCCACGCATAAAATCAGACCATTAAAATTCAGTTACCACCACTAGATTATTACTCAGGTAAAACACGCAGTATTCACTCTGTGAGGTTACAGACGAACCCATTCAGTGAAAAGTCTCCATGTCCACTTCATGTATCCCTATGTCAGCTTTATCTCAAACCAGGTAGTTATCTGCCTCTCACCCAGAAAGGACTCAACAGTACCACCATATTTATTAAAGTTTTCCCTTCAGTTAACGACGAGATCCGTCTTATTAAATCCCAAATATATTCATTATATATTTTGCCAGAAAAATCAGTACACGCTATTTCTTCCTTACGAGCGCGTGACTTACCAATACATAGTTACGAAGACTTTTGGCTATCAGTTATAAATTCACTTCTGAAATTCCTCGAATCCATAACCAGCAGATTATCCTAAAATTTCCCGATGTCATTCCAGAAGGTGTTCCAGAAATTCATGCCTACCCACGAGACATAATTTAACATCGAGCTTGCCTCAAGAACAGAACCTGTTTTCAAAACTCTTTATTACAGGGCTCTAGCTACGATTAAAAGAATTGCAGCAATTGCTGCAAGAGTTACCAAAACTAGGCTTTATTCGCCTAGCGCCCCATCGAAAAATTTATCAGATCACCATTCCAAATCGATATTCATTCCACGAATAGAAAGTTTAATTGACCTACTACGAGGTGTCTTAAACATCCTTCCAGGAAAATTCAAGATCATGCTACCATCAGTGATGAGGAAAGAACATGATGATCTTCAGACCGTTGTTGCACATATTATAGCCACTCTAAAAATTTTTGAATTTTACTTCTGAGCTCCCTAATGCTCCAACTATAGTATGAAAATGTATGAATAAATTTTCCTTGAATTCTCAGACAAATTTGGCAGTACATTCGTTGACAAGATTTTGATCTCCTAAATTCTAGAGAAGGACATGGGAATCATCTTTTCACGACCCCGCAGATTCTCCGATAGGAGAAAATTATATACGCAAGCTTTCTAGATGTATGTTTCAGATGAACAAGGTGGCATATCTGAACCACCCTATTTCAACAGAAAGAGATTCCAGACGATCCTGCGAAGGTGAAGGCCATCACCTGATGGTCCAGACTGACGACTGTGAACGCAGTATAAAATTTCTAGAACTCAATTGACTGCTACCGCAGAAATCGCCGACAGTCATCACTAGAAATTCTTTTATGACTATTCAACAAGATTTCCGCCAGAATGTTCCATAATCCCAGACAAAACACTGATAGAATCCGCATCACACGTTAATGCAGCTATGTTCATATCTAGATGCCTGACCTACTGCAGGTTCAAGATAGAACACCGTCATGTTAGTGAGTTACTGCAACCCTTGGAGTCTGAAACAGAAATGAGACGAAATTTCATGAAAAATTGTAATCAGTTTACCACAGACTCAGAGAAATTATGATGCTATCTAAGTTATCATCAACCATGTGATCAGCCTGCGCGTCTCTTTCATCTGGAAGGATCATGTAGTAGCAGATCTGCAGAAATTTTAAAAATTCAGCAGTAAATCGTACGAATTCAAGACCTTCCTTTGACCATCATATCAAACAGAATACATGTTCACGATCAAGTGTATGTTTACGTCCACTTTAATTTCATGTTTATTCTCACTTTCACGTTTAAGTCTCATTCGCAGTATGATGCTATTTCAGTTCATCTTTTATGCTATCTCCTGATTTAAGCTCACGTCAGCGTTCATAACGTTGTTCACGTTCAAGTTCGTGTGCCATTTCACGATGCACGTTTCTCAGTTATTACCGAATACGGTTACAGAAAGCTTGAGAGAACAGACTCGAGTTTAGCACCACTATTCCATGACCAGGCAGACGTTTCACATCTCAGGCCGTATCGTTTGGCATTCATTCCTCAGTCAGCCTATGTTCATGATATGTTTTAGTACCACTTCTACAGTATGATTCACGTATTACATTCATGATATATTCATTCCAAGCTCCTCATATAATTATGAACCACGTTCACAATTGCTCATTTAGCATGTTCACAATTGTTCACGTAGTTCGTCCCTATATATATATTCTCAGCAGCTTGCTCAAAGATATAAATATTACCTTTTCAGAATATTTTACACGTATCGTTTCATGTATCATACATGCTATAGTTATTCAGTCTATCAGATTTAGCAAATCCATCTTAAGTATGGAACCAGAAACCAGTCAGCATCATCAGGACAGGGTCAACAGGACCAAGACTTTATTTATTATGTTAGACATTTGAAGGGATCGTTTCGAGCGGGAGGCCACTCGAAACGGAGGAGTCCATCCGGACCTCTCATTGTTTTCTTCAATAAATTTAGTTACGTTCTCTTCAGCCATGTCACGTTATATGATAATTCCAGTCATGTCAGGTTTATACCTATAAGCAGCATTATGTCTTAATTAGAAGACAATTCATCCTTCAGCTTAATTGTCTTTCAGTCTACGTGTTCATTCAGTTCTTATAACTTCATCAGTTTATCATCTTTAATTCGAGGACGAATTTCTCCTTTTTAGAGGGGAAGAATTGTAAAACCCGGTATAGTCGTATCTTTAATTCGGGGACGAATTATTATTTTTAGAGGGGAAGAATTGTAAAACCCGTATTTTAAATCGAGAATTTATAAATACGCGGTTTATTATTATTTTACGCGGGATATTTTTCCTTAAAACGTACACGTGGAAAATTTTAAACAAACGCGAGAAATTTATTACAAAGTACTATTTATTACAAGTGTTATTAAATAAAGACACAATTTCGTAACTGCCAGCAGCATCTGTTGCGCCGCAACTAATGTGTCTTGCGCCGCAACTCGTGATCCGCAGCACCATGATCTGTAGGCCCTTCAATTGCGCCGCAACTCATGTGTCTTGCGCCGCAACGCTTGATCCGCCCTTCAATTGCGCCACAACTCATTGTCTTGCGCCGCAACTCGTAGTCTGGGCCAAGCCCGTGTGAAGGAAATAAAACAGACGGGAGAGTATCCTTTTTCTTTTCTATGCCGACAGAAAACACACACATAAGAAACCCTAAAATCAAAACAAGCAGCCGCATATCTTTTCTTTGTGCTCTCTCCTTCCCTGCCGCGACCCAAACCAAGAAACAAGAAGATTGATAGTGTGTTTAATCCAGAAATCAAGAAAGACGAGGGTTGCTATCTAAAAACCCTAAACAATTTGTAAGCTTGCATAAACCCTAATTCGTTCTATTTAGTTCTTTTAATCCGATTCATTTGAGTTTTAAACATGTTTTATGAATATTATGATCTGGGCTGTATGTCGGGATGTTATTATGTTGTTTGGCACACAAACCGAGAGTCAAAAGACTCTCGGTGATTGACTGCACAACCAGCCGCAAATCATTAGGGTTTGGTTTGGGGTTTACACTAACGGGGTGTTTGGCAGTGGGTTTTAAACAGGAAATAGGGCTGTTTGGCTACAGGGGTAACGGGCTGTTTGGCAACCGGTTTAAAACAGTTAAGAGTGCGTTTGGGACTGTTAAATCTCATTTCTTTTTATGAGTTTACTTGATATAAACGTTTTAAAATGCATTTAGTAAGTTAAATATAAACTGGTTTTATAAAAATATAAAAGGGTATATTTTGGGAAAACGAATTAAACAATTTAAGAACGTGCTTATATTAGCGAAATATTTATTATGAAATTAATCACCGACAGATATACATTGTACGTAACCATTAGTATAACGTTAATACATTAAAATAAATTATTTTAATGGTCGGATATAACCGTAATATTACGTATAGAATATCTGAAATAAATATAAGAAACCAATAAGACCAGAAAATTTGATAACGGATACCAGTTAACTTACTCGCGTCTTGTAATTATGTAGCACGCGTGAAGCCCGAGTAGTATTCGTTCAGTCTTCCTTTCAGTCGGTACTGGACTAGAGGTACGGATTTCCCGTCCTTTCAGTAAGGATTTCCTTTCCTATGCATGATTAGGATTTCCCGTCTGCAGC
Organism: Glebionis coronaria; assembly: GCA_025667525.1. Lineage (NCBI taxonomy): Eukaryota > Viridiplantae > Streptophyta > Magnoliopsida > Asterales > Asteraceae > Glebionis > Glebionis coronaria. The sequence goes on along the minus strand of CM046881.1, from coordinate 507,097,243 downwards.
CAAATGTTTTCCCCAGTATATGTTTAAGATTATCAGTAATCATGTTAATAACTAAATGAATTGCCTGAGCATTATATACAAGCACGACCAGTTTATGTACTAGTTACGGAGGTACCGTAACCACGGCACTAGAGGCACCGGTGTCGTGACTCACATGCAGGAGAGTGATATCCTGCATCGTCCCACTCATGTTCAGTTGGCCATTTTTATATGTATGTTTTAGTGGGGCGTATGGATGCATCCTAGGCTTTCAAGTGTTTCATGTTTATCAGGGTGAATGTGGTGTGTGCTCTACATCCTTCACATTGGAGCTGATCCCTCCACCCAGCACAGTTATTTAGAGGTCACCCCTCTACAGCATGACGAGGTCACCCCTCCAGTTATTCATGCACGGTTGTTACAGCACGTGACCTATATAAGCTCTGGCAAAGAAAATACAGTAAATGCATGTTTTCAGAATTTAAAAGTTATATTTCAGTATCAGTATATATGAACCAGGTTTCTCAGATTTTATGCAGAGTTCTACCACATGTTACATATCAGTCTTACAGCTCCAGTATTCTATCGCTTGTTTCGTTCAGTATATTCTTATCATGCTTTATATCCGTTCACTGAGCGTTATGCTCAGCCGTAGTTCCTTTCATGTTCTAACGGCAGGTACACCAGGACGCTTTTAGGATTCTAAGCGCATGTGCATTTGGATGGAAGCTATCCAGACTTCTTACTTTATGCATTTCTTACATTATTCTGCTTATTTGGACATTGTTTAGTCCTTTCCTTCAGTATTTTATTTTTCATGTTTTGGGCTTATGTTTGGAGTACCGATGTTTGATTCCGGTATTCCTTTATGGTCAGTTAATGTTTTAGGACATTTACCTTATGCTTTGATGACACGCCATAAATACACGTAACGGTCCACTTATCCAAGTGGGGTGTTACAGGTGATGTGGGTGAAAGTGGAGGCATGTTCCCCAAAGGGGAAATGGGTGAGTGTGGAGGTAAATCCTCCAAGGTTGGTGAAATGGGTGAGTTGTGAGGGGTAAATGGTGAAGTCACCAAAATGTCATCAAAGTCATTCCCAAAAGGAATGCTTTGGATTGGTTGAGGTTGTGTGGTCACTTCCAAGGGTACACTTGGAGTGAAGGGTGAAGAAAGCTCATTCATTCTAGAATTGAATGAAGAGGAGGTAGAACCAATGGAGTGGTTAGTACCATGGGTGGAAGAAGTCTTGCATGGTGCAAGAGGTGGGGAAGGTGATGAAGAAATGAGGATAGGAACATTCTCATTCTTAGGTGTGAGGAAAGGTGAAGAGTTAGGCTTAGCTACCTTAACCCTTATTTTGAGTGTTTTTCTTGGGGTGGATGTCTTGGAAGTGTTTGAGGTTTTGGTACACACCATGGTTGATTAGGGTGGTTTAAGGTTTAGGGAAGTATGTTTGATGTGTGAAGAACATGGCAAACAAGGTGGGTTTAAATGGTTGAGGGGATGATCCAAACTAGTAATGGGTTAAAATCATTTTAGGTGAATAATGAATTTAGATACCCTAGTTTAGGAAATGTGCAGTTTATTACTGAAAATCATGCAAGGTTTACACAAAATTAAGAAAACAGTGTAAGGCAAAGATGCTGTCGTGCACAGTGGCCGGCGGTTCCTTATCTAGGACCGGCGGTACCTAATCGATAAGGGACCGCGGGTCGATATGGAACCGCGACCAGAAGGTTTTCAAAAATTTCCCATTCCAGTTTTTGATAAACCCAGATTTTCCCAAAGGTTTCACAAGCCAAAGTTAACTACAGATCATAATCTAATAAGCTAACTATCATAAGGCATGCACAAAGCAATGTAAAACACAAATATGATGGCATAATAAACGTTAAGGATCAAAGTGAATGGTAATCCAAGCATGCAACACAAGTTAATAAACAACTAAACCAAAGTGTTAATAACCAAATGTTTAACCATCAAATCCAAACTTTGACAAAACTTCAAAGTCTTCACCTCCTTTTCTTTCCTAAACCCTTGATCATCTTTCCCAAATACTTGAACCCTTTTCTTGACTCCACTCGGTGTTCATGTAATTCTCCTCGGGTTCTAAGATTCTCACGATAAAGATGCTCCATATTGAGATCTTCAGGAACATCACTAGAAGGGTGAGGATGAGGAGCTAAGTCTTCAAAATCATCCTCGAATTGATTTGAGGATGGATGGGAGTTGCTCGAAGAGTCAAAATGAGAACTCGGACCGATGCCATCACCATCACTTGGTGGCATATCGGTGTCCTCCTCATCCGGCTCTTGATGGTCGGATTTTCTCGAACCACGGTCACTTCTTGGCTTTCGTTGATACGCCTCTTGAATAGGCAACATAACCCGTTTAACCGGGTGAAAGCGAGAAAGATCGAGTTGAGGAAAATCTTGACCAACCCTTCTAAAGAGGCGAGTAAGAAGCATAGCATAAGGGAGGTTTGTTTTGGGTTTGGAAAGAGCATAATTTATACGTCGAGCGATGTAATATGCAAGATTGTACTTGGTGGAAGTAAACAGGCAAAACAACATATGCCCCATGCAAGCCGGGATATGATCCCGGTTCCCACCAAGACAAAACACATTTTCTCTAAGGATGTTTGCCCATTGGAGCATATAATCCTTAAGGTCGCTTGAGAGCACTTCATACCTATTCACATTTCGCACATTTGTATGAAGGCTTCTCACAACGTTTTCACTACGCTCTTTCGTGGTGATTTCAAGGATGAAATTTAGATCAACTTCGGTGGTGTCATTTGGAGGTTTGTCGTTTGACTCCAAGAGAGCATCTAGTCTCCAGTTATCCGTGAAACGACAAGTGCCTTCAAATGGCACACCAAGAATATCACCAAAGTCATCGAGGGAATATTGAATGATTTGACCATTCAACAAGAAACGGATAAAGATTTGGTCGTTGATTTCAAGCATGGAGTAAGTACTAAAGAACTCAAGAAGGAACAAGGGATAAATTACCTCGTCTATATAAAGCAAACAATCAAACCCAATTAGCTCGAACATAGAGTTGATATAATTATCTCCCGCTATTCTTGAGTCTACAATCCTACCCTCATAGAAACAACGAGAGGAAAGGGATGGAAAAGCGTTTTGGAGTTGAGGGGAAACAAAGGTTTGAGAGATGTCGGGCATATAATCTCTAGTGAATTGATGATCTTTGTGAAATTGAGAAGGCATGATTAAGTACCTAAATACAAACACAAGACAATATTTCTCCAATCACTCATATGAAAATCAAAAGGAAAACGAAAAATGAAAATGTGTTATATCAATATCTTGACAAACATAGGATTGAATCCATATCATTTTCATGTTCACAATGTGTCTATTCCATCATTGACCAAGAACACATGATCTATGTTAGATCAACAATGGATTAGAACATTGGTTTTTTAAAACAAGGTTTTTAGGTAAGCATTAACAATGTCATTACCTACTTGTTCATGGGTTCATCTCAAATCCATAATTCAACCAAAATCATTTAGCCTAAATTCGGATTTGTTCTATAAGTGGGTTTTAGTGAAATCTTAATGAATATCAACCTAAGGAATCATAGTACGATTACCATGTCAACCCGCATTCCTATTAAGGTTTTAATTCAATTTCAATTTTAAAAATCGCCAATTATGAAAGGATGAACCCTAGAACAAAATAGATGAAATTGAAAGAAAATACTTACAATTAATTGATGCTAGATGAAGGATGAGTGAAACCCACAACTTGGAATCAATTAATTTGAGTGATTGAAGGTTTTGGAAGCTTCAACAATGGTGGAAAATGTAAAACCCGTCGGCTGTGTGTTTTTGGAAGAGAGAGAGTTTGGTTTGAAAAAGAATAAAAAACACAAACTGGCGCTCTGACAAAAGTTACTGCCCGCGGTACCTTATCGATAAGGAACCGCGGGTTTGAGCCGCAGAGATAAGGAACCGCCTACAGAGGCAGGTTTTTATCTCTGAAAAACGCCAAATTTTGAAAATCCAGTTTTTCTAAAATACTTAAAATTAAATCATGAGCCTTTTAGAATATCATTGGATCATCATAACACTAAGCAATATGCCTTAATGAAGGATTACGAGTTAAATCAAGATCGAAAAGAACCAAAACGGACAAACAACTACTCGTAGCAAAACGACTAAGTGGAGAGAAGTCAAGAGAAGTGAATCAAGACTAGGATCAATGCTCAAGGGATTAATGACAATCTTCAAGTAGTTGAAACGAAGAGCTTGTGTCATATATAGTGGTTTAAGACGTGCCTTTCCGGCGAAACGATAAACGGCTTTGGTAATGAATAAGCAGAAAGCAATTATTCAAGTCTAAACTAAGATCACTTTCAATAATAGTCTTAGTCTAAACTAAAATATGAGCTAAGTATTAATTCACTTTCTCTCCCACAAAGGGCCTACTAACCGTATGGGTGCAAACCATGGAAATCATGCTTGATACTTTAAGCTTCTACTAACTCACTCTACATCACCATAGTGAGTCAAGTATCCAAGCAATGAAGGTTTGAGAGGATAAAAGAAAAGAAACACAAACCACAAATAAATTTCAAGGCAAGGATGCCGAGAATAAGCACATAGTCAAGTAATGATCAAAAGAATGATCAAAGGGCGTGTGGAAGAACGAAAGCGTACCTTGGCCACAAAGAGCAATCCATGAAGGAATAAGTGCTATGCCCAATCAATGACTATGATGAGTACTAAGTCTTCAGGGACTAGTATCATTCCCAATCATCTTGGTATCATCATTCAAATATGTTAAAGATCAATGAAGATGATTCTTCTAAAAGTGCAAGTAACTCAATCCATAACCAATAAATTGATTGATCTTCATGAGTACCTACACAAAGCAAGATGCAAACTAGTAGATACATTTCAAAAGTATATCTAAAATGCATAAAGGCTACTAATCTTAAGTGGGATGCAAAATTATCAATTAAAATGCCTATTTTCAAACAAAACATAGTTTTGACCAAAGAGAAACTTTAGTACAACTAGACCTTCTAATTTGAGGAGACAATGGATCGATCCAAGTTTGAAAGTACAATATACTTCAAAGATCTTGAGTGACCATCGCTCTGATACCAATTGTAGAAACTAGAAGGGGGGGGGGGGGGGGGTTGAATAGTTCCTCTTCGATTGGTGACCAAATTAAAATTACTTTCAATTTGGTTTGTATCAAAACTATCTTTTACTTGATGCTAAGTTGCATAATGATTAGGTTCAATTGAAATACACTAGCAAGGATAATAAGCAAGTATAATGATAATGAAATAAGTAAAGAGCAAGGAAGGAGACAACCTAGTGGGAAGACACCAAGATTTATAGTGGTTCGACAACGAGGCTCTATCCTCGTTTCTACTCCACTCCTCGAGTACACCTACTCGAGATTTCCACTATATCCACAAGCTCCCTTCTCGGCGGAGAAAACCTTACATCGTTGCTTACATTATTTTCCGACACTAAGATAAATGTCGAGACCTAATCTTTAGCTAGGACCAATCTACACGACGTTGCCTACTTCACAATTTAACGACACAAGGCTAGATGTCGAGTTCTAATTCTTAAGGTAGAACCAATCTTCACGACGTTGCCTACTTCACCATTTTACGACACAAGGCTAGATGTCGAGTTCTAATCGAAAGCTAGAACCAATCTTCACGACTCTTCACTTTGAAGCTAAGTGAGAACTTCACACAACACAACTACTAATCACTTTAAAGTTTAGTGAGAACTCACAAGACACAACCACATCACTTTATAGTTTAGTGAGAACTCCTAATCAAATCTATTACAACTCAACTAGACTTATCCAAGTACACACATGTAGCTTGGATTTACACAACACAAATCCAAGCAAACACATATGCAATGGATGTATACAACATATCCAAGTATTCACAAATAACTTGGATGAACACCACTAGTCCAAGTATTCATAAATACATTGGATTGACCTAAAACACAAAGGTATCATGATGAATATGACTAGCTCATAAATTCATCTTTATCACTACACTAGTGAGTGAGTGATCTTCTCATTGGACATGGTAAAGGAGGGGATCAAGAGGATAATCATATGTAAACATCCTTAACAAATTAAGTGATCATTTACTAATGATTATGCTATAGAAAATAGAAAAAGGGCTGAGAAAAACGTCCAAGAGGCTTGCTGGAAAATGAGATTTGACCCACTATTTAAAGGAGACAAAGTTACAACGGATCTATAACGGCTACTGTGCGCGGTACCTTATCTCACCCCGCGGTACCATATCGCAAAGGTACCGCGTAGGTACTTAAGGTACCGCCACTAGACTCCGCTCCGTTTTTTGTCATTTAGTGGGGTGGGAATATCTGAGGTATTTAAACCCTTCAAAGGATATTCTAACAGCATTTGGAATATGCCATTTTCAAATTTTCATTTTCCATTTTAATAAAACATTTTCTAAAAAAGAAAGTTTATTAAAAAGTCTTTTGTCTTATTAGTAAAAGTGAGTTTTAAGGATAATCATTTTGATGATCACTAAGTATGATTAAGAAAGGTTAGTGATATGATTATTACCTTGACGATAGTGTTAGTTAAATAATTCATTTTGTGTTTCTACACTAAATGTGTTGTATGGTTTGTTGTGATCAAAACTAAGAAAGATTAGTTAACACTAATAATGTTTTTAGGCATTACTTGCATTAACAAAGGGTATAAACCCGCAATTTTGTACTCACAAAATATTGATGGAGGAAGACTTTAAACCGGCGGTTCAAAGCTAAAGAAGGGTGAATCCAAAAATTCATGAGGTTATCAAATCGGAAGTTATCAAACTTCTCGATGCCGGATTAATTTACCCTATCTCCGATAGCTCATGGGTGAGCCCGATTCATTGTGTGCCCAAAAAGGGCGGAATATTTGTTGTGGAAAATGATGACAACGAGTTAATTCCAACTCGTTTGGTGACGGGATGGCGAGTTTGCATCGATTATCGAAAATTGAATGATGCTACTCGTAAAGACCATTTCCCGTTACCTTTCATGGACCTTATGCTCGAAGATTAGCCGAAAATGATTACTATTGCTTCCTAGACGGTTTTTCCGACTACTTTCAAATTCCCATCGATCTGAAGGACCAAGAGAATACTACCTTCACATGTCCTTACGGAACGTTTGCTTATCGTCGCATGCCATTTGACTTATGCAATGCACCAGGCACGTTCCAAAGGTTTATGACCGCCATCTTTCACGACATGATCGAGAAAACGATGGAGGTCTTCATGGATGACTTCTCGGTCTTCGGTGATTCATTCCAATCTTGACTCTCAAATTTAGACCGCATGTTGCAAAGGTGCGAAGACACCAATCTCGTGCTAAATTGGGAGAAGAGTCATTTTATGGTCAAAGAGGGAATCGTCCTCGCCATAAAATTTCTAAATCCGGGATTGAGGTCGATCGAGCCAAAGTGGACGTTATCGCTAAGCTCCCTCATCCCACTTCCGTTAAAGGTATCCGGAGCTTTTTAGGTCATGCCGGCTTTTATCGAAGGTTTATTCAAGACTTTTCGAAGATTGCCCGACCCATGACTCATCTCCTCGAGAAGGATGCTCCGTTCATCTTTTCGGAAGATTTCATTCAAGCGTTCAATACGCTTAAGAAAAAATTGACCGAATCCCCTATCTTAGTTGCCCCCGATTGGGATCTATCATTCGAGCTCATGTGCGATGCAAGCGATTTCGCTATGGGCGCCGTCTTGGGGCAACGAAGGGCTCGACATTTTCAGCCTATACATTATGCAAGCAAGACTTTGTCCGAGGCTCAAGCAAACTACACCACTACAGAAAAAGAATTACTTGCCGTGGTGTACGCTTTTGAGAAATTCCGCCCGTACTTAGTCTTGAACAAATGCATAGTGTATACGGATCACTCGGCTCTAAAATATCTCTTCCAAAAGCAAGATGCTAAGCCGAGATTGCTCTGGTGGGTTCTCCTCCTTCAAGAATTCGATTTCACTATCCGTGATACGAAAGGAGCCGAGAACCTTACGGCCGACCACCTCTCTCGCCTTGAAAATCCACACCAAGGTGATCTCGATAAAAAGGAAGTGACGGAAACATTTCCCCTTGAGACACTTGGTATGGTATCTCTCAGTGGAGATTCTAGTACCCCATGGTTTGCCGACTTTGCAAACTACCATGCGAGAAACTTCTTGATCAAAGGGGTGTCGTCCCAACAAAAAAGAAATTTCTTTAAAGATGTTAAACATTACTTTTGGGACGACCCCTTTCTATTCAAAGTTTGTGCGGATCAAATTCGGCGGTGTGTTCATGGCCAAGAAGCCATTGATATTCTTACGGCTTGCCACAATGGACCCACCGGGGGACACCATGGTGCAAATCTCACCGCTAAAAAGGTGTTTGATTCCGGCTTCTATTGGCCCTCGATCTACCGTGATGCCCATGACTTAGTCCAATCTTGCGACTCTTGTCAACGTCACGGCAAGATCACCCAAAAAGATGAAATGCCCAAAAATATCATACAAGTTTGTGAGATATTTGACATTTGGGGTATTGACTTTATGGGGCCGTTCCCGTATTCACGAGGGAGCAAGTACATACTCGTGGCCGTCAATTACTTGTCGAAATGGGTGGAAGCGAAAGCGCTCCCCACTAACGACTCCCGAGTTGTTGTGAAATTCTTGAAAGCTCTCTTTGCCCGGTTTGGAATTCCCCGCGCTATCATTAGTGATCGCGGGTACTCACTTTTGCAATGACCAATTTGCAAAGGTCATGCTTAAGTACGGAGTTAACCATCGACTTTCTACCGCATATCATCCTCAAACTAGTGGACAAGTCGAGGTTTCCAACCGTGGCTTAAAAAGAATTCTTGATAGGACGGTTGGTGAAAACCGTGCCTCTTGGTCCGATAAGCTAGATGATGCATTATGGGCCTTCCGTACCGCTTTCAAAACACCCATCGGGTGTACTCCTTACAAACTCGTGTACGGAAAGGCTTGTCATCTTCCTATCGAGCTTGAGCACAAGGCCTATTGGGCCCTCAAGCATGCCAACTTTGATCTCAAGTCCGCGGGTGATCACCGAAAAGTTCAACTCAATGAATTAAATGAACTTCGGGATCAAGCCTACGAGAACTCTTTGATCTACAAAGAGAAGACAAAGAAGATCCATGACTCTAAAATCAAGAACTGCGTTTTCAACGTTGGTGATCGAGTCCTTCTTTTCAACTCTCGATTGAAGATCTTCTCGGGCAAACTCAAAACCCGTTGGACCGGACCATTCACCGTTACAAAAGTTTATCCATATGGCACCGTCGAGTTATCTCAAACCGACGGGCCAAACTTTAAGGTGAATGGTCATCGATTGAAGCACTACTTTGGAGAGGACATACCACCCTTGGTTGTCCCGGATCTCCAAACCTCTCCTCCGGATCTCTAAATCCGAGGAGTTTCGTCAGGCTCGTGACGTTAAACAAGCGCTTCTCGGGAGGCAACCCCTGTATTATCTATCTATCTAATAAGTGACGGAGGAGCTTGCCTCTTCCATTTGTGTGCTCCGTGTTGGTTGTGAATGTGTAGGTTTGCCCGGATATGTAGCCTCTCGAGTCTCGATCCGAATACCTATTTTGTCGGGAGCCGATATCCTTTATCTTTTGACTAACGTTTTTCTATTGCATAACTAATAAACGGCTTTAGATTTACGTAGAGACCCCTCGAGTTTAGAAATATGCATTAAAATCATTGAATTTTAGTATGGGGTGGCATTCCCGTATTAGAAAACATTGAGGCCAATGTGTAATTTTAGTATGGGGGGGTATCTATCGATATCATACTAATTTTTTGCTTAATTCTCGTGTAATCCCGTTTTACCACCAAAAATATGTGTTTTTTTTATGCCAAATTAATTTTGTTTATAAAAAATTGGCAATTTGTATGTAAATACCAAAAAAAAGAAAAAAAAAAGAGACCTAAGTGTTTGACTTTCCGTTGGGTGAGAACGAAAATTTTTTTTTGACTCGATTGAGCGTGTTGAGCTCTAGCCTAGCCCTTTACAAAGCTTAATCGTTTTTGCGAATCATTTAGAATGGGTTCTTTTAAACTTGCATTAATGGTTTCCATGGATGATTTTAAACTTGCTTAAACAAATGAGAAATGATAGAGCAAAATTTGAGTAAAGATGTTTCTCTATTATAATGGTTAATTTTTATACTTTTCACTCCCAACACCTTATGATAATTGTTTAAATAAAGTCGAACGGTCTTAGAGATTCTTAGTTTTAAAACAACTTCCTTTAAAAATTGCATATGATTAATCAAAGTCCACATTAGGGTATAATTAGCACAATGGAATGGGATGCGAAATTTGGCAAAATGTATAAATCCAATAATACCTGAAAGGTTGAGGATAATGTTGCTATAAATCCAAAAAATCCTACGAGGATGTGGATGAATAACCAAAGTCATAATAAAGCGTTCGATAAAAGTCACCAAACGGTATACACCAAGAATGAATAAAAGGCCAAGGTCTTAAAAGTTGCAATATTGAATATCAAGTGGAATAAGCCAAATTTAAAATCCATAATAAATCGTGTTAAATTATACCTTGGCAAGGTCTTTCGATTAAATCATATGGGATTTTTAAGGATCGAGTTTTCACTACTTATCAATTAAACCGTCTTTCTTTATCTTCGGATTAAATAAGTATAAAGGGAGTATTGAGTCCAAAAATTAAAAATTATAAGTTTTTAGTTTCTTTACTTAAATCGAGTTGTGATCTTGTTTTTTAAGCTTATATTGGGTGAAGTGAAAACCGAGGACGACGAATTTTACCCATGAGGGGCAAAGATATGAATGCTTTTTGTTCCCTGATCCCTAAGTGTTAATTTCCAAAATTAATGAAAGGCTAAACAAGATGGTCTCGCAAAAATAAATAACTTAGCAATAGTAATCGTAAATAAATAATGTTGGTCATTTTAAGTGTGTGTGTGTAAATAATTGTGTCTTATTAAAATAATTAAAACGGGACGTTTAGAAATTTACGTTTTTCCCCTAAGGTAAAAACTTTGCTACTTTCAAAGTAATTAAATTAGGGGGTGACCGTAAAATTTTATCGGATATATTGCACGGGAGTTGCAATAGTTTAGTATGGGGCGTGATGAGTTACATAAAACTCATCATTTTATCCTAAGTTAAATGATAAAAAAAGGCGAAAACGAGATAAAAAACGGACATATATCTTGTGTATTCTGAATTTATTTTGCAGATCCGGTTTTCCGACAAAAAGACGAAAACAAGGTGAAAAAGTCACCCCGAGCACGGTTTTGGAAAAAGGACGAAAAAAAGAAGACGAAAAAAAACCGATCCCTAAACTCAAATTATAATTTTACGGGCTAACCCGCGCCCGTTTAACGGGTCGGGTCAGCCCGTTAAATTTTTAGTCAACAAAACCAAAAAAAGAAAAAAAAACCCACGATGGCTTGCAAATCACTTTAGGGCCTGGCCCATTTTCATTTATATTAATGTTGCATTTGTTGTGACGTTATATAAAACGAAAATAAAAATAAATCATATTAATAGGCAACAACTAGGGTTTGGTCATCTTTCATCAGCCGTTATATCCCATCATTCAGATCCATCCTAAAAAAAATTCATTCCCTCTCTTTTTTCCCTTTTCTGCTACAACCCAAACCAATTTCAAATCACCCTAACCCTACCCATGTGAATAATCCAAGCGGGCAATCCATGTCAAAAATCTAGGCGCCAAATCCATTTATTTCAAGAAGGGCCAAGATTGAATGATGAATTCAAATTTTTTTCACCAATGGCTGAGATTTAAGCAAAAGAAGCACAAGGATTATTTTCAAATTTCTCCTCACAAAGAAAACACAAAGCTAGAAGACAAGAAGATGAAGACCTCTATTTTGTTCTATAAATAGTGATGTTGTAGCCAAAGATAAGGCATATCTCAATTTTATTTCTGCAACTTTAAATTTTAGTCATTTTCATTAAATTGTATTTCAAATTCCTTTTAATTAATGAAAAGTTGGATTTGATATTTAATCTTGTTTTAAATTTGAATTTAAGTTTGTTCTTGTTATTTATTTAATCTGACTAAAAAAATTGTTGTGTACTGCTTAACGAAAAAAAAAGATTGTTGATTTAATTTGGAAGTTCTAGTAATACTATAGTATAATTTTTCATTCCAAAAGGTTGTCTCACGTTGTTACTGTCCTCAAAAAAACAAAAAGAAGAAAAAAAAGAAAGTTGTTTGGTGTTGCCATACCCAAAAAGAAAGAAGTGTAGTATGTTGTCTCGAATAAAAAAAAGAAAGAAGATGCTAAGTTTCGGAGTTTTCGTTGGTAGTGCGTGACGAAAAGAAAAGGCGTGGGTTCGATTTTCGGCAACTATTTGAAGCAGGGGATTTGAATTCGAAATGGTGTAGGATCTTGTAGTTAGTATTTGTTACTGTTTTGGGTTTGATCAATCGCTAATTTCGTTCATTCCAGGTTTCTTCAATTTTCCTTTAGTTTTTTTTACTATTGCAATTTTTATACTTTTTTAGATTAGACTTTGCTGATGTTTGAGTCAATTTTAATTATGATGTACTATAGAATTATTGATGAACTCTTGGTATGTTGTTAGTTTAGATGACCTTTTAATCCCCATTTAGTGGTTTGGTTAGCAAAGACATAGAAACGTAGTAGTAAACTTACAAAAGTGTTAGTGTTAATGAAAACAATATTGTGGTTGGTTTGAGATGAGTTTAAAAAAAAGGGTTAGGAAATATTGCTGTTTGTAAGATTTGAACCCCTTGACCTCTAGAACATAGAACCAGCAACTTTCAAACCCAAGAGATAACCAACTGGGCTAAATTACTTTTTGATTAGCTATAGGCAAATTAGTTTACATAACCTTTTTTTAAACAAGTGATTAGTTATCTTAATTAAGTTTATTAGTTTAGCTTTCAACGATTTGTTTTTCATAGCTTTTAAATTACGTAATTTAGGATCGGTAACTTTTTTATAAATAAATTAGTTTAATACTTTTTATTAATTCGAATTTGTTTTAGTAAGTCTTCTAAAAATAGTCAATTGATTAAAAAATATATATATATAAAAAAGAGTTTCAAATTTTCAAATTTTTTTATATAAAATTTACTTTAGCATTTTAGAAATTTAGAAACTAAGATTAAATTTTTAGGTTATTATTTGCCTTAGTTTATAGATTAGACGCGTTTTAGGATTTACGTTATTCGTTTTATGTTTATATTTTGTAATCCTAGTTTGCCCAAAATGTTTCCCATATATTTTAGGTTTTCCCTTGCCTAATTTATCATCCCCTTAACAAAAATTAAAAAAACTAAAATCAAGAACCGATCATTCAAGCATCAAATACCAAAATCCGTGCGCCGATTCAATTCACAATTTCGCGAGGAAACGACTTGGGACAATTCGATTATCACTTTTTCCTAATCGTGATTTTCTTATCAATACTTCCCGATCACATATATTTGTGATTTCACATTCGCTTCTTTTCCTAAAGAGCGAACCGTCTAAATAATATATATATATATATATATATATATATATATATATATATATATATATATATATATATATATATATATATATATATATATATATATATATATATATATATATATATATATATATATATATATATATATATATATATATATATATATATATATATATATATATATATTATATATATATATATATATATATATATATATATATATATATATATATATATATATATATTGCTATACTAAATCGAAGTTATCAGCGCACATTATAGCCAGCCACCCAAACTGTGATCAAATCAACTTAGGTACAGTAAAGCTCAATCATCACCGCTGTAGTACTGCAATAGGCTCAGAATTTAGAACGATGAAAGCCAAATGTTGCAAAAGCCATGGTTGCAAACATGATAGTTTGCCACGCCAAGCTGCGAAGAACCTATGGTTTTCCGAACCCTTTCCGATTCATCATAGCCCTTTATATAGCCGCAGGTGTGAGTCACACGACCACACATTCTGACCATGCAAATAGATAAGGCAATCATCACATACCAACCATGATCGTCATACGCCATGAAGGGTGGCAACAAAGGTGTGCGAATCGAAGCTATGATGAGTCGAACAACCATGTACTCAAACCATATAAACATATAAGTGATGTACTTCTTCAAAGAACTGTCATCACAGCCCATGAACTGTTTTCACTTTTTTTCAGTTATAAGGCCCGGATAAGCTGTAACCAATAGTTGGATTTTATTTTTGCACGCCTTAAGCATGACCAGAAAGTATATGCAGGAAGGAACCATAAATATTAGGTTTAAGAAATGAGAACACCAAAATGAAAGTGACAAATCAGGCGGCCAACTATTTTTCAAGAAACCAATCAATAGAAGTTGGGCCAAGTTTAATCAACACTGCAAATTACCAACGCATAAGTAAATTACACCATTCAAGCAGGAAACACCATTAAAAATTATGATTTCCAAGAAACCCCACCATATTAGGACTGGAACCTAGTAATTATTAGTAGGGATTTAACAATCGGCCAAATATCAACGGTCAATAAACACACCGAAACCTGAGTATACAAACCACTTGACTGAAAGAAGGTTATACAAGAAATTTTGTATGTAAAAAGTTATCGTTGTTCCAGTCTTTTCGAATTGAAAAAGGGATTAACGTGTGACTCAGTCGTCTTTTGGTGGAAACAATAATAGAATGGTCGTTGTAGTAAAGTAAAATTGCAAAACGTTAAAGTAAATGACGATAATTAAATCTGAGACTAATTAAAACGTAAACGGTGCAATATTAAAACTTTTAAAAGTAATTGACGAGAAATTAAATGACGTAAAATTAAAGCTCGACGAAAAGTAAAATTGACAATGTAATAAAAATGAGAATTCGAAAACTTAAAATAATGCAAACTTAAAAATTTAACTAAGAAAAAATAATAACACAAAACCCAATCCATCGGAATCCCATCGGAATGCTGGCACCACAAAGCCGTTGGAATACTTATCGGAATGTAGGTATCGGAATATAGGAACAAAACTATCGGAATATGGCTAAAAAGAAAATCTATCGGAATGTTGAAAAGTAAAGCCGTCGGAATATTGATCGCAATATCCTATCGGAATGAGCCTATCGGAATACTTGAAATCTAAATCTATCAGAATATAGTAGAAACAATTCTATCGGAATGTAATAAAAACTAAAGCATCGGAATATCTAAAAACAAAACTATCGGAATACTTAAAATGAAACCATCGGAATGTGGCTATTGAAAATTCGGAAACACTTCGTTTCACTAAGGCCTTAAAACCCGTCGCAATGTACGATCGCAATGAGCGATCGCAATCACGATGGGAATAAGGGGGAAAGAACCGTCGGAATCTCAAATCCCTAATCCAATGTCACGATCGGAATAAGTGAAGTTGTCGGAATCCAAATACCTCTTTCCGATAGAATGAAATTCACAATAAGCAAAAACCAATTAAGCACTTTGACAATAAGCAAATACCAAAAATTTAATTAAAACAAGGATAAGTAAAACTAAATAAGCATAAATTTTAAACATTTTCAAAACACAAAATAAGCAAACAAAATAAGCAAACTTTAAAAAGATAAAACTTTTAAGAAGACTTTAAAACTAATAAGCTAAATACAAAATAAGCCAATAAGCATGTCAAGCTCAAAGCTTAAATCGTATGAAAGCCTAGATAAGAATAAAAAGGTAAATTTTTTGATCAAATAAGCAATAAGATCAAGCAAATGAATGCTTAATCTGAATCAAAATCAAATCAAAAACAAGAAAAGTAGAATAAGAATGATAATGAAAAGCTTGATTAAAGGAAAATAAAGATTAATCAACAAAATTAAAAGATTTACTTGAATTAAAGGCAAGAAATTTAAGTTGCAAAACAAGGTAATTAAATTGACAATTAACTAAATGACATGAAATTAAAGTGCATGAAAATGAAAATGATGGAAGACTAGTTTGTCAAATTAGCCAACACCTCCTAATTGGATATTAGGAGGGTATTTATAGGAGATTAGGGAGGTAAGCATGTGTTGGAAGCTTCCTTCTTTCTTTCTTTCTCGTCTTTTCGTCTTCTAAATTCTTCGACTTTTTTTCGACTTTGTCTCGGGATTAAATAAACTCGTCTTGTAATTTCTTCATTAATTAGACTTGAGTTTCTTCGGCTTTATTAAACTTCCGTCTTTAGACTTTTTCTTCGATAAATCTTCAGAATAGACATTGGACTTCCGTTCTTTTTGCACTCTTGATCTTTTGACTTCGTCTTTTGTCTTTTTCTTCGATAAAAGCCCGTGTTTTCTTCCTTTTTCATATTTTGGTCCTAAATCACAACAAAAACACAAACCACACATAATTCCGACATTTACAACTTAAAAACTTATGCGTCCTTTGGTTTTCACGGAAAACTTCTTTAATCAAAGCATTGGATCAAACTCATTTGATAAAGAATGATCTATGAAAGATCAAACAGATGACCCATAATTTTTAGATCGAACACATTGATTTTCACGATAAACTTTTGTGATCAAAGTTTTTTTTATCAAACTTGACTGATCAATCTATCAAAGATCAAACTCATAGGCCACAGATTCACCAATCATTTTCAGATCAAACATAGATCTGATTTAGGTAAGAATGAGTAGAAAGTATGTCGGTTTTGACTTTTGAGAGAAACCATACAAATGGGATAATCACATAAGCATATAAAAACCCCAAATCAAAATGAATGGCCATGATTTACTAACCAATTAAGAATCAACGGCATGAGATACCAATCCTGTAGCAAGCCCAATTATCGGTGGAGGTCGATTGCTACTCCCACTATGTTGTGTGTGAGAAGGCAATCGACGGTTGTGGTCTTGTTTGAGACCCAACACTTACTATCTGAGAACAAAATGTGTTAACGAATATAAAATGTGGCTTGTGAGGAGATCACTGTTCTAACGTGATTCCTCTCTATTATTAAAAATAGAATGTGAGTCGAGTTTAGGCTTATTTACTAAATTAAATTGTTCTACTAAATGGTCTTAATTAGCCACTTATTAGAAAGACTAGTTTTAATGAGTATCTTACTTAAGAAGAATTAAAGGTTGAGCCCACCTATCAAGTAGAAACAAGAGAAAAAAAACACCCCTTAATTTTTGTGACGCCAATGAACTGAAGTGATAATCGTAATTTTATTTTGATAAACTTGTGAATAAGAACCGTATTTATGTGGATTTCGTGACTAAATTTTTTCTTTAAATATTTATTTTTAATAAAATAAAACATTTAAACGGACAATTATAAAAAAAAAAACATTTGTCATTCAAATTCAACATCTTAATCAAACAAACATCTAAAGCTTTTGAAAAATCAAATAAGCTTATAAACCGACAAATACCAAAACAAACACCCCCATTACATGGTTTAAAATTCCTTGCAAAAAATATTATTGAAACTTGGTTTATAAAAAGGGTAAAAAAAATCTCTCAGACAAATGCCTCGTAAAAGTCCTCACGGTGAATGGATATCAGACTCGTCATCTAAGAAATCATCACTGAGATATTAACCCTATAAAAAAATATTATTAAAACTTCAGACATCCAAGGAAGGAAAAAAGCAGCATAAACTCTCAAGCCTGGCGAAGGCGAAAGTTCTTAGTCGGCCACTGCGAATGTTTCTGAGAAACAAGCCTTAGATTTATCATCACCAGTTTTTTTATAAAATATATAAACTTATAAACTCTAATTATTTGTAAACAAATTAATAATTAAAAAAAAAGAAACTTCAGACATCCAAGGAAGGATAAAACAGCATAATCTCTCAAGCCCGGCGAAAGGCGAAAGATTTAGGCGGCCACTGCGAATGTCTCTGAGAAACAAGCCTTAAACTTTATCATCATAAGTTTCTTTATTTTTTTATAAAAATAAAACTTTATAAAAAAAATAGATCTAGATCTACCACCCATGAAATGATCAGCAACTTCAAAAAAAGTAGCTGACAAAGTGAAAGAGTGAAGTTTTATGCAAAAGGGACAGACGATCCCCATTTTATTTTTCTAAAACATAACAAAAGTAATAATTTGAGTTTTGTGGATGTGAATGAGGATGTAGATGAAGATAGGTTTTATAGAGAGTGTTTTGGGCTTTAGGGTTTCATTAACGGACGAAATTGATGGCCTCTGTTCTCCTATGAGCCCATGCCCATGGTTTTCTAAAGCCCTCAAATTAAATTAAATTGATTTGTTACAAAATTCATGCCTATGATTTGTTACAAAATTCATGCCTATGATTTGTCAAAAATGTTAATTATATCACTCGAATAAGGATAAATGACATCCAGTCTTTACAAAACTGTGTATCATGCATTTTTTGAATAGATGTATAAATATTTTTCCTGTTAAATACTAACAGAGGTATAAAAAAATTTAGTTTATTCTTAGATTATATTAATAATTATAATTTACATACTAGGATGTATTTTACATACTAGTTTATTCTTAGATTATTCTTTTAAGTTATTCACGGATGTATTTTGTACTTTATAAAAAAAGATATTTTAATTGTAATTTTTTTCAAAAAATAAATAATTTAAATATTTCCGAAAAAAGTTTAATTTTTTTCGAAATTAAAAAATAAAAAGGTTTAATTTTTCTTTTACGTTTTTCTTTAGGTTTTTTTTTAAAATTTAAAAATACATAACGTTTTTCTTCCAAAAAAAATAAGATTTTCAAAGTTTTTTTAAAATTCTTTACGTTCTTTTAAGAAAACATTAATTGTTTAAACTTTTAAACTTAAACTTTAGAAAAAGTAATTTTTTAGTAAAATGGTTTAAATTTGTTTTACGTTTTTCTTCAAATTTTTACCAAAATATTAAAAATTCCTACATGTTTTTCTTCTAAAGAAAATTAAAGTTTCCAGAAATTTTTAAATTTTTTTAATGTTTTCTTTAGATAAATAGATTTTTTATAACCGTAAAAAAATTAAAATTTAATACGTACAAGAAAGAACTCAAAATTCATTTACTTTTTAATTAATTTAGCTAGTAATCTAGCCACCAAATTGCGCTTCGAATATCTAGAAGTTGCCTAAAAAAATAGAGTGGTTGCCTTTAAAAAAATATTATTTTAATAGTTTATTATTAAATTGTCTCAAGTATAAATACGAGTTTGACTCGTGTTAATATACTACACATGTAACAATTTCACCAACCATCAAACACGTGCCATGTTAGAAAAAGTTGTCTCGGTTGCTCAAGTGTTCTTGGTCTAATTTGAAAAAAATAAAAAAGAAAAGACATTTATCACCAATATCATTGTGAAGGGGGCATTTGTGAAAATTTTCCTTTTGTAAAACCATAATTCAACTTTTCTTTATATCAGACGTTTGAATCCGTGCGATCACCGATTTTATTTTTATGATAAAGTGATAAACTATCAGACATCTGCTTATATATATAAGTGAGACTTTTTTATCTGTTATTGAAATTTATAAATGGTTTCGCCCCATAATTATGTACATATTCCATTTATTCATGATTCAAGATGATATTTTAACATGTCATATTTGTAAGATGATAGAAAACCCCGTAAGATATAATGTGTAACATTCCGCTCCGAAAAAAGACAAAGTGTTACAATTATGGGCTCACATCATATATATCACATTTTAAAAGGGCTAAAATGAAACTTTTATTAAAACCAAAATACTCAAAGTAATATCTTAATAACATAAATCCCCAAAACAACGGGGTTTAAAATGCAAAAGTATTCCATCATTAAAATATGGATAATTTCTCAATATATTCCAACTGTGGACGAAATTAAAGTTTTTTCCATCGAGCCGTTGAGTGTAACTATGTCTTTGCATTCTAGATATAATCACCTCATTTCACCACTTTTACGTTGCAAATGCTTGTAAATACCATTAAAAATTTTGGCAATCGCAATTACTCCGTGACTATTTCCTGTAATCATATTCTTCGTACGACGGTTAAACTCTTTCACAATTTGCCTCCAAAATGCATCCACGAATTGGTCATTTCTGAATTCAATGTTTTGAGAAACCTCGATCCAAGTCTCCTTTAGTAATGTTTCTTCAGCAGCTGATCAAGGGGTAGTACCACGTGAAACCTCCACCTATCCTCATCGTCGTCCAAATTAAGCGATGTTTATTTTTTCGACTTGGAACCTTTTGTAGGGCGTTTTATTTTACGTGTTGATTCTCGAGATTGTGGTTCTTTGAATTGTCTTTGTGATTGTGCTGGAAATGGTTGTGATTGTGGGTATAGTTGTAATGGAAAGTAGTGTTGTTGAGATGAAAAGAATTGTGGTGCGTTGTTTCTTGGATTTTGATAATTTTGAAATCCCAGTTGTAGTTGATCATGGAAGCTGAGTTGGTAATTTTGATCGGGTTAAAATTGAGATAGGTTGATAGGATATTGTTGTGAGGACTCGACAGAGTTTTGTGACGATAGAGTAGAGGGATTGAATGGGATAGAAGAAGAATATTATTGTGGGTAGGTCTTAAGGAGCGAAGTAAAATACCTTTCATTTGAATTTTGAGACATTTCTTTTTGTAGAATTGGAAGAATATTGTTGAAATGTATTGTAAGTAAAAATGTGTGTCTTAGTATGGTATTTATAAATGAAAAATGAATAAAAAATAAAGAGGCAATTACATTTATATCATTTTTAAATTACAAAGCTTTTATAATTATGTTAATACCATCCGTAATATTTTGTTACTAAATCACATATTTACCAAATTAACTTTTTTATGTATATCAAAAAATAAACATGTTCTTTCATCACTTTATCTAAAAGTCTATATGAACAAATAACTATATATTGTATTTATATCCAAACTTTTGTAATTGAATTTGCATATTTTTTTTTATCACTCGAAATCAATAAGTATATGTAGAGTAGCGATCCAATAAAAAGAAAAATAAGTTGTTGACACACATTTCAAAAAGGAGAGAAAATTTTAAAGGAAGATGCATCAATTATTATCAGTGCATTTAATATTTGTGGTTGTGTTTTTTATTCTTATTTTTATTTATCTGTCATTTGATACTAATTAAGTATGTAAACTATATAATTATAATTAATTTAAATGATAGAAAAGAAATAATAATTTTTTAATTTAAAATTAATATAATTATGATTTAATTGTTTTTTTGAATATATACAATTTAAAAGCTTATAAAATATGTTAATGTAATTATAATAGTTTGAGAAAGATATTAATGTAAATACAATAATTACAAAGATATTCGTGTAAATATAAAAATATGTATGTAATATTCGATTTTAAGAAAGATATATAGATATAAATATCCCAAGAATAAAAGATTCGAAAAAAAGTATCCATTAGCCAATGGTGGGACGAGAGATACAATTTTTGTTTTTGTCATTGGGACGGCAAAACATCTAGTCACGATACCTCGTGCTATAATTATCTTTGATTATATTTTAATGCTTAAAAAACTCATCGACAAGTCCATTGCCAGTCTCAGAATAAGCAAAAAAAAAAATACTAAGGCAGTGTTTGTTTTTGCAAAAGAAGGTCTGACCGCCTTTGACGTCTGACCAGTTAAACGCGGTCAGAGGTTTTACTTGCTTGTTTCTTCAATAAGATTCAAAGGTAGGATGCTCTATTACGTCTAACTCAGTGGTGAGCAAATCCAAATATGATTTCACCCTTTACAATTTCACGTTTATCTTATAAATCCATCTAGCAAAAGAACAAAGATAGATGAAGAATTACATATCTTTGATACAAAGCACTAATAGATCTTTGGAAAATTAAAACCCAAGAATAGAAACACCACTTTGGTCACAAAATATTCAAGAAAAAATTGATTATCCAGATTAAAGGGTTCGTTTGGTTTTTGTTTCAGAACGAAAAAAAAGATTACAAAATATTTTTTATGTTTGAGATTTGATAAAACAAACAAAGACAAAAAAATTATTTTTTTGGGTGGCGTGGAGTTTGTATTTGTTTAGTGAAAAAGAAAACTAGAATGATATCAATATATTTAGGTTTAGGTTATCAGTTTGGGCTAATTAAGTTATTAAAAATAACTTGCCTCAAACATGTTAAATAATTGATGGGCTAAAATTATCTCTTAAAATTAGACGATTGGATAGGGCAAAAAGAAAAGCTCGAATTTTGTATGATAATAATTACTAAGGGAGGTGCCCGTGCTTCGCCGCGAATGTTTTGAGGTCGTTAGTTGGTCGGCGCTTTTAAATAACATGTGAACACCGGGGCATTTGGTTAAATATTTTATTTCGTAACACTTGTTACCTGAAGTCCTCATGATCCGGGCTTCCCAATTCTACTTGAAAATAAAAACATGTACTTGTATGAAAATAAAATGCCCAACCTTCGGTCCTAGAATTTTGTCTACTGAGTTTGAGTAAACATAAATTTGTGAGAAGCTAACTTTTCATTATTAGTCGACCGATCATCTGAAAAACACTTGACTGCTACACGTTTTCCTTCAGAGCCCAAAAGAACAAAAACAAATCACAAAAGGGGTGGCATCCTGTACACGTAGATTTCTGATACACTGATTTGCAACGGGTTCAGATTAAAGTTCTCTCGATATCCTCTCGAATTGATCTCGGCTTTAAGTGGAATGATTTGTTCTTGGTTAATAAAAAGGATTTGGTTTGTTTATCTAATTTTAAACTAATAACAATTAAATGTAAATGACGATGAGTAATTTAAAACTTTGGAAGATTAAATTAAATTGATAAATTAAAAATGAGTGCTTGAAAACGTAAAGAGAAGATTAGAAAATCACTTGAAAACTTAATTAAACTAACACTTTAAATTTTGTAAAACTTTAAAACTTAATTGAATTAATGCTTAAAAACTTGTTCTATCGGAATATCAAAAATTATTTCTATCGGAATACAAGAAAATCAAAGGCATCGGAATGTAATCATAACTACCATCGGAATGTCCATGTTTATCACCATCGGAATATTCAAAATACAAGCTGTCGCAATGATGCAGTTGGAGTGAAGACGATCGGAATGAAACTATCGGAAAGATCTAGATCGGAATGTTGCAAATAAAATTTGGCCAGAGTTTCGTCTAGAAAAGGACCTAAACCCCGTCGGAATGTGCGATCGCAATATGCGATCGCAATCCCAGATCGGAATAGGTGGACTTACAACCTATCGCAAAGTAAAACCCCACTTGGGTTATTGCGATACTGAGCAGGGAGACTATCGGAATGTATTAAAACCCTCGTATTGCGATGGAATAAAGGCAACTATTTTCTGAAAATGGTGGAAACTCAAAAAGTTCAATAAGCACTTACAATAAGCTATATAATCCGAAACTTAAATAACTCAAAACACTTAAATTTAACCACTTTTGAAAAACAAGAAACATTAAACTTAATAAACAAAACTTGTGAATGATTAAAACTATGAAATAATCCGAAAACAATAAGCTTCAACAAGCAATAAACCAATAAGCATGGAGAGCTTATGGCTTATTCACGTAGAGCTTAAGAAGACACAAGAAAGATCAAAATCTATTCACGAACACATCCAAAATCCAAACCGTATGGAATTCAACAATCGGATCAAGGAATTTGACAAATCAAGAAAAGTAGGAAAAGCTTAAAGAACTTAAACGCATAAACTTGGTTAAGATTAATGAAATCACAAGTACAAGAAAGCTTGAATTAAAAGATGAAAAACAAAGGAAAAGTTTAGTGAGAGAAAGTATGGAACTTTCTCTCTCTAAAACTAGAGAAAAATGAAAAGCTAAAGACTAGCTAAAACTAAGTGTGTGAAAATTTGTGAGGTGAAGGCTTTATATAGGCGTGTGTTTGATGGGCTTTTGATTGGGCTTTGATTTGGGCTTCTTTTTCTTCTTTCTTCTTAAGTCTTCATGCGTCTTTTAAATAAACGTTTCCGACTTGGATTTGAGAAGTGTCAGTGAATAATTCCAACTCGTCTTATAATCTTTTATTTAATAGACTCGAGTTCTTCGACATAAACGAATCTTCCATCTTTGGCTCTATTCTTTGATAAATCTTCAAATAGGCACAATGACTTCAAATCTTTTGCACCTTTTGGACAATAGACTTCGTCTTGAGCCCTTTTCTTCGATAAAACCCGTGCAATCCCATGTTTTCTTTAATATTTATCCGGTCGACTCTGAAAACACAATAAACACAAAAACCACGCATAATTCCAAATAAATGATATTAAATACGTGTTTTGGTCTCGTTTTAGCCCGATTTAAGTGGTAAAAGGATGGGTGTTTTCACACCTATCAAATCCCCTACACTTAACCATTGCCATGCCCTCATGCAATGCTTAGTGACAAAGCACAATTACACTTTTCTCATTATCAATTAACCTTGGCCTTATTAAAATACTACTAATCAAAAATTTAAAGTACTAAGAAATTAAAATTTTAATGTAAACAAGAGAATAGAAAATAACTTTATGTGGTAATAACTTGGAAAGAGATCGAGGACTTACATTAGGGCTTCGGTGCTGCGAAGATTTATCACCCTCAAGTTTCACGTTCCCCAAACTAAGCTTAAAAACGAGATCATTGTTATTATAAGTTAGTAATTCAAACACTCAAACACATGGCTTAATTAAATGCTTAAACTCCCTTATTCCTAGGTGTATCTCTTATATTTTATTTTTGTCTTAGAATGATCATGAAGATGCATTTTTGGACTTATTTCGATAGTTTATTAGGGCTGAAAGCAAAGTAGGACGATTTGATCAATAGTTAGCTAAAGGACAAAATCTTTTAAAACTGCTTCTCGGGATATCAAAAAGTTCATATCTTGGCATAACTCGCTTCACGATTTGAGACCTTTCTCGGGCCGATATTTGGCATGTACTTCATACTTCATATCTTGAGAGACGTTCTTGAGATAACGGTCTTCTCTTCGTTATAGAGTTTCTTCACTTGGAGACTTTTGAGGGGTACTCCAACTTTGTTGACCATGACTTCATGATTATTTCTTCAATCTCTAATTGGGATTTTGAGATACAACGATCCGCCTCCTTTTCGGACTTGGATCTATTTATCCTCATACCTTGTTAGGGTCTTTTCGGATAGACTTCTCCATGATCTTTATGGGAGTTGAGTGCTTTTCGTCGTGATTCTTGATCCTTCATATTGATTTTGGGAATAATGCTTTTCACATCACTTTGGATCTTCAGCAATAAAATGGAATCCTCATGCCTTGTTAGGGCCTTTTTGGACTCGCCAATCTTCGCGCCCCGCTTCATAAGTTATGCCTTGGCTATGAACTATTATCATTACCGAGCAACTTTTAAACGATCTTGGGCTAGAAGCTAAGTATTTTTTCAAATCGTACGACCTTACTTATTGCATATAATTTATTAGCAAGTGATGGGAGAATAGGCAAATAATTACACCAAGTGAGCTTGCGCAAGAATACCGACTTATAATTGACTCTATCATTTCTCGTCCTCCACAATTTAAAATCTCAAGTAATGAGACTCGTGGACACTTAGCCTAATAAACCAAATAAGGTCTACATGGTTAAGGATACTAGCTAGAATAAACTTGGATAAGTCTATTCGGGTTGAGTCAAAATAAACGCAACGGGCCTAATATGTCAAAGATTTCTAAACTAGCTACACCACTTATTAATATTTTTGACTTTATTGCGGGATATATACATATGAAAGCAACGATAAAAATTTAAAAATTACAACTAAATGGCCAAAGTTAATAAAAAATTTGAAAAATGCTGAAAAATAGGATTTTCTGGTTAAATGAAGGCATTTTCATGGAAAAGTCCACTTAAAACTTCGATAGAAGTCTCCCCTACACTTAAGATAAACATTGTCCTCAATGTTTAAGCATGTGGGAAAAGTCTCCCCTACACTTATGACATTGTGCACGTTGGTTAACTCGAGTTAAGGAAGAGACGACTAAAGTGATCAATTTCAAATGTGAGTATGAAGAAAATTGAATCACGATAGTTGAGAGATAGAACCGGATTTTGGATAACACGGGAGCACGGTTCTTCAAAGGTTCCAAGAGTGCACTTATCCCTGTAATCACATCACCACACAAATACAAACACCTATGCAGGCCCCCTACACTTAGGAGGATAAAACATTAAAGGATAGATACTCGGGCTGCCTCCCGAGGAGCGCTTGTTTTTGATAATCGAGTCACGAGCCTGACTCGACCCAAATTTAGTTCATGGGGAACGTGGTGAGGGATGGAATCATCTCCTGAGAGATGTCCTCACCAAAGTGCAGCTTCAGACGCTGGCCATTCACCTTGAAATTGGGCCCATTTGGCTGAGAAAGCTCAATGGTCCCATACGGAAAGACGTTGGCGACGGTGAATGGACCAGACCAGCGGCTCTTCAACTTGCCAGAGAAGATCTTCAACCGAGAGTTGAAAAGTAAGACTTGATCACCAACATGGAACTCTCGGTTCTTGATTTTTGCATCATGGAGGATTTTCGTCTTCTCTTTGTAGATCAGCGAGTTCTCATAAGCTTCATTTCTCAGTTCGTTGAGCTCGTTGAGTTGAATCTTGCGATGATCACCGGCTTTGTTGATGTCGAAGTTAGCCCACTTTAAGGCCCAGTGCGCCTTATGCTCCAGCTCGATGGGAAGGTGGCATGCTTTCCCGTACACAAGACGATAAGGTGTACAACCGATCGGGGTCTTGTAAGCAGTACGGAAAGCCCACAGAGCATCATCTAACTTATCGGCCCACGCGGCACGATGCTCTCCCACAGTACGCTCCAAAATTCGCTTCAATCCACGATTGGATATCTCGGCTTGCCCATTGGTTTGGGGATGATAAGCGGTGGAAAGACGGTGATTGACACCATACTTAGCCATGACTCTTGCAAATTGATCGTTGCAAAAATGAGTCCCGCGGTCACTGATAATAGCACGAGGGACGCCGAATCGAGCGAACAGCGATTTCAAAAAGTTACAAACCACCCTTGCATCATTAGTAGGTAAAGCTTTGGCTTCAACCCACTTGGAGACGTAGTCAACGGCAACAAGGATGTATTTGTTTCCTTTAGATGAAGGAAATGGCCCCATAAAGTCGATACCCCAAACATCAAAGATTTCACACTCTTGAATGAAATTCTGAGGCATCTCGTCTTTATGTGTGATCGTGCCTTGTTTCTGGCAAGCATCACATTTTTTAACCATGTCGTGAGCGTCACGATAAATGGAGGGCCAATAAAATCCTGAATCAAACACTTTTTTGGCGATGTAGTTGGGACCAAAGTGACCACCAGTGGGTCCTTTGTGGCAAGCATCAAGGATTTCGAAAGCTGCCGGTCCATCAACACATCGGCGAATAATCAAGTCAGCACATTGTTTGAAAAGATACGGGTCATCCCAGAAGTAAGTCTTTATGTCTTTGAAGAACTTCTTCTTTTGCTGGGATGTTAACCCGTCAACGAGGATTCCACTCGCCAAGTAGTTTGCAATGTCCGCAAACCACGGGGTTTCATCAGCAGTCGAGTTTATAGACATTAAGGTTTCCAAGGGAAAAGAATCATTGATTTCTTTGGTCGGATGATCCCCTTGGTATGGATCCTCAAGTCTGCTAAGATGGTCCGCGGCTAAGTTTTCTGCTCCTTTTTTATCGCGAATTTCGATTTTAAATTCCTGGAGCAACAAAACCCAGCGAAGAAGTCTTGGTTTGGAATCTTGCTTTGTCAACAAGTACTTCAGCGCGGAATGATCGGTATACACGATGGTGGTGGAAAGGACAAGATAGGGGCGAAATTTTTCAAAAGCATAGACAACAGCTAAAAGCTCTTTTTCTGTTGTCGTATAATGCAATTGTGCCCCTGTCATTGTCTTGCTAGCGTAATGGATCGGTTGGAAGTGTTTGTTCACTCTTTGTCCCAGAACCGCTCCAATAGCAAAATCACTAGCATCGCACATCAACTCAAAGGGAAGCTCCCAATTAGGGGTAACCAAGACGGGGGCCTTGGTTAGCTTATCCTTAAGTGAGTCGAAGGCTTCAAGGCACTCTTTGGAAAAGATAAAAGGAGTATCTTTTTCCAAGAGGTGGGTCATCGGGCGAGCGATGTGCGAAAAATCTTTGATGAATCGACGGTAGAAGCCCGCATGACCCAGAAAACTTCTCACACCCTTCACAGTTGAAGGTGGAGGCAACTTAGCGATAACATCGACTTTAGCACGGTCAACTTCAAGACCGGCTTTCGAGATCTTATGTCCAAGCACGACGCCTTCTTTTACCATGAAATGGCATTTTTCCCAATTCAGAACTAGGCGGGTGTCTTCGCACCTCTGTAGCATACGTTCCAAATTGGCAAGGCAAGAAGAGAAGGAATCCCCGAAGACCGAGAAATCATCCATGAAGACTTCCATGGTTTGTTCAACCATGTCATGGAAGATAGCTAACATACACCTTTGGAAAGTCCCGGGCGCATTACATAAGCCAAAAGGCATTCTTTTGTAAGCGAAAGTGCCATAGGGACAAGTGAATGTAGTCTTCTCTTGATCTTGTGGATCGATGGGTATTTGAAAATAACCCGAGAAACCATCGAGAAAGCAGTAATATTCATTACCGGCTAAACGTTCAAGCATTTGGTCCATAAAAGGTAGAGGGAAATGATCCTTTCTCGTGGCATCATTGAGTTTGCGGTAGTCTATACAAACTCTCCACCCAGTAACGAGACGAGTGGGAATCAACTCGTTGTGTTCATTGGGAACAACGGTTATTCCGCCCTTCTTGGGCACACAATGGATTGGACTAACCCACGGTGAATCCGAAATAGGGTAAATCATACCCGCATCAAGAAGTTTGATAACCTCTGTTTTGATGACTTCATGTATTTTTGGATTCACCCTTCGTTGGCTTTGAATAGTGGGCTTGAAGTCGTCCTCCATGAGAATTTTGTGTGTGCAGAAGTGAGGATCAATTCCACGAATATCCGAAATCTTCCAAGCGATAGCTTTCTTATGATCCTTCAATACAGCGACAAGTCGGGCTTTCTCTTCATCCTTCAAATCCTTAGCAATGATGACTGGCGACTTCTTCTCTTCTTCGAGGAATACATACTCAAGAT
Organism: Glebionis coronaria; assembly: GCA_025667525.1. Classification (NCBI taxonomy): domain Eukaryota; kingdom Viridiplantae; phylum Streptophyta; class Magnoliopsida; order Asterales; family Asteraceae; genus Glebionis; species Glebionis coronaria. The sequence goes on along the minus strand of CM046881.1, from coordinate 507,068,026 downwards.
GGGGTGGCAACTCCTTAAGTTCTAAATCCGGAGGATTTTCGACGGAAGGCGTATTCGAAGTCGGAGTCTCGATAGCAATAATAGTGGGAGATGGAGGGGAAGGGTTGTCTTCTTTGAGGAGGTTTGCAATGAAACTGAGGTCTTCATCCCAATTGGTAGTAGAATCGTCATTGTCATGCTTCACATCTTCCAAGGTGGCTTCCAAATCTTTCCAAAGGAAATCACTTTCTCCAAATAGAGATAGTGATGAGTCGATAGAGGAAACGGTCTCAACATTAGGAAGAGAGATAGGAATGTTTTTACAAGCATCCTTGAAGTGTTCTTCACAAGCCTCATCAAGAACGTCAATACAGTTAACGCTCTCATATGAATAAGGCTGTTTAGACAACTTTCCCATGTTGAAGACTACTTTATCGTCACCCACTCTCATGATAAGCTCACCGGCTTCAACATCAATGAGAGTGCGACCGGTCCTCAAGAATGGACGACCAACAATGAGTGGCACACGGGGGTCCATCTCGTAGTCGACGACAACAAAATCAGCAGGAAAGGTGAATTTGTCGACTCCTACAATGACGTTTTCGGCTATCCCCACTGGATAAGCAATCGTACGGTTAGCTAACTCCAAAGTCATTTTGGTGGGGACTAGCTCTGGGAGAGATAATTGCTTCCAAACACTTAGAGGCATGAGATTAATACTGGCACCTAGATCGGCTAGGGCCATGCAATTTTCTACTCCCGGGAAATTGCAAGGGATAAGAAAACGACCCGGATCACCAAGCTTGATTGGCAATTTCCTTAAGAGCACTGCAGAGCAGTTCTCATTAAGTTGGGTGTTGGCGAGATCGAGGAGTTTTTCCTTGTCGCTCAAAAGATCTTTAAACATTTTCGCGTACTTAGGCATGTGAGCGAGAGCCTCAGCGAAGGAGATATTGAAATTCAGTTGTTTAAACATTTTAAGAAAGTTAGAAACCTGAATATCATCCTTGCTTTTGAGCTTCTCTTTCCTCAACCTAGATGGATAAGGTATATTGGAAGAAGAGGAAGGCTTTGGGATGATAGGATCACTCACATCCTTGGGTGGAGGAGGGGTAGAAGGAAGAGGTGGAGAAATTGGGGAAGGAGAAGGGTGAGGAATAGGAGCAGGTGACTCGTTCTCCTTAGTCACAACCACCGGTGGAGGTATAGGAAGCGCGGGTTCCTTGGTACCTTTACCACTGCGAGTGGTGATTGCTTTCATCTCCCCTCTTGGATTCGCAACGGTATTACTCGGAAGAGTACCCGAAGAAGAGGGTTGATAACTGTTGAAGAAACTAGCCATCATGTTCCTCAAGTCATTCGTTTGACTATCCATAGTGTTCTTCATATCAGCTCTTAGATCATTCCCTTGTTTCATCAGATCTGCTTTCAAGTTACGCACTTCCTGTTGGAGATTATCCACGATCACATCGTTAGTTCTCATGTAGGTTCCAATGTCTTGATGTGATGCGGGGGTTTGGTTGGAAGGAGCAGTGTATGCGGGTGGTTGATAAGCAGGTTGCTGGTAAACTTGGGTGTTTCGTTGCGGTGGTTGTTGCTGCTTGTGAGGAGGGATGTATGGTGTACGAGTTTGTTGTTGTTGAGGAGGGCGGTTGAGGTTTTGTTGTTGGTTTTGGTTGTTAGGATTAAAACCAGGTGGTGAGAGATAGTTGTTGGAACGGTAGCTAAGCAGATTGCGGTCACCTTGAGGTTTTGCTTGATAAGCAGGTTGAGTATAGGTGCCATATGCTGCATTAACATTCTCAGCAGGGTAGTCTTGGGTGGCGGTACAAGTTGTGTAAGAGTGAGGACCACCACATATCTCACAAGGTTGGCTGACAGCGTTCACTTGAGCGTTCTTGGCGTTGTTGCTGTTGTTGTTGCTGACGGTGTGGGTGACAAGCGATTCAAGAAGCGTGGTGATTTTGTCAAGTCGCTTGTCACTGTCGTTAGTGCTAGCACTAGCAACATTGGTCCTAACACTCTTGGTTTGCACACGAGATTTGTTCTCAATGATGTCCCAAGCAGCATTGGAGGTCTTAGCCAATAGATTACCCCCCGAGGCACTATTCAGTGAATCTTGGTCATTCATGCTTAAACCATTGTAAAAAGTATTTATTTGATGAACTTTGGTAAAACCATGTTGTGGGCATTTTCTTAAAAGATCTTTAAAGCGATCCCAAGATTCACTGAATGACTCGTCGTACTTTTGTTCAAAGGTTATAATCTCATTCCGCAAAGCGGTAGTACGGGAGGGTGGAAAAAAGTAGTTGATAAACTTTGTTTCCAAATCCGTCCACGAGAGAATACTCTGTGGCGGTTCCTTAGCAAGCCAATGCCGGGCTTGTCCCTCTAAAGAAAAGGGAAAAAGTTGTAACCTTATCACTTCTTGTGGAACGCCATTGAACTTGACCGTGTTCGTGAGTTGTAGAAATCTCTTGATGTGATCGTGTGGGTCATCAATGGTTCGTCCAAAGAATGGTTGAGCTGAGACCATCTGGATAAAGCCTGACTTTAGCTCGAAATTGTTGGCGGCAATTGGTGGAATAACAATTGGATCCATGTTGCCATCGACATGAGCTTGCAGCAATTCAATCATTGGGCGATTATCCGGAAGGTGCTCATTGTTGTTGTTATTGTTCATGTTGTTGAAAGGCGGGTTGTTGTTGTTATTATTGTTGTTCGGAGGTGGTATGTTATTGTTGTTTTGTACACCAGCCATGTCTAAGTTATCGAGAGGCTCGGGCTCTTGATAAGACGTGGATCAAGTGCGCATACACCTGCAAAAGAACGAACAAAGAAAAACAAAGCAAAAATATTTTTGGTTTTTATTGTTTTTTAATTTTTAGGATTTTTGAAAATTTTATATTTTTTAGTTGTTTTTGAAAATTTTTGAAAAAGTAACGTTCACGGGGAACGGATCCCAAAATCCAAGTTCTCACAAAAAACTTTGGATCTTAACGAGAAGAGCCGGCAGCGGCGCCATTTGATACACTGATTTGCAACGGGTTCAGATTAAAGTTCTCTCGATATCCTCTCGAATTGATCTCGGCTTTAAGTGGAATGATTTGTTCTTGGTTAATAAAAAGGATTTGGTTTGTTTATCTAATTTTAAACTAATAACAATTAAATGTAAATGACGATGAGTAATTTAAAACTTTGGAAGATTAAATTAAATTGATAAATTAAAAATGAGTGCTTGAAAACGTAAAGAGAAGATTAGAAAATCACTTGAAAACTTAATTAAACTAACACTTTAAATTTTGTAAAACTTTAAAACTTAATTGAATTAATGCTTAAAAACTTGTTCTATCGGAATATCAAAAATTATTTCTATCGGAATACAAGAAAATCAAAGGCATCGGAATGTAATCATAACTACCATCGGAATGTCCATGTTTATCACCATCGGAATATCCAAAATACAAGCTGTCGCAATGATGCAGTTGGAGTGAAGACGATCGGAATGAAACTATCGGAAAGATCTAGATCGGAATGTTGCAAATAAAATTTGGCCAGAGTTTCGTCTAGAAAAGGACCTAAACCCCGTCGGAATGTGCGATCGCAATATGCGATCGCAATCCCAGATCGGAATAGGTGGACTTACAACCTATCGCAAAGTAAAACCCCACTTGGGTTATTGCGATACTGAGCAGGGAGACTATCGGAATGTATTAAAACCCTCGTATTGCGATGGAATAAAGGCAGCTATTTTCTGAAAATGGTGGAAACTCAAAAAGTTCAATAAGCACTTACAATAAGCTATATAATCCGAAACTTAAATAACTCAAAACACTTAAATTTAACCACTTTTGAAAAACAAGAAACTTTAAACTTAATAAACAAAACTTGTGAATGATTAAAACTATGAAGTAATCCGAAAACAATAAGCTTCAACAAGCAATAAACCAATAAGCATGGAGAGCTTATGGCTTATTCACGTAGAGCTTAAGAAGACACAAGAAAGATCAAACTCTATTCACGAACACATCCAAAATCCAAACCGTATGGAATTCAACAATCGGATCAAGGAATTTGACAAATCAAGAAAAGTAGGAAAAGCTTAAAGAACTTAAACGCATAAACTTGGTTAAGATTAATGAAATCACAAGTACAAGAAAGCTTGAATTAAAAGATGAAAAACAAAGGAAAAGTTTAGTGAGAGAAAGTATGGAACTTTCTCTCTCTAAAACTAGAGAAAAATGAAAAGCTAAAGACTAGCTAAAACTAAGTGTGTGAAAATTTGTGAGGTGAAGGCTTTATATAGGCGTGTGTTTGATGGGCTTTTGATTGGGCTTTGATTTGGGCTTCTTTTTCTTCTTTCTTCTTAAGTCTTCATGCGTCTTTTAAATAAACGTTTCCGACTTGGATTTGAGAAGTGTCGGTGAATAATTCCAACTCGTCTTATAATCTTTTATTTAATAGACTCGAGTTCTTCGACATAAACGAATCTTCCATCTTTGGCTCTATTCTTTGATAAATCTTCAAATAGGCACAATGACTTCAAATCTTTTGCACCTTTTGGACAATAGACTTCGTCTTGAGCCCTTTTCTTTGATAAAACCCGTGCAATCCCATGTTTTCTTTAATATTTATCCGGTCGACTCTGAAAACACAATAAACACAAAAACCACGCATAATTCCAAATAAATGATATTAAATACGTGTTTTGGTCTCGTTTTAGCCCGATTTAAGTGGTAAAAGGATGGGTGTTTTCACACCTATCAAATCCCCTACACTTAACCATTGCCATGCCCTCATGCAATGCTTAGTGACAAAGCACAATTACACTTTTCTCATTATCAATTAACCTTGGCCTTATTAAAATACTACTAATCAAAAATTTAAAGTACTAAGAAATTAAAATTTTAATGTAAACAAGAGAATAGAAAATAACTTTATGTGGTAATAACTTGGAAAGAGATCGAGGACTTACATTAGGGCTTCGGTGCTGCGAAGATTTATCACCCTCAAGTTTCACGTTCCCCAAACTAAGCTTAAAAACGAGATCATTGTTATTATAAGTTAGTAATTCAAACACTCAAACACATGGCTTAATTAAATGCTTAAACTCCCTTATTCCTAGGTGTATCTCTTATATTTTATTTTTGTCTTAGAATGACCATGAAGATGCATTTTTGGACTTATTTCGATAGTTTATTAGGGCTGAAAGCAAAGTAGGACGATTTGATCAATAGTTAGCTAAAGGACAAAATCTTTTAAAACTGCTTCTCGGGATATCAAAAAGTTCATATCTTGGCATAACTCGCTTCACGATTTGAGACCTTTCTCGGGCCGATATTTGGCATGTACTTCATACTTCATATCTTGAGAGACGTTCTTGAGATAACGGTCTTCTCTTCGTTATAGAGTTTCTTCACTTGGAGACTTTTGAGGGGTACTCCAACTTTGTTGACCATGACTTCATGATTATTTCTTCAATCTCTAATTAGGATTTTGAGATACAACGATCCGCCTCCTTTTCGGACTTGGATCTATTTATCCTCATACCTTGTTAGGGTCTTTTCGGATAGACTTCTCCATGATCTTTATGGGAGTTGAGTGCATTTCGTCGTGATTCTTGATCCTTCATATTGATTTTGGGAATAATGCTTTTCACATCACTTTGGATCTTCAGCAATAAAATGGAATCCTCATGCCTTGTTAGGGCCTTTTTGGACTCGCCAATCTTCGCGCCCCGCTTCATAAGTTATGCCTTGGCTATGAACTATTATCATTACCGAGCAACTTTTAAACGATCTTGGGCTAGAAGCTAAGTATTTTTTCAAATCGTACGACCTTACTTATTGCATATAATTTATTAGCAAGTGATGGGAGAATAGGCAAATAATTACACCAAGTGAGCTTGCGCAAGAATACCGACTTATAATTGACTCTATCATTTCTCGTCCTCCACAATTTAAAATCTCAAGTAATGAGACTCGTGGACACTTAGCCTAATAAACCAATTAAGGTCTACATGGTTAAGGATACTAGCTAGAATAAACTTGGATAAGTCTATTCGGGTTGAGTCAAAATAAACGCAACGGGCCTAATATGTCAAAGATTTCTAAACTAGCTACACCACTTATTAATATTTTTGACTTTATTGCGGGATATATACATATGAAAGCAACGATAAAAATTTAAAAATTACAACTAAATGGCCAAAGTTAATAAAAAATTTGAAAAATGCTGAAAAATAGGATTTTCCGGTTAAATGAAGGCATTTTCATGGAAAAGTCCACTTAAAACTTCGATAGAAGTCTCCCCTACACTTAAGATAAACATTGTCCTCAATGTTTAAGCATGTGGGAAAAGTCTCCCCTACACTTATGACATTGTGCACGTTGGTTAACTCGAGTTAAGGAAGAGACGACTAAAGTGATCAATTTCAAATGTGAGTATGAAGAAAATTGAATCACGATAGTTGAGAGATAGAACCGGATTTCGGATAACACGGGAGCACGGTTCTTCAAAGGTTCCAAGAGTGCACTTATCCCTGTAATCACATCACCACACAAATACAAACACCTATGCAGGCCCCCCTACACTTAGGAGGATAAAACATTAAAGGATAGATACTCGGGCTGCCTCCCGAGGAGCGCTTGTTTTTGATAATCGAGTCACGAGCCTGACTCGACCCAAATTTAGTTCATGGGGAACGTGGTGAGGGATGGAATCATCTCCTGAGAGATGTCCTCACCAAAGTGCAGCTTCAGACGCTGGCCATTCACCTTGAAATTGGGCCCATTTGGCTGAGAAAGCTCAATGGTCCCATACGGAAAGACGTTGGCGACGGTGAATGGACCAGACCAGCGGCTCTTCAACTTGCCAGAGAAGATCTTCAACCGAGAGTTGAAAAGTAAGACTTGATCACCAACATGGAACTCTCGGTTCTTGATTTTTGCATCATGGAGGATTTTCGTCTTCTCTTTGTAGATCAGCGAGTTCTCATAAGCTTCATTTCTCAGTTCGTTGAGCTCGTTGAGTTGAATCTTGCGATGATCACCGGCTTTGTTGATGTCGAAGTTAGCCCACTTTAAGGCCCAGTGCGCCTTATGCTCCAGCTCGATGGGAAGGTGGCATGCTTTCCCGTACACAAGACGATAAGGTGTACAACCGATCGGGGTCTTGTAAGCAGTACGGAAAGCCCACAGAGCATCATCTAACTTATCGGCCCACGCGGCACGATGCTCTCCCACAGTACGCTCCAAAATTCGCTTCAATCCACGATTGGATATCTCGGCTTGCCCATTGGTTTGGGGATGATAAGCGGTGGAAAGACGGTGATTGACACCATACTTAGCCATGACTCTTGCAAATTGATCGTTGCAAAAATGAGTCCCGCGGTCACTGATAATAGCACGAGGGACGCCGAATCGAGCGAACAGCGATTTCAAAAAGTTACAAACCACCCTTGCATCATTAGTAGGTAAAGCTTTGGCTTCAACCCACTTGGAGACGTAGTCAACGGCAACAAGGATGTATTTGTTTCCTTTAGATGAAGGAAATGGCCCCATAAAGTCGATACCCCAAACATCAAAGATTTCACACTCTTGAATGAAATTCTGAGGCATCTCGTCTTTATGTGTGATCGTGCCTTGTTTCTGGCAAGCATCACATTTTTTAACCATGTCGTGAGCGTCACGATAAATGGAGGGCCAATAAAATCCTGAATCAAACACTTTTTTGGCGATGTAGTTGGGACCAAAGTGACCACCAGTGGGTCCTTTGTGGCAAGCATCAAGGATTTCGAAAGCTGCCGGTCCATCAACACATCGGCGAATAATCAAGTCAGCACATTGTTTGAAAAGATACGGGTCATCCCAGAAGTAAGTCTTTATGTCTTTGAAGAACTTCTTCTTTTGCTGGGATGTTAACCCGTCAACGAGGATTCCACTCGCCAAGTAGTTTGCAATGTCCGCAAACCACGGGGTTTCATCAGCAGTCGAGTTTATAGACATTAAGGTTTCCAAGGGAAAAGAATCATTGATTTCTTTGGTCGGATGATCCCCTTGGTATGGATCCTCAAGTCTGCTAAGATGGTCCGCGGCTAAGTTTTCTGCTCCTTTTTTATCGCGAATTTCGATTTTAAATTCCTGGAGCAGCAAAACCCAGCGAAGAAGTCTTGGTTTGGAATCTTGCTTTGTCAACAAGTACTTCAGCGCGGAATGATCGGTATACACGATGGTGGTGGAAAGGACAAGATAGGGGCGAAATTTTTCAAAAGCATAGACAACAGCTAAAAGCTCTTTTTCTGTTGTCGTATAATGCAATTGTGCCCCTGTCATTGTCTTGCTAGCGTAATGGATCGGTTGGAAGTGTTTGTTCACTCTTTGTCCCAGAACCGCTCCAATAGCAAAATCACTAGCATCGCACATCAACTCAAAGGGAAGCTCCCAATTAGGGGTAACCAAGACGGGGGCCTTGGTTAGCTTATCCTTAAGTGAGTCGAAGGCTTCAAGGCACTCTTTGGAAAAGATAAAAGGAGTATCTTTTTCCAAGAGGTGGGTCATCGGGCGAGCGATGTGCGAAAAATCTTTGATGAATCGACGGTAGAAGCCCGCATGACCCAGAAAACTTCTCACACCCTTCACAGTTGAAGGTGGAGGCAACTTAGCGATAACATCGACTTTAGCACGGTCAACTTCAAGACCGGCTTTCGAGATCTTATGTCCAAGCACGACGCCTTCTTTTACCATGAAATGGCATTTTTTCCAATTTAGAACTAGGCGGGTGTCTTCGCACCTCTGTAGCATACGTTCCAAATTGGCAAGGCAAGAAGAGAAGGAATCCCCGAAGACCGAGAAATCATCCATGAAGACTTCCATGGTTTGTTCAACCATGTCATGGAAGATAGCTAACATACACCTTTGGAAAGTCCCGGGCGCATTACATAAGCCAAAAGGCATTCTTTTGTAAGCGAAAGTGCCATAGGGACAAGTGAATGTAGTCTTCTCTTGATCTTGTGGATCGATGGGTATTTGAAAATAACCCGAGAAACCATCGAGAAAGCAGTAATATTCATTACCGGCTAAACGTTCAAGCATTTGGTCCATAAAAGGTAGAGGGAAATGATCCTTTCTCGTGGCATCATTGAGTTTGCGGTAGTCTATACAAACTCTCCACCCAGTAACGAGACGAGTGGGAATCAACTCGTTGTGTTCATTGGGAACAACGGTTATTCCGCCCTTCTTGGGCACACAATGGATTGGACTAACCCACGGTGAATCCGAAATAGGGTAAATCATACCCGCATCAAGAAGTTTGATAACCTCTGTTTTGATGACTTCATGTATTTTTGGATTCACCCTTCGTTGGCTTTGAATAGTGGGCTTGAAGTCGTCCTCCATGAGAATTTTGTGTGTGCAGAAGTGAGGATCAATTCCACGAATATCCGAAATCTTCCAAGCGATAGCTTTCTTATGATCCTTCAATACAGCGACAAGTCGGGCTTTCTCTTCATCCTTCAAATCCTTAGCAATGATGACTGGCGACTTCTTCTCTTCTTCGAGGAATACATACTCAAGATGGGGTGGCAACTCCTTAAGTTCTAAATCCGGAGGATTTTCGACGGAAGGCGTATTCGAAGTCGGAGTCTCGATAGCAATAATAGTGGGAGATGGAGGGGAAGGGTTGTCTTCTTTGAGGAGGTTTGCAATGAAACTGAGGTCTTCATCCCAATTGGTAGTAGAATCGTCATTGTCATGCTTCACATCTTCCAAGGTGGCTTCCAAATCTTTCCAAAGGAAATCACTTTCTCCAAATAGAGATAGTGATGAGTCGATAGAGGAAACGGTCTCAACATTAGGAAGAGAGATAGGAATGTTTTTACAAGCATCCTTGAAGTGTTCTTCACAAGCCGCGGAAGTACTCCTTCCGCGTGCTTGTTCCTTTGCCATGGAAGTATCTCTTCCATTGGCTTATTCCTGCGTCGCGGAAGTACTCCTTCCACGCGCTTGTTTCTGTGCCATGGAAGTATCTCTTCCATTGGCTTATTCCTTTGCCGCTTAAGTACTCCTTCCGCGCGCTTGTTTCTGCGCCATGGAAGTATCTCTTCCATTGGCTTATTCCTTTGCCGCGGAAGTACTCCTTCCACGCGCTTGTTTCTGCGCCGTGGAAGTATCTCTTCCATTGGCTTATTCCTTCGCCGCGGAAGTACTCCTTCCGCGCGCTTCTTCTTCTGCGCCATGGAAGTATCTCTTCCATTGGCTTATTCCTTCGTCGCGGAAGTACTCCTTCCGCGCGCTTCTTCCTCTGCGCCATGGAAGTATCTCTTCCATTAGCTTATTCCGTCGCCGCGGAAGTACTCCTTCCGCGCGCTTCTTCCTTTGCCATGGAAGTATCTCTCCCATTGGCTTATTCCTTCGCCGCAGAAGTACTCCTTCCGCGCGCTTATTTCTGCGCCATGGAATTATTTATTCCATTGGCTTATGCCTTCGCCACGGAAGTATTTCTTCCGTTGGTTTATTCATGCGCCGTGGGAGTATTCTTCCACGTGGTCATTATTTTCGCCGTGGAAGTATTTCTTCCACGTGCTTCTTATCTTTACCGTGGAAGTATCTCTTCCACGTGCTTATTTTTTCGCCGTGGAAGTATTTCTTCCACGTGCTTCTTATCTTTACCGTGGAAGTATCTCTTCCACGTACTTATTATCTTCGCCGGGGAAGTATCTCTTCCACGTGCTTCTTATCTTCGCCATGGAAGTATCCCTTCCACGTGCTCATCCTCTTCGCCGTGGAAGTATTCTTCCACGTGCTTCTTATCTTTGCCGTGGAAGTATTCTTCCACGTGCTTCTTATCTTAGCCGTGGAAGTATCTCTTCCACGTGCTCATTATTTTCGCCGTGGAAGTATCTCTTCCACGTGCTTATTATCTTCGCCGTGGAAGTAATCCTTCCACGAGCTCATTATCTTTCGCCGTGGAAGTATCTCTTCCACGTGCTTTTTATCTTCGTCGTGGAAGTATCCCTTCCACGTGCTTATTATTTTCGCCGTGGAAGTATCTCTTCCACGTGCTCGTCATCTTCGCCGTGGAAGTATTTTTCCACGTGCTTCTTATCTTCGCCGTGGAAGTATCCCTTCCACGTGCTCATTCTCTTCGCCGTGGAAGTATTATTCCACGTGCTTCTTATTTCGCCGTGGAAGTATCTCTTCCACGTGCTTATTATCTTCGCCGTGGAAGTATCTCTTCCACGTGCTCATTATTTTCGCCGTGGAGGTATTTTTTCCACGTGCTTTTTATCTTCGCCGTGGAAGTATCCCTTCCACGTTCTCATTATCTTCGCCGTGGAAGTATCCCTTCCACGTGCTCATTATTTTCGCTGTGGAAGTATTCTTCCACGGCGCATCGTTATCTTTTGCCGTGGAAGTACGCCTTCCACTGGCTCATTCTGCCACAGAAGCACGTCTTCTGTTGGTACATATCTTTGTTACGGAGGTACGTCTTCCGTGACGAATTATTTTGCCCGACTATGGAGTGATTTTTCCAAAATTTATATTGTTTGGCCTTAATTAGACGGAGCCTGATCAACTACGTTTGGTTCAGGAAAATATTTTGGCATTCATTATCAGATATCGTGACCGCAAGACGGATGTAATATCCGCGTTACTTCGCCACAGAGGTACGTCTTCTGTTGGCCTTAAGACGAATGAAATATTCGCATTATGTTGCATCATCAGTGGGTTTAAGAAGTACGCCTTCAAAATATTCACGATACAGCATACGGGTTCCACCTCCACCTTCACAAAACCTTCTTATCATCCTCACGTTAGAGATGCATAAGAATGACACCTTGCCAATGCCAGTGTTACCCCGGCTATAGAACAAGTTTTCTTCTTACGGGGTCCTTACCGTCTAAATCACGGGAAACCAAGCATTCGAGCACACCCACTCGTCTTACGTACACGGGTTCCTTATTTCTTTCGATTTAGATACGCTTATAGGTAGCGGATATGGAGTAAAGTCTAGTAACCTTGGTGACAACCACGCATACTAGACTGGGGGGCATGATGACGTATAGTGGCTTCGCTCACTATTCGCAACCCCAACCCATCATCTTTTTGCTAAAGGTAGCCCATTTACGAGTGGAGCCATATGTTACGGACAACCCACGAGGATGTCCTAGCGGTAAGCCGCACGCGGTTGTTTAGTGAGCATGATGCACGAATGAGTCTAGCATAACATGATCATGGACCATATCATACTAGACTGGGGGACATGTCGACGTACAGTCGGTATTCGGCCCGGCCCAACAGGCCCGCGGCCCACACATACCTAACTTATCCTTCAAGAAACCCTAGCACTATATAAACAGGGGTAGGGGTCTCATTATAATCAGGTTCTCTCTCACAACTACACCTCTTATACCACATATTAATCCGATACTAACTTGACCGTCGGAGGTGGACCCCGGGGCTCCGGCATCGGGTCCACGTCTAATCGGTTTACCTTTGTTTGCAGCATTACTCAGGACCGGGGAAGACGATAAACGGCCCAGGAGAGTCGTCGAACCGGCCCAGCCAAATTATGCTCCAACAAGCTCAAAACGACGCCATCTCCTTCTACGTTTAATATATTGTATAATGTAAAAAAATGTCTTATTTAGTTTTCGTAAAAACTAAAGTAGCAATTGCTGTATTTTCCTAAAGTATATATTTTTTTATGTAAACAATAATTTTAAAACAGACAGACTAGGTAATTGGAGCCTATTTTTATGATTTTTAGCACAACTTAACACAATTTAAAGGTGATTTATATGCAGAGGTGCACAAACTGGGCTTTGTTGGCTAGAGCCCGAGCCAGTGTGAACCTGTGACCAGAGCCTGCCCACCCGGTGTTATGTTAGTTGAAGACCACGTGAGACCGCCAAAGTTTTACGAGTGTCACATGCGTCTTTGTATATTAGTCACCTGCACAACACTTCCCGCTAGTTCTTGCTCGTGCTTTTCATGTGTTCTTGGATAAACATGGCATCCGCCTCGATCCACCTCATGCATGGAGTGGTTTCAAATCATGCCACATAAAGCTGACATACTGTTTCATGCCACTAATATCATGTAAAAGCCATTTCCAAAGAAACAAAAATTTGTTTATTCTAAAGATTTGGGCAGCTTAAACCGCTACCGGTATAGAACTTATCAAAGTTCTCTACAACAACAATCACTATCCACTACAACCAACCAAAACTCATGACAAGGTGCAAGTACCTTTAAACCTTTTATTTTCTTTAGAACATTCTCAGGGAAAAATAGCCGACACTAATTTTAACCCAAATTGCAGAAAAAATCTGAGCCCTCAAGCAGCTTTTGTAACTTCATGGATAGCCTTTGCTAAGTATTCAACGTTGCCACTCGTAACCCCGGCCATACTGTACCATACATAGATACGTTGATTAAATTTTACCCAAAAGTAAGTGAAACATATAACTGGAAACTTTTTACTGTGACATTAGTATTATTACCTAATACGACCATTGCGGGTCATGTAAATATGGAATTCGCTTGTCAAGCGATCGACTTGTTCAGGGGTCATCCCACTATAGCAGAACATGCCAATCTGTTTAAACATATAAAACGTGATTACAGTTTACAGTCAACATAACTAAATATGACTGCAGGATAGAATAGTAATTTTACCTGCTTAGTTACGTGTTCCCATGATAAAGGAGAGCCCAAATTTTCTATGTTTTCCCTAAGAGAACTTCTCATTCCGATTATGCGGTCAGCCATACCCTGCAAAATGAAAAATATTATTGGTTAAATGGACAGACTAATATTTTTAGGTCTTCAACTATAATGAACCAGCTAATAACATATTTCATCTTAACTCATTTATTCGTTTTTAGGTTTCGTTATTGATTAGTGATGAGCAAAAGATTATTGACAATAGCTTGGGAGCATGACCCATTGTGTTTTTTCTTCTGTTAACAAGGCTTTGTTCGATAAAAATACATTTTGATTGACCTCGACCCATTTGACCCGTTTAGCATTTTCCACTTTTTTATTGTACCCACTTGACTAGTTTGTGGCATAACATAACCAACTTTTATGAGAACCTAGATGGGTCGACTTCAGATTAAACAGAAGCCTAAAACTTATAAGTACCTTGACTTCCTTAAGCCATAATTGTTTTAGATCAGGATCACCAAGTATAGTTGAAACAATAAGTGCACCGTGAACGGGTGGATTACTGTACATGGGTCTAGCAAGTTGCTGCAATTGACTCTTCACAGCCACCGCTTGTTTTTCATCTTCACATACCAAACTAAAAACAAACGGTAAACGTCAAACAAAAATAATTACAAAGATAAATTTGGACTTGAGCGGGATTAGATGAAAAAGCATGTTAGTATCGTACGAAAAAATTAATCCTGCAAAAAAGAAAGAGCATCACCTAAGGCAACCGACTCTTTGGCCATAAAGACCCATATTTTTCGCATATGATTGAGAGCATCCAATTAGATGGCCATCTTCAAGGAAAATCCTAATAGATTGTGCATCTCTCTCTGGATCACCACTTGCAAAGCCTTGATAAGCCATGTCAAAGAATGCAAAATGACCTTTGACCTGAATATCGTAAACAATTAAAAACTAATAACTACGCCATACAAGCATCAAACACAACTAAGTGGCCAAGCGTACCGACCTTAAACTGGTAAGATATTTCTTTCCATTGTTCTATTGTAGGATCAACTCCCGTGGGGTTATGAGCACAAGCATGTAGCATAAAGAATGAGCCATTGGGTGCATTCTGAGAAAGAATTGAGATATGAATGGAGAAAATGAGAATTAATCGAAAGCGAAACTAGGACCTTCAAAGATATTATTTACATCAAAGTATTTTATATACCTTAACATCATCCATTAGCGAGGCGAAATCAAGACCTTTTGTTTCTGGATGATAATAATGATACGTCCTTTGTGGTACATTAGCATCTCTCCAAATGTTATGGTGACTGTAATATAACATCACACATCATAAGCCACCAAAAACACATCACAACAACAAAATAGCCAGTCAAAGTTGAAAATTTAACGTTCTAACTATAGGTGGAAACTGGAAAAGGAACCGGGTTGCAAACGGTTCAAAACAGAAATGGGTCAAATTCTAGAGCAGATTGCTAACGTATCAATTATGATTGCAAAAACGATATCATATATTTACAACATTAATAATCTGAAGATATGAATACAACTATATTTGAGGTTGTGCCCATTAAAAAAAATCTTCTGGAGAATCTACCTTGCTGGGCCCATTTGGACCTACTAACCTTTTAGCTAGTTTTTCTATTTCACCTTTAACCTGTTTGTGGTCAGACAACCAAAACCAACCCACTAAATAGTAAACGGTTCAAAATCACGACCTCTACTTTTAACCATATACTGCAAACAACATTTCTAGTATTGACTTGAGCGGAGATCAATGTACTTACTTGGACCAGGTTGGGACTGGAATATAGATCTGAGAATCAGGAGAGAAACGTTTTTGGAAGTCAGCAAAAATTCGGCATGCACCAGTGCCAGACAAAGCTTGTATTGCTGCAATTCGCTTATCTTTGATCAAATCAGAATTCTCCCCATATGCCAACTTTAATGTCTCCTCGACCATCTTGTTGCTTCCTCCCATTGGAAGATACTCCCTGAGAGTAGGTATGGTTCAACAAAAGAGCACAGAACAAATGATATAATTCAAATGTGCACATTTTTAAAGCAAACCACAAAACTTCAGCGTTCCTTGAGCACAGTTGTCCATCATTAAGGAAAAACTCAATAAGATACTGATTACTTGTCTCGATCAACTATCTTTTGAATCAAATGCATTCAGGGTTGCATGATGTCAAAGGAAAATAAAAAAACTGGACCAAAAATGCTGTAAAAATCCTTCTAAATGCATATGGTAAGTTTGGCATATTCACGTGACTTGGCGCATAAAACTGAAATATGGGTATAGAGGTAGTAGTTTGCAAAATAAAAAGGCCTACTTAGAAATCAAAACATCTTTTACAACCACCAAGAACAAACAAAGGAACACCAATAAATCAATAATGATACCTACATAAAGTGATTGTTATCCTCAAGAAAAGCAAAGAATAAAGGTAAAAGGCCGGACAAATAAAGCAAGAAGGATCAAAATAGTCAGTGGAATTTAAAAAGTTAACACGCATGAAACCACCATAATACTGATAAGTGGAAATGGCCATGGTCCTAAGGGGTTGTTTGGGTACAATGAGACCAATTCTACTATTTATTAAGGGGTCAAATAATTGGTGTGCGATAATAAGTATTAGTGTAGCTGCAACAAAACTTATTTGCCAAACACTCAAACAGATACAATTATCACAACTTCAAACAGCGTAAGCACATCCAAACACCATCTCTTGCACCCGTCATTCATCACCAAAACATAACTAACTTGCACTAAAATGTCACTGTACGTAATAAACACTCAAACAGATACAATTATCACAACTTCAAACAGCGTAAGCAAGCACATCCAAACACCATCTCTTGCACCCCCGCTTTATTTCTAATCCTATCACATAATTACATCGTATGCCAAATACCCCCACAGCAAAATCTAGTAATGATAAAGTTATAAGTTATATACAACTTACTCGATTCCTCTACATGCGGCATAAATCAATATAGCAATATTCTTTACCTCAATTTAATTATCTCTTATAATGAATCTCTCTATTCACCAACGACACTTGCAAATATAAAAAAGGCCATATAACTCACATGTTCAGGTTTCCAGCAATCCGTCTCTCTGCTTCTCTAACACAATCCAGAACCACCGGCTTCCCGTTATCATCACGATAAGCTCCCTGATAGTCATTCATTACAAAAACATAACTAACTTGCACTAAAATGTTATTGTATTTAATAAACACTTGATGTAACGAGGTACCCAAACTGCTTATCAGAATCTGCTCATTTCATCTCAAAACAAGCAAAATCAGTTTCGATAAGCAATCCCAAACACCCCCTAGATGTCTAATACTATGGCCGAATGAAATGTGACACACTGACACCAACTTCTAAAGATGTGGCACTCCTCGTTTTCTCTACTTATAAATTGCCACTCAAACGTTGTTTTTTTTTTGTCCAAATTTAGTTGTCATTCATTGTATTCAAACTTTTAATAGAGTAACAATGAAAGACAACTAATTAGGACACCTGATGAGACTTAACAATATAAAGTTTTCAGTATTCAAATTTTTAATTGAGTAACAACTTATTTTGGTGGACGTGCTTATTCTATGGAGCTTGTTCAGGTCATAAGCTACTAAGCACTACCTCTTTTTAGGGGGTGTTTGGTTTGGCTTATATAACGTAAGCCCATTTCGACTTATATAACATAAGCCCCAATTTTGCGGCTTATTTGAAGACTTATGAGCTTATATAAGTTTATTATGTCATGATAAACTTATATAAGCCCCTGACTCTAAAAATAAGCCACACAATTAGAACTTATGTTATATAAGCAGAAAATAAGCCATATTTTGGCTTATATTTCATAAATCCCCATTTTTTTAGCTTATTTGGAGACTTATGGGCTTATATAAACTTATATAAGCCCATAAGTTTTCAAATAAGCCACAAAATTGGAGCTTATCTTATATAAGCCGAAATGAGCTTACGTTATATAAGCTAAAACAAGCAGCTCCTTAATAAACTAACCCAAACATCCCCTATGATAAAATAAATTTTTGAAAAAAAACTAACTAGCAAGTAAAATACTCTTTATGTCCCACAAGTTAATAATCCACGTTTCCTTTAGAGATGTACCATTTAATCATGTTACCTTGTACAAACCTTAAAAAGTATATCAATCAATTAGTTGATGATAAAATTGTCTAACATGCAAGTAAGAGAAAAAGCGTAATGATTATTTAAGTCATAAGCTGATAAGCTAATCAGCACTAAACCAATCACCATCACAAAAATATAAACTAAAAAAATGAAAAATAAGAAGAAAAAGAGACATACAACGCCAACGTTAACTTTGTGGGGAGTAGGATCTGCTAAAAAAGCTTCAGTAACACCAAGTATCGGATCCTTAGGAGCTGGTTCCACGTTTTTCCACCACGATGATGTCGTGGACATCAATCGTGATGACCCGTAAATTGTTGATGAGCTCGATTTTAGCATGGACATCGATCTTTTCGTCATCATCGATGCCATCCTTGTATAGATATTTCACAGATGATGATGAGTTTTTATGTTAAAGAGGTTGAAAGGAGTTTAATGTTGTTGTCTGTTGGTTTATTTTAGAAGAGATGCCAATGCAATGCCAGATAGATAGATAGATATGCGGACATTGGGATGCGTAATAAATTTAGGTGTGTGTGTATAACTTACTACTGACTGACTTTTTCTTTTTCATTTTTTATTGTTTTTTTGTTAGATTTTTGGTTTTTGTCTAGTGAATTGTTTTCTTCTGTCTTGTGTTGTGTGTTGGTATTTGGACGCATGTATCGATGAAACTTTTCCTTTTTTTTATTAAGATTTCTTCAAAAAACGAAGAATTCAAATTTACTAAATAACTATTTTTTATAAAAAAAAGTTTTAATTATTTTTATTAGAGCTTTTACTCTTTTAAATAAAAGCTTATAGAACTTTTTAAAAAAACTTATAAAAAATTGTTTATTCGATTTTTATTTTTTTAAATCGTAAAAATAAAATTTATGTAAAAAATGAAAATTCACATTTTACTCATTTAAATAATAAAATTATAAGTTATCAAAAAATATTTATTTGGTTTTTACTAAAGAATATTATAATTTGTATAAAAAAATTATAAAATATATATAAAAAAATTTATATTTGTATTTATATAAATCTTTTGCATAATTTATATAAAATTTTTATACAATTTATATAATTTATTCGTGTTAATTGAGTTTATATAGTAATTTATTTGTTTTATATAATTTAATTTTAGTTGGCAGAATTCGTATAATTTATATAAAACTTATATAAATTTTTAATAGAATTTATATAAAATTTCAATAATTTTTTTATAATACTTATAAAAACTTTTTATATAATATTTCCTCATGTTAATTGAGTCGACCCAAAACCAAAATTTCAAAATATTGTGAATTTCTGTCAACCAAACATGCGTAAGCATTTTAAATTCTGAAATTTTGAATTCTCAAAAATTTAATTCACTAGAATTTTGGATTTTAGAATTTTAAAATCTCTAACCAAACGGCGTCTTCTAGCAGAAAGTAAAGGTGCTTCTGGTGTCCTGTACCCGGTGTCCCATAAGTTTTTTTTCTCTTTTACATATATATCAAATATTCGCACCTCTTTATTCACATATATTTTAAATATTAAAAATCTATTAAAAAATTTAAACTCAACAAATATAAACAAAACAACACTTTTAAAAAATTGGTATCCCTATATTTTATATATTCGAACAAGAATGTAATAGGTCATCTTAGTCATTAAAGGTCTTGTATTGTAATAGGTTAGTCGGGTTAACCGGCTTTGAACTTTAAGTTAATATTGTATAAGTTATGGGCTCCAAGCCCAAGCAAAGCCAAGTCCGGCCCAAAAACAAGCCCACAAAAGCCTCTTAAGGCGTGACATATATATACCCTCCTCCATGTGTGGAAGAGGGTGTTGGTTCATTTTCTTTTTACATAGTAAAAGTGTAAACCTTCCACCATCTCTCTACTTTCTCTTTTAACTTCTATCTATTTCTATCATATTTATTGTGTTATGGATTGATTGGGATTAACATTTGGTATCAAGAGCCTATAGTGGATAGGTGATTGAATATTTGTGGTTGTGTTCTCTTTTATTTTCGTGAGGTATTTGATCCAAAAACCTTCATCCAAATTTTTTTGTGTTTTTTATGGTTTAACCTTCATAGAAATTTTTTTGTGTTTTTTTTGGGTGTCTGGATCAATTTTGGGCTTGAAATCTCGATTTGGGTTTGTTACATCCGAGAAAGAAGGAAGTCGGCCAAGGTACTGCTCTTTTTTGGAATTCTTTGCATTTTCCGAAAACCAAAAGAGGGTTTCTAAATTCCGAAAATAGATAAGTAAGTTTATTCAAAAAATACATTGTTTATTATTGCGAGAATAAGTTCCGAAAATCCTCAATTGATTCCGAAAATCAACAAAACTCAATATTCCGAAAATTTACACCAAAGTTTTTTCCGAAAATACTAAAGGTTCACATTCCGAAAAAAACTTGTCAGTTTTTTTTTCTTTTTTTCTGAAAATACTAAAGTTTCTCATTCCAAAAAAAACTTGTCAGATTTTTTTCGAAAATACTAAAGGTTCCTACTTCGAAAAAACTTGTCAGTTTTTTTTTCCGAAAATTCTAAAGGCTCACATTCCGAAAAAAAGGGAGCAATTCCGAAAATCTTGAGTGCATTTATTCCGAAAATCTAAAGCACAATTATTCCGAAAATCTTGAGTGAATTTATTCCAAAAATCTAAAGCAAAATTATTCCGAAAATCTTTAGTGAATTTATTCTGAAAATCAAAACCTTTGTGTCCCGAAAATTAGAAGTTTGGACATTCCAAGAATAAATTGAAGAAGAATATTCCAATAATCGTTAGAAGATTTATTCCGAGATTATTGAAGAAGAATTATTCCGAGATTTTTGTTTGAAGCTTTTTTAGACTTAGCCACCCTCTAGATTTGTCTCAGAACATAGTTTCCAATAAAAAAATTCGATCATAATTTCAAATTTTCGGACCAAAATTCAAATTTTTAGGCGAAAATTCAATTTTTTTAGGTTTTATTTTTCGTCAAAGTTTTTCACTTTTCAATTTTTTTCCCAAGTAGTTTTTGGATATTTCTAGCTCGATTTCAAAATTTGGTAATTCAAATTTTTCGGTTTACCGTTACATCGGACTGAGAAATTTATTGTCGGACTGAGAAAAAAATCGGAATTTTCGGAATTTCAACCACAATCACATCACAACACATCTACTAAGATCCATAATCCATACACATCATATCCTCTTCGTGACATCCATTCAATGGACACTGAGATGAATAAAGAGAAGATGCAGAATCCAACGGTTCAGACAAATATTGTGACTCTAATAACTAAACCTACTCACAAGGATTCTACAACCAAAATCGTTCATGCATCAAATACAAGATGTCAAAAGAAAAAGAAAGATGCATGGAACACTTAACGTTGCTTCAGTCACACCTTCAGATTCTTTCAAGAGAAGACCTAAAAGGCAGTTGTCTTGAAATTGGATTCAAACGGGTATTCACTCTACTATTTGGTCAAGGTGTTGAGACATTCACCAGAACAATGCTACTTAATGTGGACCATCTTCAACAACAACTTGACAGAGCTGATTTTCAAGAGAATGAATCCTTGAAGGTCTTTTCAGCTCTTAGTAATCAGTTCCAACAATTCATTGACTCATGTGGCTTATCAAACAACGATCGAGAGTTCATAAGTACATACTTTGTCAAATATACTCTCGTCGATCTTCAAGCGTTCAAAGAGACACTTCTACAACATATGAGTAATATACAGAAGTCAATTGCTGAAAGAACACGTCATCAACGATAATTTGAAAGAAGAGTGCATCAAAGACTGATGTAGACGAAAGATAGCAACGTCGATAAGGGTCAAGCATTGGATGCTTGTTCGGTTGATACAGAATGCAGCGGGACAGAATCAAAAACGCAACATACCAGCAACAACTCAGCGAATGATAAAGAAATCGCTGATATTGCTATCGGACCCATTTATGATGTTGAGCCAATGGCTACGGTACAATTAAATACTAATTCTAAGACTCACGAGCTCGAAACTCGGTTAGCTCAGACGACAAAAGATTTTGAGGATGCCAAACTCGAATTTTCAAAGAAAAATGACAAATTTTAAGCTTATTTTCAAAAACTTAAAAAAGCAAATGTTGTTCTTGAACAAAAACTAGATCGTAAGATTTAAGATTTTAATGCACAAAAAGAACATTTTGTGAAACAAATTAATTTGTTAGAATCCAAGTTGGCTTCTCAGAATCAAAGTCCTCCGCCTGCTTCATTAAGTGAAATATGTGTGCAACCTATCGAAATTCTAGATAGTAATGACGTGAATGCTGATAACGACATATTTGACAATATGAACATTAAGTTAGAACAACGTGTCGCTCAATTAGGTCTACAAAATGAGCAATTAAAGGCTCAGATTCAGGAAAAGGTTTTTGCACTGAAAGCGGTGAAAAATGAATTAAGGAAGCTAAAAGGTAATAGCGTGGATACTAAGTTAGCAAAATAGTCAGTCTTGAGGAAACCTCCTTCTCAACCATTCAAAAACTGCTCAGTTGCTAGACAACCGAATGCGATTAAATCTGAACGACCAAAAACATCAAAACCGAGGTTTGCATCCCAAGTTGACGTAAGAAGCAATTTGCCAAAACCAGTCAGTCCACAATCTAGTCCCTCCTTAACAAAATCCGCTTCTACAAAACCTGATCACATGAATGCTTCAAGCAACTCAAGAAATATCTCCAAGAACATACCTAAGCGTAGTTAAAATGACACGGGTCATAAAAGCTATCCAGAGGATGCTAAGAAAAATAGACAAGCAAGAGATAGGACCAAACCACAACCTAGGAGCGCTAATCACACATCTTGGAATTGTAGACCCTTCTATGATGTGCTCAATTATGCCAACCCTAGGAACTCTAGAGCCTTCTCACATGCTAAGAACTTTGTTTGCACGAAAATGTAACAAATGCGTGTTTAATTCCATTCATGATGATTGTATCACAAAAGTCCTAAACAATGTGAACCAAAATGCTAGAGCATCTCTAAAACGGAACCCTACAGGAAATAGGTTGTCTTCAACTAAGTCTTCCGCTGTGCATGAGAAACCTAATTCTCCTAGACCTTGCCTTAAGTGGATACCCACGGGTAGAATCTTCAAAATAGTTGGTCTTAGATAGGTTCCTACTGGCAAGATATTTACCTCGAGCACGATAAAGGTTCACGGTGAACCCCCACATGGTTCTCATAAAGATATCACTAACCCACAAGCAAGCAAGCATACAAACTACTAATGACAGTGTAGGTACCAACGTCAGGGTTCAACGGGAACACAAAGGACCAATATTTGTAACTCGTTCAACAAAAGACACTCTCAGAGTTTGGTTGCTGAAGAAGCAGATATCAGAGAAACAAGTGTCTCAGGGGCTTCACAATTAAGCTTCAAAATGGCTTATAGTCAAATCACAAACTGTAACCCGGACTCTTAAGACAGGAAAGTTCATCCCGATGATGACTTATCCTTAAAACAAGAAATTCATATTTCTCGGTCACGAGCTTCTATTAAAACTATTCAAAAGTTTTATGCTCGTGTACACTTACAGTCACATGTCAGACTGTAACTCGTACTTCAAAAACAGGAAAGTTCATCCCGAGTATGACTTATCCTCAAAACGAGAAATTAAACTTTCTCGGACACGAGCTTGTATTAAAACTCTTCGAAAGTTTTAAGCTCGTGTAAATGACTTCTAAGCGCATAACATCTTAGGACTCGGACCTCAACTGAGGAAAGTTTATCACGGACGATAACTTATCCTTCTCAACGAGAATTTAATATTTATCGGTCATGAGCTTCTCATAAAAACATTCAAAGTTTTTAAGTTCATGAAAAACGACTTTTAAGTAAATGTCAGCTTAGAACTCGAACTTCACTTTAAGGAAAGTGTATCACGGATGATAACTTATCCTTCAAAACGGGAAATTAATTTTTCTCGGTCATGAGCTAGTCATAAAACATTCAAAGTTTTGAGCTCACGTAAATCGGAATTTATTTTAAAATCGTTGAACACAATTTTTCAAGAATTTCTCAAAAGGTTTTTCTAAATCTTTCAAAATTGTGTGTTCAACACTCCCTTCCTCATAAAGTGTTTTTTATATCTAAAAAATGTCATATGTTATTTTGATAAATTTTTGAGGGGGAGCGTTTTAAAATCAAAGCCTTTAATGTTGTTGGATACATCTCTGAAATTGTCATATTTTATGTATCCAACACATTCCAAAAATGATATTAAATTTGTCATATGTTATATATAATATCGGCAAAGGCATATCAACTCCGTCCCTCAACATATTTTGTGGTGTCGTTTTTCTAAAATATTATCAAATTTTGTTTCATGACACACATATATTGTTGAGGGGGAGCTACCCGACTATAATGTTCCATCATTCATGTGTGCACACATGTTTCTCTCCCAACGATTTTTTAAAAATTTTCATATTTTAATCAATTGGTATCTCTAATATTAAATTTTTATATTAGAGATAGGGGATAAAATGTGATTAAAATGTAATATATCGCAACATGTGATCTTAAAGACTCAAGTGCAACTCATTTCTTCACATGCTAAACTATTTCGTATATCGATGCATGTGTGTAAGGGGAGCTTTTCGGAAATGTAAAACTTTCAAAGTGTTAAAAAGTTTTGATTTCTAATTTTCTATCAAGCACTTTGAATGGTTTTCAATGGTTTTATGGTTACGATCTATACCCATAACTACCTACTATCCACGACGGAACGATGGAGTCAAAAGGTGGTTTAGGATAGGAAACTAAGTCCTACGATCCAACTAGAACTGGAGGGATCTACCCAAGGACATTCCATAGCTAGAAATAGTTGTCCTTAGGAAAGATGGAGTGGAATGAAGCTGAATGCGGACCGCACTGGAACAATCACAACAAGGTGCTAGTGATGTCGTATTGGTAAGCATTGAAGGAGTTGAATATTCTATTCAACTTAGGCAGAAACCGGGTTAACACATCTATTGAAGACAAGTGTCATGGACCCAGTGATGCAATGCACAAACCTTCCCTAGCCATTCGGGTTTCTCTCAAAAGAAACATGTCTCATTGTCACGGAGATCAACACGTATCTATTGACTTTCTCACTCCGAGTTAGTTAATATTGAAAAGGTGGCAGTATGGTCCAGCCTCCGACTACTAAAATGCACTTATAAAGTCTAGAGCCAAAAATAGATCAATCTATCATCTCACTAGGACACAATCGAGTCCTACGCATTGTCCTTGTGATATTGCCAAAACATCTGAGTGATACGATTCACAATGAAGATAGAAATCCTGCTTGAGTCAACATCAAACAAGCTCATGGTAGGTAACTTGTGTGATTCTACATGAATCAAACTTGTGAGAACTGGAATGCAACTAAGTTTGGATTCTTAATCGATTCAAACTTGATTCCAGGTTTCTTCGCAACATCCGTGTGATCTTTCCAGAACATTCAGAGTGACACTCTTTAGTGCTCACAGTAACGAATGTAAATCCTTCCAGTGTCAACATCAAACAGCACTACGGTAGGTGACTTGCAAGATTCTTTATGAATCGAGCTTGTGACAAACTGGAAAGCAACAATGGTGCGATTCTTATAGAATCAAACATGTTCCAGGAATTCTGAATTGACGACTCTAATCAAGCGGATAAATTATCCCTATGATTTACTCTTTACGTTCGCAGTCTACTTTGAGACGGTCGAGTAAAGAGAACTGGCTATTACCGCCGGGAAACCCTGTCAAGGAGGTTTTTAATTGAATCAACCCGATCACAGGTACGGTATCTAATACCGTCTAACGGTCTTCACCGACCGGAGGTAAAACGCTACCGAGTTAGGGTGAAATGTTCAAAGCCATTTCGTCTGTGTTTATATATGTTGATGCATATCAAGAAGGTGGTGTAGCTGTGTACTAACCGAAGTCACTTCACATGTTCATACTACAAGTTAATGACTTCCGCAACTCTGATGGATATTTGAAGGACTAACTACAACTATATTTGTATGGGAGATTGTTAGCCTTTCGAAATCAACAAAGTATGGATATGTCGATTCAGACATCACAAGAGCACAAGATGGCGATAATCAAGATACCTAAGAATGTAATAGGTCATCTTAGTCACAAGGAGCACAAGATGAAGACTGTCAAGGATAGACTGAAGATCTCAAGCACTAAATGTTAAATGACAAAGGCTCAATATAAAGATCACAAAAGCATGAAGGAACAAAGCCGTTACAAACAAGATCAATACCAAGATACAAGACCTAAGAAGGAAGATCGCCTCCACAAGAATGTATTCACTCAATCATCTTATGCATTCTAAAGATGACCGATACATTAGGGGAGATTGTTAGCCCTATATTTTATATAGTCGAACAAGAATGTAATAGGTTATCTTAGTCATTAAAGGTCTTGTATTATAATAAGTTAGTCGGGTTAACCGCGCTTGGACTTTAAGCTAATATTGTATAAGTTAGGGGCTCCAAGCCCAATCAAAGCAAAGTCCGGCCCAAGAACAAGCCCACGAAAGCCTCTTAAGGCGTGGCATATATATACCCTCTTCCATGTGTGGAAGAGGGTGTTGGTTCATTTTCTTTTCACATAGTAAAAGTGTAAACCTTCCACCATCTCTCTACTTTCTCTCTCTAACTTCTATCTATTTCTATCATATGTATTGTGTTATGGATTGATTGGGATTAACAAAAAACTATACCCATTCTCATTACACTTTATAGTCACACTTAGGGATGAGCACGGTATCGATCCCTTACCGAATTAGTGTTATCGATTTTTTCCCGAGCATAAACTAGTGGAGCAGTACCGTACTAAACGAGATTTGTATACCGGTACGGGTATCGCTACCAGTATCGTGAAATCAGGTTTTTCTCGGTTTTTTGGGGAATTTCCCGGTTTGCTACCGGTCCCGTACCGGGTTAGTGGTCCCGATCACCTTATCTCAGAGTTCTGCTACTCGGATACCTGAAATCGGTACGGTTCCGGTTCAGTTTCGGGACTCTGGTTGAAATGCTCAACCCTAGTCACACTTGTACCAATAGTAATTTCATCAAGCTTACCAAACGCACCCTGAGTTTCATTGCTCGATGCCATCTCAACGTCACTTCATTTCAACATATCACACAAAAATACTTTTTAATTGATGATATTTATTCTCCTATTCATTTAGACCCCACTCATTCACAATTTTATTTTACTTTCCATTTTTACACAAATTAAAATTTATTTTGTTAAATAAAAAATAAAATACATAAATAAATAAAAAATAAAATACATAAATAAATAAAAATACAATGCAAAAGTTAGACTGCTACGAAAAATACAATGCAAAAATACTTATCATAAAACAATCTAGACAATCGTGTGAGCAATATGCCCTCATTTGCAAGTATTCATCTAAAGCATCAAGTGTTGTGTCGTACGCCAATTGACGTACGGCGGATGTGCATTTCTTAATGACACTAAAACTTTTTAAACTTGTGCAATCATATCCGGTAGTTAAAAACTTAAGATGTTTGGGTAGAGGATTAACAGTTTGAATATAAATTCCGATACTGAAGGCTTACGTAATCCTTGGATTATCCTAACCTTGGAATGATTAAGATAGATAGAGAGAGAGAGAGAGAGAGAGAGAGAGAGAGAGAGAGAGATAGAGAGAGAGAGAGAGAGAGAGAGAGAGAGAGAGAGAGAGAGAGAGAGAGAGAGAGAGAAAGAAAGAGAGAGAGAGATGGAACTAGAGAGAGAAAGAAGAGAGAGGTTGGAGAGAAAATATAATATTAGATTGATAAATGTGTGAACCAACCCCTCCTAACATGCTAGGAGGGGGTATATATAGTCCACCCTACATGTGGGCTTTGTGGGTTATATAATAACCTATTGGACTACGAGCTCATATAACGTATATATTGTTGGAGTGATCGATCCTTCCTAAATACGTAAAAACATATTTCCAACAATCTCCCCCTAAGGGAGGTCACTCCAAACAAGGGATTACCTGAGTTACAATAATAGATTAAACCTAGCATACGATGCTTGTCTTGAGCTCGTAGTCTTCAGCTTTCTTTCTTTTTCTTTATCTTGTGAATATGCTGATGTGATCTTTAACTTAAGTCTTGAGCATGTTTCCTTGCCTTGAACTTGTGCATTCATCACTTATGATATTCGCATCCTCGTGACTTCATGTCTTACATACTTATACCTTTGTAATTCTTGAAAGCTTTAAAGTTTGATACAGCGGAAGACTTGACTTATAGGCTTTCTTGAATTTGTTGAACTATACAATGCAGAAAATATAAGCATGTGGGGACGACTTCTTCTTGGACTCCGCAACGCCACCTTCTTCGAATGCAACAACATAAATAGACACGAACGAAATGGCTTTGACATTTAATTCTAATTCGGTAGCATTTTACCTCCGGTCGATGAAGACCGTTGGACGATATAAAATATCGTACTTATGGCAGGTAGTTTTAATTAAGAACCTTCTTTACAAGATTTCGCGGGTAAACCAGTTCTCTTTACTCGACTGTCCAAAGCTGATTGCGAACGTAAAGAGTGAATCATTTAGATAAAATTATCCGCATGATTGAAGCCGTCAATTCTGATTCCTAGAACAAGTTTGATTCATTTAAGGATTGCACCATCGTTGCTTTCTAGTTGTCATAAGCTTGATTCATATTGAATCTTGCAAGTTACCTACCAAGTGTTGTTTGATGTTAACACTAGAAGGATTTCCACTCATCAATGTGAACACTATAGAGTGTCACTCTGAGTGTTCTGGCAAGATCACTAAGATATTGCGTAGAGGGCTGGAACATGTTTAAATTCAGTTAAAAATTAAACCACTGTTTCTTTCCACTTCTCACAAGTTTGATTCATAAAGAATCGCACAAGTCACCTACCATGAGCTTTTTGATGTTCACTCAAGAAGGATTTATATCTTCATTAAATACATGCGTATTACTCGGATGTTCAGGTAAGATCATGAAGATTTTGCGTAGGACTCTTAATATCTTTCTTACTTTTCACAGTGTGTGAAGAAGCAAGTAATTATGGAAATGTGTCCTAATGAGATTATTAATGATCTCAAATGGCTCTAGACTCGATCGTGCATTGTGGATTTTAGTTATCAGAGGCTGGAGAGGAGTGTCACCATTTCAATACCAATTTATTCGGAGTGAATAAATCAATAGATAACATGTTGATCTGCGTGTGATTTAAACAAATACCCTTTTAGAGATATTTGAGTTAGCTAGGATGGGTTATGCATTACATCACTGGATCCATGATGTTTTTTTCAATATCAAGTATCATTAAAAATGATCCCGATAACATTTGTATTTGACCCAATTTATGCCTAAGTTGTAACGACCCACTTTGACAAGGAGGCTGTTATGTCGTAATTATGGCGTGTCATCAAATCATAATAAGGTATAATGTCATAAAACATAAATGACCAAAAGGATAGCCGGAATCAAACATCAGCTTCCAAACATAAGCTCAACTAAAGTAAATGAAGTACAAATGACTAAACATTGTCCAACCAAGCATAAGTATTTAAAATGCAAAAAGGGAAGAAGTCTAAGGTAGTTTCCATCCTATGCACGTACTCTCAAGTGCTCAAGTATGTCCTTGGGTACCTGCCGTATGGGACATGGAAAGAAAATACGGCTGAGCAATACGCTCAGTGAACGGATATATGACATGATAAGAATAACTGAAATATAAGTAAAATATATGTCCTGGAAAACCTGGAAGATGATTTATAAACAAAAGGATAACTGAAAAGTTTTAAGTTTATGCATGCAATATAATTTAAATGCCCACGAGCTCATATAAGTCATAACATATCATCAACGTGCATGAAGACATAGAGGGGTAACCTCGTCATGCTATTAGAGGGGTAATCATGAGATTTTACTAGTTGAAAAAGTTCGTTTTCTCGGTATCTTCTCGAATTGATTTCTGGTTAATTGTGTGGGATTAGTTGTTCTTGGTGAAACAAATATTTTTGGATTTGGTAAAATAAATGTGCAAGACTTAATAATAAAGGACGGGAAATTAAAACTAAAACTAGTTGAAACGTAAACGGTGCAATATTTAAAACGTTAAAAGTAAATGACGTGAAATTAAATGACGTAAAATTAAAACTAAAATCAACTCTAATCGGAAAGTGCAAATAATGAAGCTGATAGGAATGCTGATAGGAATGCTGATTGGAATACTAATAGGAATGCTAATTGGAATGTTGATTGGAATGCTGATCGGAATGTTGATTGGAATGCTGATTGGATTGTTGATTGGAATGCTGATTGGAATGTTGATTGGAATGCTGATTGGAATGTTGATTGGAATGCTGATTGGAATGTTGATTGGAATGCTGATTGGAATGTTGATTGGAATGCTGATTGGAATGTTGATTGGAATGTTGATTGGAATGCTGATTGAAATGTTGATTGGAATGCTGATTGGAATGTTGATTGGAATGCTGATTGTAATGTTGATTGGAATGTTGATTGGAATGTTGATTGGAATGTAAAACCCTTTTCCAATCAAGGTGATTGGAATACGTGATTGGAAAGGGGTTTACCCTTTCCGATCTAAATTTTTGATCCGAAAATTAAGCAAAAGCAATAAGCTATGGTTAATAAGCTCAAACTAAAACTTGCACGAATCTAAATCGAAATTGACTTAATAAGCATGAATAACAACTTATCAAACTAAAAATAAGCAAACTTTCAAATCAAACTTTTAAAAAGATGAACTTTTTAAGAAACCTTTAAATCAAATAAGCATTAAGATGAAAATAAGATCAAAGATGAACATGAATCAAAGATAAGCAAGATAAGAAAGGTAGAAGAAGATGATTAAAAATAAGAACTTGATTAAAAGAAAAGATTCAAAAATTAAAAGACTTACTTGAATTAAAAGTGCATAACATGAAATTAAAAAGCAAGAAAGTAATTAACAAGAAATAAAAATGGTGGAAGTGGTGGTTTGTCAAACCACCCAACAACATGAAAATGAAGCTAGCCTAAACTATATATAGGGGTGATTAGGGAGGAGCTTAGGAAGCTTCCTCCCTCTTTCCTCTTTTCCTTATTTGCACACTTAAGCCCTTTTCCTCTTAATTGTTTGTTAATCTTAGACTTAATGATTTTGTCTTGGGATTTCTTTAAACTCGTCTTTGAATTTTCTTCGTAAATTAGACTCGAGTTCTTCGGCTTTTAGTAAACTTCCGTCTTTTGACTTTTTCTTCGATAAATCTTCAGAATTGGTCTTGGACTTCCGTTCTTTTTCCACTCTTGATCTTTCGACTTCGTCTTTCGTCTTTTTCTTCGATAAAAGCCCGTGAATGCCGTGTTTTCTCCACTTTTCACTTTTTCGTCCTAAATCACAACAAAAACACAAACCACGCATAATTTCGACATAAATGACATAAAATACACGTTTTGGCTCGGTTATTATTGTAATTAAGTGGTAAAAAGGATGGGTGTTTTCACACCTATCAAATCCCCTACACTTAACCATTGCAATGTCCTCATGCAATGCATTAGTTACAAAGCACGTTTTACATTTTCCATCATAATCAACCTACCTTGGCCTTAATTAAACAACTAAGGAAAATAAAAAAGATAGAAAATAACAAGATGCAACAAGGAAGAAACTTGTAAAGAAATCTAAGACTTACATTAGGGCTTGTGTGTCATGAATGTTCATCACCCTCAAGTTTCACGTTCCCCATGCCAAGCTTAAAAACAAGATCATTGTTAGTACAAGTTAGCATAACAAACATTTACTCATGTGGTTCAATTAATCACTTAAACTCCCTTATTCCTACGAGTATCTCTTATATCTTATTGATGTCTTGAATGATCACGAGGATGCATTGTTGACTTATTTCGATAATTTATTTAGGCTGAAAGCAAAGTAGGACGATTTGATCAATAGTTAGCTAAAGGACAAAATCTCTTAAAACTGCTTCTCGGGATATCAAAAAGTTCATATCTTGGCATAACTTGGTTCACGATTTGAGACCTTTCTCGGGCCGATATGTGGCATGTACTTCATACTTCATATCTTCGAGAGACGTTTTTGAGATAATGGTCTTCTCTTCGTTATAGAGTTTCTTCACTTGGAGACTTTTGAGGGGTACTCCAGCTTTGTTGACCACGACTTCATGATTATTTCTTCAATCTCTAATTGGGATTTTTAGATACAACGATTCGCCTCCTTTTCGGACTTGGATCTATTTATCCTCATACCTTGTTAGGGTCTTTTCGGATAGACTTCTTCATGATCTTTATGGGAGTTGAGCTTTTCGTCGTGAGTCTTGATCCTTCATATTGATTTTGGGAATAATGCTTTTCACATCACTTTGGATCTTCAGCAATAAAATTGAATCCTCATGCCTTGTTAGGGCATTTTTGGACTCGCCAATCTTCGCGCCCCGCTTCATAAGTTATGCCTTGGCTATGAACTCTTATCATTACCGAGCAACTTTTAAACGATCTTGGGCTAGAAGCTAAGTAACTTTTCAAATCATACGACCTTACTTATTGCATTTATTTATTTACAAGCGAGGGGAGAAAAAGATCATAATTAACTCACATAAGTTAATGAAAGAATAACAAACTTGTAAACAACTCTATCATTTCTCGTTCTCCACAATTTAAAATCTCAAGGAATGAGACTCGTGGATGCTTAGCCCAATAAACCAATTAAGGTCTACACGATTAAGGATACTAGCTAGAATGAACTTGGATAAGTAAACTCGGGTTGAGTCAAAAAATTCACAACGGGCCTAATATATCTAAGATAACTAAACTTGTTAAAACCATTTTATTAAAATAAGAGAAAAATAGCAAAAATAAAGGGAACTACAACTAGGCCAAAACAGATTAAATTTTTTGAAAAATGTCGAAAAATCGATTTTCCGGTTAAAATGAGGACAAATACAAGGAAAAGGCCACTTAACTTCGATAGAAGTCCCCCTACACTTAATATAAACATTGTCCTCAATGTTTAAGCATGTGGGAGTAAACTCCCCTACACTTAGGACATTGTGCACTTTGTTTAAATCTTGCTAAGGAAGAGACAACTAAAGAGATTCCTATTTTAATATTGAGAAATATAAAATAGTGAATCGAATAGAGTTTAGGATAGAACCGGGAAGAAGGGAACACGGAATCACGGTTCGTCAAAAGTCATCAAGAGTGTGTTTTTGAAGCTCTAATCCCTGCACATGATAAGAAAGAAAGCAAGAAATACCAAGGGGCTCCCCCTACACTTATGGTGAAAATAGATAGATAATTGGGTTGTCTCCCAAAAAGCGCTTGTTTTTGTTAACCGAGTCACGAGCCTGACTCGTCCCCGAATTAAATGGTCCATGGGGAAGCCTCGAATGTGATACCGGGATCAAAGACCTTGTCCTCGTTCCCGGAGGACATCAATAAAGGAGAGGCAGGAGGATAAGTCTTGAATGGTAAAAAAGTCCTCTCAATACCAGAAAAGCAAGTGAAGTCTAGATTGACGGGAGGTGGGGTGGGTAAGGGAATCACATTGTCATCCTCCAAAGACAATGGAGGCAGACCAATTGGCAAAGCCGTAGAAGTATCAATCATAGAATGGTCCATGTCACCTCCCGGGTCAAAGCATTTATCCTCATGATCGTAGAGAAGGAGTGTAGAAACTCGTTTGAAAAGACCACGATCAAGTACGAAACCATCATTCATTTGTGGGGATTGTTGATAAGTTAAACCCTCACGAATGTGGTAAACGTAATTCTCATAAGAGGAGTGTTGATTAGGTAACTCCTCGAGAATAGGATGTTTGGGCATGTGAGTTGGTTCGTCATTATTATGAAAAATAAGACGTTCCAACTCATCAAGTTCGGCATCAATGTTGGAAAAGTCGACCTCGCTTGTAGGTGGAAGCAGAGGTAAAAGAGCTAGCTCTCGGTCGATAATTTCCTCAATCTCAGGCTCGAAGACGAAATCACCATACTCACGACATGTTGAACTCTCGTTGGGAGGATCAAATATCGGATGTGGAGTTGTGAGTATGTGATCATTGACTAGCGAAGCAAACTTGTCCGTAAGATCCACAAAAGTCGGCACATCACACAAATTTTCCGAAAAACCTGCGGGCTCACTTGGGATGACGACAAGTTCCTCGACACGAGACTTTAGGAATTTGTCCGATTCAGTTGCCGAGATAACGTCAATATGCTCATCCTCCATGATGAGAGAGCCAACGGGCTCCTCGGGTGTGATAGAAATAGACGAAGGAGGAAGGGAAGAAGTCTTACTTTGCTTTAGAAATTCCTCCTCGTCGAAAATAACCTCAATATCGTCATCGCTCTCCTCATTACCTAAAGGGCCAATAATAAGCTCAGGGATATGAGTACTCGTCTAATCTCGCTGCTGTAAAAATGACTCCATATAAGTTTGCAGCATGTGTAAAAGCTCTTTGCTTTGTTCTTGAAAAGCTGCAGCAAGATCGTTTCTTTGTTCTTGAAGGGCTGTAGCAAGATCGTCAATTGGTTCTTGGTAACTCATCCCGTGACGAGGCTGATGATCAATTGGGTATTGCAGGGGTTGGTCAAAACTGGAAGGGGTATAATTATAGTAATTGTGATCCCCCGTAGGACAGTGAAAAATTTCGTGAGGACCCCCACAGTTGTTGCAAAACGGGTGAGGAAAAAGACTGGGTGCGTCTTGTGGATAGCTATTTTCATTGTCATAATTGTACCCCGGTTCTTTCCCGTGACCATACGGGTATCGAACCGGGCACGAAACATGCCAATGAGAATCGCTTCCACAATAGATGCACGGGGAAACAGGAGGAGGTGGGTTCAAAAAGGAAGAATTAGTCGAGTTGCACAAAGGACAAAATCCGAATAGGAATTGTGTATTGTCGATATCGTTTCCGCACCGCTCACATGTACACCATTGACAAGAGTCGTTCCCGTACAGTTGTCTCCCACACCCGACGCAATGGACATAAAAATCCATGGAGAAAGATAGATAAGCAAGAAGAATATTTTTGGTGCAAAACTTTGAAAAAGAAATGCTTTTAAAGATTTTTCAATTTTTTTTTTCTTTTTTTTTTTGAAACTTTTTGACTCAAAAAAATAACGTTCACAAGTGAACGGATCCCAAAAGCCAACGCGTCTCTCACAAAAAACCTTTTATCCTCACGAAAAGAGCCGGCAGCGGCGCCATTTTAATCATGAGATTTTACTAGTTGAAAAAGTTCGTTTTCTCGGTATCTTCTCGAATTGATTTCCGGTTAATTGTGTGAGATTAGTTGTTCTTGGTGAAACAAATATTTTTGGATTTGGTAAAATAAATGTGCAAGACTTAATAATAAAGGACGGGAAATTAAAACTAAAACTAGTTGAAACGTAAACGGTGCAATATTTAAAACGTTAAAAGTAAATGACGTGAAATTAAATGACGTAAAATTAAAACTAAAATCAACTCTAATCGGAAAGTACAAATAATGAAGCTGATAGGAATGCTGATAGGAATGCTGATTGGAATACTAATAGGAATGCTAATTGGAATGTTGATTGGAATGCTGATTGGAATGTTGATTGGAATGTTGATTGGAATGTTGATTGGAATGCTGATTGGAATGTTGATTGGAATGCTGATTGGAATGTTGATTGGAATGCTGATTGGAATGTTGTTTGGAATGCTGATTGGAATGTTGATTGGAATGTTGATTGGAATGCTGATTGGAATGTTGATTGGAATGCTGATTGGAATGTTGATTGGAATGTTGATTGGAATGTTGATTGGAATGTTGATTGGAATGTTGATTGGAATGTTGATTGGAATGTAAAACCCTTTTCCAATCAAGGTGATTGGAATACGTGATTGGAAAGGGGTTTACCCTTTCCGATCTAACTTTTTGATCCGAAAATTAAGCAAAAGCAATAAGCTATGGTTAATAAGCTCAAACTAAAACTTGCACGAATCTAAATCGAAATTGACTTAATAAGCATGAATAACAACTTATCAAACTAAAAATAAGCAAACTTTCAAATCAAACTTTTAAAAAGATGAACTTTTTAAGAAACCTTTAAATCAAATAAGCATTAAGATGAAAATAAGATCAAAATGAACATGAATCAAAGATAAGCAAGATAAGAAAGGTAGAAGAAGATGATTAAAAATAAGAACTTGATTAAAAGAAAAGATTCAAAAATTAAAAGACTTACTTGAATTAAAAGTGCATAACATGAAATTAAAAAGCAAGAAAGTAATTAACAAGAAATAAAAATGGTGGAAGTGGTGGTTTGTCAAACCACCCAACAACATGAAAATGAAGCTAGCCTAAACTATATATAGGGGTGATTAGGGAGGAGCTTAGGAAGCTTCCTCCCTCTTTCCTCTTTTCCTTATTTGCACACTTAAGCCCTTTTCCTCTTAATTGTTTGTTAATCTTGGACTTAATGATTTTGTCTTGGGATTTCTTTAAACTCGTCTTTGAATTTTCTTCGTAAATTAGACTCGAGTTCTTCGGCTTTTAGTAAACTTCCGTCTTTTGACTTTTTCTTCGATAAATCTTCAGAATTGGTCTTGGACTTCCGTTCTTTTTCCACTCTTGATCTTTCGACTTCGTTTTTCGTCTTTTTCTTCGATAAAAGCCCGTGAATGCCGTGTTTTCTCCACTTTTCACTTTTTCGTCCTAAATCACAACAAAAACACAAACCATGCATAATTCCGACATAAATGACATAAAATACACGTTTTGGCTCGGTTATTATTGTAATTAAGTGGTAAAAAGGATGGGTGTTTTCACACCTATCAAGGGGTGTCCTCTAATAAGTAATAATATGGGTGGAGGGATCAATTCCAATGTGATGGGGTGTCGAGCTCACACCAAACCAATCACCCTGTACGTGTAAACCTGAAACTAGGATGCACCCATACACCTCACAAATAATAATAATGGCCAACATGTAACGTGGAGGGACGCCGCGAGAAATCACTCTCGTCGCGGAAGAGTTATGACACAGGTGCCTCATATGTCATGGTTATGGTACCTCCATAACTAGGTGGTCATGTAAGTCATGGTCATGCATATATATATATATATATATATATATATATATATATATATATATATATATATATATAGATATATATATATATATATATATATATATATATATATATATATATATATATATATATATATATATATATAGATTTGCATTCAAATAAAAACTATCTTAAAATGAAAACTATAGGAACCAATAAATAGTTTACACATGGCATTCAAAATTTAATTACAATTAGAATGCAAAATTAAATTAGAAGGATATTTTAGTAACTTGCATTCCTCATATTTACTCTTTTTAATAACAAGATTAAATAAAGCATCCCCTCACTCATAATAACCATCTTCGCCTCATTTTTCAGAAATAATTCTCTAAGACAACAAAAGTGAAATATATTATCACGACGTCTTAAATGGTTCACTTTTAGTTCATATCAAAAATAGCATGAGTCCTTTTCATATTCAAAAGTTGCGGCTCAGATTCTTTGTTTAATACAATAAGTTACAAGATAAGTTTGTCTTAAGAATAAACACTTACCAACATATAACTAATTATAATTTATTTATTCATGGTTTTTAAGTATGTATTTATTTTTTTTATTTTTTTATTCATGGTTAATAATAGTAGATGCATATCATTCTACATTAGAAGTACTGTGTATTTCTTTTTGTTTACTTTTTTACGAGTCTTTGTTTTATTTTCATGGTGGCAACTCTAAACAATAGTTGGTTGCATAATTTTTCGAGTGCGTATAATTTGGGCTATTTTTAATTTGACTGTATTTTGTTCGAATACGTATAGTTATTTTTAGTTGGTTGCGTTTTTCGGATACGTATCAATTGATTTTTTTATTTGGATATGTATTTTTCGGATACGTATCAGTTTATTTTTTATTTGATTATTTATCTTTTTTCGGATAGGTATCATTTGAGTCTTTTTTAGGTTGATCATCTTATCATGCGGTGTTTCAGATACGTATTACTCGAGTTTTTTAAGTTGGTTGTGTATTTTTTATACATACCACTTTGATTTTTTAGATGATTGTGTATTTTATACGTATCACTTGGGTTATTTTTATATAATTATGTATTTTTTATACGTATCATTTTTTTGATTGTGTTTTCTATACGTATCACTTGGGTTATTTTTATATAATTGTGTATTTTTTATACGTATCATTTTGTTGATTGTGTTTTTTATACGTACTTGATGGTTCCAAATTCACACTTGTTTAGGAAAACAAGGTAAAAGTGGTAAGTATTAAGCGTACGTTTAGGAAAACGTAATCACTTATGACCCTTAATGGGGATCGTTCTCTCGAGGAGGCACGTGTGTTGTGTAATGAATGATTGATTAATGTTTTTGATTATTAACAAGAAGAAAAGAAGAGAAAATGACGAAGACGAAAAAATAAAAAAAAAACTAAAAATCACTACTAGAAAGTTAAGACGTAGAAACGTAAAAACGACAAAATTTAAAATTTTAATCTAAAAATTCCTAAAAATTACTAAAAATCCACAATATTATTCTAAGAGTTTACAAAAAATCCAAACTTGCTAAAACCTTTTAATTAATTTAATAATGACTTTTTAATGCTAATTAAAGCCCTAAAAATCACTTTAAAATATTAAAAAGCCCTAAACAAGATTTAATAGTTTGTAAACCTCAAAAATAACCTAATTAAGCTAAAACCTATTTTTAAAAATTTTAAAACCAAATTAAACTATTTTTAAACTCCTAAAAACTATTAAAATCTATTTAATCTTAAATTTATTCTAAAAAATTAATTGAAAAGCCTAAAAATTAATTGGAAAGTGACAAAGGTCCTATTTTAATGTCTAGAATCTAGGAAAAATGAAAAAAAGTTAAAAATAAAACTTTTTATTTTTATGAATAAAATAATATTAAAATAATCTAAAAAATTAAAAGTTCCTAAATAAATTCTAAAAAATTCTCAAAAATCCTAAATATTCTAACTAAGAAGAAAATGTAAATTAAAGTTACTAAAACCTTTTAATTAATTTTATATTAATTTTTAAAGTTGTCTAAAAACCCTAAAATTAAATAAAATTAAAAATTTAAGTTTTTGAAAACTTTTTGATATGTAAACCTCAAAAATATAAATTAAAACTTAAAAATTATTTTTCCTAAAAATTAAAACACTTTTTTCTATTTTTTAATCAATTAACAAGAAACGGCTAATAAAAAATTAATAGAAAATAATTAAATAATGGGAAAAATACAAAACCTATCTAGAAAAGTCCTATATCCTAATTACTAACTTAGGAAAAATAAAAGGGTGCCAGTTGGCTTATCCAATAAGCCAGAATTAGTTAAAAAGCCCACGGCTTACTTAAAATAAGTACAAAACAAAAAGGGGTTAAGAAGGTTATGAAATGAAATGCTAACGTAAAAACTCATCTAGATCACTGGTAGAACCCCTTACTCCTGAGCTGCAGGTCGGGGGTTCGAGTCCAGTGCGGGTGTAGTTTTTGATTTTTATTTTTTTATTTTTTTTTTTTTTACTTTCCAAATCCAACACTGACAATCTTTACTTGCTTAATACACAAACCAATCCTTTTTTACCCAAGATTTTAACAAGATTAAGTCCAAAACGTGGCTTGTTTAATTAGCAAGAACACAAGCTTCTTCTTTGTTTCTGTTTATCTTCACTGGTGAACAAAACTCCAAAAGGATTTGGAGTGTGCTTGTTTGGTGTTGATTTTTGGACAAGATGGCACCCTTGTACTCAGTTGAGTACAAGGAGTCACTAAATAGCAGAAATCAAGTAGCACTTAGCACAAATCACTCAATCCAAGTACACAATGGCAATTTTAATGTTGCTGATGTAAGTGGGAGATCTGGTGGGCTTATAACAGCCTATGACAAGCACACAAATGAGATTTAAGTCCACACACCTTGCACACACAAGCTCCAATCAACATTAAAACAGGCTACAATCCTATGTCAGCCTAAATCTTAACAGTTTACAAGATCTTAGCACAAAATTACCTACAAATCAAGCAGAAATAGCCTTAGCAAGATTAAGCTACCTTTTTTACTTTTTTTTATCACACAATTTGCTTCAAAACTTCACCAATCTTAAACACAACTCTCATGCAACTCTAAACAACCCTACTTAACAACTCTAACACGTTTTAATTTCACAAATCTTTCAAATAGAACCTGTTAAACCTATATCCAAACACTCCTTTAAGTTTCTGTTTTCAAATTTTTCAAACCAAAACCTTTTAAAACTCACTCAAACTGATCCTATGAACATCTAACATGCATACAAATCTCACTTGAGCAATTACCAACCAATCAAAACAACACTTAACATGCAATTCAACAAATCACATACAAATTCACTTTTCTGGAAATTTCAAAAAAAAAAAAAGATTTTTTTACCTAAGAACCCTACATCCAGGGTTCTTTGTGGATGTTAATCCACCTCCTTATACACTGGGGTGTATGCTGATCCTTTAACAAATCAACACCTTAAACCTGCTAAGAAGAAAGTCAAAAAAGAAAAAAAAAAAACAAGCAATATATTCTATATTCTGTTTCCTTTCTTCCTTTCTTAAAACCTGTTTCCACACACTTTCAAACCTTAAAACACGTTTTAAAAACACCACAACAATCACAAAGCACAAATTTGTATTCCACTTTCACTTCATACCAATTTGTGATTTATAAAATCTTTCCAAACTTTTTATGAAACCTTTTTGAAAACTTAAATTACACAAAACCTTCACAAATTTAAATGGAACTCAGTATTAGCAATCCAAACACACAAACTTTTTATAATTAATAAAAGGAATTACAATTTATATCAAAAATACCAAACTTTAATAATATATAAAAAAGGAATTACAATGTGATTGCTAAAACTGGAACAAAGGAGAATGAACAGGCTCATCCTCCTTTTATACAAAAAAATGGACTATTCTAGAATGCCAATTAAAATAATACAAAAGCTAAACCCTAAAATCTGGAATCTCAAAATTGCCCTTCTTGTCTTTGACGAATTCTTGGTCAAAAGGTCACCCATATGATTGCCAGCTGTGGAATCTTGATCAAAGACGTTGGTTGGAGCTTGGGGACCAAGGGAAGCAATCCTAGTCGCTTAATTTGTCGGGTGAGGGTTTTTGGGTGAAAACGACTTGGCAGGGGAAGGCTGGGGAGGGGTCCACAAGCCATGTGACACTGTTTTGTTGGGTGGGAAATGGTGAGGTGGACGTTAATCAAAGATCTGCACAATTAGAGGGGATAACCCTTTGGTTTAGGCTAAATTGAATCTGGGTAGGAATTAGGGTTTAAGGGGATTAAGGGGGGTTTTCAATCCGTTTTGGGATTAATTAGTTTTTTAAAAAACTGTTTAGGAGGGAAGTGGGGTTAAGTGGGGTTTTGACTTTCTTTGACCGAGGCTTAATAAAAACCGGGTATTAATGGTTTGGGCTTGGGGTGTTTGTTGGGCTAAGGTGGGTAATTTTCATTACCCATCCCAAATTGCTAACAGCCGTCAAATATTTTGCATCCTTAGTCCCTTTTGTTAAGTCCTTCACATGGTCAGTCCAAATAAATTTGCAAAACAAGTCCTTTTGTGTATTAGGCTTAACTTTGAACATTAGATCAATTCCCAAGGGGTTCTTTTGACAATATCTTCAAACTTGAAGGAGCATACTTGTACATATGAATTTTGGAGGGTCAAATATGACAAGTTCTTCAAAGATGAGGGGCCATTTTTGCCATTTCTTCAAACTTGAGGGGTCTTTTTGCAAAATTCCATAAATGAGC
The DNA here is from genome assembly GCA_025667525.1 of Glebionis coronaria. NCBI lineage: Eukaryota > Viridiplantae > Streptophyta > Magnoliopsida > Asterales > Asteraceae > Glebionis > Glebionis coronaria. Next base: position 507,026,284 of record CM046881.1, on the reverse strand, counting down.
TTGGTTCATTGTGCGTCTTTGTTTCCCGTGTTCGTTTTTGAATGATTCTTGTGATCTTTTGCCAATTCCTCAGTATCCGTACCTAAAAATACACAAGTATCAAACACGAGCATATATTTGGCATATTTTATGATATTTTATGCAATTAAAGGCCGTTTTGGATGATGAGATCATGTACAAATGCAGTCTCATCACTCCCCCATACTAAACCATTGCCGTGCCCTCACGCAATGCTAGAATAAAGTATCAAAGCATCTCCAAAATTCAATTTTATTCACTTTTATTGAAATGGAAACTAGCTACACACTATAATTACTACTACTTGCGTTATAGACATAATGTATGATTTTCATCGCAAAATGGGACGTTTAGGTTCATAGAATAAGAACACGTGAATGCTTCGTTAGAAATAATTTCGTCGTCCTCGATTTTCACCTTAATTCCATGCCAAGCGTGCAACGAGATCATTGTCATTATAAGTTAGTAATGCTAACACTACTCATACGCCCTAATCACGTACTTATTCTCCCATTATTCCTAAGTTGTATCTCTTATATTTTATTTTGTCTTTAATGATCACGAGGATACATTATTGACTTATGCGATAGTAGAGATTTAGGTCTAAAAATTGAGTCTTAACGGTGTAACTAAGACCATCAAATCAATAACCCCTCCTAATAGACAACGGTGTCAAAAAATTAAGTTGACAAGAAGAATCGATAAACACGGTTTTATAACGGTTTTGAACATGAGACTTATTACCAAGACTTTTATACGCCCCCTAACGGAAGGACCTTATTATCTTTGGTTTACCTCCATCTTTTATTCAACTTCGCCATGAAGCTTTTATTATGACTTCGGTCTTGCCTTGCCTTTTATTATCCGCCTCATCGGTGGTTTTATTAGCCAAAGACGTATATCCTCACGCAAAAGCGAATTTTGGATCTTTAAAGCTTCGAAGATTAAGGCTTGATTCACTTTCAATTTTGCATAGATTTTAGGCCTTGTGGGGCTTCAAATTGTTTGCTTGATTTAGGTGAGCACTTGAAATCTTATTATTGGGTGAAGCTTTCGATTATTAGGGTGCCAATACTTCAAAACCGTGACGCTGGCGATACCTTAATATCTTCCCAATTTAATTACACGGAAGCTACTAGAAAAGACTAGAAACCCAACAATCAAAACTAAACCGCTAAGTCAATATTTATTAAGCAAAAAATATTTACATGCGAAGGGAGAATAAGCAAACAACGAGAACACATGAGTTTTTGAATGAATACGAGTACTCTACGTTTAGCATAGTAACTTATAATTAACTCTATCATTTCTCATCCTCATTTAAGAGACTTAGCCTAATGTGTAGTTAAGGAATCGAAGCTAAGTGCTCAACACGCACGGTCGAGTCAAAAATTACTCTTATTCTCGCCATCGGAAAATCTACATTCGTGTCTTCAAACACTTATGAAACATGAGAAAAATTTAAAATTTGGCCATTTTTAGCCTTATTTTGCAACAAAACGATAACAAAAAGATAAACTTTGGAAAGCGTGAAGGTTTGGCAAGGCAAGTATCTATTCACCCCCCATACTAAAGTTAAACATTGTCCTCAATGTTTCGAGTCTAGGGGTGCAAATACCCCCATACTAGAGACGTAGTCGAATGCCTAATCTAGCATGGAAAGGGTGTAACCAATAAGTAATAGCCGTTTATGAAGTGTGCTAAAAACCTAAGGTTAGAACATAAAAGGATATATCATATGTGGATATTGGGAATGGCCTCCAAAGCAAACGATCGAGTGCTCCCATAAAACGAACACGAGAGGCTCCAATCGTGAAGATCATGATCTAAAAATCACAATTCACAAACAACCACGGAACAAAGGTTGGAAGGGCACAAATCCCCTCACATTAACTAAATTAGAAAGCAATAATATGTACATGGATAAGCATGGGTCTCCCCCACGAGGCACCTTGTTTTTGATAACCGAGTCAAAAGCTCGACTCGAATCCCCATAAATGTGATCATTTAGGGATAATCATGGTATGGTCAATTTTTGGTGGGGCTTACATGATAAACAAGGCCCAAAAGCACGTGGAGTACTTTAAAAACCCGATAAGCGTATACCGGGGTCAAAGATAGCGTCCTCGTTTTCGGATGAAAGACGAAACAACGCTTCTTCAACACAAACCCCAATGGGGTAGAATAAAATAGGAGAGAAGAAATAGAAGGGTGGGACAATGGGTAAGTCAAAACATTGAGCTACTCGAGGTAGACTCGCACCAATCAAATGAAAAGATTTTCCATTTATTGCATCGGTGGAAGACCGAGATTTCCCTATATAAGCAATTCCAGGATCAAATATCTCGTCCTCGGTGGAGAAAGGGGAGGGAACATAAGGGGATTCCCCCACACTAAGTCCACACAAAGCATCGTCAAAAGGAGAAGACGAGCTTGTAGTACTCAATAAACGCGGTGATGACGGAGTTAGAATTGTAGAAAAATCTTTTAAATTCAAGTTAAAATCTTTTCCTTTTTCATCTTTTAAACTCTCCTTGTGAAAACTCGATTTAATTATGTCAAAAATATTTGGTGTATCTAAAACAATGTTAGTCACACTAAAAATTCTCACATTTTGAAATCTTTTTGGTTTAGGTGGTGGCAAGTTTTCAAATCTTTTGTCAACAAAGAAAACCTTCCCATCGGGATCAACGTATTCATCATCCGAAGAATCACTCGAGATTGGAATCATAGGCTTAACACTCTTAACCTCCATCGGCGGAGGGGACGGAACTTCATTTTTCTCAACAACTCCTAAAACTCTATTGGAAATCTTTTGACAAATGCTTTTGATGGGATTGACATTGTACAAAGATGTGATAGAATACACATGAGAAAGAGTGGAGTTTTGGGTTGCATTAATGACGAGTTCTTCCTCATTGAAACGAAGAGTGATTTTTCTTGCATGCACATCGATAAGTGCTCTCGAGGTATCCAAAAAAGATCGACCTAAAATTAACGGAACTTTAGGATCGATAGGAATATCAACAACAATGAAGTCTACAGGGTAGTAGAACTTTCCAACTTTCACAAAGACGTCCTCGGTAACTCCACAAGCTAGAATCGTAGAATGATCGGCCATTTCGATTGACATTCTTGAAGGAGTGAGATTTGGAAGATTGAGCGATTTAAAAATCTCAAGAGGCATCAAATTAATACTAGCACCAAGATCGGCCAAGGCGTAGCATTCTTCCATGTCTTGGATAACACATGGGATTAAAAACTTTCCAGGATCACCGACTTTTTGAGGTATGCGGCTTAGAAAAACCGAAGAACAACTAGACGATTTTTGCAATTTTTCTTTGTTATTCAACATACTTTTGAAGTTCGCGGCAAATCGAGGCATCATGACTAAGGCGTCGGCAAAACTTATATTAAAATGCAAGTCACGAAACATTTTCATAAAGAGTTCAAATTGATAATTATTTCGTTCTTGTGCCTTTTCCTTATCTCGTCTTGATGGGTATGGTAAAGGTGGTGTGGGTTGGGGCAAATTAGGCATAGGCATCGGCCTTGGAATCTCGGGTTCCATGATAGGTGTAGGTTCAACCGTAGGTGTGGTTTGAGCGGTACTTCGTGGGCTTGTAATGTGCTCCTTTTCAACCACAACCTCGGGTTCTTTCTCTTTTTCCTTCTCCATAGAAGTACTTGGACGAGAAATGGGTTCTTTGAAAGTTTTACCACTACGAGTGGTAATAACCTTCAATTCTCCTTTCGGGTTTACGATGGTATCACTAGGAAGACCACCCGAAGAAGAGGGCTTACACATGATAGCTTCAAACATTTTAGCCATACGGTCTTCAAACTTAGATTGCCTAGCATCCGCTTTTAACAATTCTTGCTTAATCTCATGTTGTCCTTGCTCAATTTTTTGTTGATTTTGTTGGAGTCGTGTGACATTTCCTTCCATTTTATTAGCATGAGTTTTAAGTTCATTAGCAAGTTCGTTTTTTAGCTCGTTTTTCAACTCGGATCTTAAGCTAACCATCCCACGTTGCATATTGTCAAACTTAGCATCATTAGCCTTAGCATAATTCAAAAACTCTCCTTGAAGATTTTTGGTGTGATCGTTTTGAAAACCTTGGGCATTAGTTTGAAAATCACGGTTTTGGTTTTGGTTTGAAATTTGCCCATTTCCACTTTGGTAATTACCTTTGTTATAATTCCTTTGATTTCCTTGGTAATTTCCACCTTGGTTGTTGTTGCGATAATTATTAGCATTTTGATTGGGTGGAGCTTGATTTGAACGAGAACCTTAACCGATTTGGTTATAAGTTCCCGTGGCTACAAAAGCATTCGAAGTGTTACCATCCGCGGTAATGCACTCGGAAAGATCATGAGCTCCCCCACACGACAAACAACTCTTAGAAACCGCTTTAACCGAAGCGGTGTTGGAAGCTTCTTGAGCCTTCCAATGGGACATAAGGTTAGCAAATCTATCGAAAAATCGGTTTTCTTCATTTGCTTCATCATGTAATGCATTGATACTTTGAGACGATGATGAGCCCCTTTTGGCAACACTCGGTGTGTGACGAGGGCTATAAACCTTAGACCTATTCTCGATTATGACCAAAGCTTCTTCAACCGTTTTACACAAAAAATTACCACCCGCGGCGGCATTCAAATAATCTCTTTCATGATCGTTAAGTCCATTGTAAAACGTGTCGATTTGGTGCAAATCGGAAAAACCGTGATGAGGACATTCATGTAACATCTCCTTAAACCTATTCCAAGCCGTAGAAAAACTTTCATTTGATTCTTGTGAAAATTTAGAAATCTCATTTTTCAAATGCGTAGTCTTAGAGGGCGGAAAAAATTGGTTCACAAATTTTGAAACGAGATCCTTCCACGTCAATATAGAATTGGGTGGCCCTTTCTCTAACCAAATTTTAGCGGACCCCGCTAAGGAATACGGAAACAACATCATCTTAATCGAGTCATTCGAGACATCCTTGAATTTGCACGTGGCGGTAAGACGATTAAATTGGCGGATATGGTTGTGGGGATTGTCCTTCTCATCACCACGGAATTTGTTGTTTTGGATCATCGACAACAAACCCGTTTTCACCTCAAAATTCTCCGCAAGGATTGCGGGAATCACAATAGCTTCTCCATAACCCTCGGTGGGTGCTTGAAGTAACTCCATCATAGTTCGATTCGCCATGGTAGGTGCTTCTCGTACAATGGGTTCGTCAATAGGAGACTCCTCACTAGAATGAGTTGGAGTGGGAGTTTTGTTCTTGCGTTTACGTGCACGTTTTGCTTGATTACGAGTGAGCATAAACGTCACGTACAACGTGGAGACGAGCAAAGAAGATTCTTTTTGGTATTTTGTGTTTTTCAATTTTTTTGTGGTTTTTGATTGTATTAACTTTTTTGGAAATTGGTGAATGTATTAAGTAGACAATGAGTCCACAAATCTCCTCACTAATCAAATCTCTTGATTAAAAAGGCCTCAAGGAATGAAAACGATCACGTGGAGTGAACGCCTTCGATGACTTTAGAACGATGGTGGAACACCAAATCGTTCAAGAGGGTTTAATCAAATAGAAACCAAGAAAATATATATGATATGTAATAATACTTTGGGCGGCAAAACCCTCGATTCACTCTCAAAATCAAATACGCACAAGCAAGCGGAGGAAACGAGGCGGCGCGAAGCACTTAAGAGCCTTTTTCCTTTAGGTTGTGAAATACAACCGCCTTATACCCACCTTATAGTTTGTATTATCAAGATTAAGCTTCACGAAAGTATTTATCTATTTTTGCCTTTTTTCTTTGGTTTGAGATTCGAATACAATGATCGAGTGATGAAATCCCGAATCAAGGTTGTGATTGCTCACGTATTTGGAGTACTTGTGAATTTATTGTTCTACGTATACAATATAGTAATAATATTCACACAAAAACCGAAAAACGATAATACGTATTAATAGAGTGCTATTAATACAATTACTATTATGGCTAATATAGAAAACAACAATGTTCAATCAAAACACAACACGCCTCCCCGGCAGCGGCGCCAAAAATGATGGTTCCAAATTCACACTTGTTTAGGAAAACAAGGTAAAAGTGGTAAGTATTAAGCGTACGTTTAGGAAAACGTAATCACTTATGACCCTTAATGGGGATCGTTCTCTCGAGGAGGCACGTGTGTTGTGTAATGAATGATTGATTAATGTTTTTGAATATTAACAAGAAGAAAAGAAGAGAAAATGACGAAGACGAAAAAATAAAAAAAAACTAAAAATCACTACTAGAAAGTTAAGACGTAGAAACGTAAAAACGACAAAATTTAAAATTTTAATCTAAAAATTCCTAAAAATTACTAAAAATCCACAATATTATTCTAAGAGTTTACAAAAAATCCAAACTTGCTAAAACCTTTTAATTAATTTAATAATGACTTTTTAATGCTAATTAAAGCCCTAAAAATCACTTTAAAATATTAAAAAGCCCTAAACAAGATTTAATAGTTTGTAAACCTCAAAAATGACCTAATTAAGCTAAAAACTATTTTTAAAAATTTTAAAACCAAATTAAACTATTTTTAAACTCCTAAAAACTATTAAAATCTATTTAATCTTAAATTAATTCTAAAAAATTAATTGAAAAGCCTAAAAATTAATTGGAAAGTGATAAAGGTCCTATTTTAATGTCTAGAATCTAGGAAAAATGAAAAAAAGTTAAAAATAAAACTTTTTATTTTTATGAATAAAATAATATTAAAATAATCTAAAAAATTAAAAGTTCCTAAATAAATTCTAAAAAATTCTCAAAAATCCTAAATATTCTAACTAAGAAGAAAATGTAAATTAAAGTTCCTAAAACCTTTTAATTAATTTTATATTAATTTTTAAAGTTGTCTAAAAACCCTAAAATTAAATAAAATTAAAAATTTAAGTTTTTGAAAACTTTTTGATATGTAAACCTCAAAAATATAAATTAAAACTTAAAAATTATTTTTTTCTAAAAATTAAAACACTTTTTTCTATTTTTTAATCAATTAACAAGAAACGACTAATAAAAAATTAATAGAAAATAATTAAATAATGGGAAAAATACAAAACCTATCTAGAAAAGTCCTATATCCTAATACTAACTTAGGAAAAATAAAAGGGTGCCAGTTGGCTTATCCAATAAGCCAGAATTAGTTAAAAAGCCCACGGCTTACTTAAAATAAGTACAAAACAAAAAGGGGTTAAGAAGGTTATGAAATGAAATGCTAACGTAAAAACTCATCTAGATCACTGGTAGAACCCCTTACTCCTGAGCTGCAGGTCGGGGGTTCGAGTCCAGTGCGGGTGTAGTTTTTGATTTTTATTTCTTTTTTTCTTTTTTTTTACTTTCCAAATCCAACACTGACAATCTTTACTTGCTTAATACACAAACCAATCCTTTTTTACCCAAGATTTTAACAAGATTAAGTCCAAAACGTGGCCTGTTTAATTAGCAAGAACACAAGCTTCTTCTTTGTTTCTGTTTATCTTCACTGGTGAACAAAACTCCAAAAGGATTTGGAGTGTGCTTGTTTGGTGTTGATTTTTGGACAAGATGGCACCCTTGTACTCAGTTGAGTACAAGGAGTCACTAAATAGCAGAAATCAAGTAGCACTTAGCACAAATCACTCAATCCAAGTACACAATGGCAATTTTAATGTTGCTGATGTAAGTGGGAGATCTGGTGGGCTTATAACAGCCTATGACAAGCACACAAATGAGATTTAAGTCCACACACCTTGCACACACAAGCTCCAATCAACATTAAAACAGGCTACAATCCTATGTCAGCCTAAATCTTAACAGTTTACAAGATCTTAGCACAAAATTACCTACAAATCAAGCAGAAATAGCCTTAGCAAGATTAAGCTACCTTTTTTACTTTTTTTATCACACAATTTGCTTCAAAACTTCACCAATCTTAAACACAACTCTCATGCAACTCTAAGCAACCCTACTTAACAACTCTAACACGTTTTAATTTCACAAATCTTTCAAATAGAACCTGTTAAACCTATATCCAAACACTCCTTTAAGTTTCTGTTTTCAATTTTTTCAAACCAAAACCTTTTAAAACTCACTCAAACTGATCCTATGAACATCTAACATGCATACAAATCTCACTTGAGCAATTACCAACCAATCAAAACAACACTTAACATGCAATTCAACAAATCACATACAAATTCACTTTTCTGGAAATTTCAAAAAAAAAAAAAGATTTTTTTACCTAAGAACCCTACATCCAGGGTTCTTTGTGGATGTTAATCCACCTCCTTATACACTGGGGTGTATGCTGATCCTTTAACAAATCAACACCTTAAACCTGCTAAGAAGAAAGTCAAAAAAGAAAAAAAAAAAACAAGCAATATATTCTATATTCTGTTTCCTTTCTTCCTTTCTTAAAACCTGTTTCCACACACTTTCAAACCTTAAAACATGTTTTAAAAACACCACAACAATCACAAAGCACAAATTTGTATTCCACTTTCACTTCATACCAATTTGTGATTTATAAAATCTTTCCAAACTTTTTATGAAACCTTTTTGAAAACTTAAATTACACAAAACCTTCACAAATTTAAATGGAACTCAGTATTAGCAATCCAAACACACAAACTTTTTATAATTAATAAAAGGAATTACAATTTATATCAAAAATACCAAACTTTAATAATATATAAAAAAGGAATTACAATGTGATTGCTAAAACTGGAACAAAGGAGAATGAACAGGCTCATCCTCCTTTTATACAAAAAAATGGACTATTCTAGAATGCCAATTAAAATAATACAAAAGCTAAACCCTAAAATCTGGAATCTCAAAATTGCCCTTCTTGTCTTTGACGAATTCTTGGTCAAAAGGTCACCCATGTGATTGCCAGCTGTGGAATCTTGATCAAAGACGTTGGTTGGAGCTTGGGGACCAAGGGAAGCAATCCTAGTCGCTTAATTTGTCGGGTGAGGGTTTTTGGGTGAAAACGACTTGGCAGGGGAAGGCTGGGGAGGGGTCCACAAGCCATGTGACACTGTTTTGTTGGGTGGGAAATGGTGAGGTGGACGTTAATCAAAGTTCTGCACAATTAGAGGGGATAACCCTTTGGTTTAGGCTAAATTGAATCTGGGTAGGAATTAGGGTTTAAGGGGATTAAGGGGGGTTTTCAATCCGTTTTGGGTTTAATTAGTTTTTTAAAAAACTGTTTAGGAGGGAAGTGGGGTTAAGTGGGGTTTTGACTTTCTTTGACCGAGGCTTAATAAAAACCGGGTATTAATGGTTTGGGCTTGGGGTGTTTGTTGGGCTAAGGTGGGTAATTTTCATTACCCATCCCAAATTGCTAACAGCCGTCAAATATTTTGCATCCTTAGTCCCTTTTGTTAAGTCCTTCACATGGTCAGTCCAAATAAATTTGCAAAACAAGTCCTTTTGTGTATTAGGCTTAACTTTGAACATTAGATCAATTCCCAAGGGGTTCTTTTGACAATATCTTTAAACTTGAAGGAGCATACTTGTACATATGAATTTTGGAGGGTCAAATATGACAAGTTCTTCAAAGATGAGGGGCCATTTTTGCCATTTCTTCAAACTTGAGGGGTCTTTTTGCAAAATTCCATAAATGAGCTTGGTTCATTGTGCGTCTTCGTTTCCCGTGTTCGTTTTTGAATGATTCTTGTGATCTTTTGCCAATTCCTCAGTATCCGTACCTAAAAATACACAAGTAACAAACACGAGCATATATTTGGCATATTTTATGATATTTTATGCAATTAAAGGCCGTTTTGGATGATGAGATCATGTACAAATGCAGTCTCATCAGTATCACTTGGGTTAGTTGGTTGTGTATATTATCGGATACGTGTCACTTTGTTTTTTTGTTAATTGTGTATTGTTTTATGTGTATCACATGGGTTATTTTCAATTGGTTGTGTATTTTTCAGATACGTGTCAATTTGGTTTTTAGTTGATTTTGTATTTTTTAATATGTATCACGTGGGTTATCTTTTGTTGGTTATGTATTTTTTATACGTATCACTTCAGTTATTTTTAGATGTCCTGCATTTTTTATACGTATCATTTTGGTGATTGTGTTTTTTTTATATATCACTTGGGTTAGTTGGTTTTGTATATTTTCGGATATGTGTCACTTTGTTTTGTTTGTTTAATTTTGTATTTTTTTATGTGTATCACATGGGATATTTTCAATTAGTTGTGTATTTTCGGATACGTATCATTTTATTTTTTTAATTGGTTGTGTACTTTTTTTAGTATGTATCATGTGGATTATTTCTTTTTGATTGTGTATTTTTATAGTGCCTATTACGTTGGGTCTTTTTTGGTCGCCTAGTTTATTGAACATGTTACTAATGATTTCGTGTGTATCATCAACTTATCTGAAAAATTACTTCCAAAACAAGACATAAACACCGTGTGTCATTTTTGCCATAAGTTAATGTACTAACTTATAAAAGTAAAAATTTACAAACGTCACTTTTTATATAAAAAAAATATAAAAAAGATGAAAGGAAAAATATTAAATTTTGTAAACTAATAATGAATAAAAAGCAAGTTTGAAAAACTATGTAAACTAAACGTGGGTTATAAAGTGGATAAAAAATGCCATTATATTTAAAATATTTACTAGATTGCCACTGACAATTAATTAAAAGACTGACATTAAATGTGATCTATAATGATCAATCCAATGGTCCATAATGGTTCTTATCGTTTTTATTTTAAGCATGGTCACCACAATAACGTTCCCCTATATATATATATATATATATATATATATATATATATATATATATATATATATATATATATATATATATATATATATATATATATATATATATATATATATATATATATATATATATATATATATATATATATATATATATATATATATATATATATATATATATATATATATATATATATATATATATATATATATATATATATATATATATATATATATATATATATATATATATATATATATATATATATATATATATATATATATATATATATATATATATATATGGCTCGGGCAATTTAAAATGATAACATGGCAAAACAATGAAAAGGTTTTTTGATTTGAAAACTGAGGAAACAGATGGCATAACAAACGGGGAATCCTAATAATGCATAGAAGAGATGTCCTTAATGAAGGACGGAATATCCGTACCTTATGTCCAGTAATCGGTGAAAGATGAAATGGCGGAAAGTCCTACTATGACTTCACGTAAGCTACATAGTAAAGGTCGTGTATCAGTTGCTTCTTCATTTATAATTTACTTGTTCATATCTTAAATTACTTGTTCATGGTTTATCGTGTCTTTCCTTTAATGTTTTACGTTCGTGTGTCCTTGATTAATATATTTCATGATTCTTGTGTTATTATACTGAATAATTTCATTATCAGTAACTTTTCAAAAATAGCAGGTTTCTATAAATAGTAACTTTCCATAAATAGTAAGTTTCCAAAAATAGTAAGTTTCCATAATTAGTAAGTTTCCAAAAAATAGTAAGTTTCCATAATTAGTAAGTTTCCAAAAATAGTAAGTTTCCATAATTAGTAAAAAGCTCGTCTAATATACATAAGTAATACATCTTGTTCACCGAATATGCTAGTTTTATAAGTCATGATTTAATATGTATATTAAATGAGCCAATTCCTATAAGTCATGGTTAATTATAATTGTTATATTAATAAGTCATTTTAATACATAACTTTCATATATCATAGTTTATCAATAATTATTAATTAATAATATATCATGTTTTATACTTTAATTATTAATTAATAATTCATGAATTATAACTGATTATAATTAATAATATGTCCATTTGAATAAATCGTATTTTTAATAAGTCATTCAAATTAAACCGTGATTATTAATACAATTTATATAATAAGTTAACTTTTATAAGCCCAAGGTAAATAAGCCGAAACAATAAAACCAAACACTCCCCTTTCGTCCCTTGGTTTACCCGAGACCCAAAACAAAAGCACACCGAGACCTAAAAGGTCTCAGTTGCACGAATCACAAACACCACCACCGCAGCCCTTGCTGCGGCTGCTAGTCATTTTGTTCCCACGGCTTGCCGCCGCTAGAAGGGAAGTTCCCACCGTCCGCAGCACAAACCCACCGAGACCCCTTGGTCTTGGTTGCCACCGCTTGAACAAAAACCCCACTGCACCCCTTAGGGGGTTGCGGCTGCTAAAAGGAACCAAACACCGAGCCTTTAAGGCCGGCGACTGTTGGCCCAAAATCCCACCGAGAGCACCCCAAGAGGGCTTCTCGGTTCTCGTGCAACCAAAACCAAACCAAACCCGATTCTAATTCATGTTTTGATTATAACAACATGTTTGCCTTCCTTTTCTTAATTTAATTCATAAATAATAAATGAAATGATAAGAAAGATAAAGGTTTTGATGTTACCGAATTATATGGATCAAGAATGAAGAACACGAACACTACTCCAATAATCAAAGATCAACAATGTTTTTCCTCCCCCTTTTACTTTTTCTTGTCGGCGGCCACACCAACACCAAACCCTACGTTTTTATAATATTTTTCTTGTTTTGTTAAAATGAAAGAAAGGAAAACGGTTTTGCTAGTTAAGTTGTTAGCAGGTCGGGCTTGGGCCCTTTTCTTTCTTTAAAACCCGACGGCCAAACACCCCTTTATTTATGTTTCGTGTTTTTCTTGAATTCCCGTGGGTTGTATTTTCGTACTTTAAGTTCGTGTTAAATTTTGTCATGGATTATCAAATATACTTAAATACTTGTCGTTATTCATTTAATATACGTAATACTTATCGTGCATTAATTATATATAAAGTTTTAATCAATTGGTATTTTCATGTATTTTCATGCGGGTTTTACAACTCTTCCCCTCTAAAAAGAATAATTAATCCTCGAATTAGAAATACGATAAGACTGAAAAGAATATACGGATCATGGGAGAAAATGAGGATAAGAAGTTTGGATCGACTCCTCCGTTTCTCAAATGGCTTCCCGCTCGGGATGGTTCCTCCAAAGGATCTTGACGAAAGGGATCGTCTTGTTCCTCATGACCCGATCCTGATGATCTAGAATAGATTCTGGTTCCTCAACATAGGATAGATCCTCATGAATCTGATCGAGAGGATACGTGACAACGTACAAATGATGATAATTGTAACCTCTAAGTAGGGACACGTGGAACACGTTGTGAACGTGTGATAGCTGAGGAGGTAACGCCAAACGATAAGAAACCTCACCGACACGATCGAGGATCTCAAAGGGTCCAATGAAACCAAGACTCAGCTTGCCATTGAGACCAAAACGTCTGACTCCACGTGTAGGTGATACTTTCAAGAACACATGGTCACCGGGCTGGAATTCTAGTGATCTATGATGTTTGTCAGTATAACTCTTCTGATGAGCGCGAGCTTCCTTAAGCTTATCTTTAGCAATGACGACCTTCTCGTTGGTCACCTCAATCATCTCTGGACCCTCAATGATACGTTCACCAACCTGATCCAAGCAGATCGGAGCACGACATTTCCTGCCATACAACATTTTGAAGGGAGCACACTTAATACTGGCATGCCAACTATTGTTGTAAGTGAACTCAACCAAACATATGTAATCATCCCAATTCTCTAACCACTCTAACGCACAAGAGCGTAACATGTATTCTAAAGTATGAATCGTACGCCCGGATTGACCTCCATCTGAGGATGGAAAACTGTGCTAAGCTTGAGCCTGTTTCCCCAAGCTTTCTAAAAACCTTTCCAGAAACGAGACGTGAAACGTGGATCTCTATCTGATATGATGTCTGACGGAGTACCGTATAATCGCACGATCTCCTGCTGAAAAATTTCTGTTAACCTGCTGACTGAGTAATCCTTACGGATAGGAAGAAAATGAGCAGACTTGGTCAAACGATCAACAACAACCCAGATAGCATCATGCCTCTTCTGAGTCTGTGGTAATCCGGTAACAAAGTCCATGAAGATCTTCTCCCACTTCCATTCAAGAATTTTTAATGGCTGTAGTAATCCACTAGCACGCTGATGTTCGATCTTAACCTGCTGGCAGATCCGACACTTAGATACAAACACAGTTACATCTTGTTTCATACCGCTTCACAAAAAATGTTGCTTAAGATCATGATACATTTTTGTAGAACCCGGATGAATAGAAAAAGGAGAACTATGAGCCTCAGTCAGTAAAATTTTTCTTAACACAGGATCTGATGGAACACACAACCTAGTACCCTGCCATACGATGTCGTCGTCATCGACGCGGAACTCAGTCTGCTGATCAATATTATGAACAATTGCCCATATCTCGTCGTCATCCTTCTGAGCTGCCTTAATCCGAGAAACCAAATCTTGCTCAACCCTCATGCTAGCCCAGAAACTATTCTGCCCACGTACAAAAAGCTCAATCTCTAGGCGCTCCATATCACGAATAATTTCCTCCTCTACCTTGATGCCAGCTATCATGCCCGATTTTCTGCTTAAAGCATCAACCACCACATTGGCTTTACCTGGATGGTGCTGGATGTTGGTGTCATTATCCATTAATAATTCCAACCAACGTCTCTGCCTCATGTTTAACTCTCACTGAGTGAAGATGTATTTGAGGCTCTTATGGTCGGTGAATATGTCACACGACTCTCCATAATATAGTGCCTCCAAATCTTGAGTGCGAATACAACTGCTGCTAACTCCAGATCATGAGTAGGATAATTCACTTTGTAAGGCTTTAGCTGCCGTGACGCATAGGCAATTACCTTCCCGTGCTGCATGAGTACACAACCAAGACCTTTTCCTGAAGCATCACTGTAAATCTAAAATCCACCTGTAATAGATGGGAGAGTAAGAATACGTGCAGACACCAAACGCTGCTTAAGTTCTTCAAAGCTCTTCACTCGCTCATCATTACAGACAAATTTCTCACCCTTACTCATCAGCTTAGTCAAAGGTAAGGGCAACCATGAGAAATTTTCCACAAACGTGCGGTAGTAGCCAGCTAATCCCAGAAAACTCCATACTTCAGTCGTAGACGTCGGTCTTGGCCATTTTATGATAGCCTCAACCTTCGCAGGATCCATGGTAATACCTTATGCTGAAACAGTGTGGCCCAGAAATGCCACCTTACTTAACCAGAATTCGCACTTGGAAAATTTTGCATACATTTTCTCTTGTCGCAGAATTTGTAGTACCGTGCGAAGATGATCCTCGTGCTCTTCTTTAGACTTTGAGAAGATCAGAATGTCATCGATGAACACAATGAGGAATTTGTCCAAGAACTCATGGAAAACTCGATTCATTAAGTCCATGAATACTGCTAGAGCATTCGTGAGGCCAAAAGGTATAACCACGAACTCATAGTGACCATAACGTGTGCGAAAAGCAGTCTTAGAAATATCCTGCTCCTTCACTCGCAACAGATGGTAGCCTGATCGTAGATCAATCTTAGAAAAGTACTTAGCACCCTGCAGTTGATCAAACAAATCATCGATACGTGGAAGGGGATAACGATTTCGGATTGTGATCTTGTTCAGCTCGCGGTAGTCGATTCATAACCTCATGCTACCGTCCATCTTCTTGATAAACAAAACCGTTGCACCCCATGGTGATACACTCGGTGAATAAAACCCCGTTCCAACAACTCTTGCAGATGATCCTTCAACTCCTTTAACTCTATGGGAGCCATGCAATAAGGAGCTTTGGAGACATGTTCAGCTCCTGGAACAAGCTCAATGCCAAACTCCACCTCGCGGATCGGAGGTATACCTGGAAGTTCTTCTAGAAATACATTTGGAAATTCTGAAACAATCGGCTGATCATGGATGGAAGGAACTTCCGAAGTAGTGTCATGAATGGTAGCTAGGAAACCTTCGCAACCATGGGCTAATAAAGCACGTGCTTGCTAAGCAGAAATAATTTGCACAGATTTTCCTGGTAGGAAACCACTATGAATGTATTCAGGAGCATGAACATCGCCGAATATGACCCGATATGAATGGCAATCAATCGTAGCACGGTGTGCTGCTAACCATTCCATACCAAAAATCATATCGAATTCGCACATGTCCAAGGGAAGTGCGTTAACAGGACAAATCTTATCGTGAAACTGTAAGGGAAGATCTCTATATATACGGTAATACGAATAGAGTTCTTCATAGGTGTGGATATACATAATACGTCATCAAGTAGTGTAGGTGTCATATCAATGCGGGAAGCAAACATAGTAGATATTACTGAATGGGTCGCACCCGTATCAAACAAAATGCAAGCAACATTCCAAACATAAATAGTATGCCAGTAATGGTAACTGGAGTCCTGGTGGCCTGGTCCCGTGTAGTGGCAAATACACGGCCGGATGCAACTAGCTTTTGAGGAGCATGTCCAGATGTGCCAACAGTATTCCCTTTCTTACAGTCCTTCATAAGGTGACCAACCTGTCCACACTTGAAGCAGACACCAGTAGCACGACGACACGATCCAGGGTGCCTTCGTCCATACGTGGTGCAAATGGGATGGGTACACCCCCTAGAGGGTACCCTGGATAGCTGAGAGCATGGTTCAGAAGATATGCGTGAGACATGGTTATTGAGACATAAACATGACTACATTGAAAATTTAGGTTATAATACCAGAATGAGTTGATCGGTTGGGCTGTTGACCCTTGTAGTCCTGGTCACGTCCGTTACCGGAGTTCCTGTTATCATGCTGTAATGTTAGAATTTGTTTCACACGGTAGTTTAACATTTAAAAGTTTAATTAGTGACCTGTTGCTGTGGTTGCTAGAGTAGTTGGCATTGCTACGGTAGTTTTCACCACCGCCACGCCTATCAGATCCTTGACAGTCATTGTTCTGACTGTGGTTCTTGTAGCTACTCTACTGAGTGGCCGGCTGGTACCGATCTCCACACTTCTGCCTGAAAGATAAAGTTGAATGGGGCATGATATATAATTGAAAAGTGCAGATACGAATGAGATGGTAACGTTTGATGGATGAAGTATACCTCTTGTCAGGTCGCTCCAACTCCTCAAACTCGTCTCTTTCCTAAAGGATCTCCAAGATGCGAGCAACATCGGCAACTTGGGAAACATCAGTAAATGTAGCGCACATTAGATGGTCCAACGTCGACTTGTGAAGACCCCAACAGAAATTCTTAGCTTGTTCCTCTGCAGAATTAGCAGCCTGTCCAAGGAAACCAGCCAACCGGAGAAAGCGCTGCATAAACTCAGTACTGGTCTCACCTATCCTCTGGCGTGCGGAGTGGTAATCCCTCTTGAGGCGCTCCTGTTTAGCTCGAGGAAATAACTGCAGGTAGAACAACTCCTTGAATTGTGTCCAAGTCACCGTGAGAAGCCATGTATCTCCTCCTCTGGCCTTTTTGTAGGCCTTCCACCACGCTAAAGCATCTCCCTCAAACTTGTAGACTGCCAACCTCGCCTTATAGATCTCATCACAACCCATAGTGTCGAATATTTTCTCCACATGAGATATCCTGTTCTCTGCGTCTGAGGGAAATGCTGCCCTCTCGAATGAACGAGGCTATTTCTTGTTGAAGCATTCCATCCATGTGTGAATTGTGACTGGTGGAGGATGTTGAGGATTTCCACCTGAAGCATGAGATGGTCCAGCTTGAAACTCTGCACGAATCTCATTGCGGATTTGAGGAGCATAGTCTATAAAGCTGCCTGAACAGCTGCAACAGGTTCAGCATCTGTATGTGTATTAACCATCAGACAATATCAAAGGAGGTATGTGACAATCCGTCAATTTCAGGTCGTTATTTTAATCTCGACTATTACGTATTACGTGTTTACTTTAATGAGAATTTTAAGTTATCGACTAACCGATAAGGTTATGGATTAAAATTTAACGTAAGAATGTCGTTTAGATGAAAACCGACAAGGAATACATTAGGTATCAATATTACATTCTCAAAATATCATAAGAATGATTTTATTGTATTTATTTTTATTTCTCGTGTTTTAGGTTTTAACGAATGACGAGAACTATTAGTGATCGCGATACCGACGGATGCCCAAAAATTTATGTTTTATTATCGATTGTCTCGATATTTAATATTTTCGACATTTTCGATTTAATTACGTTTTAAGTCGTGTCGAAGCTATATTATTATATTTATGAAGCGTTTTAGCTTTTGAAAAGTATTTTTACGAAACCCGAGTCCCGTAAATATTTTCAAATTTGACTAATAGGCATTTTCTACCCTTTAAATTACTTAATTGCTTATTAGTACACAAGAATAAAAGTTTGACAAAAACTACCCTTAACACCTACCACTAAATAAGACATTTTCTTACCAAAAACACATAGTAAACACTTGAATAAAAATCAAACTCTTCTCCCCTTCTTTCTTTCTTTCAACCGTGAGCCAAAACACCCCCATAAACATCAAAAATCTCGATTTCTAGCTTGAATCTCCTAAAACTAAAACAAGTCTCACTCTTATAATCAAAAGGTGATCATGTTGATACCATTTTTTCTTATATGCAATGAGTTTTAAATTTTGATAAAAACAAGAATTGTTGAAAGTATTTCTTATAATCATGCATGTTATAATTTTGTAAAGATCATGTTATTTTGATAATAAAAGTTTGATTTTTAATTTGAGTTTTGTTTTTATGAATTATACAAGTATTAGGAATGATAGAGGATGATATTAGGGGATTAGGAATGATAGAAAAGTGGTTAGAATGGTTTGAAAAATTGATTTTGTATGAGTTTTAGATAGGTGATTTTGGGCAGTGATTTTAAGGCGGATTTTGGATGTCTTATATTTGAATATTTGTTAAACTAATGGGATGGTGTTGTAGAGAATTTCGTTAGCTTCGATTTGATATAAAGTAGAGCTTCTAACTCCAAACGAGCGTGAAGTTACAATAGTTTGATTATTCGTGTACCGGGAAAGGATTATCGACACAACTCGAAGTTGTTGTCGATATTTGGATCGAATCTCGGGGACTATAGAATGAGTTTTAAAAAGTATCAATAGCTGTTTTACATCTTTAAACCTCAGGTTGTGAGTCTATTTTCAAACCGAGTGTCGGTTTTGTACACTGAGGTGTTTAGAGTAATCAAAATGGTTTTACGTGTCGAAGGCGTAAAACTGTCCGGTTTTTATAACTCAAAGATGTGTCGGGCAGAAGGCCTTAGGAGTAATATTTTTGGATAAATTTGAACTGAGTCTTAATCAGGTAATGTGTGAGTTTTTCACCAAGTTTCGTCGAAATCGGACAAGTCTAGATAGGGTAGATTGGTGTGTACATTTGGAGTGTACATGCTGATTTGTATTTTGGACACGTAGTTCATAGTTACTGGTCCGAGTGAAGTAAAGTGATAGTTTGACTTGTGTTGACTTGGCGTCTTATGACAGGTCAATGTCACGAGTGCAAGTATTTAAACGTATAGTGTTGGATAAATGGGATAGTATGGATTCACTTGTATTGTGATTCTTTCGGGTTTGTCATGATTTTGTAACTTGAGTTTTATGTTACTATGTATGTTTTATACTTGATGTGACAACCGTGGTTTTGAGGTTCGTCACTTAGTTTTATTTTGTGAAAGTTACGTGTATTTACGTGTTTATGTGCTAATTGGCGTGTATAAGTTGTGGTTTGGATATCGTTTCGGGTACGGGGTACCTTGTGAGTGAAACGATGTGTGATGATTTCATGTTCATGAGCTCACAATGTAGTGACTATGAAATGAGATGGTGTAGTTTAGTGGTTTTACGTATAAGTATATGTATTATAGAAAATAGTATTTTTACGGTTTAGGGTTTTGCATTTAGGGGTCTCGGAAGAGGTATTTAGTCACGGGAATAATTTACGGGATGGTTTTAAATCATTTAGGACTTAGTTATATAGTTTATATTATATTCTAAGAGTTTTTATAAAACTGTATATTTTTACGTCTTTTACGGTATACGCGTAAATTTGACTATTTTTGCGGTTTTGAGGTTTCGGAGGCTATAGGAGCTGAAATAAATTAAGGGAATTTAAGGTAATAATAATTAATAGTTAATTTACATTAATATAATTGAAAAAGTCGGCCATAGGGTATTGGACTTGGTTTTGGGCCGAATTTTGCTTAAGGAATGGAAGGGGCCCAGTTTGAGTACTATTAGGCCTCCTGGTTAGTTTTAATTACCCATACTAATCCCTTTAGCCCCAAAAACGATTTTTCCTTCTCCCAAACTTAATATCAATCATGATTAACAATGATTGATCAAGAAAACCCAATTATTCAGTTATGGTTTAAGGTATGCACTAAAACTATGCTTAATTAACGTTTAATTTACGTATGTAACCTAATATGATGGATTAGGGTTTGACATTCATAATTTTTTATTAGGTTTTGTTAATAATCTATAATTAATGATGTAATTAATGGTTTTTTATCATTGGAAATCGTTTTTAGGTTTTAATTAGGGTTTATGTATGATTAATTAGATTAATTATGAGAAAATAGTTTTAAAAACTGGGCAGAATTTTAGGTCACTTGTTTTCATCATATCTAGAGTTATACACACTTTTGAGTTGCAATCAAAATACCTATAGAAAGCTAATTGAGTTGGATTTCAAATACAAGAAAGGAGAACTAAATTGGAGGTCTGAAAGTGGGTCAAAAACAGGTTACAACAGTCGGAGGTCAAAACAGTTTTGAAATCAATCGGGTTTAAATTAATGTTTTAAGATGGTTAGGGTACTTAGGAGTATAATTGAACCTTCAAACTAACATGAGACTTAGATTATATATTAAATAAAAGATCTGGAGGAGGGCTAAACAAATGGGTTAGGATAAGACCCTCTAATCATAACAAACTTTTCATATGTTCAAAATCAGTAAATTCTGGATAGGTAAAAGTATATATATATATATAGATTTACGTTCATGTGGTGAACACTCTTAAAATACGTTATAATAGACACCAATTAGAATAAACCATGTGGCACTTAAGCATAATAAATGAAAATTGAACAGTTAAAAAAATTTATTAACTTTAAATATATTTATTAAAACAAAAGGGTATTTTAGGTATTTAACAACCAACTCTCTTAACCTAATTTACATTCTTTTTTTCCACTTTGCCGTCACATACCCCTCTACCCTCCTTTCTTTCTTCCATTCTAAAAGAAAACGTCATCATTGCCTTTGAAGCAAAACTATTGTATTCATTTGTTTCATATGAAATCCAATTTGCTCATAATGATCTACCCGATGTTGGACGACTTTTTGATGTAACAAGTAAGTAATAGATCGAAAAGTAACATAAGATTGAGACGCGAAACCCGAAATGTATCGAAAGTTAACAGATCCGCATGGATGAATTTTTGATGAAATATATTAATATAGTAGTTTTTTCGTAGTGTGTTACCTTGTATTTTGGATTCGATTTCGTTTCTTCGGGTTCAAACTCTTGTCATTTTGTTTCAGTATATTTTTACTTTTTGTATCATCACCTTTTACATATAATAATGTGTTTTTTAATTCATGTATCAATTGCTAGTTTTTAGTTAATGTATCAGATGATCTATAATTAAATCTAATATATTTTTTTTCGTTTCTATTAGTGTATCAATGGGGGTTATGTTGAAGATCATTAGATCAGTTGAATTCAAAAGGAATTATTCTTGGTATTTTTCTTCGTTTGTTACCTATCAATAGGTTTTCGTTTGACTTCGATCTAATTAGTTGGTTTATCAGTGTATAATTTACAAAATTATTTAAGGTTCTTTAAGATTTGTGCATTGTTTTATTCTACGCCGAAAACGGTTTCCTTAATGATTTCTTAATACAGTCTACCACTCACATAGCCTACCCCGAAAATGTTTTATGCCGTCGTTCAATTACATGCACCACATTTTCTTGATGGTCTTTTAGTGATGCATCAATTTTATTGATGTATCAATACTTCATTTGCTAAGATTTTTTTATCAAGCTTATTGATTTAATGATATTTCATTCATCATTCAACTTGTAGCAGTTTTTGTAATAAGAATTTTAGTGATGTACCATTTAGTGTTAGGTGTCCTTATCTCAGTTCTTGTGTATTATAATACTCTAGTAATTCATAATTTAATTGTGGGATATGTGCCAACAGATATGTGTCAATAATAGTATAAGTTAATAAAAAAATTTACATCACTATAGAAGTGTAAATGTGTCACAAAAGTATCATGAAATGTAATTAATGATTTAATGGCTTCTTGAATGGCATATTAATGAAACTTTACAAAGAAGTCCATCAAAGACGTACAGTATTATAAAGAAACGAAAATATGATAACCAGTTTTGTAAAACTGATACATAATGTCCTTTCTTTTTCGTTTAATTACAATCATGCCACCTATTTAATTAAATTTGATTTTGATCTAGTATACTTGATCCATTGGTCCATAAATGTACTTATTATAACTTACTTTAACACTGTACACCACAATAACACTTCCTTATATATATATATATATATATATATATATATATATATATATATATATATATATATATATATATATATATATATATATATATATATATATGGAGGCCTTAACAGTAGCTTTAAGGTTGCGGCAAAATGGGAGAGTTAGCTAACACATGTAAGGGCATAGGGTTTCTTTTACAGGGCATGTTATTTTGGTTGTTCGACCAATAGTTTGAAGTATGAAAAACGAGACTATTTTGGGTTAAATGTTAACGAGACGAGTTATGAACTAAACTAAGTTAAGGGCTTTATATAGGGATGTAATGAGATTCATAAGGCATATAAATGGGGTTAAGTTGTAGGAGAAGGTTAGATATCCATCATAGATTGATGAGTCATTTTGGTATGTGGTTCATGTCTTGATTGTATACGTTTGTGTGTTTAGATTTGTGCTAGAGCGCGAGTACTTAAAGAAGCTTGTTCAGGTGAGTTTCATAGTCCCATATCCTTTAATGATTTTGACTTCCAGATGGGATGGAAAAGACACTGTATGGTTTTGTAACTAATGTTGTGAATGTTTTTATGGTTTGAGATGGACTTGTGTGTACACTTATGTGATTAACTGCTATGTGATTCTTGATTGTGTTTATGATTTGGATCGGGGGGACCCGTACCGTCTCAGTTATTGTGGTTTGACTTGGTACCAAGGGGATGTTGACAAGGCGGGGCCTTGGGATTGGTTCATAGGTGTATGGGCGCCTATGGGACCATGGTGATTGGTAAGGCTTGGAGCCTTGGAATTGTGGTTATTGGTAAGGCTTGAAGCCTTGGATTTATGGTGATTCGTTAATCTTGAATGCTAGTTGTTAATACATAATTGTAGCACATTGTCCATATGTTCTTTTGTTAATGGTTGTTATTCACAGCTTATAACTGATTTGGCGTTGGATTCTAAACCTATGACTCTCACCAACTTTATGTTGACGTGTTTTAGTGTCTCTTTCAGGTGAGAATGTGGTTAAGCGTGAGAATAGGAGTGGCTAGCTGGAAGGCTTAGGATTGCATTTGGAGGAACCCCCTTTCCTCTTAGTCTTTATTTATGTTTGAATAAGTGATACTTTGTAGACACCTATATGTTTATTATTTGTTAATTGTATGTCTTTGGTAAGAGGTAGATCTGTTACCTACTTACCTAGACGCCTGCATTGTTTGAGATATCTTCATGACATTGTATCACCATTTATAATATTTCCATTTCATTTAGTTATCTCTATAGACACGCTATTGTTGTGATGATATCCATACGTCGCGGCCCATATTCCGCCATGGTGGGGTGTGACACTTGAGTCGTTTATTAACGAGCACGCCTTTTTTGGTAGGTTGCGGTTTTCGTGTTTAACGGGCATCACTTATCATCGGCGATCGTTATCTCTACTTCGACCACTCAAGGTGAGTCTATAGCCTCACTTTTAAAATCCTTTAATTGTTTTAGAAATCTGCGAGGGGGATAACCTGCTTGTTTTACTAAAAATAAAAAGTACAACTATAAGTTGCGGTAAACCTATTAATAGGTGCAACAAGAAGTTGTGGAAGCTCTGTTTACTTGAAAAGTATTTATTGAAAATGAAGGGTACAACTATAAGTTGTGGTAAACCCATGTTTGTTTTAAAATAGAACACAAGGGACCCGATTGTATACTTACATGAAAGTTATTATATAAGTTAGTTTTAGCCTTAAAAGACCAATGGAATCGTGAATTGTTAATCGAAGGAACGCTAATACTATGGATATATCTATCGAGGTGACGCCTAGTCCGGTCGCGACTAGCTATCGCGTGGTGTTGTGACACACTAGTAATGAACATCGGATGCATTGTATAAGAGAAATATACGCACTTGGCTATGTGTGTTGGCTAAAATAATATATGTTAACGTTCAATGTCACGAGGCTTATGTAATAACACCGATAGTTATGTCTGTACAACATAATTGTCTTTCAATAAATTATTAACCATGGAAGGTTATTCAAAATACTTGTGTTCGATTTATATACTTTAAACTCTATAGATTCACTTAGCAATTTTGTTGACTTTTTAGCATGTTTTACCTCAGGTCCATAGGGAAGGCACTCGAGGAAGGTGGTTTCGTGAAGCTTGCTTATTTGAAATGACTTTGGCCCACTTTTCTAAAACATATCCATTCAAAGAAATTTTATCATTTATTGTATTTTGTAAACTTCAAATTATTTGGGACCATGTGTAAAGTTTTACCGTCGAATGAATGAATGGATGTTTTTATCAAAATGACTCATTTTGAGCCGTTTTCTATGATTATGAGCTTGAATCATGTAAGTAACACCCAAGGACCCTTCCGCTGCTATGACCGAAATTGGGGGTGTTACAGATTGGCATCAGAGCTCAAGTTATAGAGAACGAAAAGATTTTCCAAAAATGAATTTTTGAAATCTTTTAACTATAACAGTTGCAAGTGAAACCTCCGAGTTGCCAATGGACGAGAATAATAGTATTTATATATATAAGGGATTATATATATATATGTTGTAATCTTTATCGATTATTTGTACTTGTGAATTACAAGGTATGTTTTCATTTATTTAATTATAAATGATAATTGTATACTTGTACGAGATTTATACGACATAGATTGTCAAGAAACCACTCTAGACATTTTAATGCTAGCGCTAAATTTATTCCTAAAATCAATCCTGTTATTCTCAAGACTCACTAAGTTGTTGATATACATAATCCCAACAAAATGATTAATATTCTCGATGATATTCTTTGGTTACAAGGATTTTGATTTCCTTGGTTCTTATTCTTGATTTATCAATCCGTTCATTTCGTTTAGCAAATTTAATCTGCATTTTTATTAATCTCCGACATTTTACTATTTTGCTAGAAGCAAGTTTGTCTAAGATGGTACTGTTGGTTGTTAGGAATTGAGATTGATTGGTATGGTATCCACATGCCAACCAGGATTCCATGTTATATCACTGATCATTTTTTGTTAAATCAGTTTCTCATTTGTTTCAATCCTTATCTACTACGTTGAGCTGGCGATGCTTAAATAAGGTGATTTATAATCGTATTGTTGAAATGAATTGGCCATTTATTTGAACAAAGAAATTATAAATTGTTGAACTATAAATTTTTAAATCTTATTTAGATGGATTTGATCAATCCATGGAAATAATGATTTATAAACGTGTAGGCTTAAGCATATAGCATCCGCGCATTTAAACTCTTATTGACTTATAATTCGTTTGCTTGACTCATTCTTTGATTTTGTTCCCCTAATTATTTGATCGTGGGATGGTTGTATTGGGGCTGTTCCGAAACCGCCAATTGAGGAGGATACCAAGCGTTGTATAAAGACACTGAAGAAATCTTCTTCTAGTGGGACCGAAGAGCCTTCATAGCCACATGAATCACCTTGTAACTCTTAGTGGATTAGTTTGTCAATTTTAGTATTTTCCCATAAATCACTAACTAAACTGTGACAACAGTTAGTAGGACTGGTCTTTTAAGTTGTATAGCATTAGACAATGATAATCTATAATGCTTGACAATACAACTTGTACTAGTTTGTGATCAATGGAATGACTATCTCTTGTATTATCTTTCTTTGCTTTTCTCTTATAAATTCCTATGGTATCACACAACCATTGAATGAATACTCATTATGATTTGATTTGCGTTGCACAAGAATCATGCAGTCAACGAAAGTTATGACTGAAGCACGAATGCGTCAAGTTATTAGTGAATAAGTTGTTGTATCTTTAACTGAATTCATGGCCAACATGAATGATGGATCTGGAACTGGAGCTGAAGCTACAACTGGTGAAACTGGAATCGGTGGAGCTGAAGCTGGAGCCAATAATGTTCGTGGTGTAGATGGAACAAATGTGCCCAAAAGTAGAGGCTATGACTACACTTCATTCATGAAGTTCAAACCGTAGACTCTTTAGTGGGCTAAGATGATGGAGGACTGCGTCAGTTGTTGAAAAGATGGCGTCAGTCTTTCAAGTCAGTGACCCTAATCAGGAGGATAAGGTGTAGTTTGAAATCGCTACTCTCCAAGTTCGTGCATTAATTTGGTGGAATGGCAGACTTGCTTCCATATGTATCGTTACTTATGGGACACCATGGACTAAGGTGAGGAAGCGGTTGACTGAGGAGTTTGTCCTTGATGTATTTCCAAGGTATGGAGCAAGTGTTGTACAACCTGAAACTGAATGGAACTAACATTGGTAGATATACCAAGTGTTTCCACGAGTTGACTCATTTAGGTCCAATAATGGTGGAACTCGAACCGTCAAGGTCAAGCAATATATTCACGACTGACCAGAATATACATGGTGATGTGAGTTCTTCTAAGCCATTCACTATTTGTGAAGCTATCTGCGTGGCTTATTAGCTCATGGGACACAAAATTCAAGACACGGCTGATGAGGTTACTGACGGGGAAAATAATTCCAATTTGGAAAATCATTTCATGCGTTAGAGCTCGTAAGTATATCGAAAAAGGGTTGCGAGTTATTCCTAGCCCAAGTATCGGAGAAGAAATCGTAAGAGAAGTAAGTACGAATACTCTAGCTATTAGTGACTATCCTGAAGTATTTCTGGAAGATTTGCCAGAGCTTCAGCCTCCAAGGCAAATAGAATTCCTAATTGATCTAATTCATGGTGTTGCAACTGTGTCACGTGCGCCATATCAATTAGCACCATCCGAGTTGAAGGAATCATTTGTGCAGTTGCAAGAACTATCTGATAGAGGTTTTATTCGACCGAGCTCGTCACTTTAGGGAGCTCCTGTTTTATTCTTTAAGAAAAAGAATGATTCGTTCCGTATGTGTACCGATTACCGACAGCTGAATAAGCTAACAATTGAGAATCGTTACCCGCTTCCAAGAATTGATGATCTATTTGATCAACTTCAAGGTTATCGTGATTTCTCCAAGATTGATCTTCGTTTTGGTTACCATCAACTTTGCATACGCGAGGAAGATATTCCTATTACGACGTTTAAAACTCGTGATGGTCATTATGAGTTTCGTGTTATGCCTTTTGGTTTGACTAATACACTTGATGTATTCATTGACTTAATGAATCGTATGTGTAAGCCGTATCTTGATAAATTCGTGACCGTTTTCTTTGATGATATTCTAATATGCTCTAAGAGAAATAAAAAGCATGTCGAACACTTAAGGATTATCTTGAACTTGTTAAAGAACGAAAACTGTACACGAAATTTTCAAAGTGTGATATTTGGCATAGTTCTATGCAATTTCTCTGACATGTGATTGATAAAAGTGGGGTACATGTCGATCTTGCGAAGCCATCGAAAATTTGAATGCTCCAACTACTCCAATTGAAGTACAACAATTTCTAGGTTTGGATGATTACTACCGAAGGTTTATTGAAGGATTCTCTTTGATATCAAAACCATTAACCAAGCTAACTAAAAAGAATGAACCGTATGTGTGAGGCGATGATGAAGAGAAATCTTTTCAAACCATGAAAGGAAACTCTGTAGCACGCCGACCTTATCGTTAACCGAAAGAAGTAAAGATTTTGTTGTTGATCGTGATACATCTCATAAAGGATTTAGAGCTGTCTGATTTGTGTATGCTTGTAGGAAATCTAGGAAGAATGAGGAAACTGCACAACCCATGACTTGTAATTAGGTGCGGTGATTTTTACTCTTTGTCCATGGAGACATTAATTGTATGGCACTAAATGTACGGTATCCACCGATAGTAAGAGCCTACAATGTATTATAGATTAAAAAAAGAGGTAAATAAGCCTTTAAGTGATTACGATTGTGTTATTCGTTATCATTTGGGAGGTAAGAGCAAATTACAATGGATTCATTGTTAAGCTCTTGAAAACTCAGTCTGAATATGATTCAATTTGTGTCAATGGTGACTGATTGACTCTGCTCATTTCATTCCGATAAATAAATCGATCGCGCTAACTAAGAACCGTTTGTTAACCACTCGTAGTAGACATGGAAGTTACGATGATGTAAAGCGAAAGCCTTTGGAATTCGAGGTAAGTGGGAAAGTTATGCCAAATCCATCACCATGGAAAAGGTGTTATATATGTTAGAAAACGTGGGAAGTTAAGTCCTCGTTATGTTTGGACCATTCGGTATAATATCTAGTGTAGATCCGGTGACCTGAAAACTTAAATTACCTCGAGAGTTACAAGGAATTCACAATACTTTTTCATATGTTGAACCTAAAGAAATTTCTTTCCAAGAAAGATCTTATTTTTCCTTCTTGATGAAGTATGAATCAACGGTAAGTTGCATTTCATCAAAGAACTTGTTGATACTATTGATAAGGAAGTTAGGCAACTCAAGCAAAGTCGTATTCCTATTGTCAAATCTGATGGAACTCAAGACGAGGACCAAAATTCATTTAACTCTTTGATTTCAACGAGCGATCGAGGAAGAACGCAAGTTGATCTTCGGGACGAAGATCCCAATTTGGTGGAGATGATGTGACAATCCGTCAATTTCAGGTCGTCATTTTAATCTCGACTATTACGTATTACGTGTTTACTTTATTGAGAATTTTAAATTATCGACTAACCGATAAGGTTATGGATTAAAACTTAACGTAAGAATGTCGTTTAGATGAAAACCGACAAGGAATACATTAGGTATCAATATTATATTCTCAAAATATCATAAGAATGATTTTATTGTATTTATTTTTATGAATTATACAAGTATTAGTAATGATAGAGGATGATATTAGGGGATTAGGAATGATAGAAAAGTGGTTGGAATGGTTTAAAAATTTGATTTTGTATGAGTTTTAGATAGGTGATTTTGGGCAATGACTTTAAGGCAGATTTTGGATGTCTTATGTTTGAATATTTGTTAAACTACCTGGATAATGTTGTAGATAACTTCGTTAGCTTCGATTTGATATAAAGTAGAGCTTCTAACTCCAAACGAGCGTAAAGTTACAATAGTTTGATTATTCGTGTACCGGGAAAGGAGTATCGACACAACTCGAAGTTGTTGTCGATATTTAGATCGAATCTCGGGGACTATAGAATGAGTTTAAAAAGTATCAACGACTGTTGTAAGTCTTTAAACCTCAGGTTGTGAGTCTATTTTCAAACCCGAGTGTCGGTTTTGTACACGGAGGTGTTTAGAGTAATCAAAATGGTTTTATGTGTCGAAGGCGTAAAACTATCCGGTTTTTATAACTTAAAGATGTGTCGGGCAGAAGGCCTTAGGAGTAATATTCTTGGATGAAATTTGAACTGAGTCTTAATCAGGTTATGTGTGACTTTGTCACCAAGTTTCGTCAAAATCGGACAAGTTTAGATAGGGTAGATTGGTGTGTACATTTGGAGTGTACATGCTGAATTGTATTTTGGACACGTAGTTCAATGCTCGTGTGGCGTGAGTTTGAGTATTCACCATTGGACATGGTGATTTACTCAAGTGTTTAACTCATTATATCAATGACTTAGTTACTGGTCCGAGTGAAGTAAAGTGATAGTTTAACTTGCGTTGACTTGGCGTCTTATGACGGGTCAATATCATGAGTAAAAGTATTTAAACGTATAGTGTTGGATAAATGGGATAGTATGGATTCACTTGCATTGTGATTCTTTCGGGTTTGTCATGATTTTGTAACTTGAGTTTTATGTTATTAAGTATGTTTTATACTTGAGTAATTTATTAACGAGCGCGCCTTATTTGGTAGGTTGCGATTTTCGTGTTTAACGGGCATTACTTATTGTCGGCGATCGTTATCTCTACTTCTACCACTCAAGGTGAGTCTATAGCCTTGCTTTTAAATCCTCTAATTATTTTAGAAACCTGCGAAGGGGGATAACATGCTTGTTTTACTAAAAATAAAGAGTACAACTATAAGTTGTGGTAAACCTATTAATAGGTGCAACTAGAAGTTATGGAAGCTCTATTTACTTGAAAAGTATTTATTAAAAATGAAGGGTACAACTATAAGTTGTGGTAACCCATGTTTGTTTTAAAATATAACACAAGGGACCCGATTGTACACTTAGATGAAAGTTATTACATAAGTTAGTTTTAGCCTTCAAAGACCCATGGAATCGTGAAATGTTAATCGAAGGAACACTAATACTATGGATAGATCTATCGGGGTGACACCCAGTCCGGTCGCGACTAGCTATCGCGTGGTGTTGTGACACACTAGTAATGAAACATCGAATGCATTGTATAAGAGAAATATACGCACTTGGCTATGTGCGTTGGGCTGAAATAATATATGTTAACGTTCAATGTCTCGAGGCTTATGTAATAACACCGATAATTATGTCCGTACATCATAATTGTCTTTCGATAAATTATTAACCATGAAAGGTTATTCAGAATACTCGTGTTCGATTTATATACTTTAAACTCTATAGATTCACTCAACAATTTTGTTGACTTTTTAGCATGTTTTATCTCATGTCCATAGGGAAGGCACTCGAGGAAGGTGGTTTCGTGAAGCTTGCTTATTTAAAATGACTATGGCTCGCTTTTCTAAAACATATCCATTCAAAGAACTTTATCATTTATTGTATTTTGTAAACTTCAAATTATTTGGGACCATGTGTAAAGTTTTACCGTTGAATGAATGAATGGACGTTTTTAT
Source organism: Glebionis coronaria (assembly GCA_025667525.1). NCBI lineage: Eukaryota > Viridiplantae > Streptophyta > Magnoliopsida > Asterales > Asteraceae > Glebionis > Glebionis coronaria. The sequence goes on along the minus strand of CM046881.1, from coordinate 506,995,079 downwards.
CAAAACGACTCGTTTTGAGCCGTTTCCTATGATTATGAGCTTGAATCATGTAAGTAACACCCAAGGACCCCTCCGCTGCTATGGCCGAAATTGGGGGTGTTACAAGGTAAATGATTAATCGGTTAGAGACATGGAAGAAACATAAGAGATACATAAAATAAGTATGACAAATTTTGTAACGAAATATGATAATAACTAGTGTGGATGACTATAGTTCAACCCACACAAGTAAAAATTTCAAGAAACCGAATTAAACATGTGACTAGGTATAGACGAATATGGTTCAACCCATACCAGTCTAAATTCGAAAGAAAAACATGTGACTAAGTATGAACGACTTTGGTTCAATCCATACTAGTCAAAACTCAAAAGAAAACATGAATACATGGAATATAAAAAACGTCAGTTCAGGAAGATCTTGGTGACTACCCACTAGTCACAGGTCAAGTTTTAGAGCTTACATGTCGAAACCTTGGCTCTGATGCCATAATTGTAATGACCCACTTTGACAAGGAGGCCATTATGTCATAATTATGGCGTTTCATCAAAGCATAATAAGGTATAATGTCATAAAACATAAATGACAAAAAAGATAGCCGAAATCAAACATCGGCTTCCAAACATAAGCTCAACATGCATAAAGTAAATGAAGTAGAAAGGACTACACATTTTTCAACCAAGCATAAGTATTTAAAACACAAAAAGGGAAGAAGTCTAAGGTAGCTTTCATCCTATACACGTACTCTCAAGTGCTTAAGTCTGTCCTTAGGTACCTGTCGTATGTGACATGGAAAGAAAATACGGCTGCGTAGTAGCTCAGTGAACGGATATATGACATGATAAGAATAACTAAAGTATGAGTAAAAGATATGAAATGCAAAAGAATATGTGCATGTCCTGGAAAACTTAGAAGATGATTCATAAACAAAAGGATAACTAAAAAGTCTTAAGTTTATACATGCAATATAATTTAAATGCCCACGAGCTTATATAAGTCATAACATATCATCAATGTGCATGAATACATAGAGGGGTGACCTCGTCATGTTATTAGAGGGGTGTCCTCTAAAAATAATAATCTGGGTGGAGGGATCAGCTCCGATGTGATGGGGTGTAGAGAACACACCAAACCAATCACCATGTACGTGTAACCTGAAACTAGGATGCACCCATACGCCCCACAAAAAATAATAATGGCCAACATGTAATGTGGAGGGACGCCACGAGAAATCACTCTCGTCGCAGAAGAGTCATGACACAAGTGCCTCATATGTCATGGTTATGGTACCTCCATAACTAGGTGGTCATGTAAGTCATGGTCATGCATATATATATATATATATATATAGCTCGGGCAATTTAAAATGATAGCATAGTAAAGAATGAAAAGTTTTTATGATTTGAAAACGGGGGAAAACAGATGGCATATCAAAGGGGAATCCTAATCATGCATATAAGAGATGTCCTTAATGAAAGACGGAGTATCCGTACCTTATGTCCAGTAATCGGTGAAAGATGAAATGGCGGAAAGTCCTACTCCGACTTCACGTAAGCTACATTGTAATGGACGTGTATGAGTTGCTTGTTCATTTATAATTCACTTGTTCATAGCTTAAATTACTTGTTCATGGTTTATTGTGTCTTTCCTTTAATGTTTTACGTTCATGTGTCATTGATTAATATATTTCATGATTCTTGTGTTATTATACTGGATATTTACTTTATTAGTAACTTTCCAGAAATAGCAGGTTTCTATAAATAGTAACTTTCCATAAACAGTAAGTTTCCAAAAATAGTAGGTTTCCATAATTAGTAAGTTTCTAAAAGAATAGTAAATTTCCATAATTAGTAAGTTTCCAAAAATAGTAAGTTTTCATAATTAGTAAGTTTCCAAAATAGTAAGTTCCCATAATTAGTAATAAGCTCGTCTAATATACATAAGTAATACATCTTGTTCACCGAATATGCTAGTTTTATAAGTCATGATTTAATATGTATATTAAATAAGCCAATTCTTATAAGTCATGGGTAATTATAATTGTTTTAATAATAAGTCATTTTAATACATAACTTTCATATATCATAGTTTATAAATAATTATTAATTAATAATATATCATGCTTTGTACTTTGATTATTAATTAATAATACTTCATAAATTATAATTGATTATAATTAATAATATGCCCATTTGAATAAATCGTATTATTAATAAGTCATTTAAATTAAACCGTGATTATTAATACAATTTATGTAATAAGTTAACTTTTATAAGCCCGAGGTAAATTAGTTGAAACAATAAAACCAAACACTCCCCTTTCGTCTCTTGGTTTACCCGAGCCCCAAAACAAAAGCCTACTGAGACCTAAAGGTCTCGGTTACACGAATCACAAACACCACCGCCGCAGCCCTTGCTGCGGCTACTAGTTTTTTGTTCCCACTGCCTACCCACGGCTTGCCGCTGAAGGGAAGTTCCCATCGTCCGCAGCACAAACCCACTGAGACCCCTTTGTCTCGGTTGCCACAGCTTGAACAAAAACCCCACTGCACCCCTTAGAGGGTTGCGGTTGCTAAAAGGAACCAGCCACCGAGCCTTTAAGGCCGGCTGTTGTTGGCCCAAAATCCAACCGAGAGCACCCCAAGAGGGGTTCTCCATTCTCGTGCAACCAAAACCAAACCAAACCTGATTCTAATTCATTTTTTGATTATAACAACATGTTTGCCTTCATTTTCTTGATTTAATTCATAATTAATAAATTAAATAATAAGAAAGATAAAGGTTTTGATGTTACCGAATTATATGGATCAAGAATGAATAACATGAACACTACTCGAATAATCAAAGATCAACAATGTTTTTATTCCCCCTTTACCTTTTTCTTTCCGGCGGCCACACCAAAACCAAACCCTGGGTTTTTCTAATATTTTTCTTGTTTTGTTAAAATGAAAGAAAGGAAAAAGGTTTTGCTAGTTAAGTTGTTAGCGGGCCGGGCTTGGGCCATTTTCTTTCTTTAAAACCCGACGGCCAAACACCCCTTTATATATGTTTCGTGTTTTTCTTGAATTCCCGTGGGTTGTATTTTCGTACTTTAGGTTCGTGTTAATTCTTGTCATGTATTATTAAATATACTTAAATACTTGTCATTATTCATTTAATATCCGTAATAATTGTCGTGCATTATTTATATATAAAGTTTTAATTAATTGGTATTTTCATGCGGGTTTTACAACTTGATAACATCTCATTTATACATATTTGTAATGATGCATTTTTCCTTGTGTGTTATGTAAAAAAAATAAATTATGTGTTGAATTGATACTAATAAAAGGTATTGTTTGTATTGTAGCTAAGAAAGAAACTGTTGGAAATACGTTTTTACGTATTTAGAAAGGATCGGTCACTCCAATGATATATTCAAGTATTGGGCTCGTGATCCATTATGTAAACATATAGTCCATATAGCCCACATGTAGGGTGGGCTATATATAACCCCTCCTAGCATGTTAGGAGGGGTTGCTCATTTTGTCCATTGACACTTCTCATTTAATCTATCTTTACTTTCTCTCTCTACACATCTTCTCCTCTCCTTTCTCTCTCTAGTTCATATCAAGATCCATCTATCTCTCTCTCTATTTAAATCAATCCAACACTTGTAACAATCTTTAGAAATCATAGACCTACAGAAACCATGAAGGAAAAGAATGAAGAAATAAAGAATAAAGGGGCTAAAGAAGAAATTATGCTGAAAAGGAGCAGAAGTGTGGGGCACAATTAGTAAAGTGCGGCGTACATTCAAAGTACCCCGAATTTGGAGAATAACAAGAAGTGCGGCGCACAAACTAAAAAGTGCGGCGCACATTTACACCTGGTGAAGTGCGGCGCACATTTTACTGCAGTTACATAATTAAGTGCAATTATGCATGGCTATTATGCGGAACCTTTGATATACTTCCAGGGTTTCTAACCTACGAATTTTCAAGTATAAATAGGACCCTTGGCCAGGCATATTCATATCTCATTCCTCACTTTCTCCATTGTTTAGGAGAAACAATAATCAAGGATTTATCCTAATCCTTGATCATAGTCACTAGAGTTAGTAAACCTTAGTTGGTTTATGGTATTGGTGCTGGAACAGGAAACTTAGAAGTGTTGCTAGCCATTTGTAATAAGTTCAAAAACTTATAAATCCTTTGGAAGCAATTATTGAAATAATCTTGTGGTATAATTCTTATTTCAATTATGTCAATCTTTTACTTTGATTTACATATGTTTGAAATGATCTTGTTTAATGTTATTATGGAGTAGTGTGATGTGCACCTGGTTAAGGTTTAATAGCCTTATGATTAGATGTGAATATTAGCTTTGCTGGGGCAAAGTGCGGCACACAATTTGTGTGTCACACTTTTTCCCTGGGTTCTTGAGTATAAGTGTGATTTGGATACTCATGTATTATGTGTTAATATCTAAGACCATTGTTATATGTTGGATTCATCCATGATCATCGACTAGTACTCATGTGAATGGATGAGTTTCATGTCATCTAGTAAATGAATATTGTTAATCACTTTTGTAACGATTAGTGGATTAAAACATATACCAACTCTTGCATAATCTCATATACTAACTTAGTTATCGAAATCAAGCATAAACTTATCTTAATGCTGTTGGTATGACAAAGTCTTTAGCCGGATTCTTGTCATATCAATTAGATGTTGCATGTACGACTAATAGTCGGTATGTTGTCTTACATTGTTTATGTGCTTATATTTCATCCTTGCTACCTATATATCATATGGATATGACCTTAGCCAAATGCATAATACCAATTTTTAAGTATATCTTTAGAACTTGTGAAACTCTAGAGGTAATTGTTTTAATATTGTGATAACAACAATCCCGTGGAACGAACTGGACTTTACCATTAAGCTATGCTATACATGAAAGGGTATACTTGCCCGTGTTTATGTTTCTAGTCATTTGTGTGGTAAAATCTTGAATAAAAATTAAGACTTGCAAACGAACATCAAGCTTTTGGCGCCGCTGCCGGGGATTGATTAGTTATTTATTTTGAAACATTCTGAAATACTTGGTAAAACAAAAATTATAAATCGCCGTACAGATTTCTGGTAATCTGAAAAAATTTTAACGAAAAAGATAAAAAGTGCGTTGCACATTTCCAAAAGTGCGCCACACATTTGATACGAATTTGCAAAATGTTGGGAGAAGCAATCCCAAAACACCACCAAAACCTTTTACTCTTAACACTTACTGCTGAAAACATGAGAATTGCTTTATGTGTGCTTATGTTTTTTGAGCTTATGTGTTTGTTAATATTGCATTTCAAGAAAAACCAAAAATATTTTCTTTCAAAATTTTATTTTCTATTTAATTTACTCTTTGGTAGAATAATTTGCTTTGTTATGTATTATTTGATATTTATCATGATTTGTGGTAATTTTCTGAAATTTTTAACAACTTTAAGATACAAGAAAATGAGGAAACAAGCGGAAATGAAAAAATAGTTATTTCTTGCAAAATACTTGAGAACATCTTACAGAATTTGGTCACTATTTCTTATTTTGACTACTTGTTAAGGAAGTATTATGAAAAAAGTCTTATAACATTGTTTGATTTGTATATAGATCATAGAGTTATGAACAAAAAATTTCTTGCAGAAAGTGCGCTGCACATTTCACAAAGTGTGCCGGCTTTTCTGTATCGGGCAAAAGTGCGCAAAACATCTCAAAAGTGCGCCGCACAACTAGAAAAGCAGTACGCAAAATTTGCTTATAACACAATTAAAAAGAGATTTTCTTCAAAACTAATAAGTTGCCTTAAGACTACAGGATATGAAATGTCAATTGGATTTTATGTACTAATGTTTCTCTTGATGTGTTGTTGTTTTATGATGGATCCAAACACTAGCTTGGGTAGGCTATGCTTGGGAGTGGATGAGCATATTAACCTAAATGATAAGATTGAATCGGATGGAGAATGGACAGGATCTGAATATGGGGACACAGCCGATAGTAGGATTCAAAAGGTCCTAACTTTCTATCGTTTGGAAGACTTGACTCCTAGCGAATAGTACTCAATGCCTTGTCATGTGGAAGGTAAGTTTGCCTATGATGGGAAAGTTGAATTGGAAATGGAGAAGAGTTTTGTTAGCAATGAACTTGTAGTGGAACTTGGCTTAACCTACAAAGCGCATCGTAATGGGGACAAAGAAATAGATAAGAAGCTCATTGTTATGATCAAGGACGAATTGTTTTTCATCGACTTCTTCGTTAATCCGAAAGAAGATGACTGTGAACCGTGTGCAATATTTGGGAGATCTTTCCTAAAGCAAGCCAATGCACAAATTGATATCACTTGTGGCATACTCACCATTACAACAACAATCAGCTCAATCACAACCACCAACCCAGTTACCTACTCAAACCGTACCTGAAAACATTCGTTCTCATCCCATGGTCACGCATGCTCAAGTTGGTACTGTTAAGACAAATCCTTTGTTTAATCTTTCTACATCTCATGTGTCTCATATTCCTAAATCTACTTTTCTTGCTCTTAAAGATCAAAATTGGAAAAATGCTATGATTGATGAATATAATGCGTTAGTTAAAAACAGTACTTGGGTTCTTGTACCGAGACCACCTAATGTCAATATTGTTCGATCTATGTGGTTATTTCGGCACAAATATCTTGCCGATGGGACTTTGAGTCGTTATAAGGCTCGCTTGGTTGCTAATGGGAGTAATCAACAAATTAGGGTTGATTGTGATGAAACATTTAGTCCGGTGGTCAAACCAGCAACTATTCGTACGGTACTCAGTCTTTCTTTATTTCGTCATTGGCCGGTTCATCAGCTTGACGTTAAGAATGCCTTTCTTAATGGTCACTTATCTGAAACTATTTACATGTATCAACCGCCTAGTTTTGTGGATTCTCGATTTCGTGATCATGTTTATCTTTTGCAGCGATCTTTATATGGCCTTAAGCAAGCACCACGAGCTTGGTTTAATTGTTTTGCAGGGTATGCTACACGCATTGGATTTTCTCATAGTCGATGTGATTCTTCATTATTCATTTATAGACATGGTGTTGAGACTGCTTATTTACTGATATATGTTGATGACATTGTGCTTACTGCTTCTTCCACTGGGTTATTTCCTCTCTCCACAAGGAATTTGACATTACAGATTTAGGTGATCTTAATTTCTTCTTGGGGATTTCAGTTCAACGTGATTCTTCTGGAATGTTTCTCTCGCAACGGAAATATGCTCTTGAGCTTCTCGAGCGGGCCCGTATGCGTAATTGCAACCCTTGATGGACTCCGGTTGATACAGAGTCTAAACTTGGTCCCGAGGGTGTACCTATTGTTTATCCCACTTTATATCGCAGTTTAGCAGAAGGTCTTCAGTATCTAACTTTTACCCGTCCTGATTTATCTTATGCTGTTTAACAAATATGTCTTTACATGCATGATCCTCGGGAGCCTCACTTGTCGGCTCTTAAACGGATTTTACGATATGTTCATGGGACTTTAGATTTTGGATTACAGTTTTTTGCATCCTCTAAGTCTACTCTTACTGTGTATTCAGATGCTGACTGGGCTGGTTGCCCCGCTACACGTCGTTCCACATCTGGTTATTGTGTTTTCTTGGGAGATAATCTACTTTCATGGTCATCTAAGCGCCAGCACACACTTTCTCGGTCTAGTGCTGAAGCAGAGTATCGTGGAGCTGCAAATGCAGTTGTTGAAACTGCATGGATTAGTAAGTTACTTCGGGAGTTACATGCACCTTTGTGTTCGACTACTATAGTTTATTGTGACAACGTTAGTTCTATTTAGTTGACTGCTAATCCTGTGCAGCACCAACGTACAAAGCATATCGAGATTGACCTACATTTTGTTCGTGACATGGTTTCTATGGGTCAAGTTCGTGTTCTTCATGTTCCTTCTCGTTATCAGTATGCCGATATTTTTACAAAGGGTCTTCCTTCTTCTTTATTCGAGGAATTTCGCACCCGTTATATTTAGTAATAAGGCTTTAGCCCATTCACATTACTTGGAGGTTACTCTTTTGTAATCTATATATATTGTAATCTTCTTATTGAATAAACAACGATTGAAGCCTAATATAATAATCTCGACTTAGAAAAGTGCATGAAAGCTTGGACTTAGAAGAAATTGACGAGATACTTGATAATCTCGACTTTGATGAATTAACACCTATTGAAAACGAGGGAGTTGATACTCCTAGATTTGTTTGTAATATGGGGAAAGGCAAAAGAAACAAAGGAAACCAACCCGTTCATGCTGATAAATTGAACTATAATGGTGAAGGACCTTCTCTCACCATTAATAAACCCTTAACTAGAGAAGAAATAACAATGGAATAATTAAGGGAAGACGTTGGAGAAAGAGTAATGTTGTTAAACATGAATTGACCAATCATTCAAAAATTAAAATACAGTGATAAGTATAAAATGATTGTCGATGGGGTCTTGCTTGATAAGTTGAAGATTGAAGATGGATTAACCTCGGAATATGAGGATGTAGCAATCCAAATGCTCCGTGAAAACAAAGTAATGAAAGAAAAAGAAGATCCGTGTTATTTTGTCCTACCTATAAGGTTGGAAGGTAAAACTACATACAATGCTTTGGTAGACACCGGTTCGAATGTTAATATCATGCCACTTGGAATCTTCAAAATGTTAGATGTTGGAAGAGTTAAACCAAGGTTTGATCGTATAAAAATGCTTGATCACTCCTACGCGGAGGGATTTGGGTGTTTGCTTGGAGTTCTATGCCAGATAGGAACAACCACAATACTAGCCGATTTTATGCTTCTCGATATTCCTATTGATCGAGATATTCAACTAGTGGTTGGAAGAAAGTTTTTGCACACCGTTGGTGCAAAGGTAGATGTTGGAAAAGCTATCATGACTAGTTTTGATGGGTTTGTCCATCAAACATATAATGTGCTAAAAGCGAAAGAACATGATGATAGTGATGATGAAGATGATAAGTACTACAACACGAAAAGAGATGAAAACGGTATGCCCATTTATGGTCCACATTTTCAACCATGGACGGAACCGGAAGAACTATTTGATGCTTCACTAAGTGAAAGGAGCTACCATAACCCTTTCTTTGATATTTGTGTGTACAAGAAAATTGTGGGGATGCTTGGAGTACTTCCCGTATCATTGAAATACAAAGATTGGCAAGTGGGTAACAAGGGAGAATTTGAAAATATTGCTAAAGATGGAGATAGTGAATGGCATGTTGCCATAGTCATTGTTGATCCATGTGAAAAAAGGTACGAAAAAATGTACGAGACAAAGGACAGAAATAGAGAGGTCTCGGGACGTTACACGGAGAGTGATATCATGTCACCTCTGAATTTCTGCTACAACTAAGAGGAAAGGAAGAAAAGAGGAGTGCATCATTGGCTCCTAGTTACTTTTATGCATTTTTATCCTTTTGTATGTAGATAATCAAATAAAACGAAGTAATATCTTAGAGTCCTATAAGTTTTAGGATAGTCTTAGAAGTAGGGAATGTTATCCCTAAGTTTTTTATTTCTATCGAATGAAATTGGAGGTTTTATTTTGTATACCTAAAAAAAATGAAAATACAGTAAACCATGTCTGGATGCACAGAATGTGCGCCGCACTTCTGGGCGGATTTTTTGTATATACCCCGTTTTTCTCATTAGAAACTAAAAAAAACACACAAAAACCACCTGACGATTTTTAATCATCACCAAAAATATTTTCGAGTCTTTGCTCCAATTTCACATTCGAGATCATGTCTAGGGTAAGTTTTTATATTTGATTCATGTTTGTTTAATTTAATTAAGTTTTTAATTTTTTGATTAATTTTCAATTAGGGTTCTTAGTAATTGGAGAACAAATCATAATTCAATTAGGAATTAGGAATGTAGGAATAGATTAAGAAATGATTAGATTATAGTAAGATAAAATTGAAAAGAAAAAAAAGAGAGGGTTTTTGAAAAACCTTAACGATGAGGCAATGTCGTGGATTAGAACGAGTTGGGAATGGGTTAGTGTTCGATTCTAGCCGTTGTTATTAGTTTGTAACCATTTAGTTTGCGGATTTTGTTAGCTACTAGTGTTACCCCGACATATGCTGTAATACCCAGAATGTGCGCCGCACTTTTAATGAAATTTTCCTAGGAAGTACGCCGCACATTCCAAATTGTGCGCCGCACTTTTCGTATGGAAAACAAACAGAATGATTAGAACACGAGCATAGGATCACCGTTGACCCCTAACAATTATCTTATGTTAATACATGTTTGTATGTGATGAAAATTTTGCAGAATATAGGTTCTGGAAATTACGAAACTGGCTCGTCTAGCCGAGGAAAGAAGCAAAGGCCTACCGAATCGGCAAGTGCCGCACTCATGGGAACACCGAATCACCAATTTTTGAACTGGCCTGGATGTACTAATGATACCAAAACAATTTACAACAATGCTCTTAATCTATTAATGCCAAAACAAATTTTTGCACCTAGCATTGTGGATTTTGGAGTTTTGAACGAGCTTGGTTGTGAGGCTCAAATAAGGGAGATGCTTAGGATAGTAGTGATAGAGGCTGGAGGTAATGAGGTCTTGTTTGAATCCGATGCTTGGATTCGTGCTTTTACTTGTAGGGAGAAAATCTATGCGGAGCTTGTTCTCGAGTTTTTCTCTACTTTTATTTTTGATGAAGATGCCGAAGGGGATGAGTTGTTGACTAAAAATATTTTGACTTTTAGACTTTGTGGAAAGGGACATTCTTTGACTTTGAAAGAATTTGCTAAGTACTTGGAGTTGTATAATAGAGAGGAGCGAAAGGCGAAAGGATTTGAGGTATATTTCCAAGGAGGGGAACGTGATCATGGAGACTTTAATGCAAATGAATTTTAGGCATCAATTTGCCCGGATGAGGATCCATTGAGCTTATCTAGGAGCTCGACCACTAGAATTTCTAGTCCACTTTTGAGAGTGCTTCAAAAGATGATTGCCTATGCCGTTGCCAAAAAACCACGGGATATGATAAAATAAAAAAGAATGATTTGTGGTTATTGAGCATGTTTAGGGGCAAGAACCGTGAGCAATACGCTAATGTGGCTTGGGTGATAGCAAAATGGATGAAAAGGAAAGGTTCTGGTAGTCAAGCGGGTAGTATGATTGTGTGTGGACAATTTGTGACTAGGTTAGCTCGAAGAATGGGGATTTTAAGTGATCAAGTTGTATGTAGTCTTAGTCCACCGATTGTTTGTGATACCATTGACCGAATTACCGTTGAGAGATTTGATTGGAGCGGATGGAAGGTTGATGAGAGAAGACTCGCCTGTTAGAGCACCTCGTGTAGGTATGGCGAGAGCTCCCCGTGCATCACTCCAAGATGTTTGTGATAGAATGGGAAGGATGGAGGTTAGGCAAGACCAACTTGGGTTTATGATGGAGCGTCAATGTTATAGTATGGATCGATACGCTCCAGTTTTTGAGAGGATGGCAGAACAATATCATGTTCCGATGAGTTGACCTTATGGACCACCCGGATATCACCACGAGCCATTCTACTACACCCAACAACCACCACCCTATCCACCACATTTTTACCCATCTCAAGCTCCAATGAATGATGAAACTGAAGAGGATATGTGAAGCCTCGTATGTGTGTGACTTTTGTGTTAGTCACATTAGAAAACAACTTGAAAACAATTTATTTGGGCTTTGTAATATGCCTTTGTTGGCATTTAGGACAACTTAATACTTTGTGTGTAGGATTTTTATTTTTTATTTGGTATGTGAAATATGTTTGTATATATTATTTGTGTTAATTTACAGAAAATAAGCGAGTCAAGGCGAACTTAGTAGAAGATTGAAGATCTCGGCTTCGCTCACGACTTGGAATAAAAGGGGAGTATTATTCTTATTTTCCCTCTAATTTTTACGTTTTCCTTATTTTTAGCATTAGGGACAATGCTCATAATAAGTATTGGGGGGGGGGGGGGGTGATTGAGTGAAAATAAGATCGAATAAAAGCTTGTTTTAAAAATTTAGTTTTCTGAAATTTTCTGTACCCAGAAGTACGCCGCACATTTTAAAAAGTGCGCCGCACTTTCTGGGCGAATTTTTAAATTTTTGTACAGTTTTTTTTTAAAAAAAAATAATAGGTTTTTGTCGAAGGATTGATAATTCTTATAATTGTAAAGCTATTTTGACTCGGAATTGATAACGTTATTTACACAATACTTTATTTATAATTGTGAGGATCTTTTCGTAAGCATTCTTACATTTTAAATTGTGTGTGCCGATGATTAGTTTAATTCTAGAACTTGTGCTTGGTAATCTTTACGAGACCATAGTGGGATCATAATTGTATGATAAAAGGTATTTTAAATGATAAGAGGCAAAAGAAATAAAAGATAAAAATTGAAAGTTTTGCCGATATTTTTAAGATGATTATATTGTTAGAAATCATATTGTGAAATGATAGTGTATCACAAGTATGGGGGAAAGCATGTTCTCCCAAAAGAAAGATTGTGATAAAAAAATAAATAAAAATAGAATAAAAATAAAAAAATAAAAAAAATAAAAAATAAAAAAAAGGCAAAAGGAAGCCTAAGAAGTTTCGAGTTATTCGCAAAGCAACAACATGAAAAAGATGATGTATTATTCTTTAAAACATGCGGTGGTAATAAAAGTTTTTGAAAAAGACTTCTTTTGATATTCTACTTAGTGCTTACGCCAAAATTTGGTTTAGTTTAGTTCCTTGCATAAGCCTATGGTAATTTACTTTTCATGGCCCTGTTATTGAGCGATAATCTACCCATAATAAGAAGAGTGTGTGAAAAAAAAAATATCTTCTTCGTGAGGTGTTTTATGGCGTTATCTTTGTTTTTCGATTGTTGGCTTTATCTATTCTTTCGACACTTATGAAAAATATATTTTTCCTTACTTGAGGACAAGCAAGAAGTTAAGTATGGGGGAATGTGATAACGTCTCATTTATACATATTTGTAGTGATGCATTTGTCCTTGTTTGCTATGTAAATAAATAAATTATGTGTTGAATTGATACTAATAAAAGGTATTGTTTGTATTGTAGCTTAGAAATAAACCATGAAGGAAAAGAATGAAGAAATAAAGAATAAAGGGGCTAAAGAAGAAATTATGATGAAAAGGAGCAGAAGTGCGGCGCACAGTTAGTAAAGTGCGGCCTACATTCAAAGTACCACGAATTTGGAGAATAACAAGAAGTGCGGCGCACAAACTCACAAGTGCGGCACACATTTACACCTGATGAAGTGCGGCGCACAAATGAACAAGTGCGGCGCACATTTTACTGCAGTTACATAATTAAGTGCAATTATGCATGGCTATTATGGGGAACCTTTGATATACTTCCAGGGTTTCTAACCTACGAATTTTCAAGTATAAATAGGACCATTGGCCATGCATAATCATATCTCATTCCTCACTTTCTCCATTGTTTAGGAGAAACAATAATCAAGGATTTCTCCAAATCCTTGATCATAGTCACTAGAGTTAGTAAACCTTAGTTGGTTTATGGTATTGGTGCTGGAACAAGAAACTCAGAAGTGTTGCTAGCCATTTGTAATAAGTTCAAAAACTTATAAATCCTTTGGAAGCAATTATTGAAATAATCTTGTGGTATAATTCTTATTTCAATTGTGTCAATCTTTTACTTTGATTTACATATGTTTGAAATGATCTTGTTTACTGTTATTATGGAGTAGTGTGATGTGCATTTGGTTAAGGTTTAATAGCCATATGATTAGATGTGAATATTAGCTTTGCTGGGGCCAAGTGCGGCGCACAATTAGTTTTGTGCGGCGCACTTTTTCCCTGGGTTCTTGAATATAAGTGTGATTTGGATACTCATGTATTATGTGTTACTATGTAAGACCATTGTTATATGTTGGATTCATCCATGATCATCGACTAGTACTCATGTGAATGGATGAGTTTCATGTCATCTAGTAAATGAATCTTGTTAATCACTTTCATAACGATTAGTGGATTAAAACATATACCAACTCTTGCATAATCTCATATACTACCTTAGTTATCGAAATCAAGCATAAACTTATCTTAATGCTGTTGGTATGACAAAGTCTTTAGCCGAATTCTTGTCATATCAATTAGATGTTGCATGCACGACTAATAATCGGTATGTTGTCTTACATTGTTTATGTGCTTATATTTCATCCTTGCTACCTATCTATCATATGGATATGACCTTAGCCAAACGCACCCTTTAATACAAATTGTTAAGTATATCTTTAGAACTTGTGACACTCTAGAGGTAATTGTTTTAATATTCTGATAACAACAATCTCGTGGAACGAACTAGACTTTACCATTAAGCTATGTTATACATGAAAGGGTATACTTTCCCGTGTTTATGTTTCTAGTCACTTGTGTGGTAACATGTTGAATAAAAATTAAGAGTTGCAAACGCACATCACAACTCTTCCCCTCTAAAAAGAATAATTTGTCCTCGAATTAGAAATACGATAAACTGAAAAGAACATACCCGGATCATGGGAGAAAATGAGGATAAGAAGTCCGGATCGACTCCTCCGTTTCCCAAGTGGCTTTTCGCTCGGGATGGTTCCTCCAAAGGATCTTGACGAAAGGGATCGTTGTTCCTCATGACCCGATCCTGACGATCTAGAACAAATTCTGGTTCCTCAACGTAGGATAGATCCTCACAAATCTAATCGAGTGGATACGTGACAACGTGCAAATAATGATAATTGTAACCTCTGAGTAAGGAAAGGTGGAACATATTGTGAATGTGTGATAGCTGAGGAGGTAACGCCAAACAATACGAAACCTCACCGACACGATCGAGGATCTCAAACGGTCCAATGAAACTAGGACTCAGCTTGCCATTGAGACCAAAACGTCTGAATCCACGTGCAGGTGATACTTTCAAGAACACATGGTCACCGGGCTAGAATTCTAGTGATCTATGATGTTTGTCAACATAACTCTTCTGACGAGCACGAGCTTCCTTAAGCTTCTCCTTGGCAATGGCGACCTCCTCGTTGGTCACCTCAATCATCTCCAGACCCTCAATGATACATTCACCAACCTGATCCCAGCATATCGGAGCACGACATTTCCTTCCATACAACATTTCGAATGGAGCACACTTAATACTGGCATGCCAACTATTGTTGTAAGCGAACTCAACCAAACATATGTAGTCATCCCAATTCTCTGACCACTCTAACGCACAAGAGCGTAACATGTCTTCTAAAGTCCGAATCATACGCTCGGATTGACCGTCCGTCTGAGGATGGAAAACTGTGCTAAGCTTGAGCCTGGTTCCCCAAGCTTTCTGCAAACCTTTCCAGAAACGAGATGTGAAACGTGGATCTCTATATGATATGATGTCTTATGGAGTACCGTGTAATCGCACGATCTCCTGCTGAAAAATTCCTACTAACCTGCTGACTGAGTAATCATTACAAATAGGAAGGAAATGATCAGACTTAGTCAAATGATCAACAACAACCCAGATAGCATCATACCTCTTCTGAGTCTGTGGTAATACGGTAACAAAATCCATGGAGATCTTGTCCCACTTCCATTCAACAATTTCTAATGGCTGTAGTAAACCACTAGCACGCTGATGTTCGATCTTAACCTACTGGTAGATCAGACACTTAGATACAAACACAACTACATCTTGTTTCATATCGCTCTACCAAAAATGTTGCTTGAGATCCTAATACATTTTTGTAGAACCCGAATGAATAGAAAAAGGAGAACTATGAGCCTCAGTCAGTAAATCTTCTCTTAACACAGGATTTGATGAAACACATAATCTAGTACCCTGTCATACAATGTCGTCGTCATCGACGCGGAACTCAGTCTGCTGATCAATATTCTGAACAATTGCCCATATCTCGCCGTCATCCTTCTGAGTTTCGTTAATTCGAGAAATCAAATCCGAATCAACCCTCATGCTAGCCTAGGAACCATTCTGCCCACGTACAAAAATCTCAATCTCAAGGCGCTCCAAATCACGAATAATTTCCTCCTCTACCTTGATGCCAACTATCATGCATGATTTTCTACTTAAAGCATCAGCCACCACATTGGCTTTACCTAGATGGTACTGCATGTTGGTGTCATAATCCTTCAGCAATTCCAACCAACGTCTCTGCCTCATGTTTAAGTCTCGCTGAGTGAAGATGTATTTGAGGCTCTTATGGTCGGTGAAGATGTCACACGACTCTCTATAAAGATAGTGCCTCCAAATCTTGAGTGCGAATACAACTGCTGCTAAATCCGGATCATTAGTAGGATAATTTACTTTGTAGGGCTTTAGCTGCCGTGACACATAGGCAATTACCTTCCCGTGTTGCATGAGTACACAACCAAGACCTTTTCTCGAAGCATCATTGTTAATCTGAATTCCACCTGTACCAGATGGGAGAGTTAGAATACGTGCATAAACCAAACGCTTCTTAAGTTCTACAAAGCTCTTCTCTCACGCATTATTCCAGACAAATTTCTCACCCTTACTCATCAACTTAGTCAAAGGTAAGGCCAACAGTGAGAATTTTCCACAAACGTGCGGTAATAGCCAGCTAATCCCAGAAAACTCCATACTTCAGTCGCAGACGTCGATCTTGGCCATTTTGTGATAGCCTCAACCTTCTCAAAATCCATGGTAATCCTTTTTGCTGAAACAATGTGGCCCAGAATTGCCACCTTACTTAAGCAGAATTCGCATTTGGAAAATTTTGCATACAGTTTCTCTTGTCGCAGAATTTGTAGTACCGTGCGAAGATGATCCTCGTGCTCTTCTTTAGACTTCGAGAAGATCAGAATGTCATCGATGAACACAATGAAGAATTTTTCCAAGAATTCATGGAAAACTCGATTAATTAAGTCCACGAATACTGCTGGAGCATTCGTGAGGCCAAAAGGCATAACCACGAACTCATAGTGACCATAACGTGCGCGAAAAGCAGTCTTAGAAATATCCTGCTCCTTCACTCGCAACTGATGGTAGCCTGATCGTATATCAATCTTAGAAAAGTTCTTAGCACCCTGCAGTTGATCAAACAAATCATCGATACGTGGCAGGGGATAACGATTTTGGATTGTGATCTTGTTCAGCTCGTGGTAGTCGATACATAACCTCATGCTACCATCCTTCTTCTTGAAAAACAAAACCGGTGCACCCCATGGTGATATAGTCGGGTGAATAAAATCCCATTCCAGCAACTCTTGTAGTTAATCCTTCAACTCCTTTAACTCTATGGGAGCCATGCGATAAGGAGCTTTAGAGACAGGTTCAGCTCCCAGAACAAGCTCAATGCCAAACTACACCTCGCGGATCAGAGGTATACCTGAAAGTTCTTTTGGAAATACATTTGGAAATTCTGAAACAATTGGCTGATCATGGATGGAAGGAACTTCCGAAGTAGTGTCATGAATGGTAACTATGAAACCTTTGCAGCCATGGGCTAATAAAGCACGTGCTTGCAAAGCTGAAATAATTTGCAAATATTTTCCTGGTAGGAAACCATTATGAATGTATTCAGGAGCCTGAACATCGCCAAATATGACCCGATATGAATGGCAATCAATCGTAGCACGGTTTGCTGCTAACCAGTCCATACCCAAAATCATATCGAATTCGCACATGTCCAAGGGAAGTGCGTTAATAGGACGAATCTTGTCGTCAAACTTTAAGGGAAGATCTCTATATAGATGGG
Organism: Glebionis coronaria; assembly: GCA_025667525.1. Lineage (NCBI taxonomy): Eukaryota > Viridiplantae > Streptophyta > Magnoliopsida > Asterales > Asteraceae > Glebionis > Glebionis coronaria. Next base: position 506,977,283 of record CM046881.1, on the reverse strand, counting down.
CAATACGAACAGAGTTCTTAATAGGTGTAGATATACATAATACTTCATCAAGTAGTGTAGGTATCATATCAATACGAGAAGCAAACCTAGTAGATATTACTGAATGGGTCGCACCCGTATCAAACAGAACGTAAGCAACATGTCCAAACATAAATAGTATGCTAGTACTTGAAGGTTTATTAACATCATAACAATTATAATAAAACCCTAAACGAGATCAAAGCACATATGGCGGAAGCGATTTAACAAGATCATAATAGTAACATAATTATAATTAATCGAATTAGGGTTACAATCCTTTACGCTAAAGCAATTCCACAAGACGAAGAACGAATCACCAATTCGGGTTTATACCGTAATACACCAAGATATAGTCTAAAGTAAGACTATATTACGATCTTGTCACACGTAATACAACGAGCTAACCGTGATTCTAGCAAGTGAAAAACCGAGCTAAAACACTTTTAATTAATCTACCCAACAACCCTAGAGAGGGGCTAGGACTAGATTATATACACAATCGATCAATCAAGAAAAACCAACCAAAACCCTTCGTAGGTTTCCTTCTACGATCGAACCAAGAGAGAGGGAGAGGAGAGATTAAAGTTGTGAAGATTATGAGGGATAAGGAGGTGTATTTATAGGCCTCAACCCCATTGTAGCCCAAGTAAATAAAATGAAACTTTTGCCCCCCCCCCCTTTTGGAGCCCTAACCGACCGACCAAACACCCCCCATGGGGTGTTCCGGAATCTTCTATCCTTCTTCCTTTATATATCTCTTTCTATATATTATTTAACACTCGTTAATACTTAACTATTAATTAATTAACGACCGTTAAAGTTATATAGTTACTTGCTCGGTTTAATTTAATAAATACATAAATATATATTTATTAAATAAATTAATAAATACAATAAATATATTTATTAATTAAATTAACTCTTTACGTATTGTGTGCAATCTCGTAATCTCGAGTTCGATCCTATCACACGATTATTAAATATAAGTCCATAAACTTACAGCTCCCACTTGGACATATTTCAAATATCGTGATCACATTGACCAACGTCTAGTTACACTAGCAATGCCTCTAGTACAACTCAAGTAAGGTCTCCTGGACAAAACCTTTTAAATGATTCATCATTTATTGTTATCCTTTTATTTCTAATACCACATTAATAAGGATATGGATCTCAGTCATTTCCTTTCATTAACCATTCTGTTTCTCGTTCATAGATTCAACAAGATTACCAAAAAAAAATTGGGTGTGGCCACACATACATCTTACTAATCCCACGAGGGCCCCAACTTTATTAAACTCCAAAACGATACTGGAGGAAATAAATTCCATATTGACTACAAGCAAAACTTATGAATTTTGCAACACTTCCAAAAATAATCCTTATAGCTACCAGTTACGTTTAGCATTAGATTATTCCACAGAGATGCACTAGATTCACAACAGTTTCCTGGTATCTCAAGTCTAAGGATAACTATTTATGTTTTACTTGATGACAAAGATCCATAAAGTAAAATCATATAGTTGGGATAAGTCTAGTATTCGATTCATCGAATATCATCCAAAATCGATCAATATACTTTCAAGTATACTCTATCGTTGTTTTGATTTATCTTAATTTAATAATATTCCCATATTATTAATCGACAACGGACATTTAGCATAACATTTATTCATGGATTAAAATATGTAAAATAGGATACACTTATTAGATAATAAAAATAAACGAAACCCAATCTTTATTTCATTATATAATAATGTCATAACATCTTTTATCCAAATACTAATCACATATTTATTGCATGAGTTCGCTAGCTAGTTGCAGCCCAATCGCTTTGGCATGCTTAAATACCTTTGGTCTAGGCAAAGCCTTAGTTAAAGGATCGGCTACGTTATCATATGTGTGAACTTTTATCAATTAGATTTCATGAGCTTCAAATTGTTCTTGTACGTAGTGATGTCTACATATAAAGTGTCTGGCGCCTTTCATGACTTCAGGGTCATTGGCAAATATTATTGCGGCAGAATTGTCACAATACATATCTATAGGTTCTTTAATTGAAGGCATCACTCCAAGATCTTCAATAAACTTTTTAATCCAAACAGCTTCCATCGCAGCTTCTGAAGTAGCCATGTACTCAGATTGAGTAGCATGCATTGCAATCTTTGTCTGTTTCTTGCTCTTCCAATCAACTACTCCTCCATTGATAACAAAAACGTAACCCGTCTGAGACTTCGTATCGTCTTTATCACATTGCCAGGACGCATCACAAAAACCTGTAACATTCAGTTCTGTGTCTGGTTTCCCTCCAAATACCAAAAACATATCTTTCATACTCCTCAAATACTTTAGAATATGTTTGACAGCAGTCCAGTGGAGCTTCCCTGGATTCTGTTGGTATCTACTGACCAAGTTATGAGCAAACGCCACATCAGGCCTTGTGCATCTAACAACATACATTATAGATCCTACAGCCGAAGTGTAAGGCACTTTCTGCATGTATGCCTCCTCTTCAGGAGTTGATGCATCCATCTCATGATTCAGATTATGCTTAACTTCCATAGGTTGAAAACCTTTCTTGGAATTATGCATATTATACTTCTTCAAAATCTTATCTATATAAGCATCTTGACTTAGACCAATTAACCGTCTCTTCCTATCTTGATAGATCTTAATTCCCAGAATGTATGCAGCTTCTTCTAAATCCTTCATAGAAAAACATTTACCAAGATAATCCTTAACAGCTTTAAGTCTTGTAATGTTACTTCCCATGATTAATATGTCATCAACATATAGGACTAGGAATACTACATCACTCCCACTAGCTTTGCGATATACACATGGCTCATCACGATTCTGAATAAATCCAAACTTTTTGATTTCTTCGTCAAATTGTTTATTCCATTGACGTGATGCTTGCTTTAAACCATGTTGGAAATACGTTTTACGTATAAAGAAAGTCTCGGTCACTCCAATAATGTAGTTATAGGCTCGTAGTAGTGTTTAAGTTACATTTATTAAATAGCCCGACCCATGAGCATGTTCATGGGCCGGAGGCCCAAGTCCATTAAGGACTTGGGTATATAAGCCTCTTTCCACCATGGAAAGAGGTGTTGGTTGTTTCATTTCTCAAAGTTATAACAAATAGTTTCTTTCATTTCTCTCTCTAAGTTTCTCTCTCTAGAAAACATCAACCCTCTTGATTCATAAAGATTATCATTGTTCTACAATTGATATCAAGAGCATGGGATGAAATATAGGTTGGTTTTAGTGTTGTGTATGCTTTCTTAAGCATTTCGTAGCTTTTTAGTGTTTCTTTGCCGAAACATTAAATTTTTTTGTGTTTGTTTGTGATTTCAAGTCGTATACCTTCTTCAATAGTGTTGTAGTGATTTTGGTATCTTGGTTTTGGTTAAAAACACACCCTTTCTTGGATCAAACGTTCAAAAATGTCTTGTTTTTCTTCATTCCGAAATTCCAGCAAAGATCACCATCGGAAAGTACAAGTGAGAGTGAGTTGATCGCAATAACCAGCTGGTTCTACTTTGCGATCACAGTATTACGATACCTTATTCCGATCTGGACATTCCGATCGTACATTGCGATCTGGGATTCCGACGGGTTTAAGGGATCTTTGAGTCGTTACTCTGCCAAATTTGTTTAAGCCATATTCCGATCTGAACATTCCGACGGTACATTGCGATCTGGGATTCTGACAGGTTTATATTGTGATCTAAGCATTCAGATAGTGTGACATTTCGATCTAGACATTCCGATACCAGCAACATTTCGACAGGTTTACATTGCGATCTAAGCATTCAGATAGTGTGACATTCCGATCTAGACATTCCGATCTAGGTATTCCGACAGAAAGCAACATTCCGACGATTGCACATTCCGATAGAACTTGTTTTTGGATACTTAGCGGATTTTTTCTATCTTGCATTAAATTTGGTAATTTGGTAAATTTCAAAAGCAAACACAACAAAAAGGATAACAACATCTTTCATTTAACAACACAAAAACACATAACCTTATTTCATTGTTCGATCATTTTTGATAATCTTTTTTCAAGGGATCATAAAATGAATTCACATTCATATATGCCAACAATGACTTCGCTTACCGATATCTCAATCATTTCGGGTACCGATACTCGCCCACCTTTGCTCATCAAAGATTTATTTGAAGCATGGCAAGGTCACATGAAAACGTACATCATGGGCAAACCCAGTGGTCGACTTATGCTTCAATCAATTGAAAAAGGTCCATTAGATTGGGGAGAGGTTACAGTTAACAATGTGACAAGGGCAAGGGAGTATCATGAGTTAACCGATGCTAACAAAATCATTGTAGATGCAGATGAAAGGGCTGTTTAGACAATTCTTCAAGCCCTTCCACCCGATATTTTTAGAATGGTAAGTGAACATAAAGTGGCAAAGGATCTTTGGGATCGACTAGCTGTTTTCTTACAAGGGACATCTCTAACTAAGCAAGAACGAGAGTGTCAATTGTATGACTTGTTTGATAGGTTTACATACATTCCAAGGGAGACTCTTCACGATTACTACTGGCGTTTCACCACTTTGATGAATGACATGAACGTGTATAGTCTAAGGATTGAACAGTTTCAACTAAAAACAAAGTTCTTGAACACGTTACCCCAAGAATGGAGTCAATATGTCACTGATGTTAAGATGATTCGCGATTTTCACAAGTCCAATTTAGATCAACTCTATGCTTTCTTACAACAACACTAGAAGCATGTGATCCAAAAAGACTCTCTCAGGGATCTTATCATGAACCATTGGCATTAATGGAAAACCATCCTACACTGTCATACCACAACTCTCAGCTTGCTTTGGGACACCAATCTTAATATCAACCTTTGTATCAAACACCAAGCTTCCCACAGTACTCGATCTTGCCACAGCCACCTACATCTTATCACCAACAATTCAAGCAACCAGCAACATCATCACCAGGAGAATCACATCCGTTACCTTATGCTTTACACCAGTACTCACCTTATCAACCTCCAACAAACCCTGTTGTTCCCTATCCACAACTTGAGGCTCCTCAACCCTATTACTCACAACAAGTTAGTGCTCCATCAAATCAACTTGTAGCTCAATCAGCACCAGCATTTTACTGTGATGATGAGATCCCTGTTCCTGAGTTTAGACAAGGGGACAGTCCTACTGATATACTTGCTCAAATGTTTGCTTATCTCACTCAAACATTGAACAAACGAGGTTACAGAGGTCCAACAACAACTAACAATCAGTTAAGGAACTCTTCTAACTCTCGACAACAGGCTACAATTCAGGATGGCAGAGTCATGGTGCAACCACTTCAGGGGAGACCCAATTCATCTACTGCTGGTGCACGTTCATCTAACACTGCTGCTACAAGAGGTAATAGCACTGGTAAAATGAAGGTGATTATATGCTACAACTGCAAAGGGGAAGGGCACATGGCCCGAGAGTGCAAGCAGCCTAAGAGGAAAAGGGACGACACATGGTTTTAGGAGAAGATCTACTTGGTGAATGCTCAAGCCCAAGGACGTGAGCTCGATGAAGAAGAGTTGGCATTTCTCGCAGATCCGGGAGTAGCGGACACTGACGGTCTCATAGCAGCCATCGCAAACAATGCCGCATATCAATGTGATGATTTGGATGCATACGACTCTGACTGTGATGATCTCAGCACCGCCAAAGCAGCTCTCATGGCAAATCTTTCACTTTATAGAGCTGATAAAATTTCTGAGGTACCAAATACTGCTACAAATACTAGTATTGTACCTTATCAAGTTGAGCAAGTGTCTAAGTATTCGGAACAGCCTCCGGTGGTTAGTAACTCAATCGAGGAGACAAACAATGATAGCAATATCAATGCAAGTCCCCAGACTTTGAGTGAACCACAACCAGGAGCTATTATGACTACAAATTCGTTTGCTCAACCTGATTTGTTTATGGTCTCGGCATCTTTGCTTAGCCAAATGAATAATGCGGTCCTTGAAACCCTCAATGTTAATCAGACTCTATCTGCCGAGCTTGCTTTGCATAAGGAAAAGGTTAAAACCTTGGAATTAACTCCAATATCCACGACCCTAACCAATCCTGAATTTGATAGGTTTAGGCAAGTCCAAATGGATAATCTGCTAGAAATTGAGAGTTTAAGAGCAAATCTTTCGAAAGAACTCAAAGAAAAAGAGTCAGTCGTTAATAATTTTCAAAAACTTCAAACGGATTTCGAAATTCTTGAGTCTAAAAGAGTTGAAACGGAAATTAAGGCGTCTGAGAGAGTTAAAAAGACTGAAATTTTGCTTTTAAAACAATATGCTGCTTCACATTTAGTACACTTGTTTCATTCTTCTTTTCAAGAGTTCAATCTATCGCGTCTAATAGACCTACCACCTAACCCGGGGTATGCAAAGCAAGCATTTCACCACAACCCATGACTTTATGATGCAACCAAGTTAGGATTGGTATTAGATCCGATTGTGTTCTTGAATGAATCTAAGAGCATGACACCATATGACGAGAAGCGGTTAAAATTACTTCCTACATATCCTGAATATGACTATGCTCAAATGAATGCAATAAATGCTACAATTGATCTTAGAACTTGATTTAATATGAAAAAGAGAACTATCCAAACATCCACTTTCATGCCTACTAGAGAATGCCTTATTATAATTCCTACACTCGTTAACTCAGACGAACCGAAGGAAATTCCTAATAATCTTCCACTGGTAAGTACGGTAAAGCTCAGCTTGGAAGAGATTGAGCGATACCTTACCGAGTTTGACAAGGTCATCCTGGAATGTACGACTTCAACGACGATAACCGCTGGAGAATGGGCTTTCGAACACATGAAAACGGTGTTTGAGAAAGAGATCGTTCCGTTTGTGAACCATATTAAAAGTGGAGTATCTGATCTAGCGGGTAATCCTAAGTTTTAAAATTGGTGAAGTTCAAAAAGTTTTCTATGAAATGGATGATGCTTATGAACAACATTTAATTGAAAAAGAAAAGATTTTATCCGAATATGACCGTTTCTTAGAACATATAGTGTCTCTCGAAGTGATGCAAGTTGTTACTCTTAAATACGCTCATGAGATTCCATCTACTCCTATGAATATATGTGATGATGTGCATGATATGCCTGTGAATATTGTTGAGCCTGTGATTAATGTAGATAATCATTCTTGTCATGAATCCAACGCTGAATTTTTAAAGCTTCAAGATTCTTATGACACACTTTCAAAACGTTTTAATGAGCTTCAACAACATTGTATATATCTTGAAATTGAGAATCAATCTAAAAATGAAACTCTTTCAAAAACAAATGATTGTGAAAACTCAGTTGAGACAAGTGACAAGATGATTCAGGTTGTTCAGGCTCTAGAGGAAGAAATTATGAGACTTAAGAGAGAATCCGTAGCAGAGAAATTGGAACTAGAGGCTGCAGAGATTAAGAATCATGCCCTAGAAGATAAAATTAATTCTATGATAGGGGAGCTTGATAAAGTAAAGCAGGGTTTCTCAGATATTTATGGTTCATTAGAAGAACGCTTTGCTTTTAATGCGGTAGAGCAAAAGTCACTCGTTGACCAATTGAACCGTAAGTGCGAGGAGGTCTCTGACTTAAATATTCAACTCATAGACAAAAACATGGTTTTGGCTGAATTAAAGGGGACACTTCAACTCAAAGGACAAGAAGTTGTTGATAATCCAGCCACCATCTCTACCTCGACCTCTAGTGCTCCCAAACCCAACCCACGTGTGCTATATCGGGATCCAAAATTTAAGAATAGTCCAACTAAGTTTGCCACATACATGAAAAATGCCTTAGAACATGCTGATCTTGCTAGAGAGATAGTTGATGAAATGCGTGAACTAGATCCCACAAGTCATCTTCTATAAGAGCTTTTCTTATATGTGGATCGCGTTCAGGATTGTTTAGCAAACTTAGAGTATATTGGGCAACCGATATCTGTACCTCCAAAACAGTAATCCCCCACCATTGCCATTACTCCATTCAATAAGAATCCATGATCTAAGCCTATTTTAAACACACCCATCAAGGCTACATCAAAATCTGTCACTAATGTTCCCATGGCTTCTATAGGAGTAATTACGTCTACTAAGGCTAAAGGATCTCAAGAAAAGAAAGATAGGATCAAGCCTTCCACTAGTAGGACTGCCAAGAAGAAAGTAGAAGTTCACCCTAGGAATGTTAATTCAGTTTCTAATAAAAAGAATCATGTTTCTAAGACAAAAGGACCTGCTTCTGTGCAGAAGCCTAAGAAAAATGTGAATTTGAATTTGCGATGTTGGAATTGTAATGAATGCATGTTTTCTCAGCGTCATGATTTATGTTGATCCCAAACTTAGATCGATTAAGCTTTGTGTATACGAGATTAGATCAAGTAATACACGTAGAGAAACCTTTGCTTATGAATAAAGTAACTAAGTGTTATGCGGAATTAACACTTAATCTAAAACACAAAGATGTTAAACAAACTTTCACTTGTATTAGAATGATCAAACTTGATTACAATGAAAGAGGTTTAACTTGCGAATACTTATGAAAACTGAATATTAACTTTAACCTAAAAGACCTTCTTTTATAGATCAAGAAGTCTTGTACAATAAGCTATGAATCAACTATTCTAGGTAAAGATAATAATGGAAAATACAATGTCGAGCTTATCTTTACCATACACAAATAAAGAAACAAATAAACAAAAAGATTCGTATGAAGATATTCCATCAGTGTCAATCTTCAAGGCTGTCAGCGTTGACTTCTTCAATGTCAACGCTTGGATGTCAGCGTCCAATGTCATCTTATCAGCGTTGACATTCTTCTTATCAGCGTCTAGTGAACTGACCCATAATTTATTCCCAACAATCCTCCCCTAAACTTGATATCTATTCCAATGATCAAGTTTCTGAATAAAAACTTAAGGCTTAGGAGGAATCTTGCAAAAACTTCTTATGTTGGTGATAAACATATCTAATCAAGTCCTTGGCCACGTCACTAGTATAATCAATCTCCAAGGGTGTCTCTAGCATCTTCTCCAACACTTCTTTGGACAAGAAATAGTTAGCATCCACAAGTAGATACTCTGAAAACTTTGTAGAGCTCAAATGAAATACACCACAAGTAGAATAAAGCCTCCAATGAAGATTACTGAGATCATCTTCAAGATCCTTCCATATGGCAGGATCTGCTTCTCTTGGACCACACAAAGTCAAAAATGTGTTCCAAAGTCTTATTCCATTTGCTGAAGTAGGTGCTTCAGCTGTATACTTGACCTCTATTAATCTCCATAGATGCACCAAGTCTTCTCTGTCTATGCTTGCAAAGATAGAAATAACTGAAGTGAAAGTATGTACCTCCTTTCCAAACCTGCCAATCTTCCAAAATCCACACTCATCTTCATCAAAACTGATGATTGGATTTCTGTCATCTAGAGGTACTACATTAACCAAATCTGAAGCTTCCAATGGAGAAAGCTTGAGATGCTTCCTTATGACACCTTCAGTTGGAAAATACACATCCATATCTTTGGGAAATTGGAAAGGATCTCCTTTCTTCACTGGTCTTTGAGCAATCCTCATTTCCTTTTGAATCTGCATTTCCTCAGCAAGCTCTTGTTTCCTTTCTTCTGAAAGAAACTGGTAGACATTATTTTCTTGCACATTCCTCCAAATAGGATGTGCCCTATACTCTAACTCCTCAAAAGATAAAGCCAGCAACTTCTTGTATGTCCATCTAGGTTGATGACATCTAAGCAACTTGTAGTACAACTGCCTTCTATCTCTTTTGAGCCAGGTCTTGACCTCTTGTGCATTAAACCTCAAAATCACCTTTATATCATCTTGTACCCTGAGAAGAACTTCCAACCCCCAAATTTGATCTGACAAGCTCATCCCTGGGTTGTCCATAACCTTGTCTTCCCAAGCATGGTACATTCTGGTGATTTCAGGAAGGTCCCAATCAATCTGATTCTTCAACTCACTCAATCTTTCCTTTGTTAACTCATCTCCATATTCAAGTCTTTCTGGATCTTCAATAATTTGAACACTTGAATCTGAGCTATCCCCTTCTTTATCATCACTTTCTTCCTCACTCTCAGAAGTAGCAACAAATGGTGATCTACCACTTCTCTTCAAATCTCTTTCCAAAAGTTGTGCAGCCAACTGTTCATCAAATGCAATTTGTGCTGCATCTTTCTTTGGAACATCTTCTTCAACCATAATCCCCTTACCCTTGTCTTTTGGATCAATAATAGGTAAGGTAGAAGAAGAAACCTGTGTGGACACATCTTTGATGATTGTTGATGACTGGAATACATCAACACCACCTGCAACTTTGTCAGCGTTCAAGTTACCTCTATCAGTGCCACGATTACCTTTGTTAGCGCTGGATGTGTCAGCGTTCAAACCTGTATCAGCACCCATTGTTTCTTTGAAAGATCCTTCCAAGTTCAATGGAGTTACCTTGGATGTATCAATAATTGGGTGCTTCTTCAAGTTGGTGAGTGCTTAAGCAACATGTAAAGATTCACTAAATTGTGAACTCTTCTCTGAACTCTTCTCACTAGCTGTATGAATCAGCTCATCCTCTTCATCCTCTTCATCCTCCCCTTTGGAAGATTCCTCCATTAGACTCCTGCTACTTGGATTCTCCAAAACAGTTACCCGCTCCCTCAATACTTGGAGTTCACGGCCCTGTTTGTTGACAGTTTGTACAAGGCTGACATTTTGCTTTTGCAAGCTAATGACAGCAGCCGTCAATTCAATTAATGTCATAGGTTCCAATCTGCCCTCAGCTAGAATGGGGATTTGACCTCCCAAAATAGAATCATAGGGCGTGGATGAGGTCTTAATGATGTTGGGACTGTCTTGACCAGCATCTAAGCTTGTGTCAATAGCCCCAGCCTCATCCATGGCACCAGCCACACTTGTGGAGGTGGTTCTCTCTGCAACAAGGCTAGGACCACTAGAGGAGAACACTCCAGTAGTCCTTTGGCGTTTATTCAACCTAGATTGTAATGGGGTGGAAGATGAAGTAGATTGTGTGGGTGTTGGTTGATTAAGGGGTGTTTGGGATTGTTCAGGAATGGTATCAGCGTTGGGATTGGCTGTGTCAGCGCCAACATTTTGAGTGTCAGCGCTGGGTTGGTCAATGTCCATGTGATCTGGTGAAGGTAATGGTTCATGAATAGGCTCAAGTTGGGGTGCAGGGTCTGGTTGTGGTTGAGCAGCCTGAATTACTTCAAGCATGGCTTGGGTAAGAGGTATGGATCTGTTTGTGGAGCTCATGTTAGCAAAAATGGTTTTCTGTTGTCTAGGGATATCATAAAAAGTGTCATGATCCCTAGTACAATATTCTTGTAAATCAAAGACCATTTGCAAAAATCTTGGGTAAGCCAAAGTCATTTTACTTCCCTTATTTTTACACATCCCTTCAAAAATCATTTTTGAAAAATTATACTTAAGCCCACGTGTGATACAAACCAAAGCACTTGCAAGTGACCTGTTTATTTCATTAAAAGAAGTACATTTTGGACTTAAGCATTGGAGAAGGACATGTATCAAATATTTCCAGTCAGAGGGAAATTCCTGCTTATGATATTTATTTAAAGTGACATCAGCAGGAATAGGATAACCCAATTCCCTAAGACCTTGTTCTATTGTTGCAATGGCAAGGGTAGTCACACCATCAGCGTCATCAAGACGCAAAGCTTGGCGAACCAAGGCTTCAGTGACCACCCATGTTCTTCCATGAACAGTAGATGTTAATGTGGTCACTCCATTAGCTGTTGTGGAACTAGCATTGTTCCAAAACTGTCTAATGTGTGCGACAGGGACTAATGGTGTATGAGAAAGTGCATACCTTAAGGAGGATGCATTTAAAAATGCCACCATTTGTGAATACTGAGGGAACAAATCATTATCAGCAGTCAAGTAAGCTACCATATTATGTTGGCTCTTGAACTCCAATGTTAAATTCTTTGAGTTGAACTTGGGTGCCATGGTGAAAGCTGTTTAGGTTAGGTGATATGGGAAAAATCTAGGAGAAAAATGTTAGACAAGAAAATATGAATACCTAGAATAAAAAGTTTAGCCAAATTTATAGGAGAGATGCATGATTTTGATTGGTCAAAAATGAGGCAGTTATATTCAAAGAGCAATGATGAAAATATTGAATCAAATATAACTTATCTCATGCATTAATTAAAAGTAACAACTCCCCAAAATTACGGCCAAAGATTAGTCAAAAATAACAACTGGGTAGGGCCCACTAGGTGTCAACGGTCAAAAATAGCCCATCAGCGCCCAACGGCTATATTTTCTTGTCAGCGTTTGCCTAAAGCCTTGTCAGCGTCACGATTGGACGTAACAGCGTTTGGAGAAAAACTTGTCAGCGTCTAAAAATAAAAATATTTAAAAAGAAAAAGACCTTAACAAAGTAATTTATCCTAAGGGAAATATCTTACAAGTTGATAATAATTACTGGGCGGCAAGCACTGTCCATTTATACACACTTGCTTAAGCAAGATAGACACAAACGTCCTCTAGTGTCCCTTGCTAACCAAAATACTTACCAACAAAGTTATTTCACAAAATTCTTTGTAACTCCCAGGTAAACCCATAACCAAACTATTCCCAAGTCTCCCATCAGACCACAACCAATTCTAGGCCAAAAATGTCTTGGCAGCATGCATAGTTTGTCAACTTTGCATGCTACAGTGCCTCATGGTTTAGTAAAACTAACCCATACTCACCTGTGGACACAATCTAGAATTGTGATGAGAGCATTATAAGAATACCCAAGAGTCCTAAAGGTTCCTTAAACCTCCCCTCAAACTATGATACATGAGTTTCTCAAAATATATATATGAACATTAAAAATTTATGTCAAGATAGGAATATAAATATTCCAACCATCATCCATAAACAAAAACATGTCCAAATAACTCTTCAAAGATCCATAAGCAACTCTGTATCCAATGGCATAAAGCTACCACCACCTACACATTTAGATTGAAAACCACAAAACTAACATTTGTTGCTGACAGCGCCCCGACAACACGTATCAGCGTTGAAGGAACTCTTGTCAGCGTTAGACAATAATATCTCTAACAACGGAAAAATAACACTTGACAGCGTTACATTGACCTTTGTCAGTGTTAGAAAAATAAAGTGGAAAAATCTAAATCATCACAAAGACCAATAACAATGCATTATCCTGTACATACTTTTACAAAAAGGTTCCAAAACACATATTAAGTGAGATTAACCATTCCAATATTTGTTACCAAATATTGAAATCTTCCAGCATCAAAAGGTTTAGTTAATAAATCAGCCACATTATCTTCTGTGGCTACCCTATCTGGTTGTATTAAACCTTTCTCAAAGCAATCTCTTATAAAATGATGCCTAATTTCTATGTGTTTGGTTTTAGAATGATGTACAGGATTTTTAATAATGCATAAAGTACTGTTATTGTCTACAAAAATCTTGGTATGCATAAAATTATACCCATAATCCAACAGCTGGTTCTGAATCCATAAGACTTGTCCACAACAAGCAGCTACAGCCACATATTCTGCTTCAGTTGTAGAGTTTGCCACCACTGTTTGTTTCTTGCATTGCCAAGATATCAATCTACTCCCAAGAAATTGGCATCCACCAGTTGTGGATTTTCTATCAAACTTGTCACCACCATAGTCACTGTCTGAATATGCAATAAGCTCCAATGGAGAATCTTTTGGGTACCACAAGCCAAGATCTGGATAGCATCTTAGGTACCTAAAAATTCTTTTCACAGCAAAAAGGTGACATTCTTTGGGAGTCACTTGATGGCGTGCACACGCACATACAGCAAACATGATGTCAGGTCTTGAGGCTGTAAAATACATCAATGACCCAATCATTGATCTATAGTGCCTAACATCCACATCCTTTCCAGCTCCAATTTTTCCCCAAGGGTGTTCCCTATCCATAGGAGTGGAAGCATCCTTTTCATGTGGAGAAAAACCATATTTCTTCAAGATTTCAGCTACATACTTGTCTTGGGAGATGAAGATACCATCTTCTTTCTGCTGAACTTGTAACCCTAGAAAGAAGTTCATCTCACCCATTGCACTCATCTTGAATTTATCTGTCATGAGCTTGGAAAAGTCCTCACTCATTTTTGGATCAGTAGACCCAAAAATGATGTCATCAACATAGACCTGCACAAGCAACACATGTTTTCCTTTCTTCTTTGTAAATAGTGTCTGATCTATGGTGCCCCTCTTGAATCCATTGTCCACCAAATATGTAGACAAGGTACCATACCATGCTCTAGGGGCTTGATGAAGTCCATACATAGCTTTCTTCACTCTATAAACCTTGTCTGGATTCTCAGGATCTTCAAAACCAGGAGGTTGCATAACGTATACTTCCTCAACAATTGTTCCATAGAGGAAAGCACTCTTCACATCCATTTGATAAACAGTGAAATTCATACAAGAGGCATAAGCTAAGAAAATTCTTATAGCTTCAATTCTTGCAACAGGAGCAAACACCTCTTCATAATCTATTCCTTCCTCTTGTGTATATCCCTGAGCTACCAAACGTGCCTTGTTTCTGACCACAATACCCCTTTCATCTTTCTTGTTCCTTAGAACCCATCTTGTCCCAATTGGTCTCACATATCTAGGACAATCAACCAGCTCCCAAACATCCTGTATAGCAAATTGGTGAAGCTCATCCTGCATTGCTTCCACCCAACTAGGTTCTTTGAGAGCATCAAAAATCTTCTTGGGTTCTTCTTGTGACAGAAAACATGCAAACAAACATGCTTGTACAAGAGGGGTATCAACCTTCTTGTGTATATTGGCAATAAATCCACCAAGACTTTGATGGGATCTTCTTGTCTGAAATGGAGCCATAACATCACCAATGATCTGAGATGAGGGGTGATCCTTTTGTGTGGAAGTGAGAACCCCTCCTTCAAACAGTCTGGTGTCCTCAATTTCACGCTCCATGTTGCCAATATCTTCTTCATCAGACTCTCTTTGATCAACAGAAATCTCTTCATAGACATTGGAAGGTCCACCTTGTTCAAAATGGGAAGAGAAAAGATGTGCAAAGGTGTTGTCAAAGTCTGATCCTTGTTTGTCAGCGCTTGGGCTAACAACGCTTGAACTGTTGGTGTCAGCGTCTGATCCATCAGCGTCTGAATTGCTCTTGTCAGCGCTTGATTTTCCTTTGTCAGCGCCTGAAGAACCATGCATGTTTGTATTTGGTGGTATTTGGAAACCACCACTATCTTTTCTAGCAGCAGCAGCAGCAGCATAATACTCATATGTCCATATAGGAAGTGTAACATATTCTTGTGTGGGAGATGATTCAACTGCTGGTGGTCCATCCTCCTTAGCAACCTGTATACCTGAAACATTACCAATTCTCTTTTCCAAAACACTTGAAGTTACCTTCACAATGTCTGGATCAGTAACAGGCATATAATTTAAAGCTCTAGATAAAGGTTCTAAGTCAAACAACCAATTTGGACCACTTTCAGGATCACTAGGTTTACTCTCTAAAAATATAACATGTACTTTTTCAAGCATACGTTTTTCCTTCTTAATGTAAACCCTATATCCTTTGCTCTGCACTGAATAACCCATGAAGTAGCCTTCATCACCTTTTGAATCGAATTTACCTAGGGCCTCACTAGTTTCTAAAACAACTACATGACATCCAAAAGGCTTGAGAAAGCCAATATTTGGCTTCCTTCCCCAAAGTAACTCATAAGGTGTCTTATTATGTATTTTGTTGACCAATGCCCTATTTTGAACATAACAAGCTGTGTTAACAGCTTCAGCCCAAAAGGCTATAGGAAAGTGGGCATCAGCCAACATGGTTCTGGCTGCTTCAATTAGGGTTCTATTCTTCCTTTCAGCAACCCCATTTTGCTGTGGGGTTCTAGCTATGCTAAACTGCCTAGTAATCCCTTTCTTGGCACAAAAATCATCTAACAACTGATTTCTAAACTCACCCCCATTGTCACTTCTAATAATTTTGACCTCATTACCATTCTTCTTTTCAATCTGGGTAATGAAATTAATCAGACTTTGGGCAGTTTCACTTTTCTTGGCTAAAAAGAAAGTCCATGTAAACCTGGAAAAATCATCAGTGATGACAAAACAATATGATTTACCCTTTAAACTTTCTATATTAGTTGGACCAAAGAGGTCCATATGCAATAAGTGAAGTGGTTTAGAACTAGAGTGCACCTGTTTAGACCTGAATGAGACCTTGTGCTGCTTGCCCTTAAGACATGCAACACAAGAGTGGTCATTGTGGAAAGCCTTTTCAGGCAAACCATCAACCAAACCAAGCCTCACAAGTCTATTGATATTCTTAAAGTTTATGTGCCCTAATCTCCTGTGCCAAAGATTACTTTCATCTACTGAGGCTTTAGCATAAAAACATGACATCATTTTATTATTTATCTTAATTCCATTAAGATTCACATTATATATGTCTTTATGCCTTGGTGTTCTAAATTCTATGTATTTCTCCTCAGGGAGCTTGTAATCTTTGCTTAACACCAAGCACTCAGTATCTGTGAAAAGAACCTTATTTTTGTTATCACACACTTGTGATACACTAAACAAATTATAATCCAGTTCTTTTACCAGGAAGACATTATCAAAACGTAGATTATTGGTGACAAGGGTTCCTTTTCCTGTGATTGTGCCATAGCCCCCTCCAAAGTATACCTTATCACCATCTTGAATAGGAGTGAAGTTTGTCAGATAGTCTTCCTTTCCTGTCATGTGCCTTGAGCATCCACTATCCCAATATCCATAATCATTGATCTTCTTCTGAATGCCCTGCACATAAAGAAAACACATTAGTTTTCTTTGGGAACCCAAGCCTTGGAAGACTTGGATTCATCTGGTTGTTCAACAAGAACAGACTTGGTTCTCATAACAACCCCATTTTCATCCCTTTTTGAATGAAATTCCCAGTTAACCCCAAGTGGTGTTGACATTGCTTTTGAAATATAATGAAACCTGTTGCATGTCATAGAAACACCAGTAGAATTAGAGTTTTGGTCTTGTTTTGGTCTCCATGTTAAGCTAGTAGAAGCTTTAGACCTATTTCCCTGTGGTTGCAAATACCTAGGTTTGGCAGTGTGTTTGTCAGCGCTGAAATTGCTCTTGTCAGCGCCCCGATTGCCTTTATCAGCGTTGAACCTAGGGTTTGCTACAGGAACCCATTGCCTATTAGACCAAGTGTTTGACTTTTGAAAAGGTCTTAGGCCTTGTGTGTTAGACCCTCTAGAAAAGAATGGGGCTGGTCTAACAACTTGTGAACTTTTGTTCACAAAGGTATTGGGTCTGACAGTGTTTGACCTATGTTGACTTTTGTCAGCGCTGAAATGGTTCCTATCAGCGTTGACATTGGAAGCGTTGACACATTTGTATGCCAAATGTGAGAAGCTACCACATGTGTAACAAGCTTTTCTAGACATAGTCTTAGGTCTAGAAGCAAAGAAGCCTGTTCCATGGTTACTAACTTGGCTTTTTGGTGACCTAGTATTCCTATACATCTCTGCATACTTAACACTAGGTTTTCTAACAGTTTGTGGGCCAAGGTCAACAGCTTTGCCAGTGGTAGGGTGTGTGATTTTAATAGGTTTAGGATCATTGGACTCCACAATATTATGGCTCATGATTGGTGTGGGCTCATTTGGACTTTCACACAACAACCCTCCCTTAACAAACAAAGTGTGGTTAGCTTTCTTCCACTCATCTAGGTCAGTCAGTTTCTGTTTGTATTCTTCAACTGGGGAAGTCACTCTAGGTGGAAGAATGAATTCCTTCTCTTGGAGTTCTGGCAAGCCAGTCCAAGATAATTCCTTTGATTGGACACCATAGAAATCCCCAGCTGGTGGTGGAACACCAGTATAATCTTTCATCCCAATTCCACTCATGTCCTTAGAGTCTCTTTGTTTACTAACACACTCTCCTAGGGACTGTGTGGCCTTATCAAATCTCTGGATTTTAAGACTCACATTATCTTTATTTTTGTTAGCCTCCTCTAACTGAGCTATTAAATCAAGATTAACCCTGTTTACTATATCTTGACAATCTTTACTTTGATGTAACTCATGTTTTAAGATATTTATTTGATCCTTTAAATCAAACTCCATTTTCTTATACTCAGCTACTGTCTTTTCTGTTTGGGTAAGAGCAATTTGATAATTAGATACTTTGCATCTTTCAGTACTTGCCTCATCTAATAATTTTACTATCTCTTGATTTAGTTTTTCAGTATTTAAACGACAACCCTTAGAACAGAAAGCATCATCATATACCTCATTATCTGATGAAGAGGAGGAGTGTGCCATGAGAGCATATTCAACATGCTCTTCTTTAACTTCAGCAACCAAAGCTCTGTCCTCTTCCTCATCCTTAGCCATAAAGTTCCAGCTCCAGTCCCATCCTCCAACGCCATCAATTTGTTGAACAGCAACCATGACCTTGGGATCTTGGCTCTTAACCATTTGGCTTGAGGGCTTACCAGCATCAGATCTTCTTGGAGATCTACATTCCCTCATAAAGTGCCCCATCCGATGACAATTGTAGCACTCAACCTTTGATTTGTCAAATCCAGCAACATCCTTAGCATTAAAGGTCATCTTCTTCTTGAACCTTTTATTAAACCTGTTTGCTCTTAAACTTACAAGAGCCATAGTCCACTTGATGTCCATCTCTTCCAATTGTTCATCACTTATTTGCTCAAGATCTTCATATGTAATCCTTGAATCACTGGGCAAAGAAGCAATGAATGCACACACAGTATCTAGATCTAAACCAGCAGGTTTAATTCTATCAGCGCCAAAGTTGTGTGTGTCAGCGCTTGAGTATAACGCGTTGACAGGATATGATCCAGCGCTGACAGACTGAGATCCAGCGTTGATACATTGAGATCCAGTGGCTGGATGTCCATAGAAGTTCATGGAATCAAATTGGCCTTCACTTTGTGAGAAGAAGGCCATGTTACTACTGGAAGATTTATTATCACTATCCAAAAGCCATTCATTCTCCAACAGTCTTAGTTTGTTGAAGATGTCATCAAACCTGGAGGTCTTGTGGGTGTTATTGACAAGAATGGATCTTGTCTCAATCTTCCATACATCACCAAGGCTTTTGAGAAAAGTAGCATTCAAGTCAGGGTCATCAATCTGTGTTCCCATGAAGGAAAGTTGACTTGTGATGTCAAGCAATCTACTTCTCACACTGCTGAGATTCTCATTTGGTTGAGCCTTAAAGACAGCATACTCATGCATGAGTTGCTTCTTCTTTTCATCTTTTGTGTCAGCATTGCCACCATGTGCTACTTCAAGAGCTTCCCAAAGCTCTTTTGCAGACTCAAAGCGTTTGTACTTGTGCTGATTCTCATGACCTAGGGCGTGTTTCATGATGTTCAAGATTTTCATGTCCACCCTTTTCTTGGCTATATCTTCAACAGATACAGCTCTTCCATCTTCAGGCTTTTCCTTCTTATCAGCTTCAGGACAATTAGGAAGAGCTACCCTTGCGGCAATAGCAGCAGCAATCTTTTGAGCTTTGTTGAATGTGTTCCCATATTCAACAATCTCCCAAAGAGTGTAGTCATGGATGGCTATATATTGCTCAAAATTAGACTTCCAAAGCTCGAAGTTCCTGGCATCAAACATGGGAATTTTGATACTAGGGTTTGTGGAGTTGTTTTGTAGCAAAGCAGGAGGCTGATTTGTGCCAGACATGATGTTTTTAGGGTTTTGAGAGATTTAGGGTTTTTAGGGTTTGGTGTTTTAGGGTTCTTGCGTTACTTAAAGATCAAAAGTTTCTCAACAAGCTCTGATACCACTTGTTGATCCCAAACTTAGATCGATTAAGCTTTGTGTATACGAGATTAGATCAAGTAATACACGTAGAGAAACCTTTGCTTATGAATAAAGTAACTAAGTGTTATGCGGAATTAACACTTAATCTAAAACACAAAGATGTTAAACAAACTTTCACTTGTATTAGAATGATCAAACTTGATTACAATGAAAGAGGTTTAACTTGCGAATACTTATGAAAACTGAATATTAACTTTAACCTAAAAGACCTTCTTTTATAGATCAAGAAGTCTTGTACAATAAGCTATGAATCAACTATTCTAGGTAAAGATAATAATGGAAAATACAATGTCGAGCTTATCTTTACCATACATAAATAAAGAAACAAATAAACAAAAAGATTCGTATGAAGATATTCCATCAGTGTCAATCTTCAAGGCTGTCAGCGTTGACTTCTTCAATGTCAACGCTTGGCTGTCAGCGTCCAATGTCATCTTATCAGCGTTGACATTCTTCTTATCAGCGTCTAGTGAACTGACCCATAATTTATTCCCAACAATTTATGCCTTGTTGATCACGTGAATGAAATGTATGCTATTAGGAACAACCTTGAATGGATTCCAACGGGGAAAAAATTCACCCAAGTTGGTTGGCAATGGAAACCCACTGGTAGGACCTTTACTGCTAATGGAACTAAGTGCCCTTTAACTAGGATCACATCCACGGAAGTTAGGTCTCAGCGTCCTTTAAATAGGAACACTAGCACTAAGAAATGGAAAAAGCGCCCTTTCACTAGGTCTGCCCCCACTATTGTGCCTACCAGTGAAGAAGTACCTCAGGATCTTAGACAGCTAGAATCTAAGCCGGCATTTAGGAAGCAAGTTTGGAAGCCTAAGAATTCTTCGGTTAGCAAATCTAAGATAATTATATCTGTACCTGCTAACACAGATGAACTACTAGATTCTGATACATCATCCTTGTCTGGTGATATTTTCAGGTGGTCCAAATCATCCTCTGGTACTTGGACTCTGGATGCTCAAAGCATATGACCGGAGATTGCTCGATGCTCAGAAATTTCATCAGCAAGTTTCTAGGAACGGTTAAATTCGGCAACGACCATATTGCGAAGATCATGGGTTACGGTGAATACCAAATTGGGAATGTTACGATTTCAAGGGTTTATTACGTGGAGGGACTTGGTCACAATCTATTTTCAGTGGGACAATTTTACGATTCAAACCTTGAAGTGGCCTTTCGACAACATACTTGCTTTATTCGCGATCTTGTAGGAAATGATTTTTTAAAGGGTTCTCGAGGGGATAATCTCTACACACTGTCTATTCAAAACATGATGGCCGCCTCTCCTGTTTGCCTGCTCTCCAAAGCATCTAAGACCAAGTCATGGTTGTGGCATCGCCGGTTATCTCATCTTAAATTAGATGCTATTAACCATTTGGCTAAAAACGAACTTGTTCGTGGTCTTCCAAAACTTAAGTTCGACAAGGATCATTTATGTTCCGCGTGTTCTTTGGGGAAAAGCACCAAGAAATCATACAAACCTAAAGCTAAAGACACCAACCAAGAACCATTGTATCTTTTGTACATGGATCTTTGCGGGCCAATGCGTACGGCTAGTGTGAGTGGTAGAAAATACATCCTCGTCACGGTGGATGATTTCTCAAGGTTTACATGGGTAAAATTTTTAGCATCCAAGGATCAACCACCAGAGTATATTATTACTTTCTTAAAGATGATCCAAGTACGTCTTAATGCTACTGTTCGCTGCATTCGCACTGATAATGGAACTGAGTTCGTTAATCAGACTCTACGAGAATATTATGAAAAGGTAGGTATTTCACATGAAACTTCTGTTGCCCGCACTCCACAACAAAACGGTGTCATAGAAAGACGTAACCGTACACTTATGGAAGCTGCTAGAACTATGTTGATTTATGCGAATGCTCCTTTATTCTTATGGGCTGAAGCAGTGGCAACCGCATGTTATACCCAAAACCGCTCCATTATTCGTAAACGTCATGGTAAAACTCCATATGAGCTACTTCATGGACATAAACCCGATATTTCATTTCTTCATGTGTTTGGTGCACTATGTTATCCAACCACAAATAGTGAGAATTTGGGCAAACTTCAACCGAAGGCTGATATTGGAATTTTCATTGGTTACTCGTCTGCAAAGAAAGCTTACCGAATTTATAACCGTCGTCTTGGCAAGATTGTAGAAACTTTGGATGCCGATTTTGATGAGCTGACAGCGATGGCTTCTGAGCAACACAGCTCTGAACCCGCATTACATGAGATGAGAACCAGTACAATCAGTTTTGGATTAACTCCCAACAATCCTACTTCTCCATCATTTATACCACCTACAAGGTCCGAGTGGGATGAGTTATTTCAACCTATGTTTGATGAATTCTTTGATCCACCGAGTAATGATTCTCCAGCACCTGTAGCAGTAGCTCCGATTCCCGAAGTTGTTGCTCAAGATAATGGAAATCAGTCCGAGACATCTACTGTTACTCTTGAACCAGATGTCCCATCCCCCACCAATTCACAAACTACACCTGAATCATCACCCCCACTCGTTCCTAATGATGTTGAAGAGGATCCCTATGATTACGACTTGGAATATGCTCACTTACAAGAGCTTCCCTTCTTTGGTTCACAAATACCTGAAGACCCTACCGGTGCGTCTACCTCAGAGGAAGCTCCTGCAATCGTTCACTCCCGACCACCACGGATTGAAACTCACAACACAAAATGGACAAAGGATCACCCAATCCGCAATATTATTGGTGACATCGATCGACCAGTCTTAACACGCCACCAACTCCAAGAACATGCATTATATTTCTATTTTGATGCATTTCTTTCAGACATTGAACCTAAAAACTGGCAACAAGCCATGATCAAATCATCTTGGATTAAATCCATGCAAGAGGAACTTAATGAATTCTAACGTCTTGAAGTGTGGGAATTAGTTCCTTTACCCAGCAACGTTGAAATCCTTACATTGTTGTGGGTATATAAGGTTAAACTCGATGAGTTAGGTGGAGTGCTGAAGAACAAAGCTAGATTGGTTGCTAAAGGTTACAAACAAGCTTTGGGTATTAACTTTGAAGAATCCTTTGCTCTTGTTGCACGATTGGAGGCAATTAGACTATTCCTTGCTTATGTTGCTCACATGAATATGATCGTCTACCAAATGGATGTTAAGACGACATTTCTCAATGGTGAATTAAGGGAAGATGTCTACGTAAGCCAGCCGAATGGATTCGTCAACTCGGAGTATCCTAATAACGTGTACAAGCTCAAGAAGGCTCTTTACGGGTTGAAACAAGCTCCACGCGCGTGGTACGATCTCCTATCGTCGTATCTCATCTCAAAAGGCTTCTCCAAAGGCAAAGTGGATCCAACATTATTTATTCTCAAGGAGGACAACGACATGATACTGGTACAAATTTATGTTGATGATATAATATTTACTGCTACTAATCAACGATTGTCTGACCATTTTGAGAAAATTATGTCCACACGTTTTAAGATGTCGATGATGGGAAAAATTTCATTTTTCTTAGGGTTGCAAATTTCTCAAAATCCCAGAGGCATCTTTATTAATCAATCCAAATTTGCTCTTGAATCATTAAAGAAGTATCATTTTGAAAACTGTGACCCCGTGGATACTCCAATGGTGGAGAGATCCAAGTTAGATGAAGATAAAGAAGGGATAGCTGTCGATCCTAAACTTTACCGTGGAATGATCGGCACCCTTCTCTATCTGACTGCTAGCAGGCCTGATTTGCAATTTGCTATATGCATGTGTGCCCGGTATCAGGCTCGGCCTACCGAAAAGCACTTACATGTTGTGAAAAGGATCTTTTGGTATCTTAAAGGAACACTTAATCGTGGTCTGTGGTATCCGAAGGATTCTTCTATTGCCCTAATTTCATATGCAGATGCGGATTATGCTGGGTGTCAAGATACTAGACGTAGCACTTCTGGCAGTGTGCAACTTCTTGGAGATAGACTTGTTAGTTGGGCATCGAAAAGGCAGAAAAGCGTTGTGATATCAAGTACGGAGGCTGAATACATCGCTATGTCCGGTTGTTGTGCTCAAGTTCTTTGGATGCGATCACAATTAACTGACTACGGTCTTGGATTCAACAAAATCCCGATGTACTGTGATAACAAAAGTGCAATTGCTCTGTGCTGCAACTACGTTCAACATTCAAGGGCAAAGCACATTGACATACGCTACCACTTCATCAAAGAGCAAGTGGAAAATGGAGTGATCGAACTGTACTTCGTCAACACTGAGTATCAGCTGGCAGATATTTTCACGAAGGCATTAGATCAAGGACGTATCGAGTTTTTGATCGAAAAGCTAGGCATGAAATCGTTCTCACCAGCGACACTTAAGGAGTTGGCAGAAGAATCTGAAGAATAGTAGTGGTAAGCTATTCTCGAGTATCCTTTGATCGTGATCTTGTATATTATCGTATATATTTAAACCACCAAAAGAAAAATACAAAAATATAAAACATAGAAAAACCATAAAAAATATAAAACATTCAAAATCCATAAAAAATATAAAATCAAGAAAATCCAAAAATATTTTTCATTTTAAAAACGGGCATGTCTTTTAGTACGGTAATATTTACGGCCTTAGAAATGTCGAGTAAAATTGACACGGCGCCATAAATAGAGTCCGTATAAAAGTTGTATATGTTTTAAAACATGCCCATTATGGCTTGTAGTTATTTCAGACTGCAACCCGCTTTTCGAATTAAAGTCACGTATTTCTTATGAAAACGTTGGCTCACAACGGGAATTAATTTTCTCGGGTAAGGTTTACTTTAAAACCTTGTAAGGGACTAAGTTTACTTTATAACATGGTGTAACACAAATTAGTGTACGTATCAGTGCACTTATTTTGTAAAAATAAGAGAAATCTTATTGCCACCAGAATCGTTCCAACCAATCACTTAACCGGAAAATGTCTTCATGAATATCTGCGTCCTTAAAATCATTGACTACAACTCTTTAAATAGAAAACGGGCCCGTGTTTAAGGGGGAGCAAATATTAAATCTTCTTGGAATCAAAATTGGTCTTCAAAAAGGATTTTCAGAAAATATAAACTATTCATCATCATCATTTTATGCTAAGTGTGCCTTGTGTGAAATAGAAATTCATGTATAGGTTATTTGAATTTTTACGTTAAGTATTTGTGTTCGTCTTTGTGAGCGGGTTGGTATTTCGTTAAGTCGATTTGGTTAAATCTAATCACTTTAAAACAAATACTATTAACAAGGGGGACCATTTTGCAAATATTGCAAAATGGGGGTTTAATGTGAAAACTTGGCAAAAATTTGACCAAGTCAAAACACTACACCCCCCCTTTCCCGTTCTTTCTTCACCATCGAAAAAACACACAAACACTTGCTTAATCCGCCATTGTTGGACCTTGCTTTAACCTTCATCATTTGAGTTTTCGATTGCCTGCACTTTGTCCATCTATCTAGGTATTGTATCTTGCTGAAATCTTTATCATATATCTCGTTTATTGGCATCACAAACACAACAGAATCCATAGTTTATCTCAAATTAGGGTTTTAAGTTTTGCGATGTAAATATAAATTGAGTTGCGTGATTTGTTTAGTATGACTAGATGCACAATGGTTTTGCCCAGAATTGATTAAAACGTTGCCTAGCTCTTGGAATGAGAAGTCAAAGTTTAGATCGGATCCCTTTCACGGATTCCGATGATCATTGCGACATCAGCATTGCGATGAGTCATTCTGATGACTCATTCCGATGGGCTATTGCGATGAGTCATTCCGATGGCTCATTGCGATGGCTCATTGCGATGGCTCATTGCGATGTGTCATTGCGATGGCTCATTGCGATGGGCTATTGCGATGGGTCATTCCGATGGCTCACTACGATGGGTCATTCCGATAACGCATTGCGATGGCATATTGCGATGATGCATTCCGATGCCATATTGCGATGGCATTGTAATGATATTGCGATGAGGACACACTGCGATGGATTCACAAACATTCTGATGGAATTGTACTTATTGCGATGGAATAAGATATTGCGATAGAAATGATCTCGATAGGATTGAGATGCTTTCATTATTGCTATGACTATGTTAGGATTCCATGGATTGATAGATTGCGATGGAATTAGGACTCTTAGTATTCTGATGCCTTGTAAGTTTGCTATGGTCTTTTAGAACTATGCACATGCCTTAGACTATCTAATGAGTTCGGCCTAGATTGCATTATTTCCTTATTCGGCTTTAAGTAAATTAGGGCCACTAACACGAAACCAAGTTATATTGAAATTAATTAATTTTATCTCATAAGAATACTTGAAAGGTTTCTTATTACAGAAGTTCATCTTATATAATAATTTGACGCCTCTGTAAACAAAAGAGATACAAATTACTTATTCAATGTCTTGTGTTTTGTTTCCAGGCCATGGAAGACAAAGGTTCATCGTTGTCTTGCCCTTTGTTCAAGCCTACTATAATTTGGGTTGAGGATAATCCTACAATTCCTGACGTAGTGGTTGAAACTAAACCAAAGCCCACTGAAGTTGTGGTTGAAATTAAACCAAGACCTATTGAGGTGTTAGTAGAAATTAAACCTAGACCTACTGAGGTTTTGGTTATGACAACCAAGAAATCCAGATATTCTAAGAACTAATGCTAGGTCGTTATCTCTTTAGAATAAAATGTCTTTGGCATGTCTGTCATTATTCTAAGTGTGCTGTTGAATGTAAGGACCTAGTCCATCTGAACCATGTCTGTTGTTTCTCAATAATATGTGGTAATAATTGTTATGATTTATTCCCTATGCTTCAACTTGGCATAGACTTAAGATATATATATATATATTTTGTGTATATTATTTGTGCTTATGTCATCAAAGCAGGAAAATGTCAATCACAGAGGAACAACAACGACTACGTGATCTCGAACTTGTTTCCCTCAGCAACAGGCTTCCATATGCTGAGAACAACCCTCGATTACAAGAGGATTTTGATCCGACTTTACCAGCTTTCAAAATTACCACTGATATCCTAGACATCTCACCATCAAATATACACTCAGATGTACTGCCTCTGTTCCCGAAGTCTACATACACGAGTTCTGGAACACTGCATCTTTCTCCAAAAAGACTATCTCTTTCCAACTGAACAAAACACCAAGGGTACTTAACTTGAGCATCTTTCAGAAATTGTTTAAACTTCCTAGGTTGGCACAAGGAGAACAATTTGTGGCTAACCCAAAGAACGATGAAGTGCTTCGAATCATTCGTGCCATGAATTATGAAGGTGAAATCCACAACCTATCCCAGTTCAACACATCACACATTGGGCAACCTAGAAAGCACTTATCACCATCATTGTCAAGTGTCTTACTGGAAAGACTAGGGGCACCGATGCAAGGAGACCACCTCAGGCTCACTTATTTTGGGGATTGTTGATGAGACTGCTTTTATACATAGTCTCATCTTCCAAATAGGGCTTAAAATGCATTAAATATCATCAAAATACCCAAATATATGCTTGTGTTTGTCGCTTGTGTATTTTAGGTACGGATATTGAGAAAATGACAAAAGAACACAAGAATCATGCAAAAACGAACACGGGAAACGAAGCCGCACAATGAACCAAGCCCTAATGAAGACTTTCCCAAGATCAACCCTTGAAGATTTGAAGAATTATGAAGAAGGGTCCTCCAATTATGAAGAATTGACACTTTATACCCTTGTATCCTCATAATTACAAGTTTGGTCCCTAAAGTTTGTCAAAATTACAAAAAGGGCCCTTAACTTTGAAGAATTGGCAAGTTTAGCCCCTCAACAAAGCTAAATTGTCAACCAATATCATCCACAAAGTCAAATACATCATGAGTCCTTCAAAGTACAAGAAATGACAAGTTTGGTCCTTTGAAAATCTCAAAATTACAAAAAGGACCCTCAACTTTCAACATTTGGCAAAAATGGTCCCTCAATCATCAAGACTTGGCAATTTCAGTCCTCCAAAATGTCAATATTGCAAGTCTAGACCATTATCATTGAAGAAAATACCAAACCAGCCCTTGAAGAATTCAAATATGGCAAGAAATACCCCTGATTACACTTTGTGAAAGTTTTTGGGCCAAAAATGCAACAAGTCAAAAGTTGATAAGACTAATATGGGCGTTGATAGAGTTTTATACTAAAAAGACAAGAAGAAGAAAAACAAGGGACTAATGTTGGCCAGACATGATACTTACCTAGACCACTCCTGGGTTGCCACGTGCCCCACTTACTTCCCTCCACCAATGGAACTCCACCCTTTGTCCACCTCAGCTATCCACTTAAAACCGGTTATAACTAATCTTGGATTAGTTTAATATTTTTGGCGCTTAACATCTTTTTAAAACCTAAACCAGATTAAAACGTGTTACTATTACTCAAGAACACAAATTGGGGATTATTGACTAAACAAGAATTAAGCAGCCATCACCTCCAGATTTGAGATTAAGTGGATACTTAACACAACCCAACCTTAAAAATGGACACCTCATCACCCCATTTGTCTCCTTGTGTCTCCCCTGCTCCACACCCATGCATACTGCCAAAAAGATGGCCACAATCCAACGTCCCACATTCAAGCTTACATTTTAAGCTTTGTTTGAGCCCTTTGATCACATTCTTATGACAGCTATCACCACAAGACGCCAATTCAAGTCACATGAAGCCAAGATTTTCAAGAAACTACAAGGGCAATTTTGGAACTTCAACCATTAGGGTTTTTAGTTTTAGCTGTAACTTAGCTCATTGTAAGGCTATATAAAGCCACTTAGGCCTTCACATTTCAGTTTGCTTTTGATTTTTCCTTGTTCAAGTTTCTGTAAATCCCATTTTCAAGTTTAATGAAATTGAGTTTGAAATCTTGAAGAAAAGTCATTGGCCACTCTTGTTTACTGCTTTCATTTGTTATATGCTTTGTAATTCTTAAAGTTCAAAACCTGTTTTCAAAAGAGGAGTGTGCAAAAGTTTGCATATTTCCTCATTTTCTTGATATTTTGCTAAGTCTTGTTCCAATCTTGGAATTCTTGGGCTATAGGGCTGATCATAGCATCCTAACTGAGTTGGTTAAGGTGTGGTGAGGCTTATAACTTGGGGATAATCAAGTGTGGGGTAACAAGTTTGCATTAATCAAGTTTTTCCAAGTTTCTGATTTTTATGATTTTGTGCTTAACCCTTGTTCAATCTTAGCAGGCTTTTTGTGGAAGCTTGTGCTTGTTCTTGCTAGCACATAAGCTCAAAATTCGTGGTTGTGGATGTACATCCATGAGGTTTGCATACTTAATCTCCAAATCTGCTTAAATTGTGATTTTTGGTGATATTTGTATGAAACTGTTGTTCTTGTGGATTTTGTGTCTTGTTCTTGCTTGAATCTGTTTATTAGACTTGTTTTAGTGTTAATTGATGCTTGGTTGGCCTGAAATCTCATTGTGCTTTTGAAAATTTTGATTTGAAAAAGTTAAAGGGGTGTTTGGGTCTACTGGTTTATGCTTGTAATTTGTTGTTGTGTTAAGGGAAGGTGTTGTTTATGCTTTGTATCTGCTATACCTTTGTTTGAGAGTGTTTTGCTGCAAATTCTTGGGTTTGAACACTTGAATTAATCAATCTGCTATATAGACCTTGTTTCTGCTTGTTTTGACCTAGGATTTTGGGAACACCTGGTGTGTATGCATGCTTAGGGATAAAAGTGGTTTAAACAAAGTTAACATAACCTGTTAAAGATTTGAGGTGTTGAAATTGGCTTGTGTGTCAAATACATCAGCAAAAGTAGAAAACTGCATGTGTTAGTGTTCATCAGTAACTTTCATTGCTTGAATCGTGCTTAATTCTTTGAACCAGTGCATGAAACCTGTTTAGACTTGCTTATTGGAGTTTATTATAGCTTGTGTGTGCATTTGGTTGAATTTGGTTGGCTGATTTGTGCTAAAATTGCTCTTGAATGCTAAACTGCTTATTGTTCATGTCTGTATCATGTCTGATGAATGATTGATTAAACTGTATCAATTGGGTGTTTGTGATTGTGTTATTTTGATTGTGATTGACTCCTTTTGATCCAAAGATCATTTGGGTGCCTTTGTGAAATCTGAATCCAAAAAAAAGTCACTAAAGACAAAAAGTCAAAATAGTCAAGCAGTGGAAAAAGTTTCCACTGCTCAACATCCAAAACTAGCCCCTGCTAGTGCAATTTTGTCATCAGCTTATCAATAAGCTATTCTAGCTTATTCTGACTTGCAACAACTTATTTTTTGTGATAGATCTTCATTATTTGACCCATTTAAGTGAACTGGAACTTATGAGACTTTGACTTTGACTTTTTACTAGAAAACCAACTTGTTTGACTTTTAACATAAGTGCTTATTTGATTTTCCAGCTTATTGAGTGTGCTTATTTGAAAGGTCTTTGGTTTTTAAGCTTAGTTTTGTCAAAAGAAACATTTTGCAACTTGAATCAGCTTCTGAGGTGGTCTAGATCATAAAAACGACTATTTTGTCGTTTTGTGAATAAGTTTGTGACTTGTTTCTGGCTTATTAAGTGGGCTTATTTGAAAATTCTTTTTGCAGAAGTCTTTGTTAGGTCAAAAGAAGCTTGTGTGTAAAATTTTAGCTTATGACAACAGCTTATGGCTTAATGGGCCAAAAAGCCTATTAAGAATAAGCTGCTTATTATAAGTTGGCTTATTTCACATTTTCAGCTTTTGGGCCTTTGGAAAAAGTTGTTTAAAATCAAATTTTGAGTCAATCTGTGCTTTTTGGGCTTATTCTGAACACTTTTTCTTATTGGGCCTTAATTAAGCCCAAAAAGGGACTGTTTTGGGTTTGGCCCATTTTCTAGGCCCAATAGGGGTATTTAGGTAATTTCACTTTCATTTCTGAGTTATTTAGGTTAAATTAAGCTAGTTTGCAAGTTTTTAGAATTTTTTATAATTTTTGGATTTTTAATATTATTTTAATATTATTTTATTATTAAAAATTAAAAGTCTGATTTTCTAGGTTTTTATATTTTTCCTAGGTTCTAAATACTTAATTAGGATTTTTGCAACTTTCCAATTATTTTCTAGGTCTTTTAATTATTTTCTATAATTAATTTAAGATTTAATTGATTTTTGGAGTTTTTAATTGCTTAAAAATAGTTTTAATTGGTTTTAAAATTTTGAAAAATAGTTTTTAGCTTAATTAGAGTATTTTTGAGGTTTACAAACTTGAAAATCTTGTTTAGGGCTTTTTAATAATTAATTTTGATTTTTAGGGCTTTAATTAGCATTAAAAAGTCATTATCTAATTAATTAAAAGGTTTTTGCAAGTTTTGATTTTTTGTAAACTCTTAGAATATTATTAGGGATTTTTGGTAATTTTTAGAAATTTTTAGATTAAGATTTTAATTTTGGTGGTTTTTACGACTTTACGTGTACGCCTTTTTAGACTTAGTTTAATTCGTCTTCATAACCGTCATTCTCTTCTAATCCCCTTTCTATTCTTCTTATTCAAATATAATCACAAATTAATCCATATCATTACACACATAACACACTAGCCTCCTTGAGAACGAACTTAATTGGTCATTAGTGCTTGGTTTTCCTAAACCGACACTTAATACTTGCCACTTTTGTCATCCTTTTCCTAAAGGGTGGTAAAAACTCAACTATCATTTTGGCGCCGCTGCCGGGGAGGCGTGTTGTGTTTTGATTTGGCATTGTTGTTTTTATACTAACCATAATTAGTATTTGTATTAGTAGCACTCTACTAATATGTATTATCGTTTTTCGGTTTTTGTGTGAATATTATTACTATATTGTATACGTAGAACAATAAATTTACAAGTACTCCTAATACGTGAGAAATCACAACCTTGACTTGGGAGGTCATTACCCAATCATTGTATTCGAATCTCAAACCAAAGAAAAAGGCAAAAATAGATAAATACTTTCGTGAAGCTTAATCTTGAAAATACAAACTATAAGGTGGGTATAAGGCGGATATTATAAAATATATCCTAAGGAAAAAGGCTCTTAAGTGCTTCGCGCCGCCTCGTTTCCCCGCTTGCTTGTGAGTATTTGATTGTGAGAGTGAATCGAGGGTTTTGCCGCCCAAAGTGTTACTAAGTATCATATATATTTTCTTGGTTTCTATTGATTAAACCCTCTTGAACGATTTGGTGTTCCACCATCGTTCTAAAGTCATCGAAGGCGTTCACCCCACGTGATCGTTTTCATTCCTTGAGGCTTCGTTAATCAAGAGATTTGATTAAGGAGGAGATTTGTAGATTTTTGTCTACTTAATACATTTCACCAATCTCCAAAAAGGTTAATACAATCAAAAACCACAAAAAAATTAAAAAAATACAAAACACCAAAAAGAATCTTCTTTGCTCATCCCCTCGTTGTACGTGACGTTTATGCTAACTCGAAATCAAGCAAGACGTGCACGTAAACGAAAGAACAAAACTCCCACTCCCAACAATTCTAGTGAGGAGTCTCCTATTGACGAACCCATTGTAAGAGAAGCACCAACCATGGCGAATCGAACTATGATGGAGTTACTTCAAGCACCCACTGAGGGTTATGGAGAGGCTATTGTGATTCCCGCTATCCTTGCGGAGAATTTTGAGGTTAAGACGGGTTTGTTGTCCATGATTCAAAACAACAAATTCCGTGGTGATGAGAAGGACAATCCACACAACCATATCCGCCAATTCAATCGTCTTACCGCTACTTGCAAGTTTAAGGATGTCTCTAACGACTCGATTAAGATGATGCTTTTTCCGTATTCCTTAGCGGGGCCCGCTAAAATTTGGTTAGAGAAAGAGCCACCCAATTCTATATTGACGTGGAAGGATCTCGTGTCTAAGTTTGTGAACCAATTTTTTCCGCCCTCTAAGACTACGCACTTGAAAAACGAGATTTCAAAGTTTTCACAAGAATTTAATGAAAGTTTTTCAACGGCTTGGAATAGGTTTAAGGAAATGTTACATGAATGTCCTCATCACGGTTTTTCCGATTTGCATCAAATTGACACGTTTTACAATGGACTTAATGATCATGAAAGGGATTATTTAAATGCCGCCGCGGGTGGTAATTTTTTGTGTAAAACGGTTGAGGAAGCTTTGGTGATAATTGAAAATAGATCTAAGGTGTATAGTCCTCGTAGCACGTCTAGTGTTCGTAAGGCTTCGTCTTCGGCTTCACCTTCTTTGTCTAATACCATCGATGCTTGCCAAATTGAGGCAAACTTGGAAAACAAGATTTTTGATAAGTTGAAAGGACTTTTGATTGAGTTTAAAGTTGGTGAACCAAGTGCTCCCGCTACGGTTAAAGCGGTTGAGGTTTCTTGCATGTATTGTGGTGGAGGTCATGATTTCTCCGAGTGTATTACCAACGGTGGTAACACTTCGAGTGCCTTCGCGGCCACGGGAAATTACAACCAAAACGGTCAAGTTTCCCGCTCTAATCAAATGACTCCACCGGGTTTTGGAACAAATCAAAATGCTAACAACTATCACAACAATCAAGTTGGTTTTAAGAACAATTATAACAAGAGAAACTATGGGAATCAAGGTGCTAATAATCAAGTTTCAAACAAAAATGATTTTCAAAATAACAACAAAAGTTTGCAAACATTGAAAGATCTTCCAAGTGAGTTTGTTGAATATGCTAGTGGGAATGATGCTAGGTTTGACAATATTCAAAGAGAAATCATTAGCCTAAGATCCGAGTTTAAAAACGACTTGAAGAAAGAGTTGAAAAATGAGTTAGCTAATGAACTTAAAATCCACACCAACAAGATGGAAGGAAATGTCACTAGGTTGCAACAAAACCAACAAAAAATGGAACAAGGGCAACATGAGATTAAACAAGAGATGCTTAAGGCCGAGAAAAGGCAAACCGAAGCCGTATTGAGGCAATCTAATTTTGAAGATAAAATCTCGTCTATGTTTGAGGCAATAATGTGTAAACCGTCGTCAAGTGGTCTTCCTAGTAACACCATATCCAACCCTAAGGGTGAGATGAAAGTGATTACCACACGTAGTGGTAAGACACTTAAGGAGCCGATTCCTCAACCAATTGCTCTTACGGAGGAAGCAATTGAGGAAGAACCCGAGGTGGTGGTCCAAAAGGAGCATGTCCCAATCCCACGAAGTACCGCTCATACCACACCTACGGTTGACCCATTACCATCATTGGAACCCGAGATTCCAAAGGCTATTCCTACTATGCCTCAACCCACACCACCTTTGCCCTATCCATCGAGACTTAGGAAGGAGAAACGTCAAGAGCGCGACAATTACCAATTTGAGCTTTTTATGAAAATGTTTCGTGATTTGCACCTTAATGTGAGTTTCGCCGATGCTTTGGTCATGATGCCTCGATTTGCCGCTAACTTTAAGAGTATGTTGAACAACAAGGAGAAATTGCACCAATTGTCTAGTTGTTCGTCGGTTTATCTTAATCGCATACCTCAAAAAGTCGGTGATCCCGGTAAATTTTTGATCCCTTGTGCAATTCAAGACATGGAAGAATGCTTCGCCTTGGCCGATCTTGGTGCTAGCATTAACTTGATGCCACTTGCAATCTTCAAGTCGCTCAATCTTCCTAATCTTACTCCTTCACTAATGTCTATCGAGTTGGCCGACCATTCCACATTCCCGCATGTGGTATGGCGGAAGACGTTTTTGTGAAAGTGGGGAAGTTCTACTATCCCGTAGACTTCATTGTTGTTGATATCCCCACGGATCCTCAAGTTCCTCTCATTATAGGTCGTTCGTTTTTAGATATGTCTATGGCTTTAATTGATGTGCATGCTAGAAAGATCACCTTACGTTTCAACGACGAGGAACTTGTTATAAACGCAACTCAAAACTCTCAAATTTCTCATGTTTATTCCGTTGCAACCATAAACCTCGTTGATATGATTGACGTGGTTTGCGAGGAATTTTCACAAGAAGTTCTAGGTTTTTGTGATGAAGAAACTAGTGGCAATCCCACTATGTTGGATCCAATTCTTGATAATTCGACACCAACCTTCACTCATTTGAAGGTGGTGGTTTTACGTTGGAAGAATGCAATGTTCCACGTACTTGTGACGAAGACCTCGACAACGACGAGGACTTCTCGATTATCAAGGATTTTCTTAACGATTTCCCATTTCCTCCGCCCGAGGAGGTTATGAGTATCGAGCCCAAATCTTCACTTGAGGAACCACCTATCCTCGAGTTGAAAGATTTACCTCCTCACCTCGAATATGTCTATTTGGAGGAGGACGACAAGTTGCCGGTTATTATTGCGAAGGATCTTTCGAATGATGAAAAAACCGCACTTGTCGATGTTCTAAAGGCTCACAAAGGGGCGATTGCGTGGAAGTTATCCGACATTAAGGGGATCGATCCCAAGTTTTGTACCCACAAAATCTTAATGGAGGAAGATTTCAAGCCAACAATCCAAAGTCAAAGGAGGGTGAACCCCAAAATTCACGACGTCATCAAAAAGGAGGTCCTTAAACTTCTTGACGCGGGAATGATTTACCCTATTTCCGATAGCCCTTGGGTGAGTCCTATTCATTGTGTCTCTAAAAAGGGAGGGATGACCGTTGTGCCAAACGATGCCAACGAGTTGCTTCCCACTAGCCTCGTGACCGGATGGAGAGTGTGCATTGACTATCGAAAGTTGAATGAAGCCACTCGAAAAGACCATTTTCCCTTGCCCTTCATGGACCAAATGTTGGAGCGTCTTGCGGGAAACGATTTCTATAGCTTTTTAGATGGTTTTTCCGGTTACTTCCAAATTCCCATCGATCCTCGTGATCAAGAAAAAACTATGTTTACGTGTCCATATGGAACGTTTGCCTATCGTAGAATGCCATTCGGACTTTGCAATGCACCGGGAACTTTTCAACGATGCATGATGGCTATTTTTCATGATATGATCGAGAAGACGATGGAAGTCTTCATGGATGACTTTTCCGTGTTTGGTGATTCTTTCACTTCGTGTTTGTCGAACCTAGAGAGAATGTTAAAACGTTGTGAGGAAACCAACCTTGTGCTCAATTGGGAAAAGTGTCATTTTATGGTTAAGAGTGGAATCGTCTTAGGGCACAAGGTCTCGA
Source organism: Glebionis coronaria (assembly GCA_025667525.1). Lineage (NCBI taxonomy): Eukaryota > Viridiplantae > Streptophyta > Magnoliopsida > Asterales > Asteraceae > Glebionis > Glebionis coronaria. The sequence continues at coordinate 506,941,143 of CM046881.1, read as the reverse complement.
AAGCGGGGATTGAGGTAGATCAAGCTAAGGTAGACGTCATCGCCAAATTACCTCATCCCAAAACCGTCAAGGGAGTTAGGAGTTTCCTAGGCCACGCGGGCTTTTATCGTCGATTCATCAAGGATTTCTCGAAGATTTCTCGACCCATTACACATCTTCTTGAAAAAGAGGCACGTTTTGTCTTTGACGAAGATTGTGTACGAGCCTTTGAGATCCTTAAGAGGAAACTTACCGAAGCTCCCATTCTTGTTGCTCCAAATTGGAACCTTCCCTTTGAGCTAATGTGTGATGCTAGTGATTACGCTATAGGGGCCGTTTTGGGGCAACGTCATGATAAGCACTTCTTGCCTATTCACTATGCTAGCAAGACGATGACCGAGGCTCAACTTAAATACACTACAACGGAAAATGAGTTCCTTGCCGTGGTGTATGCATTTGAGAAATTCCGACCTTATCTCGTCTTGACGAAATGCATAGTGTATACGGACCATTCGGCTATTAAGTATCTCATGGCAAAGCAAGATGCTAAGCCGAGATTACTTCGTTGGATTCTCCTCCTTCAAGAATTTGATCACACCATCGTTGACAAAAAAGGAGCCGAGAATCTAGCGGCCGATCATCTCTCTCGTTTGGAAGATCCTCACCAAAGTGTTTACGAGCCTAAGGAAATCACCGAAACATTTCCGCTCGAGACACTTGGTGTAGTGAATTCTAAGCTTGATCCTTCTACCCCATGGTTTGCGGATTTTGCAAATTACCATGCGGGTAACTTCATCGTTAAGGGTATAACGACTCAAGAAAAACGGAAATTCTTTCGTGACGTCAAGTTCTACTTTTGGAACGACCCTTACTTGTTTCGAACTTGTGCGGATCAAATCATCCGACGTTGTGTTTTTGGCACCGAAGCTTCTAACATCCTTAGAGCTTGCCATGAGGGACCCACGGGTGGTCACCACGGTGCTAATCTCATGGCTAAGAAGGTGTTTGATGCCGGCTTCTTTTGGCCTACTATTTACCGAGATGCACAAGTTCTTGTGAAGTCGTGTGATGCATGCCAACGACAAGGAAAAGCCTCACAAAAAGATGAAATGCCACAAAATATCATTCAAGTATGTGAGATCTTTGACGTTTGGGGTATAGACTTTATGGGGCCGTTCCCATCATCTCGTGGTAATAAGTACATTCTCGTTGCGGTTGACTACCTATCTAAGTGGGTGGAGGCGAAGGCCTTGCCCACTAATGATGCTCGTGTGGTAGTTAAGTTCTTGAAAAACTTGTTTGCTCGGTTTAGAACCCCTCGTGCGATCATAAGCGATCGTGGAACCTATTTTTGTAATGACCAATTCGAAAGAGTCTTAAGGAAATATGGGGTTACACATCGTCTTTCTACGGCTTATCACCCACAAACGAGTGGGCAAGTCGAGGTTTCAAACTGAGCTTTGAAGAGGATCTTGGAGAGATCCGTGGGGGAAAACCGACAATCTTGGTCGGATAAGTTAGACGATGCTTTATGGGCCTTTAGGACCGCTCATAAGACACCCATTGGGTGTACTCCCTATAAGCTTGTGTATGGAAAGAATTGTCATTTGCCTATCGAATTAGAACACAAGGCTTATTGGGCCCTAAAGCATTGTAATGATGATATGGAGACCGCGGGAAAACACCGGAAAATGCAATTAAATGAATTGGATGAATTGAGGGATATTGCTTATGAAAATTCATTGATTTACAAAGAGAAAACTAAAAAGTTGCATGATTCTAAAATTAAAAACCGGGTTTTTAACATTGGGGATCAAGTTTTGCTTTTTAATTCTAGATTGAAAATCTTTTCCGGTAAATTGAAATCCCGTTGGTCCGGTCCATTCACCGTGACTCAAGTATTTCCGTACGGGACCATCGAGCTAGCTCAAGATGATGGTCCTAACTTCAAGGTGAATGGACATAGGTTAAAGCACTACTTTGGCGGGGAAGTTCCATCCTTGAACTACCTCGACCAAGTCACCTTCCCCAATGATAATTAGTATTGAGGGGATCGAGTCGAGCTCATGACTCGGTAATCAAAAACGAGGAGCCTCGTGGGGGAGTCCCATGCTTATCCTATGTATATATTATCGCTTTCTAATGTAGCTTACGTGTGGGGATTTGTGCCCTTCCAACCTTTGTTCCGTGGTTGTTTGTGATATGTGGTTTTTAGATCATGATCTTCACGATTGGAGCCTCTCGTGTTCGTTTTATGGGAGCACTCGATCGTTTGCTTTGGAGACATTTCTAAATATCCATGATATCCTTTTGATGTTCTAACCTTAGGTTTTTAGCACACTTCATAAACGGCTATTAATTTACTAGTTACACCCTTTCCATGCTAGATTAAGCATTCGACTACGTCTCTAGTATGGGGGTGTTTGCACCCCTAGACTCGAAACATTGAGGACAATGTTTAACTTTAGTATGGGGGGTGAATAGATACTTGCCTTGCCAAACCTTCACGCTTTCCAAAGTTTATCGTTTTGTTTATCATTTTTGTTGCAAAATAAGGCTAAAAATGGCCAAATTTTAAATTTTTCTCATGTTTTATAAGTGTTTATAGACACGAATGTAGATTTTCCGATGGCGAGAATAAGAGTAATTTTTGACTCGACCGTGCGTGTTGAGCACTTAGCTTTGATTCCTTAACTACACATTAGGCTAAGTCTCTTAAATGAGGACGAGAAATGATAGAGTTAATTATAAGTTACTATGCTAAACGTAGGGTACTCGTATTCTTTCAAAAACTCATGTGTTCTCGTTGTTTGCTTATTCTCCCTTCGCATGTAAATATTTTTTGCTTAATAAATATTGACTTAGCGGTTTAGTTAGGATGGTTGGGTTTCTAGTCTTTTCTAGTAGCTTCCGTGTAATTAAATTGGGAAGACATAAAGATATCTCCAGCGTCACGGTTTTGAAGTATTGGCACCCGAATAATCGAAAGCTTCACCCAATAATAAGATTTCAAGTGCTCACCTAAATCTAGCAAACAATTTGAAGCCCCACAAGGCTAAAAATCTATGCAAAAATTGAAAGTGAATCAAGCCTTAATCTTCGAAGCTTTAAAGATCCAAAATTCGCCTTAGCGTGAGGATATACGTCTTTGGCTAATAAAACCACCGATGAGGCGGATAATAAAAGGCAAGGCAAGACCAAAGTCATAATAAAATCTTCATGGCGAAGTTGAATAAAAGATGGAGGTAAACCAAAGATAATATGGCCCTTACGTTAGGGGGCGTATAAAAGTCTTGGTAATAAGTCTCATGTTCAAAACCGTTATAAAACCGTGTTTATCGATTCTTCTTGTCAACTTAATTTTTTAACATCGTCGTCTATTAGGAGGGGTTATTGATTTGATGGTCTTAGTTACACCGTTAGGACTCTATTTTTAGACCTAAATCTCTATTATCGCATAAGTCAAACAATGTATCCTCGTGAAACATTCAAGACATCATAAAATATGAGAGATACAACTTAGGAATAATGGGAGGATAAGTACGTCATTAGGGCATATGAGTAGTGTTAGCATTACTAACTTATAATGACAATGATCTCGTTGCACGCTTAGCATGGAATTGGGGTGAAAATCGAGGACGACGAAATTATTTCTAACGAAGCATTCACGTGTTCTTATTCTATGAACCTAAATGTCCCATTTTGCGATGAAAATCATACATTATGTCTATAACACAAGTAGTAATAGCAGTAGTGTAGCTAGTTTATCGTTCAATAAAGTGAATAAAATGAATTTTGGAGATGCTTTGATACTTTATTCTAGCATTGCGTGAGGGCACGGCAATGGTTTAGTATGGGGGAGTGATGAGACTGCTTTTATACATAGTCTCATCTTCCAAATAGGGCTTAAAATGCATTAAATATCATCAAAATACCCAAATATATGCTTGTGTTTGTTGCTTGTGTATTTTAGGTACGGATATTGAGAAAATGACAAAAGAACACAAGAATCATGCAAAAACGAACACGGGAAACGAAGCCGCACAATGAACCAAGCCCTAATGAAGACTTTCCCAAGATCAACCCTTGAAGATTTGAAGAATTATGAAGAAGGGTCCTCCAATTATGAAGAATTGACACTTTATACCCTTGTATCCTCATAATTACAAGTTTGGTCCCTAAAGTTTGTCAAAATTACAAAAAGGGCCCTTAACTTTGAAGAATTGGCAAGTTTAGCCCCTCAACAAAGCTAAATTGTCAACCAATATCATCCACAAAGTCAGATACATCATGAAGTCCTTCAAAGTACAAGAAATGACAAGTTTGGTCCTTTGAAAATCTCAAAATTACAAAAAGGACCCTCAACTTTCAATATTTGGCAAAAATGGTCCCTCAATCATCAAGACTTGGCAATTTCAGTCCTCCAAAATGTCAATATTGCAAGTCTAGACCATTATCATTGAAGAAAATACCAAACCAGCCCTTGAAGAATTCAAATATGGCAAGAAATACCCCTGATTACACTTTGTGAAAGTTTTTGGGCCAAAAATGCAACAAGTCAAAAGTTGATAAGACTAATATGGGCGTTGATAGAGTTTTATACTGAAAAGACAAGAAGAAGAAAAACAAGGGACTAATGTTGGCCAGACATGATACTTACCTAGACCACTCCTGGGTTGCCACGTGCCCCACTTACTTCCCTCCACCAATGGAACTCCACCCTTTGTCCACCTCAGCTATCCACTTAAAACCGGTTATAACTAATCTTGGATTAGTTTAATATTTTTGGCGCTTAACATCTTTTTAAAACCCAAACCAGATTAAAACGTGTTACTATTACTCAAGAACACAAATTGGGGATTATTGACTAAACAAGAATTAAGCAGCCATCACCTCCAGATTTGAGATTAAGTGGATACTTAACACAACCCAACCTTAAAAATGGACACCTCATCACCCCATTTGTCTCCTTGTGTCTCCCCTGCTCCACACCCATGCATACTGCCAAAAAGATGGCCACAATCCAACGTCCCACATTCAAGCTTACATTTTAAGCTTTGTTTGAGCCCTTTGATCACATTCTTATGACAGCTATCACCACAAGACGCCAATTCAAGTCACATGAAGCCAAGATTTTCAAGAAACTACAAGGGCAATTTTGGAACTTCAACCATTAGGGTTTTTAGTTTTTAGCTGTAACTTAGCTCATTGTAAGGCTATATAAAGCCACTTAGGCCTTCACATTTCAGTTTGCTTTTGATTTTTCCTTGTTCAAGTTTCTGTAAATCCCATTTTCAAGTTTAATGAAATTGAGTTTGAAATCTTGAAGAAAAGTCATTGGCCACTCTTGTTTACTGCTTTCATTTGTTATATGCTTTGTAGTTCTTAAAGTTCAAAACCTGTTTTCAAAAGAGGAGTGTGCAAAAGTTTGCATATTTCCTCATTTTCTTGATATTTTGCTAAGTCTTGTTCCAATCTTGGAATTCTTGGGCTATAGGGCTGATCATAGCATCCTAACTGAGTTGGTTAAGGTGTGGTGAGGCTTATAACTTGGGGATAATCAAGTGTGGGGTAACAAGTTTGCATTAATCAAGTTTTTCCAAGTTTCTGATTTTTATGATTTTGTGCTTAACCCTTGTTCAATCTTAGCAGGCTTTTTGTGGAAGCTTGTGCTTGTTCTTGCTAGCACATAAGCTCAAAATTCGTAGGTGTGGATGTACATCCATGAGGTTTGCATACTTAATCTCCAAATCTGCTTAAATTGTGATTTTTGGTGATATTTGTATGAAACTGTTGTTCTTGTGGATTTTGTGGCTTGTTCTTGCTTGAATCTGTTTATTAGACTTGTTTTAGTGTTAATTGATGCTTGGTTGGCCTGAAATCTCATTGTGCTTTTGAAAAATTTGATTTGAAAAAGTTAAAGGGGTGTTTGGGTCTACTGGTTTATGCTTGTAATTTGTTTTTGTGTTAAGGGAAGGTGTTGTTTATGCTTTGTATCTGCTATACCTTTGTTTGAGAGTGTTTTGCTGCAAGTTCTTGGGTTTGAACACTTGAATTAATCAATCTGCTATATAGACCTTGTTTCTGCTTGTTTTGACCTAGGATTTTGGGAACACCTAGTGTGTATGCATGCTTAGGGATAAAAGTGGTTTAAACAAAGTTAACATAACCTGTTTGAAAGATTTGAGGTGTTGAAATTGGCTTGTGTGTCAAATACATCAGCAAAAGTAGAAAACTGCATGTGTTAGTGTTCATCAGTAACTTTCATTGCTTGAATCTTGCTTAATTCTTTGAACCAGTGCATGAAACCTGTTTAGACTTGCTTATTGGAGTTTATTATAGCTTGTGTGTGCATTTTGAATTTGGTTGGCTGATTTGTGCTAAAATTGCTCTTGAATGCTAAACTGCTTATTGTTCATGTCTGTATCATGTCTGATGAATGATTGATTAAACTGTATCAATTGGGTGTTTGTGATTGTGTTATTTTGATTGTGATTGAATCCTTTTGATCCAAATATCATTTGGGTGCCTTTGTGAAATCTAAATCCAAAAAAAAGTCACTAAAGACAAAAAGTCAAAATAGTCAAGCAGTGGAAAAAGTTTCCACTGCTCAACATCCAAAACTAGCCCCTGCTAGTGCAATTTTGTCATCAGCTTATCAATAAGCTATTCTAGCTTATTCTGACTTGCAACAACTTATTTTTTGTGATAGATCTTCATTTTTTGACCCATTTAAGTGAACTGGAACTTATGAGACTTTGACTTTGACTTTTTACTAGAAAACCAACTTGTTTGACTTTTAACATAAGTGCTTATTTGATTTTCCAGCTTATTGAGTGTGCTTATTTGAAAGGTCTTTGGTTTTTAAGCTTAGTTTTGTCAAAAGAAACATTTTGCAACTTGAATCAGCTTCTGAGGTGGTCTAGATCATAAAAACGACTATTTTTGTCGTTTTGTGAATAAGTTTGTGACTTGTTTCTGGCTTATTAAATGGGCTTATTTGAAAATTCTTTTTGCAGAAGTCTTTGTTAGGTCAAAAGAAGCTTGTGTGTAAAATTTTAGCTTATGACAACAGCTTATGGCTTAATGGGCCAAAAAGCCCATTAAGAATAAGCTGCTTATTATAAGTTGGCTTATTTCACATTTTCAGCTTTTGGGCCTTTGGAAAAAGTTTTTTAAAATCAAATTTTGAGTCAATCTGTGCTTTTTGGGCTTATTCTGAACACTTTTTCTTATTGGGCCTTAATTAAGCCCAATAAGGGACTGTTTTGGGTTTGGCCTATTTTCTAGGCCCAATAGGGGTATTTAGGTAATTTCACTTTCATTTCTGAGTTATTTAGGTTAAATTAAGCTAGTTTGCAAGTTTTTAGAATTTTTTATAATTTTTGGATTTTTAATATTATTTTAATATTATTTTATTATTAAAAATTAAAAGTCTGATTTTATAGGTTTTTATATTTTTCCTAGGTTCTAAATACTTAATTAGGATTTTTACAACTTTCCAATTATTTTCTAGGTCTTTTAATTATTTTCTATAATTAATTTAAGATTTAATTGATTTTTGGAGTTTTTAATTGCTTAAAAATAGTTTTAATTGGTTTTAAAATTTTGAAAAATAGTTTTTAGCTTAATTAGAGTATTTTTGAGGTTTACAAACTTGAAAATCTTGTTTAGGGCTTTTTAATAATTAATTTTGCTTTTTAGCGCTTTAATTAGCATTAAAAAGTCATTATCTAATTAATTAAAAGGTTTTTGCAAGTTTTGATTTTTTGTAAACTATTAGAATATTATTAGGGATTTTTGGTAATTTTTTAAAATTTTTAGGTTAAGATTTTAATTTTGGTGGTTTTTACGACTTTACGTGTACGCCTTTTTAGACTTAGTTTAATTCGTCTTCATAACCGTCATTCTCTTCTAATCCCCTTTCTATTCTTCTTATTCAAATATAATCACAAATTAATCCATATCATTACACACATAACACACTAGCCTCCTTGAGAACGAACTTAATTGGTCATTAGTGCTTGGTTTTCCTAAACCGACACTTAATACTTGCCACTTTTGTCATCCTTTTCCTAAAGGGTGGTAAAAACTCAACTATCAATTGTACACTGCGTCTAAAGTAGACTATGCACTTCTTCTCTGGCAAGAATTTTGTTATCAGTTTACTAGAACGAAGAAGAAATCTGTGCATCTTCCATTCCCAATGTTGGAAATACGTTTTACGTATTAAGAAGGATCGGTCACTCCAACAATAGTCCATGTAATAGCTCGTAGTTTAGTTACTTATCTTTATTTAACAAACAAACCCAAGCCTAGCCTACAACATGTGTAGGCCGGCCCAAATGTAAGCCCAAGCCCATGACAAGGGCTTGGGTATATAAACCCTCTCCTTAGATGGAGAGGGTGTGTGGTTATTCATTTTTACACATAGTTCTTCTTATTTTCTCTCTCTAGAATTGTGTGAAATCCACCATCTCTCTATCTCTTTCTCTCTCTAAAACATAAGCAATATTTACATATCCTACAAATGGTATCAAGAGTCATGGGATGATTGTATTGTTTATGTGTTTGTGTTCTTGATTCATACGCCTATTTTGATCCATTTTACACGAACCAATTTTTTTTTTTTGTGTTTTTTATGGTTTTTTCTTGATACAAATCTTCTACATAGTTGTGGTAGAAATTTGGTATAGTTACTTTGGCTAAAAACACAAAATTTTTGGGTGTTTTGATCATTTTTTGGCTTAAAATCACGAATTGGTTGAGTATTGTCGGAGAAAAGTGGGATTTATTCCGATCAGGTCATCGGAAAAGGGTTTAGAGTTATTCCAATCAGTGTAATCGGAATAGGGGTTAGGGATTCCGATTGCATTCCTATAAGGGACATTCCGATTTGGTATTCCGATTTGGTATTCCGATTTGATATTCCGATTTGGTATTCTGATTTGGTATTCCGATTTGGTATTCCGATTTGGTGCCTTCCTATAAGGGACATTGTGATTTGATATTCCGATTAGGATATTCCGATCAAGGTATTTCGATTAGGACATTCCGATCAAGAGTTATCCAGGACATTCCGATCAAGGGTATTCCGATAGGCTTATTCCGACAGCTTTCCGATCAACATTCCGACAATAAAAAATTATTCCATAAAAAATTTTGTGTGTAATTTTGACTTGGATTTTTTGGTTTATTGAGAACATATTTTAGGGGATTTTAACATTGTTTCTTGACTTCTACTCACAACAACAAACACATTTACTTTCTCTCATTGTTCGATCAGTATTTGTAAATCTTAACTTATTGAAATGGAGTACACATCTCTTACGGATATGTCCATCCTCTCGGGTACGGATAATCGTCCACCAATGTTGGTGAAGACTATGTATGAGGAATGGGCTTCCCGAATGGAACTTTATATGTTGAACAAGGAGAATGGACATCTAATTTGGGCATCGGTGCTCAATGGACCATTGGTATATGGTACTGTGACGGAAGGTGCTGTTACTCGTCCTCGCATGCTAAGATACAAGACAAGTGTGATAAACAAGCTACAAATATCATTCTCCAAGCCCTTCCTCCAGATGTCTACAAAATCGTCAGCAAAACATAAAGTTGCCAAAGAGTTATGGGATAGAATTCGTGTTCTCATGCAAGGCACCTCGTTAACTAAACAAGAACGAGAGTGTAAGCTTTATGATACTTTTGATAAGTTTGCCTATGTTCCAGGGGAGACTCTCAATGATTACTATCTGAGATTTACCCTATTGTTGAATGAGCTCAATATCTATGGCATGGCAATTCCTACCTTTCAATTGAACACCAAGTATTTGAACACTGTTCCTTCAGAATGGAAAAAATACGTGACGGATGTTAAATTGGCTAAGGACTTGCATAACATCAATGTGGATCAACTTCAAGCTTTTCTTCAACAACACGAGTGCCATGTGATCGGGGCTCGGTTGTCTACACCTCAAGTTCATGATCCACTTGCAATGTATGCTTCTCAACAAAACATGGCTTATACTTATCAACAACCATCATACTTGCAGCAACCACCACCACACACCTATCAGCAACCATCTTATCAACCACCAATGATGCCACAACAAGCATTTCAACAAAGTGTTCATCAACAATCTTTTCCGCAGCAACCACCATATCAGACATCACCATCACAAGCCAACACTTCTCCAATGGGCTATACTCCTCAGCAAGGATATTTTCCAATAGAAGCACAACCATCACAAGCTTTCTACTCTAATGAACTTCCACCAATCCAAGCACCGGTCTTTACTCCAAATGATACGCCAGCTGATGTTCTAAACCATCTCATAGCCTACTTGTCAAAACTTGTTGCAACTAGAGGATTTCCACCAACAAACAATCAGCTCCGCACCTCTTCAAATCCTCGACAACAAGCTACTGTTCAAGATGGTCAAGTAACAGTGCAACCTATTCAGGGAAGGCAAAATTCATATGGACCTCCTACAAGGACTGTGAATGCTCAAGCTGTTAATTCTCAAGCTAATGGAAATGGAAGCCCCATTGGTCCTAAAAAGGTTGTGACTTGCTACAATTGCCGAGGACAAGGTCATATGGCTAGGGAATGCACTCAGCCGAAAAGGAGGAGGGATGATGCATGGTTTCGTGAGAAGATGTATTTGGTCGATGCTCAGTCAAAGGGAAAGATTTTGGATTCAGAGGAGTTAGCATTTCTTGCAGACCCAGGGGCAGCAGATACTGAAGGCATTGCATTCGTTTCCACTTCTAATGCAGCTTATCAAGCAGATGATCTTGACGCATATGATTCGGATTGTGATGACATTCATTCTGCCCAAGCTGCTCTCGTTGCTAATCTCTCTCACTACGATTCTGATGTCATCAATGAGGTACCCACCACAACAAATCTTGGTAATGATGATAACCAACATCAAGTTGGGCATGAAAATGACAACCTCGAACAGCATTCGGGAACTAGTAACCCAAATGATGTGGTATCCAATCCAACACATTTGAGTGAACCTCAACCAAATGCTACGACGGGTATGTGATATTGAGTAAAATACTTCTTTTAGGAAAAAGAGCGTATAAGTGCGGCAAGTATTAAACTCGACGATTTAGGAAAACCGACAAGTCGAATAAATGCGGGTTCGTTCTTGAAGGAGGCGTGTGGATCAAGTGTGCCAATATATAAAATCAAGTTTGGATTAGTGACGTTTTTGGGTTTAGAGAAAGAAAAATTAAAGACGAGCTACGATTACGATTACACTACGACGTTGACGTAAAACGATGACGTAATTACGTAAAACGCGACGAAATTAAAAATGAAACCTAAAAATTAATTAAAAGATTAAACTAAGTCTAAAATAATATAAATAAGGATAAAAATCCAATAAATAATTTTTAAAACCTTTTATTAATTAAATATTCAATTTTAAATGCTAATTAAAGCCCTAAAATTAAATATAATTAAGATAAAGCCCAAAATATTATTTTATTGAACTAATAAATCACTTATATTATTTAGAGACTAAAAAGTATTTTTCCTAAATTTTCAAAACTATTTTTCTATTTTTAAAAGGCTAAAAACACTTTTTAAACTAAAATAATAATAAAAATAATAAAACATTGCTAAAAATAAATTTTGTTTTTCTAAAAATCTTTTTTTTAACTAAATTAACAAGGTAAAAATGAAAAAGTTTAAAAAAAACTAAAAAAATTGGCTAAAAATGAAAGTACCCCAAAGTACCCCATGGTGGAGTACTTTAGTGTTGTCCAAGATATCACCAGACAACAGGCTTGTCCAAGTTCAGTGTTGTCCGATATCGGACAACACTATAAAAAATAAATAAAATTGCAGCGTTCTCTGACAACAAAGAAAAAACCTACTGTATGGTTTTTAGGCTCGTTTTGGGCTGTTTTTTTGCTTGTTTCGAGCTTGTTTGTCGCTGTTTTATGGTACAAGGGGCACCCCTATAACCAATAGGGTTGTAGGGAGTCAAGATAATCAACACAAACACACAAGGCACACATATATAGCCACAAAATTACTCAAAACTCAGCAAGTTTCAAAGAAAAATGGGGGCTGCGGGTGTTTATTGCCTACGCAGCGGGTCTGGGACTATTTGACGTGTAACTGGTGAATGGGTTGGTTTTTCTTGGCAACAAAGGCACCCCCAAAACCAGTTGGGTTGTGGGGAGTCACTTAAATTATAAAAACGACAACTTGTTAACAAAAATCACACGCCCAAGCCAAATTACAGTCACTGATGAAGCTATGTGGGGGTTGTGGTACTTTTTCTGGTGCAATTGGTATTCAAATGAATTTCAGAGCTCAAGAATTTGCACACAACCTAACCAAATGACGTTTAAGCTAAATACAAACCTAGATTTACCTATTCTCTAACAACTTTCAAGATTGGTGGCTAAAATTACACAAAAAAAACTGGCAGGAAAATTGCTCACAGATTTTTAGCTATGTTGACCAATTTTTAGCATACCACTTTCCTTTTAAATCCTATCCAAACTTAAAAAAAGTAACCACTTAACCTATCTAGACCTAAAGGAGTGTGAACAAGTTTAAAAACCAAAAGCTGTTACCAAATCTCAGTTAAAACCCACATCCAAACACCCCCTTAAAATCTGGAAACCAAAATTAACAAGCCAAATCTATATCAAACGGACTCAAACTAATTTCAACCTAGTCTAGCATGCATATAAGAACTAAATAAGCATGAACAAATAGAATAGATGAAAAAATAAGCAAGTTTCTCACAAATCATACAAAATCACACAAATTACATAAAATTAAGCTAATGGAAGGTTCAAGCCAACCTTGGGCTGAGGCCATTTCCAAAAGGACTTGTTGAGCTTTTTGTGAGCTTATGAATGAGTGCTTTGATGTAGAGAAACTAGGGTGAGGACTATAGCAGTCCCAAACACCCCCTATATCTTCAAGAATGTGAAAAAGGATGAGTTCTTGTTGTAATCTTGTGAAACCTGCACAATCACCACCAAACAAAGAACCAACCAAGCTTGACCTCTTACCACAAGCTTGTCAGGCTTGTGGTGAGGGCTTATGCAAACAGTAATGTGAGAACAAAAAGAAAATTTCTTAAACTCCTTTGAAACTGAATTTTTTTGAAACCTGTAATCTTGAAACCTTTAAACAATCTTGATAAAAACCTTGAACCTCCTTCAACAGTCCACTTTCACTTCCTGTTGGAGGAGGATTCAATGTGTCTAACAAAACTTTTTCAAAAGACAAACTTTATAAAAAAGGATTTTCTGAAAATCTTGTGAAAACAACTAGAACCTTTTAACCAAATTAGCTAAAACAATAACTTTATACTAAATTTAAAATGCAGAAAAATAAAGGAACTCAGTTTGCAATATGGATTTTAAACACTTTAGCTATTCATTATAAAAAATATATTACAAAACTGGAACAAAGAAAAAATAGAGATACAAGACATCTCTATTTATACAAATGTAAAGAACAATCTAGACTTAGAAACCCTAATAATTAAAAGCCCGAATTTGCCCTTGGTTTGAAAATCTTCAATCTTGGTCTTGGTCAAAGCATCTTGTGACTTTGGCAGGAAAACATGTGATGCCAGCTACCATTACTCAATCTTGGACGTTGAATGGAGAGTAGGGACCAAGGAATGTGTGTCTACCATTGATCTTCTGCTGGGATTCTTTTTTTTCTTCTTTTGGTGAAGCAAGGGAACCATGGTGGGGTCCTTGGAGGTCACGGGGTACAAAGTTTGGATGTGGGATGGTTTTAGTGGGTGATAAATTAAGGTCCTGGAAGCTTTGGGGTTTTGACTTTTGTTAATTAAGCTAAACCCAAATTAGGGTTTATGGGATTAGGGAGAGAAGCAGGTGATGTTTTGATTAATTTTGGGGATTAACTTTTTTAAATTAGGTGTTTAGTGGGAAAATAAGTTGAGTATTTGACCAGATAATAAAAACGGGGTAATAAGGTTTTGGGTATTGGGCTTATGGGGTTATTGGGCTAAGGGTGGGTAATATCACAACCAGTCCTTCCTTTAACAGCCGTTAGTCCACAATTTTTGCATCATTAGTCCTTATGGCTTGGCAGATTTAGTCCTTTGTTTACATAAGGACTTATCATGTAATTTCTTCAAGCTTTGAGGGCTATTAATGATATTTGGCCAAACTTTAGGGACCCCAAAGTACATGAGGATTGTTGAGGGGTATAAAGTGACATTTCTTCAAAGTGGAGGGACCAATCTTGTACAATCTTCAAACTTCAAGGGCATTTTTGCAAAATTCATTCTTGGGGCCCGGTTCTTTGTGCGACTTCGTTTCCCGTGTTCGTTTTTGCTTCATTCTTGTGATCTTTTGGTGAATTCACGATATCCGTACCTAAAATACACAATGAACAAACACAAGCATATATTTGGGTATTTTATGACATTTTTAACCGTTTTAAGCCCGACTTGGACGATGAGACTATGTATAAATACAGTCTCATCACTCCCCCATACTAAAACATTGCCGTGTCCCCACGCAATGCTAGAATTAAGTATCGTAGCACTTCCAAAATTCATTTTTATGATGACATTTACTGAAGACGTAAATTTAAATAAACTACTACACGCGTTTTAGACATAATGTATTGTTTTCATCACGAAAAAGTGACTTTTGGGATCATAGAACAAGAACACGTGAATGCTTCGTTAGAAATAATTTCGTCGTCCTCGATTTTCACCCAATTCCATGCTAAGCGTGTAACGAAATCATTTTTATTACAAGTTAGCAACACGATCATATCTCATGAGTGTTAATTACACACCTAAACTCCCTTATTCCTACTTGGTATCTCTTATATTTTATTTTTGTCTTAATGATCACGAGGATACATCATTGACTTATGCGTGAATAGAGATTAAGTCTAAAAATAGAGTTTTAACGGTGTAACCAAAACCATCGAATTAATAATTCACCCTAATAGACAACGATGCCAAAAAATTAAGTCAACAAGAAGGATCGATAAACACGATTTTATAACGGTTTTGAACATGAGACTTATTACCAAGACTTTTATACGCCCCCTAACGGAAGGGCCTTATTATCATTCGTTTACCTCCATATTTTATTCAACTTCGCCATGAAGCTTTTATTATGACTTCGGTCTTGCCTTGCCTTTTATTATCCGCCTCATCGGTGGTTTTATTAGCCAAAGACGTATATCCTCACGCTAAAGCGAATTTTGGATCTTTAAAGCTTCAAAGATTAAGGCTTGATTCACTTGCAATTTGGGCATAGATTTTTCGGCCTTGTGAGCTTCATATTTTTGCTTAATTTAGGTGAGCACTTGAAATATTATTATTAGGTGAAGCTTTCGATTATTCGGGTGCCAATACTTCAAAACCGTGACGCTGGCGATACCTTAATGTTTTCCCAATTTAATTACATGGAAGCTACTAAAACAAATTAGAAACCAACAATAGTGACTAAACCGCTAAACCAATATTTATTAACAATTTATTATACAAAAGCGTGGGGAGAATAAGCTAATAATCACTACACATGAGATCGTGATGATTACGAGACTTATAAATAACTCTATCATTTCTCGTCCTCATTTAAGAGACTTAGCCTAAAAAAGTTAAGGAATCGAAGCTAAGTGCTCAACATGCACGGTCGAGTCAAAAATTACTCTTATTCTCACCATCGGAAAACCTACATTCGTGTCTTAAACACTTATGGAAAACTAGAAAAATTTTAAAATTTGGCCATTTTTAGCCTTATTTTGCATAAAACGATAACAAAAAGATGAATATTGGATTGCGTGTTGACGTAAGCAAGGTGAAGTATCTACTCACCCCCCATACTAAAACTAAACATTGTCCTCAATGTTTCGAGTCTAGGGGTGAAAACACCCCATACTAGAGATGAAGTCGAATGCTTAATCTCGAGCATGGAAAGGGTAAAACGAATAAGCTAAAAGCCGTTTATGAATTATGCTAATAAGATAAACGTTAGAACATAAAAGGATATCATCGGATATTGGAATCTCCAAAGGCAACGATCGAAGCTCGAGTGATCCATAAAACAAACACGAGAGGCTTCAATGATGACGATGAATCTAATGAATCACAATCACAAACAACCACGGAACAAAGGTAGGAAGAAGTCCCCTCGTTACATTAAACTAAGAAAGCGATAATATTTACAAGGATAAGCATGAGAATCCCCCACGAGGTACCTTGTTTTTGATAACCGAGTCAAAAGCTCGACTCGAATCCCCATAAATGTGATCATTTAGGGATAATCTTGGTATGGTCATTTTTGATGGGGCTTACATGATAAACAAGGACCAAAAGCAACCGGTACTAAGGACTAAATCCTTTGATGATGCAAAATACCGGGGTCGAAGATGGCGTCCTCGTTTCATGGGATAAACGAACCAACGCCACTTCAACACGTGCTCGAACCTTAAAGAGGTAGAAGAAAATAGATGAGAAGTAGAAAGGTGGGGCAATTGGTAAGTCAAACTCATGAGCTACTCGGGGTAGACTCACACCAAGCAAATAGATACGATTTCCATTTATTGCATCGGTGGAAGACCGAGATTTCCCTTTACAAGCAATTCCGGGATCGTAAATCTCGTCCTCGGTGGAGAAATTTGAGGGAACATAAGAGGCTTCCCCCACACTAGATCCACACCAACCATCGTCAAAAGGAGTAGACGAGGTGGTAGCACTCATATAACGATGTGATGACGGAGTTAAACATGTAGAAAAATCTTTTAAAACATTTTTAAAATCTTTTCCTTTTTCATCGTTTAAAAACTCTTTATGAAAACCCGATTGAATAATTTCGAAAATATTTGGCGTGTCAAATTCAAAATTAGTCGCGCTAAAAATCCTCACATTTAAGTCGCGGTTAGGGGGTGGCGGATTATATAAGTTCTCAAAACGTTTATCAATAAAGAACACCGCCCCCTCGGGGTCTACATATTCGTCATCCTCATGAACGTCGATCTCATCGATTTCCTCATCAATGATAGGCTTGTCAAACCAAGGTTTGTCATTCCCCTCCTTGAGTATCTTAGAAACTCTCTCGAAAAGATCACGATCACGCACGAAACCATCATCCATTTGTGGGGATTGTTGATAAGTTAAATCCTCATGAATGTGGTAAACGTAATTCTCGTTTGAGGAGTGTTGATTAGGTAACTCCTCGAGAAATGGATTTTGGGTGGTCACATGAGTTGGTTCGTCATCGAAAATAAGACGTTCCAACTCATTAAGTTCATCCTCGATTTTGGAAAGATCGACCTCACTCGTAGGTGGAAGTGAAGGCATAAGAGCTAGCTCTCGTTCAATGATTTCCTCAATCTCGGGATCAAACTCATAATCATCGTACTTCACATGTTTCTTTTTAGGAGAATCAAAAATTGCATGTGGATTTCGAAGTACGTGATCAATCTTGGCAAAATCGCCATCGTCATCGTCAAAGAAAGAGTCGATGTGAGCACTCACAACCATGGTCTTACAAGTCGAATGACTATGCTTAGGTGACTTTTCTAAGACGAGAGGATCGATGTCGATAAACCCTTTAGCCTCAACGGGTGTTGGGCTAGGCAAAGGAGGCACTTCGATGGATTTAGAAGTTGAAGCCTCAAAGACGTGGTCCTTCGAAGGTGGTGAAGACGAGCCCATTTTGGTCATTGTCGTGATGGCACTAACGTCGCCCTTCGGAATTGGTGTTTCACTTGTTTCGCTAAATACATCCCAAAGTGAGTTTTCATCCATAAATTTACACATACCCTTTTGAATTAGGTACACGTACTCTTTATCATTAAAATCATCATCTTTAAAACCGTTTTTCTTAATTCTTTCGAAACATGCATTAAGCCTCATTCTTTCCGCTAAAGTGAACATTTTGAAATCATTAGGATTTGAATCATTAGGTTTTGAAACCTCGTTTTTTTCATGATCATTAAAAACTTGGGATTTTCTAGCGAAAAAGTCCATTTTGTCATCCCCATATCTCATAGTAAGTCTCCCCTCGTGAACGTTGATTACGGTTCGAGCCGTCGATAAGAATGGTCGGCCTAAAATAATGGGACATTTAGGGTCACACTCGTAATCAGATATAATGAAATCCGCGGGAAAAACAAACTTTCCAATCCTAACATAGACATCCTCGGCTATTCCAATTGGTATTAATGGTGTACAATTCGCAAGCTCGATTGTCATGTTTGTGGGGGTAAGTCTAGGCAATCTCATCAATTTCCAAAGAGAATGAGGCATGAGATTGATGCTAGCACCTAAATCGGCAAGGGCTAAACATCCCTCAATCTTGGAAAAATCACAAGGTAATAGAAATTGGCCCGGATCCTTTTCCTTTCTCGGCATACTCCTTTTAGGTTTTTTAAGAAGGATTGAAGCACAAGTTTCTTCAAGGGTTACTTTGGTAAGGTCGATAAAACTCTCTTTTTGAACCGTGGATGGAATTTGAGGTACACGAGGGTGTGCACTCTTTTCCTTGGTCGCCACGTTCACCCCATCTATTTTAGAACAATAAGACGTCTTAGAAGTCGAGGGTTGCGAAGAAGGAACAACTCGAAATCCATCAAGGTTAGGGGTAATCACACGACCTTTCTCACGAGACGAGGCGGCTTTACATTGTTCCTTCGGATTTGCAATGGTGTCACTAGGTAACGAACTCGATGACGCACCCGAGGACTTGTTCATAATAGCCGAAAACATCTTTTTAATGTCAATTTGTCCTTGCTCAATCTTCGTGTTTTGCAATTTCAAAGTATTTGTAAAGTCGTTTTTCAAAGTACCAATTTCTCCCTCTAATCGTCTCATATTAGCCTCATTCGTTTTCATGTAATTTAGAAAATCGTTTGACGAACTATTTTGATTTGAATTAAAGTTCCCTTGGTTTTGATTACTTCTTTGAAAATTTCCTTGATTACCACTTGAAAAATTGTTTCCTTGATTGTTGTTGTTTGAAAAATTCGAGTTTTGATTATTGTCTCGATTTTGCCAATTCAAATTACGACCTTGATATAACCTTGATTTTGATTCGAAAAATTTCCTTGTTGATTATTTCCTTGAAAGTTGTTTCGGTTTTGAAAATTGTTGCGTTGATTATAATTGCCTTGTTGTGATGGACCCACGTTATTTTTATTAGAAAAATTGTTGTTTCCATTTAACGCACTCACATTCGACGTTTGGCCATCCGTAGCCGCACACTCGTAATAATTATGAGGTCCACCACAAAACGTACACGAAACCTCAACCGCTTTCACCGTAGCCGGAGCGTCTTTCTTTTGCATCTCAACGAGAAAAGACGTAAACACATTCGTCAATTTATCGACTTTCGCATCAACTCTCTCAATGTCGCGATTAGAATTACTAACATTGGCGACATTGGCAACACTCGGTGCGTTGCGGAGTTGGTAAACCTTGGATCGGTTTTCGATAATTATCAATGCATCTTTCGGAGTTCTACACAAAAAGTTGCCACCGGCGGCGGAATTCAACGAATCTTGTTCTTGAAAATTAAGACCGTTGTAAAACGTATCGATTTGGTGCAACTCGGAAAAACCATGGTGAGGACATTGCCTAAGCAATTCCTTAAAACGATCCCACGCGTCTCTAAAAGATTCATTCGGTTTTTGCTCAAATTTCGTAATTTCATTTTTGAAAAACGTCGTCTTAGACGGTGGGAAAAAATAATTAACGAACTTGGAAACGAGATCCTTCCACGTAACTATCGAATTAGGTGGCTCTTTCTCGTACCAATCCTTGGCGGCACCATTGAGCGAGTACGGAAAAAACATAAGCTTGACGACATCGGTGTCGACGTTCTTAAACTTGCTCGTGGCTAAAAGACGATCAAAATTCCGAATATGGTCGTGAGGATTGTCGGCTTCACGACCTCGAAACTTCGTAGCTTGGATTAACGAAAGCATTCCGCTCTTAATCTCAAAATTCTCCGCTTCTATAGCGGGAATTACGATCGCGTATCCATAACCCTCGGTGGGCGCTTGGAGCAATTCCATCATCGAACGATTGTCGGCCATCTCCTCTACGGTTTCTTTAACAACGATATTAGGAACGTCGGTTTCTAACTCTCGTCTACGTCGTCGATTCCTTCGATTACGATTGCGTCGATTCGAAGCGTCGCTAGAATTAGAATAATCCTTCGATCGAGTGCGCATGCACTAAGCGTAGAATAGGGGGTAGCAAAGAAGATTCTTTTTGCGGTTTTTCGATTTTTCAATATTTTTGTTTTTTGATTGTTTTTAATTTTTTTGGATTTTTGTTGTATTACGTAGACTCAAATCTACAAATCTCTCCTCGAATCGATCTTCTCAATTAAAGGAGCCTCAAAGAATGAAAACGATCACGTGGAGTGAACGTTCTCGATGACTTTAGAACGTTGGTGGAACACCAAAACGTTCAAGAGGGTTTAATCTTGAAAACAAGCAAATATATATACGTAGATAATACTTGGGCGGCAAACCCTCGATTGGCCCTCTTTCTCAAAACACGCACAAGCAAGCGGGGGAAACAAGGCGGCGCTAAGCACTTAAGAGCCTTTTTCCCTTAGGTCGTGAAATACAACCGCATTATACCCACCTTATAGTTTGTATTAATTGAAATTAAGCCTCATGAAAGTATTTATCTATTTTGCCTTTAAACTTTTGCTTTAGATTCGAATACAATGATCGAGTGATGAAATCCCGAATCAAGGTTGTGTTTTCATGCTTTTGGAGTACTTGTATATTTATTGTTCTACGTAAGTACAATATAGTAATATATTCACAAAGAAAAACGAAAACGATAATGGATATCTATAATACAGTCAAGATTGTTGTGTGTTTAATTTAGGAAAATTAAACACGATTTATTTGGATAATATAATATAGTAATAAAAAATAACAAAAATGAGTATGTACGATATTTACGCTTTCCAAAATTTAAAAAGCAAAAACGTACTACTCACACAAACACGATACTAATAATGGCACAATAAAAACACCTCCCCGGCAGCGGCGCCAAAATGATATTGAGTAAAATACGTCTTTTAGGAAAAAGAGCGTATAAGTGCGGCAAGTATTAAACTCGACGATTTAGGAAAACCGACAAGTCGAATAAATGCGGGTTCGTTCTCGAAGGAGGTGTGTGGATTAAGTGTGCCAATATATAAAATCAAGTTTGGATTAGTGACGTTTTTGGGTTTAGAGAAAGAAAAATTAAAGACGAGCTACGATTACGATTACACTACGACGTTGACGTAAAACGATGACGTAATTACGTAAAACGCGACGAAATTAAAAATTAAACCTAAAAATTAATTAAAAGATTAAACTAAGTCTAAAATAATATAAATAAGGATAAAAATCTAATAAATAATTTTTAAAACCTTTTATTAATTAAATATTCAATTTTAAATGCTAATTAAAGCCCTAAAATTAAATATAATTAAGAAAAAGCCCAAAATATTATTTTATTGAACTAATAAATCACTTATATTATTTAGAGACTAAAAAGTATTTTTCCTAAATTTTCAAAACTATTTTTCTATTTTTAAAAGGCTAAAAACACTTTTTAAACTAAAATAATAATAAAAATAATAAAATAATGCTAAAAATAAATTTTACTTTTCTAAAATTCTTTTTTTTTAACTAAATTAACAAGGTAAAAATGAAAAAGTTAAAAAAAAACTAAAAAAATTGGCTAAAAACGAAAGTACCCCAAAGTACCCCATGGTGGAGTACTTCAGTGTTGTCCAAGATATCACCAGACAACAGGCTTGTTCAAGTTCAGTGTTGTCCGATATCGGACAACACTATAAAAAATAAAAAAATTGCAGCGTTCTCGGGCAACAAAGAAAAAACCTACTGTATGGTTTTTAGGCTCGTTTTGGGTTGTTTTTTTGCTTGTTTCGAGCTTGTTTGTCGTTGTTTTATGGTACAAGGGGCACCCCTACAACCAATAGGGTTGTAGGGAGTCAAGATAATCAACACAAACACACAAGGCACACATATATAGCCACAAAATTACTCAAAACTCAGCAAGTTTCAAAGAAAAATGGGGGCTGCGGGTGTTTATTGCCTACGCAGCGGGTCTGGGACTATTTGACGTGTAACTTGTGAATGGGTTGGTTTTTCTTGGCAACAAAGGCACCCCCACAACCAGTTGGGTTGTGGGGAGTCACAGAAATTATAAAAACGACAACTTGTTAACAAAAATCACACACCCAAGCCAAATTACAGTCACTGATGAAGCTATGTGGGGGCTGTGGTACTTTTTCTGGTGCAATTGGTATTCAAATGAATTTCAGAGCTCAAGAATTTGCACACAACCTAACCAAATGACGTTTAAGCTAAATACAAACCTAAATTTACCTATTCTCTAACAACTTTCAAAATTGGTGGCCAAAATTACACAAAAAAACTGGCAGGAAAATTTCTCACATATTTTTAGCTATGTTGACCAATTTTTAGCATACCACTTTCCTTTTAAATCCTATCCAAACTTAAAACAAGTAACCACTTAACCTATCTAGACCTAAAGGAGTGTGTTAAACAAGTTTAAAAACCAAAAGCTGTTACCAAATCTCAGTTAAAACCCACATCCAAACACCCCCTTAAAATCTGGAAACCAAAATTAACAAGCCAAATCTATATCAAACGGACTCAAACTAATTTCAACCTAGTCTAGCATGCATATAAGAACTAAATAAGCATGAACAAATAGAATAGATGAACAAATAAGCAGGTTTCTCACAAATCATACAAAATCACACAAATTACACAAAATTAAGCTAATGGAAGGTTCAAGCCAAACCTTGGGCTGAGGCCATTTCCAAAAGGACTTGTTGAGATTTTTGTGAGCTTATGAATGAGTGTTTTGATGTAGAGAAACTAGGGTGAGGACTACAGCAGTCCCAAACACCCCCTATATCTTCAAGAATGTGAAAAAGGATGAGTTCTTGTTATAATCTTGTGAAACCTGCACAATCACCACCAAACAAAGAACCAACCAAGCTTGGATAAGCTCTTACCACAAGCTTGTCAGGCTTGTGGTGAGGGCTTATGCAAACAGTAATGTGAGAACAAAAAGAAAATTTCTTAAACTTCTTTGAAACTGAATTTTTTTGAAACCTGTAATCTTGAAACCTTTAAACAATCTTGATAAAAACCTTGAACCTCCTTCAACAGTCCACTTTCACTTCCTGTTGGAGGAGGATTCAATGTGTCTAACAAAACTTTTTCAAAAGACAAACTTTTTAAAAACGGATTTTCTGAAAATCTTGTGAAAACAACTAGAACCTTTTAACCAAATTAGCTAAAACAGTAACTTTATACTAAATTTAAAATGCAGAAAAATAAAGGAACTCAGTTTGCAATATGGATTTTAAACACTTTAGCTATTCATTATAAAAAATATATTACAAAACTAGAACAAAGAAAAAATTGAGATACAAGACATCTCTATTTATACAAATGTAAAGAACAATCTAGACTTAGAAACCCTAATAATTAAAAGCCCGAATTTGCCCTTGGTTTGAAAATCTTCAATCTTGGTCTTGGTCAAAGCATCTTGTGACTTTAGCAGGAAAACATGTGATGCCAGCTACCATTACTCAATCTTGGACGTTGAATGGAGAGTGGGGACCAAGGAATGTGTGTCTACCATTGATCTTCTGCTAGGATTCTTTTTTTCTTCTTTTGGTGAAGTAGGGGAACCATGGTGGGGTCCTTGGAGGTCACGGGGTACAAAGTTTGGATGTGGGATGGTTTTAGTGGGTGATAAATTAAGGTCCTGGAAGCTTTGGGGTTTTGATTTTTGTTAATTAAGCTAAACCCAAATTAGGGTTTATGGGATTAGGGAGAGAAGCAGGTGATGTTTTGATTAATTTTGGGGATTAACTTTTTTAAATTAGGTGTTTAGTGGGAAAATAAGTTAACTATTTGACCAGATAATAAAAACGGGGTAATAAGGTTTTGGGTATTGGGCTTATGGGTTATTGGGCTAAGGGTGGGTAATATCACAACCAGTCCTTCCTTTAACAGCCGTTAGTCTACAACTTTTGCATCATTAGTCCTTATGGCTTGGCAGATTTAGTCCTTTGTTTACATAAGGACTTATCATGTAATTTCTTCAAGCTTTGAGGGCTATTGATTATATTTGGCCAAAACTTTAGGGACCCCAAAGTACATGAGGATTGTTGAGGGGTATAAAGTGACATTTCTTCAAAGTGGAGGGACCAATCTTGTACAATCTTCAAACTTCAAGGGCATTTTTGCAAAATTCATTCTTGGGGCCCGGTTCTTTGTGCGACTTCGTTTCCCGTGTTCGTTTTTGCTTCATTCTTGTGATCTTTTGGTGAATTCACGATATCCGTACCTAAAATACATAATGAACAAACACAAGCATATATTTGGGTATTTTATGACATTTTTAACCGTTTTAAGCCCGATTTAGACGATGAGACTATGTATAAATACAGTCTCATCAGTATGGAATCTTATGCTCAACATGATTTGGTCATGGTGCCTAAACATATTATTCATCAAATGCATATGGCACTCAGACAATCCGTAGATACGAATTCCACCCTAACTTCTGAGCTTGCGGTGCATAAAGAAAAGGTCAAAGCTTTTGAAATGGTCCCTCAAGCTGAAAAATAACTTATTCTGAATTTGACCAATTTCGTTTTGAAAAGATTGAACACTTGAAAGAAATAGAATCATTAAAAGCTAATCTTTCCAATCAATTAAAAGCAAAAGAGTCGGTTGTCAATGATTTTCAGAAACTTAAAATGGATTTCGAAACTCTCGAGTCTAAAAAGTTTGAATCGGAAATTAATGCTACCAAACTTCTTAAATTCAAAGAACAACAACTTTTAAAACAATACGCTTCCACAGAAAAGGTTCATCTTTTAACTAAATCATTTAAAGAACTCGAACTTACGCGTCTTTAAGATTTACCACCTAATCCCGGTTATGCAAAACAAGCTCAGGAATATATTCCCGGTCTTTATGATATGACCATAATTGGCAAATCGAAAGAAGCACCTTATGTTCGTAGTTCTGAGGAAACACAGTCACTTACGGAAGAAACTCATTCTAAAATGTCTTCAAACTTCCATACGATTGATTATGATAAGCATAATAAAGATCAACTTTCTAAAAAGACACGCATTCGCTTACAAAAGGAATTAGCTGAACTAACAGTTCTTGTGCCCCCAAGTTTGTCAAATGAAAACCCTCCTAGTACGTCTCCTACACTTGTCAAAACGGATTTAACGAAGTTAATTCCACCGGTAAGTAAGGCGTCCGTTAACTTAAATGTGGTACACCAACACTTAGCCGATTTTGACAAGGTCATTTTGGAACGTACGACGGCCACGGCCATAACGGAAGATGAATGGAACTTTGAGCACACTAGAGCTGCGGTCCGAGACGAAATTGTTCCGTTTGTAAAGAATGTTAAAGCTTGTCTTATTAATCTTGATCAAGATTTGCTTTTGGAAATAGAAGAAGTTAGACGTGTTTTCAATGAAATGGATGATGCTTATGAAAACAGTTTACTTGAAATAGAACGGGTTTCACGCCAAAATGATCAGCTTTTGAAGCATGTGATGTCTCATGATATAGTTTCCGTCTGTGTGAATAAAAGTGTTGATAATGATTCTATTGTGCATAATGTTGAATCTGTGGATAATGTGGTAGATAGTACTTGTCACGAATCTGACGCTGAATTTTTAAAGCTTCAAGATTCATATTCTTCGCTTTCAAAACGTTTTGATGAGATTCAAACACATTGTGTTTCGCTTGAATGCAAGCAACAATTTATTCAAGAAATCTTTGAAACGTCATTCGAAGGTGTTAATATCGATGATGCAAACTTTGAAAAGAATTTTCGATTGAATTTACAATCAAAACAGCGTCAGCCAAGTGACAAGGTTGCTCAATCTTTGCTGATAGACATAGAGAAATCTAAGGAGCTTAACTGTGTGAACGTACTTGAGGCCGCTGAGAATTTTAAACTTGATCTAGATTATCGAGTTTCCAAGATTTTGTCCAAAGTTGATAACTTAAAACAGAAAGATACACGACTCTTCGATTCAATAAAGTTCGCATGTGCTAATACCACTGCACAGAATCAATCCTTGATTGAACAATTGAATCGAAAGTCGGTGGAAATATCTAATTTGAGGGAACAAATTTGTGATAAAAATCTGGTCTTGGCTGAGTTAAAGGAAACACTTCGTACTCTAAAAGGTAAGAATGTTGTGGATAATGCAGCCACTATCTCAGCATCGTCCTCTAGTGCAATCAAAAGGAACCTTATAGCCGTCACACCATTTAATAAGGGCCCTAGGACTAAACCATCTCAAACTTTGGTCACTAAAGATAAGGCGGAATCAAAACCAGCTTCTAATATTCCCGTGTTGCCTTCTACAGGAGTAAGCACCACTACTAAGGCTCAAAGATCTAAGCTTAAAAGAAACAAGAAGAATGATAGGATCTTGCCTCCATCTAGTAGTCACGTGAAGCAGAAAGTAGAAGCCCGTCCTAGGAATGTTATTTCTGTTTTAAATAAAAAGAATCATGTAGCTAAACCTAAAGGCTCTGCGGTTGTGCAGCGTTCTAAGCCTAGTGTGAATTCTAATTTGAAATGTTGGAATTGCAATGAATGTATGTTTTCTAGTCGTCATGATTCTTACCTTATTGACCATGTGAATGAGATGTATGTCCGGAAAAATGGATTAGAATGGAAACCGACTGGGAAAGTGTTAACCCAAGTTGGTTGGTTGTGGCGCCCCACTGGTAGAACTTTCACTATAGTAGGAAATGCGTGCCCTTTAACTAGGATCACTCCCACTACAGCGAAGAAAGCGTGCCCTTTAACTAGGAGTACCAAGGCTACCAAAACACAAGTGTGTCCTTTAACTAGGAACACCGACACTACTGTAGGGACCAAGTTCCCTTTAAATAGGTCTACTCCCACTGTAGTGCTCGCGAATAATCCAAAACCTAAGAAAGTTGAAACAGTAAAACATGTTAGTGCTAAAACTCACATTAGAAAACGCAGGAAATCTAAGGGTCACAAACCTGTTAGCAATTCTGATAATATTTTATCTGTATCTGCTAACACTCCGGAACCAATAGTTTCCAATGCATTGTCTACTGTTGTTGGTGAAAACAGGTGGTCCAAATTGTTCTATGGTATTTGGACTCTGGTTGCTCCAAGCATATGACCGGAGATCGCTCTCAGCTCAGAAATTTCGTCAGCAAGTTTCTTGGTACGGTTCGATTTAGAAATGATCATATTGCAAAGATAATGGGTTATGGTGAATATCATATTGGGAATGTTATAATTTCAAGAGTGTAATATGTGGAAGGTCTCGGTCACAACTTATTTTATGTGGGATAATTTTGTGATGCAAACCTAGAAGTTGCTTTTCGAGAGCATACCTGCTTCATTCGTAATTTGAGGAAGGGGTTGATTTATTGAAAGGTACTCGAGGGAATAATTTGTATACTTCGTCTCTACAAGACATGATGGCCGCTTCTCCCGTATGTCTTCTCTCCAAAGCATCAAAGACTAAGTCATGGTTATGGCATCGACGGTTATCTCATCCTACCTTTGACGTTATTAATCATTTGGCGAAAAACGAACTTGTTCGTGGTCTTCCTAAACTTTCATTTCACAAGGATCATTTGTGTTCCGCGTGCACAATGGGGAACAGCACTAAGAAATCATATAAACCCAAGACTGAAGACACCAACCAAGAGAAACTTTATCTGTTGCATATGGATCTTTGTAGGCCAATGCGTGTTGAAAGTCTTAGTGGCAAAAAGTACATCCTCGTAATTGTCGATGATTACTCTCGGTTTACATGGGTGAAATTTCTTACAACAAAAAATGAGGCACCTAAATTCATCATCGGATTTCTCAAGATGATTCAAGTGCGTCTCAACACTACTGTCCGATGCATTCGTACAGATAATGGAACCGAATTTGTGAATCAAATCTTGCGTGATTACTATGAAGAAGTTGGCATATCTCATGAAACATCCGTTGCACGCACTCCACAACAAAACGGTGTCGTTGAAAGGAGAAATCATACACTTATGGAAGCTGCTCGAACGATGTTAATTTACGCAAAGGCTCCATTGTTTTTATGGGTAGAAGCAGTATCTATAGCAGTGTACACCCAAAACCGGTCACTAATTCGTAAACGCCATGGTAAAACACCTTATGAGCTTCTCCATGGTAAAGTACCAGATTTATCATATCTTCATGTATTTGGTTCTCTTTGCTATCCTAATAATGATGGTGACAATTTGGGAAAACTTCAACCAAAGGCTGATATTGGTATTTTCATTGGTTACGCACCCGCAAAGAAGGCATACCGAATCTACAACCGTAAGTCTCGTAAGATCCTTGAAACTATGAATGTTGATTTTGAGGAGCTGACAACAATGGATTCTGAGCAAAGCAGCTCTGAACCCGCACTTCATGAAATGGGACCCAGTAACATTAGTTCTGGTCTTGTCCCAAACAGCCCTACTTCATCATCATTTACACCACCTTCTAGTATTGAATGGGATACGTTGTTTCAACCGTTCTTTGATGAATTCTTTACTCCTCCCAGTATTGTTGCTCCAGAACCTAGGGTAATAGCTCCGGTAACCGAAGTTGTCGCTCCAACAACCGTTGCACAATCAGATACGTCTGCACCACAATTGGTCTAGATATACCATCAACAAGTAATTCTCAACCAACACCTGTTTCAACTACCCATGTCATGCCTATTGATGATGATCACGATTTGGAATTCGCTCAAATGCGTGAAATTCCATTCTTTGGTGTACCAATTCCCGACCCTAATCAAGCCGGGTCGTCCACCTCAGAGGAAGCTCCTTCTACAGTTTACTCCAATCCACGGATTCGTGAACATGACAGCAAGTGGACAAAGGATCATCCTATAGATTCTATTATTGGTGACCCTAATCGTCCGGTATCCACACGAAGTCAGCTACAAGAAAATGCAATGTTTTGTCATTTTGATGCTTTTCTCACTGAAGTTGAACCTAAGACATGGCAAGAAGCTTTTACTCAATCCTGTTGGATAGAAGCTATGCAAGAAGAACTTAATGAATTTATACGTCTTGAAGTATGGGAACTTGTCCCATGCCCGGATCAAGTGCAGTTACTCACTTTGAAATGGGTTTACAAGGTGAAACTCGATGAGTTAGGCGGAATATTGAAGAACAAAGCTCGACTAGTAGCTCGTGGATACAAGCAATTATTGGGCATCGACTTTATGGAATCCTTTTCACCTGTTGCCCGTTTGGAAGCTATTAAACTATTCCTCGCTTATGCTGCCCATATGAATATGATCGTCTATCAGATGGATGTGAAGACGGCATTTCTTAATGGTGAAATCAAGGAAGAGGTATATGTTCAACAACCGGATGGTTTTGTGAATCCTAACTATCCTAATCATGTGTACAAGCTTAAGAAGGCTCTCTATGGGTTGAAGCAAGCTCCACGCGCATGGTATGATCTATTATCACAATTCCTCATTACGCAAGGCTTTGCTAAAGGGTGGATCCCACGCTGTTTATTCAGAAACAAGGTAAAGATATGATTATGGTACAAATATATGTTGATGATATTATATTTGCAGCCTCGACCTAAACTTTATCCGACGAATTTGGGAAACTCATGTCTTCCAAGTTTAAGATGTCAATGATGGGCAAGGTATCATTTTTCTTAGGTCTTCAAATACCTCAGAGTCCCAGAGGCATCTTTATCAATCAATCCAAGTATGCCCTTGAATCGCTAAAGAAGTATAAGATGGAATCTTGCGACCCCGTGGATACTCCAATGGTGGAACGAACAAAGCTTGATGCAGATCCACATGGAGTTATCATTGATCCGACACTGTATCGTGGAATGATCGGTACCCTTCTGTATATCACAGCTAGTCGACCTGATCTTCAGTTTGCCATATGTATGTGTGCTCGGTATCAAACTCGACCTACTGAGTTACACTTGGCTACTGTGAAACGGATCTTTCGATATCTTAAAGGAACCATTAATCAGGGACTTTGGTATTTGAAGAACTCTTCGATTCAACTTATAGCATATGCAGATGCGGATCACGCGGGTTGTCAAGATACAAGGCGTAGCACGAGTGGAACTTTGCAACTACTAGGAGATCGACTAATCAGTCGGGCATCGAAAAGGCAGAAAAGTGCTGCAATTTCAAGTACGGAAGCGGAATACATAGCTATGTCCGGTTGATGTGCTCAACTTCTTTGGATGAGATCACAATTAACCGACTATGGTCTAGGTTTCAACAAAATTCCGATATACTGCGACAACAAAAGTGCAATTGCCTTATGCTGCAACAACGTTCAATTCTCCCGGTCGAAGCATATTGACATTCGCTACCACTTCATCAAGGAGCAAGTGGAAAATAGAGTAATCGAGCTTTACTTTGTCCGATCTGAGTATCAATTGGCGGATATTTTCACGAAGGCTTTAGATCGCGCTCGAATTGAATTTTTGGCCGACAAGCTAGGAATGAGAACCTTCTCGCCTGAGACTCTTAAGGAACTGGCAGATGAAGCGAAAGAATAGTGATGGTAAACTATTCTCCGTATCCTTGGT
The DNA here is from genome assembly GCA_025667525.1 of Glebionis coronaria. Classification (NCBI taxonomy): domain Eukaryota; kingdom Viridiplantae; phylum Streptophyta; class Magnoliopsida; order Asterales; family Asteraceae; genus Glebionis; species Glebionis coronaria. Next base: position 506,910,454 of record CM046881.1, on the reverse strand, counting down.
GATCATCTGTATATATTGTTTATATTATTATCCATAAAAGCAAAATACAAAAATATAAAACCATATAAAAACCATAAAAATTGAAAAAATTCATAAAAATCCAAAAATATTTTTTACTCTATTTTTCAAAGGCATGTCTTTTGGTACGATAATATTTACGGCCTTAGAAATGTCGATTAATATTGACACGGCGCCATAAATAGAGTTCGTACAAAAGTTGTAAATATTTCATAAAACATGCCCTTATGGCTTGTAGTTATTTCAGACTGCAACACGGTTTTCACATTAAAGTCAAGTATGTCTTATGAAAGCTTTGGCTCTCAACGGGAATTAATTTTCTCGGGCAAGGTTTACTTTAAAACCTTGTAAGGGATCAAGTTTACTTTATAACTTGGTCTAACACAAATCGATGTACGTTTCAGTGCATTTATTTGTTTAAACAAGAGAAGTCTTGTTTTTTATGAAGTTATCATCTCTACAACCATAGCAATCTACAATTGGTATCTACATACTTGACGATGCGACTACTCAAACGACGACTACAACTCTTTCAATAGAACACAGGTCAACAATTGAGGGGGAGCAATTGTCAAGCATTCAGAATCTTCGATGCCGAAAGTGCCAAGTTCACAAACTGGTGTCAAGACAACAATACCAATCGTACATGTGGTGTCAAGAGATGACTTCAGACATGACGAGGCGACCAACATATGCTGACAAGAACCATTTGATCTTTTCATATGATGTTCTCATCAATCAGGTCCAACCTTGTCAATTCTTTTCTAATATGGTGAATATGTGATCATGTTACAAATCGGTATCATATCTCCTACAATTTGATATCATGAAGATTAAAACGGACTTGCATTTTTCTTCCCAAAACCTTTGTTAAAACTTCATTAAATCAATTGATATTAAAAACATCGATTGGGTTAATATTTTTAATATGGGGGAGAAAATGTGATTTAATATGGGAAATTATCAAAAATGGTTTGACCTAATGCGCTGGCTCATCCTGACATATGCGAAATGTTTTCGAATATCGTGGCATATGTTAAGGGCGAGCAAAACGGATTTGCATATCAAAATGGATTTTCATGGTGACATATACTTACCCAAAACCCATTTATTTCACGACGATGAAGATTGTGGTGACATAAGGATGGTAGGATAGGTTAAGTCCTATGATTCTTCCAGAACTGGAGGAATCATCCCAAGGACATTCCATAGCTAGAAATAGTAGTCCTTAGGAAAATATGGAGAAAAGATTGTGAATGTAGCTAAATGCTGACCAAGTACTTAAGTTAGCACTGGAACAATCACAACAAGGTGCTAGTTATGACGTATTGGTAAGCATTGAAGGGGTTGAAGAATGAAAAAGAATTGTAAATATAAAGGGTGTAAAGAAAGAAGCCCTCCTTACAACCTTAGGCAGATACTGGGTCAACACATATGCTATTGAGATCATTTTAATGATGCTTGATATTGAAGATAGACATCATGGACCTAGTGATGCAATGCACAACCCATCCCAGCTAACTCAGATATCTCTTAAAAGATATTTGTTTTAATCACACGGAGACAACGCATTATCTGTTGATTTATTCACTCCGAATAAATTGGTATTGAAAAGGTGGCACTCCTCTCCAGCCTCCGATCACTGAAATCCAAAGTGCACGATCGAGTCTAGATCCATTTGAGATCATCAAATATCTCATTAGGACACATTTCCATAATTCCTTGCTTCTTCACACACTGTGAAAAGTAAGAAAGATCTTAAGAGTCCTACGCAAAATCTTCATGATCTTGCCTGAACATCCGAGTAATACGAAAGTATTTACAATGAAGATGGAAATCCTTCTTGAGCGAATATCAAAAAGCTCATGGTAGGTGACTTGTGCGATTCTTTATGAATCAAACTTGTGATAACTGGAAAGCAACAGTGGTTTAATTCTTAGCTGAACTTAAACACGTTCCAAGCCTCTACGCAAAATCTCAGTGATCTTGCCAGAACACTCAGAGTGATACCTTAGTGTTCACAGTGATGAGTGGAAATCCTTCTAGTGTTAACATCAAATAGCACTTGGTAGGTAACTTGCAAGATTCAATATGAATCAAGCTCGTGACAACTGGAAAGCAACGATGGTGCGGTTCTTAATTGAATTTCACTTGTTCCAGGAATCAGAATTGACGGCTTCAATCATGCGGATAATTTTATCCAAATGATTCACTCATTACGTTCGCAGTCAGCTTTGGACGGTCGAGTAAAGAGAACGGGTTTACCCGCGAAATCTTGTCAATGAGATTTTTAATTAAAATTACCTGCCACAAGTACGATATTTTATATCGTCCAACGGTCTTCATCGACCGGAGGTAAAATGCTATCGAATTAGAATGAAATGTTCAAAGCCATTTCGTTCGTGTCTACTTATGTTGCGGCATTTGATGTAACACCCCCAAATTTGTACAATTCAATACAGCGGAAGACTCGTTGGTGTTACGGGATAGCACATTACTCACATCATAGACAACGCATAAAAATCGCGTCGTTTAATAATAAATCATTTCCATTCATAAATATCAAATTTACATCGGTCCCAAGTCATTACATTTCATACAAAGTTTTACAAAATATTTGAATGGAAAATATTGTTTAAGTGCGGGCCATGAATTCTTGTTGTCTTCCCGAGAATTACCTTCAAGTACCTGAGATAAAACATGTTAAAAGAAAAGGTCAGCGATAACGCCGAGTGAATTCATAGAGTTTAATAAATTCCATCAATATAACTTTGGTATAAAATTAGTACCAAAAATCAATTCGTACAAATCATTGTAATAGGCCGTAAAATAGCCAAAATCATTTTATACAAATCTTTGTAATAGGCCATAAAATAGCCAAAGTCATTTTATATAAATCCTTATCGAAAATCATAATATAGGCATTTGCCATAAAAATTATTATACGAGCCAATGTCGTAAAAACATCATACAATACGTCTTATGACGTCGTATAAATTCAAATAAAATTCATTATATGAATATGGTTATGAAAACCAAAACACGAACATAATATCAATAGTATGACCCTTGTATTGCTAGTCAGGCAATACATCGTAATTCGGAGCGTCTAGTAATATTTCGGTGATTGGATTATTATAAGCCGCATGACATTGTTACCTTACTAAACCAACAACGGGTAGCTAACCCGATACCAATTTTGCCCATCTAAAGTAGCGTGTCGTCACAAAGGTCACGCTATGGAAATCTTCTCATACATAAATTCGCTTACCAATCAATGTGGCACGACGGGGATCAACCGTCAAGGCGCGAACTGGGGTGATCGTCCCAAAATAGTACTATTAAATGCATAAGCGTCTACCAACTCCCGGTAGTTCACAATTCATGCTAATGGGACTTTTAGTGACATAACCTAACTTTAATAATCCATTTAATTTCATCTATCGGGTCCTTTAATCATTCGTAGGGTCATACAATCGGGTCATTCAATCATTCGGGTCCAAAATCAATAAACAAACAATCGGGACAAATGGTGTCCTAAATTTATAAAAACTAACATGTTATCTCCCTCGCGGGTTTGTAAAACATTTATAAAAACATTTAAAAGAGTGCGAGGCTATGAACTCACGTTGATGTGGGAAGGCGGGTTATCGGCAATTCGGACGTACGGTGCGTGCTTCAATCACGGAAACCTAGACAAATAATACTCGGTCTTAGACGTTTGTCCAATGACTTTATAAAAATATCAATTATGTATACATATGATGATTATATATATATGATGATCAAGTGGGTTTACATATTCTCGTTTACTCATTTTAGAGTTATGTGTTGATAACTTTTATACTAGTTTTCTCGTTTTACCTATTTACGTGTTTTAGGTCCAATAAGCCTATTATAAGTTCTTAACTTGTATTAATCCTTTTTGTACTCATATTATCAGTACATACACTTTCAAGTCGGGCCCAAATGGGTTAAGTCCAATAATAAGTTTATAAGTGTTCTAGTCCATTTTTGTTGTATTATTAGTCCAATAACGTTAATTTAGTCCGTTAACGTCCGTATTTCTTATAGTTCGGGTTTTATCGGTTTTTTACTTGTATTAGTTACTTAAACATCAGTATATAACTTTTATAAACTTTACATTAGACGGGTTTGGTCGTCTAAGTTTTATTTGGCGAAAAACGTTAATTTCACGGCGATAGCCGAAAAAGTCGTAAAAATCATGTTTATAGTTTTTATTACTTATAAACATTATTTCACCACCATTTATATAATTTATCCATTTGATTAGCCTTTTATATATATTTATATAAATAAGGTTTATAAGTTAGTGGGTTTTTATTTTACATTTTATATATTAAAATGTGAGTGCTTATATAATAGTATTATTCTTTAATTTCCAAAAATCTGATTTTTAACTTCATCTTCACCAAAACTGCCATATCTTGAGTTCTATATGGAGATAGAAGCCCAAATTTTTATCACATAGACTACATGATATGTGCTACATTTAACTCTTTTATAGCTACTGTTGAATCATCTTCTAAATATTTTCTAAAAATCGTCCAAAACAGTAACCTCAGATTTATACCTTAAACTTGTTTTGATCATATCTCACTCATTATTTTGATTCCATTGCATGGCCAACTCTCACATGTGTACAAGACATTTAGCTTACTGTAAATGGATCCTACTTCATTATTTCATCAGTTCATAACATGTTTCTTTACTGTTTTATACAGCCATGTAAATTAATCAAGATTTTAACCTTGTTTCATATGGTTTTTCACCTTTTTAATCATGTTTATCAACAACAAATCCCCACATAACATTTTTATCATCATATAATCATCATATAAATATACAATAGGAAATAAAATACATGTTTACATAATCAAATTAACAAGAAGATGAGGAGGACAATCTTTATACCACCAACTTGATGTAGGTTATGAGTTTGACATGGTTTTGGATGGAGAAACTTATGATGCATCAAGACCATCTTCAAGACCACCATGCTCCATGAACTCCTTGTGGAAAATCATCCCCAAGACACCATGAATACTCCTCCTTGGATGTTATAAGTACCACCAATCAATAGGGTTTTAAGAGAGCTTCAACATATGTATGTACAACATGGAATTTCATGGTTAAATCAAGATCAAATGGTGGTGGAGGTAGTAAAAGTGGACGGCCAAAAATGGGATCCAAGAGAGAGATGAGAGAATTTTAAGTGGTTTTGCATGTAGGAGAATGAAGAAATGGTTTTAGTTAGCTAGTTTTGAGGTGTGAGTGGAAGTGTAGCTTCATTGTGAAGCTAAGACAAGTGTAAACATTTAGCTACCAATTTGACACATATAGTGTTGTGGTGGCATTGCTAAAACCGTCCCATATTGCTAGTGGGGTGGGAAAATGTATTTTGTCCCATCTCACTAGTTTACGGGTATTCCTCGATTCTAGTTTCCTCGATTTGCGTGCCCTCGGGTCGTTTTACGAAAAACGTTTTTATAAATTATGAATCAACGGCACAAAACGAATCAAATAAAAATTGTCTCATCAAAAACGAAGTTCGAAAACGTAAATACGAAATCCTAAGGTTTCCGGTTTAGTCGTAAAGGACGTTAAAATAAAATCGTAAGTCCTAATCTCTTCTCGTAAATTTGTGAGTTTATGAACCAACACAAATTTAAAACTCCAAAATAATATTCACGGATAAATTTATTTTCTGAAATGTCGGACTGTCACCAAAGACGGTGTATGTAAACGTAAGCACGTAACGTTGAATCCTCCGGTTTAGACGTAGTCGATGCTACTTCAAGACGTAAATCCAAATTTCTTCCCAAAAATATGTGAGTTCATATTGTAACATTAAAATAATGTTTTTAAATAATATTCGAGAATAAAATATTAATCATAAATTGACGGATTGTCACAGCATTTACCCCTAAACAGGATCTTTGTCCTCAAAGATCATCTTACTACTCGCTTCTTATAGAGTTAAAGCCATGTGGGTATTTCCTCCACATTCGGTCTTTTCTCACAAGTGTAATTCATTATAATACGCGAGTTTCATCATACATAACTACGGGAATAAGATCAGGCTTAATGTTGACTTACTTTCTCTATCCATGATGTTCATGGGTTTCTGATGAATGCAACTTTTCGCCGATCTAAGCTTTACTAAGAAACAATCAGATTTTCACTTGATAGATATTTTATCAAGTTCGATTTACGAAACAGAATTCACGCAGTTCTTGAAGTCCTAGGGTAGATCCAGCTTATAAGCCTTTCAATCCCAACTTTTACATCATTTCAATGGTCCCATACAACGGGGACTTATATCCCATGATTTGTCAAATCATGAATTCATCTTTCCAAGGTTAAAAATTGTGGCATAACTTCGCTACCCATTTGGCACTTCAAGATCTACATTTCATATTCACATAACCTCCTGCCCACTATTGGCAGTTAATAATAAAATCCTAATTTCAACAATCATTTCAGATCTCGCGGGTTAGGTATTTTGCAAGGTTAGGTTTGCCATCATAGGAAACCTTAAACCTAAAAGACATGTTCAACTCACAGTGGGTGTATGTCGGGTGTCTTCATCTCAACTCTCGCTTACAGATGCTCTAAGATTTAGATCCTAGCAAGATTCGATCTCAATCCTAATACGATGATTATCAATGATAATCTTTTCAAAGGAAAACGATTATACGGTTCATTACCAAAGGTCAATCATTCAAACACCAAACAGCACTTATATTACCTTGTATCGCTACTTTACCTCGTCCCTTCGATTTGGGGTGGTACATAGTACTCTCATCAAGGTTCGTTCTCAATGATTTCTGAGCAAATCTCTAGAAATTCGATGCGAAGCGAGGATCTTGATATAGATGATCGATACAGGCATGCTATGTTTACATAACTCTTTTGCATTTATCATTAACGAGAATGATATTAGCAGATTTGGTCAGTCTGTCGACGATGACCCAAATCGAATTAAATTCAGATGATGACCTTTGCAATAGCTAAACGTTTACTAATGTATGAGGCGATCTCTGCCTTCATAATCGCCATTAGTACAACTTCTTCAGACAAAGATACTCTTAGTCATAAAATGACATAAATAGAATACTTATACTTACAAATTCCATCATATTATATCTCACAATCCTCTATATTTAGACAATCACAAGTGGCCTTTAAAATATTTAACGCTATCGGATTCTCAACTCTAATGGTTCACATTAGCCGAGAACCACTTTTTATTATCTATTTTATCCCTTTTATAAGCATCGGCTATATTTTAAATTGTTCGGCAATTTATTTTGCACCTTCATTATTTAAGGAACATGTCCTAACTGGTTCTTTATCTTTTCTACATACTGCGTCGGTATCTATATTCCTCTCTCATGATGATATAATTATCATGTCCATAATTCACTCAGATATTCTTTCTATATTATGCGTCAGTAATTATGTTCACCTTTCTTCATCTTTTCTAAGTTTCAGTTTCGTCTTTACTATCATTTTTATCCGTTTTACTCAATCCGTCGTCTAAAGCGTCGATAATTATTATGATTAATTAAATAATTATTAGTTAATTTTTATGAAGCGTAAACGTAAGAGTTTTAAATTTCTTAGTTCGACCAATTATATAAAATGTTCAAAATAAATTTGAGTTTAATTAACAAGATTTTCGTTGATTTATCAAAAATAATTAATAAGATTCGTAAATGTTCGAAAAACCTTTGTTTATACCTTGGTCAAAGTTTTCTTAGTTTGAAAAGCAAAAATTGTCGTTTTAAGTTTTCACGTTATGGTATAAATGGTTTTACTCAATCCTTCTTAAGTTATCTTGAGGTATACACAAACATTTACCCCTAAACAGAAGTTTAGTTAAATGGTTTGTGTATAAGGGAATAATCCCTTTAAAAATCCTTTGTTAAAACATTTGTCAAAACATATTTCCATTTCTTTTTGGTAAAATCCAAAGTCTTAAAAGGGCTCTTAATTTTTTTTGAAGAGTCTATATGCATACATCTTACCATTTTTAATCCAACGGTCATTTTATGTAAAGGATTAAGTTTTAAATCTCATGTTAAATATTCAAGGTACATGTTTTTATTGTTCGGCCAATTTAAGGCAGTCTATAAATAATTATTAACTCATTCTTATTCTTATAAACAAACAAATGGTCCTTAATGATCACGAGCATGACTTTATCAAATTACAGCCTACACACGTGACTCACCAAATTTATGAATGCTACATGTGTATTAGTCAATCCAAACGTCACCACATGAAACTCATAATGTTCATTATAAGTACCGGATGTAGTGATTGGAATACATAATCTCTTTCACGGACGCGAAGTTGATGATAACCATTCCGTGGATCAAATCTTTAAAACATACGCTAGAACCTTGTAAATGATCGAACAAATCTTCCATTTCGAGTTATGGATATCGTTTTCGATTGTCAATTTACTCAGTCATAGTAATCTATAAATATAAGGAATGATATCACCATAGCTCTTCATGATGACAGGCTTGGTATAATAAAATCATTCTCCGACAACTCTCTCAGTTGTACGGTAATTCCTTAAATTCAGATGGTGCTGACGTACAGTGCACAAGCCACAGGTGCAACACCGGGAATATAATCAATACCAATTTCAACTTGCCTTAATGGCGAAAGTCTAGGTAATTTATCAACAAATATTTACTAAAGTTTCGGATAACATTATCATCTTTTAATAAATTCATATTAGGTTCTTTCTAGATTATAATATCTATAACTAGTTCACAACCATACACGGTATAATTTTAAGTCTAAATGCAGGATATGGTTATCCATCAAGAATTATTTAGATCACTTTTGATAATCAACATCTTATCATTTAGGGGAATTCTATCCGAGTTCCCTTCAATTAAGACAATGTCGTCATGTCATAATCAATCAATCCATTCTACTGGCACTATCAACTTTCCAGTTTTATTGTCGTCGATAAGATGTGAACTTCTCAAAAGACTAATAATAACTCATAATCCTTCACAAATTCAGGGATATTAGGATACACAACTATTATTAAAAGAGTAAGGTCAACGCATAATCTACGCGAGAGAATTTCAAATCAGATACAGACGAAAACATTTAACGAATATGAATATATCCCATGTTTTCATAATTTGAGTACGCATTCGAAAGCTCCTTGGATCGTTACCCAGGTCATTCAAATGAAACCAAATCAAAAGAAATGATAGGAACGTCGATACATCCAGTCAGGTACCAACACTCGGTAATCAAATACTTTTCCTAAGAATCTCACTACGGGAGAATTGGACAAGAAAGAATTGTCAATTGTCAAATAAGACAATTTCCACAGATGAGTAAATTCGACTCAGAAGAATAGATGCTATAGGCACATATGTAGGTGTCCCTAACACTATGTCCCTATTTTTCACTTCTTGTAGATCTCATAAAATTTAATCTTTCACAATCTTCAAAGAAAATTTAGTGTTTATTCATTAGTTTTATGGTGACTACTAATCAGCCTTGCATGGTCCGTTCCAAATTGTATGTAGGCGCGCAACTATATACAATTTCAAGATTAACGATGCAATACTCAGTTCGTCAAAATTTTATCATCATGTTTATAATAAAAACATTTCATGCTTAATTCTTAAATAAGGATCAAAAATAAATTTACAAAGATTTTCTTTGTTATGAAAACAATTAGGTTTTTCCAAAGGGTTTCATAAACAACTTCACTTCGATAATGAATACTTATAAATCTCACTTTAGATCATCCTTACGGTGATGAAATTTCAATTTTTCCCAAGGAATACTGTTTTATCTTATAAAAACAATGAGTGCAAAAGAGTGATGAAGAGTTGTTCAGAACTAACTACAATATAATAGGAAATGAGCTTAGCCAATTAATCATGAGGTTCATGATCTCGATGGCACTCAAAAAGAATAATCCTCAACGTAACTCAATTCAAGATGAGTACTTGTTCAATGGTTGCATCACTAATGCGAACATTAGGATGAAGCAATAAAGGATAGATAACATCGATACATGTAGAATTTAGCAATCAAAGGTAGTCTTTTCATTAATCATAAACAAGTCAAAATTGTACCGTAACACATTACGTGTCACTATGTCATACAATTCTCAGAACTCATCCTACCAACTGATATCTCAATTAAGTTAGGGATTTTAAAAGATACCACAATGAATACTAATCTACAAGAGTCATTAGGTGTCCCAGAAGATCCATCGGTCCCAATTTAGAAGAAGAATTCTTCAATTTATTTATTGGACACTGGGCATCCTCGTTAGTGGACAATGGCCTAGGAACAACCCTTAACACGAATCAACAATCATTTAAAACCTTATAATTCAATCACAGGAATTAACGACTTCCTCTTATCAGTCTCATATTCCATACAAGTTAAATTTTTACTTTATTCAAGTTTCAATCAACTTATACTCAATTCGATATCTTACCTCATTCTCCAACACTTTCAACTTTATTCTTAGACCTTAATAGGGCAATAAAAGCTCGATATGATCAACACTTAATTCCAATCCTATAGCTCTTACAACAACAATTATCAAATGAGTCACTAGTATGAAATGACTTGATCATTCAACTAGACTTCTCGGAAAGGTACTAGTGGCATGAGGCTTTTGGGTAATGGTTCCAATGACAGCCTCAAGTGCAACATTCACCCTTTCGATTTCAATTTAAGAATTGGGTGACAACGAATCAGATGACATCTTTCTAGGTGGTAACGTTTTGTCAAACTCCACTCTATAAGGAAAGATCGTCATGACATCGATATCAGATTTAATCTCGCCAATTCTTCTTTAATATCACAATCAACTAATATCTATATTTCTACGAATATCAACCATTTGTTGGGATCATAAATATCCACAACTTGGTTTAGATCTAGGATAGCTAGAATTCCTACGAGAATAGCTTCGATTAATTTACTAGGGGATTTAGGGTTTCTTGTGACAATCTACGTCGTATAAATACCTCGTATAAAAATCAAAATAATCATCAAAAAAAAATGTAATAAAATTACATCATATATATATATATATAATCCAAGTTATATATATATTAAAATAACACTTCTCAGTCTTGGCCTTGTCGGTAACTCGGGAATTCTTCGGCACCGTTATAGTCAAAAGATTTTTAGACATTTTTAGAAAAATGTTTATAGTTAAAAGATTTTGAAAAGTTTTATTCAAAACCTTAGTTTTAAAAAAATCTTTCGTTCTCTATAACGAGAGCTCTGGTACCAAACTGTAACACCCCCAAATTTGTACAATTCAATACAGTGGAAGACTCGTTGGTGTTACGGGATAGCACATTACTCACATCATAGACAACGCATAAAAATCGCGTCGTTTAATAATAAATCATTTCCATTCATAAATATCAAAGTTACATCGGTCCCAAGTCATTACATTTCATACAAAGTTTTACAAAATATTTGAATGGAAAATATTGTTTAAGTGCGGGCCATGAATTCTTGTTGTCTTCCCGAGAATTACCTTCAAGTACCTGAGATAAAACATGTTAAAAGAAAAGGTCAGCGATAACGCCGAGTGAATTCATAGAGTTTAATAAATTCCATCAATATAACTTTGGTATAAAATTAGTACCAAAAATCAATTCGTACAAATCATTGTAATAGGCCGTAAAATAGCCAAAATCATTTTATACAAATCTTTGTAATAGGCCATAAAATAGCCAAAGTCATTTTATATAAATCCTTATCGAAAATCATAATATAGGCATTTGCCTTAAAAATTATTATACGAGCCAATGTCATAAAAACATCATACAATACGTCTTATGACGTCGTATAAATTCAAATAAAATTCGTTATATGAATATGGTTATGAAAACCAAAACACGAACATAATATCAATAGTATGACCCTTGTATTGCTAGTCAGGCAATACATCGTAATTCGGAGCGTCTAGTAATATTTCGGTGATTGGATTATTATAAGCCGCATGACATTGTTACCTTACTAAACCAACAACGGGTAGCTAACCCGATACCAATTTTTCCCATCTAAATTAGTGTGTCGTCACAAAGGTCACGCTATGGAAATCTTCTCATACATAAATTCGCTTACCAATCAATGTGGCACGACGGGGATCAACCGTCAAGGCGCGAACTGGGGTGATCGTCCCCAAATAGTACTATTAAATGCATAAGCGTCTACCAACTCCCGGTAGTTCACAATTCATGCTAATGGGACTTTTAGTGACATAACCTAACTTTAATAATCCATTTAATTTCATCTATCGGGTCCTTTAATCATTCGTAGGGTCATACAATCGGGTCATTCAATCATTCGGGTCCAAAATCAATAAACAAACAATCGGGACAAATGGTGTCCTAAATTTATAAAAACTAACATGTTATCTCCCTCGCGGGTTTGTAAAACATTTATAAAAACATTTAAAAGAGTGTGAGGCTATGAACTCACGTTGATTTGGGAAGGCGGGTTATCGGCAATTCGGACGTACGGTGCGTGCTTCAATCACGGAAACCTAGACAAATAATACTCGGTCTTAGACGTTTGTCCAATGACTTTATAAAAATATCAATTATGTATACATATGATGATTATATATATATGATGATCAAGTGGGTTTACATATTCTCGTTTACTCATTTTAGAGTTATGTGTTGATAACTTTTATACTAGTTTTCTCGTTTTACCTATTTACGTGTTTTAGGTCCAATAAGCCTATTATAAGTTCTTAACTTGTATTAATCCTTTTTGTACTCATATTATCAGTACATACACTTTCAAGTCGGGCCCAAATGGGTTAAGTCCAATAATAAGTTTATAAGTGTTCTAGTCCATTTTTGTTGTATTATTAGTCCAATAACGTTAATTTAGTCCGTTAACGTCCGTATTTCTTATAGTTCGGGTTTTATCGGTTTTTACTTGTATTAGTTACTTAAACATCAGTATATAACTTTTATAAACTTTACATTAGACGGGTTTGGTCGTCTAAGTTTTATTTGGCGAAAAACGTTAATTTCACGGCGATAGCCGAAAAAGTCGTAAAAATCATGTTTATAGTTTTTATTACTTATAAACATTATTTCACCACCATTTATATAATTTATCCATTTGATTAACCTTTTATATATGTTTATATAAATAAGTTTTATAAGTTAGTGGGTTTTTATTTTACATTTTATATATTAAAATGTGAGTGCTTATATAATAGTATTATTCTTTAATTTCCAAAAATCTGATTTTTAACTTCATCTTCACCAAAACTGCCATATCTTGAGTTCTATATGGAGATAGAAGCCCAAATTTTTATCACATAGACTACATGATATGTGCTACATTTAACTCTTTTATAGCTACTGTTGAATCATCATCTAAATATTTTCTAAAAATCGTCCAAAACAGTAACCTCAGATTTATACCTTAAACTTGTTTTGATCATATCTCACTCATTATTTTGATTCCATTGCATGGCCAACTCTCACATGTGTACAAGACATTTAGCTTACTGTAAATGGATCCTACTTCATTATTTCATCAGTTCATAACATGTTTCTTTACTGTTTTATACAGCCATGTAAATTAATCAAGATTTTAACCTTGTTTCATATGGTTTTTCACCTTTTTAATCATGTTTATCAACAACAAATCCCCACATAACATTTTTATCATCATATAATCATCATATAAATATACAATAGGAAATAAAATACATGTTTACATAATCAAATTAACAAGAAGATGAGGAGGACAATCTTTATACCACCAACTTGATGTAGGTTATGAGTTTGACATGGTTTTGGATGGAGAAACTTATGATGCATCAAGACCATCTTCAAGACCACCATGCTCCATGAACTCTTTGTGGAAAATCAGCCCCAAGACACCATGAATACTCCTCCTTGGATGTTATAAGTACCACCAATCAATAGGGTTTTAAGAGAGCTTCAACATATGTATGTACAACATGGAATTTCATGGTTAAATCAAGATCAAATGGTGGTGGAGGTAGTAAAAGTGGACGGCCAAAAATGGGATCCAAGAGAGAGATGAGAGAATTTTAAGTGGTTTTGCATGTAGGAGAATGAATAAATGGTTTTAGTTAGCTAGTTTTGAGGTGTGAGTGGAAGTGTAGCTTCATTGTGAAGCTAAGACAAGTGTAAACATTTAGCTACCAATTTGACACATATAGTGTTGTGGTGGCATTGCTAAAACCGTCCCATATTGCTAGTGGGGTGGGACAATGTATTTTGTCCCATCTCACTAGTTTACGGGTATTCCTCGATTCTAGTTTCCTCGATTTGCGTGCCCTCGGGTCGTTTTACGAAAAACGTTTTTATAAATTATGAATCAACGGCACAAAACGAATCTAATAAAAATTGTCTCATCAAAAACGGAGTTCGAAAACGTAAATACGAAATCCTAAGGTTTCCGGTTTAGTCATAAAGGACGTTAAAATAAAATCGTAAGTCCTAATCTCTTCTCGTAAATTTGTGAGTTTATGAACCAACACAAATTTAAAACTCCAAAATAATATTCACGGATAAATTTATTTTCTGAAATGTCGGACTGTCACCAAAGACGGTGTATGTAAACGTAAGCACGTAACGTTGAATCCTCCGGTTTAGACGTAGTCGATGCTACTTCAAGACGTAAATCCAAATTTCTTCCCAAAAATATGTGAGTTCATATTGTAACATTAAAATAATGTTTTTAAATAATATTCGAGAATAAAATATTAATCATAAATTGACGGATTGTCACATTTGAAGACGGTGGCGTTGCAGAATCCGAGAAGAAGTCGTCCCCGCATGCTTATACTTTATACACTTAATACCTCATCTAATTCAAGAAAGCCTAGAACTTAAGTCTTCCGCTGTATTGAACTCTGAAGCTTTCAAGAATTACAAAATGTATAAGTATGTGGGACATGGTGTCACGAAGAGGCGAAAATCACAAGTGATGGATGCACGAGATCAAGGCAAGAGATTATTGCTCAAGACTGATATCAAAGATCACATCAGCATGTTCACCAGAAAAGAAAAAGAAAAAGAAAGAGGAAGACTACGAGCTCGAGACAAGCATAGTATGCTAGGTTTATCTTATTATTGTAACTTGGGTAATGCCCTTGTTTGGAGTGACCTCCCTTAGGGGGAGATTGTTGGAAATACGTTTTACGTATTAAGAAGGATCGACCACTCCAACAATAGTCCATGTAATAGCTCGTAGTTTAGTTACTTATCTTTATTTAACAAACAAACCTAAGCCTAGCCTACAACATGTGTAGGCCGGCCCAAATGTAAGCCCAAGCCCATGACAAGGGCTTGGGTATATAAACCCTCTCCTTAGATGGAGAGGGTGTGTGGTTATTCATTTTTACACATAGTTCTTCTTATTTTCTCTCTCTAGAATTGTGTAAAATCCACCATCTCTCTATCTCTTTCTCTCTCTAAAACATAAGCAAGATTTACATATCCTACACCCAAGATTCACCAAGCTCATTATCAACCACTTCATGAAGAATGACCCAACCATTGACACTCGCGGGAATTTCTTCTACCACACCACAGATGATGACTATGTGATTCTCACAATGAATGTAGACACTAATTCCACAAAGTATGCATTACTTCCTGCCCTAGTACCTGACACAATGGTAAATGATGGAATCAAGGAAAATGATAAATATCAAGAGATGCTTAATGATATTGACGCACAGTTTCAACGTGCAAATTCACTTCCCTCAGAGAAGCAAAAAGGTAAACGCAAGAAACGAGTTTCCAAGCGCCAATCAACTGCTTCTTCTAAAGATAAAGGCACAGGGAAAATGCAAATAGTTGATGAAGATGATGATGAAGATGAGACGATCAATACTGAGGAAGAACAGGAAGAAGTACCACTTCGAAGGCCTAAGAAAGCAAAGCAGACTAAAGGTAAAGAAGCAAATGTGCCTTCAGATGAACCTGCTCCACAACAAATTTCTGAAGCCAAACGACTGCGTATCATTTTTCAACAAAGCAGACATGAAGCTTTTGCAACTTCCACAGGATCAGGCTCAAGAATGTTTGAAGACTTAGCAGATTTTGGTAATCCTGATGCTGACATGGCATTTTATGAAGATCCTACTGATGAAGATGCTTATGAAGATGCTTATGAAGATGCTGCTAACTTTCATTTTGGAAATCGTGAGCAGAGTGAAGAGGGTGGTAGCAGTGCAAACACAGATACAAGTTTGATGTATCGAGATGCCAATATCACCACATCCTTACCAGAACCAACTCACATAGTGGTACACGATGATGCTCATGCTACTTTCATACCAGAAACGTAACTTCAAAGTAAGTCTACTTCCAACTCTGACGATGTTATGAAATATCTAAATTTAGAAGGGGAGGGTGTCGAGGTTACAAATACTTACCCATCGACAAATGAAGACATGGTGGATGTTCCCATAACTACGGTTACATCTACCACCACTCCACCATTATCCACCCCGATCATCAGTGAAGTCATAACATCAGTTATCACACCAGCACTTGTTGAACAACCGGTATCAACCACCATCCTAACCACTAAATCTACACCGTCATCAACAGCTGAACAACCGGTATCAACCACCGCCCCACTCACTGAATCTACACCATCCCCCATCCTTGAAGAACCTGTATCATCCACCACCACTTTAACTGTTATGGTTACACCTCCACCAGTTGAACAACAAGTATCATCCGCATCCAATCCATTCCTCACAGTCAGTGATCCACTGATCCAGTCTCTTCAATCACAGCTGGAGGCTCAAGCTAAACAAATAGCTTCACTGACTGAAAGGATCACCACTACTCTCAAGGAACCGCAACCTGATGAGCCCACACTTTAGAAAATATCCGCCAGAGTGTCCAAACTTAAAAAACAACACAAATTATTTCTTGGAGAGAAGAAAACTCGTGACAAAGAGAATGCTGCTTTTCTTGGGTCAATTGATGAGAAAATGACCAAGATCATTCGACGAGAGGTCAAGTCATATGTTGATCAGCAACTACCAACTTTTGTCGGTAATGGTTTATCTACCCTTCAAGTAATGCCATTGTTACAGACACGTCTGCTGCATATGGGGGCTCACAAATCGAAAAACAAACGAAAAGTTCTACAATATCTCAAGAAAGCAATTATTGACGATACACCAGCAGAGACTACCGACTCTGAGTCTGACAATGAAGACGAACTAGAGGAGGAAGATAATGAAGGTAACGGTGATGAGGATGATGGGGACAATGATCACAATGAAGAAGAGGATAAGGAAGGAGATGAGGAGGAAGAAGAGGATGAGGAAGAAAAGGATAAGGATGAAGATGTAGACGAAGATGAGGATACAGATGAGGATGACGATGACGATGATGATAATGACGATGGTAATGGAATCACAAGGGTGATAAGAATGAAGAAACGGGTACTAATGCCGAAGAGTCAAATAAGGATGAAGGTGACAAGGCAACCGAGAAAGGGATTGAGGAAGTTGCAGAAAGCATTGCTGAAACCGTTGAAAAGACAGTGGAGTCTACTGTACCAGAAATTCAGCAAATTGACACAGGTATATCTACTACACCAGTTTTTACTACTGATTCTCACAATGAATCTGTAGAATATATGCAAGAAGAAGAACCAATAGGGTCAATGCTAGAAGAAGAACCTCACGATGATATAGCGGTGATGCAAGATCAACCTTCAACACCATCTGAAGATCAGCACAACATTGATATGGAAGTTGAAGATTTAAATGTGCCAGAACCAACTTTTGCTGAATCTCTTATCATCGATGACACGGTACAAGAGCACCTCTAGCTCACAAATGCAGCACCACAGCATCCATTTGACACTACAACTGAAATGGAGATGACTCAATTCTTGAACAATCCTATCGTTTTCTCGGCCTTTCTAAGGTATTCTCATGGGAAACCGACAATGACTCCGGATCTGATCAAAATGGCAGCCGCAAATGTGGACTTCTTTGATACTTTGAAGATCAGCCATAACGAAGCAGAATATCACTTGAATGAGCTTACCAAGGCAATGAGAGCGACAACTACAGGAATTCAGACTCCTGTGTTACGACCTCTTACACCCACGGTCATCGCCGGTTCTGCAACGATCCCAATAGAGCATTTTTTTCTCACGATCTTAAATACCTTGAAAATTGAGCAAAGAAATATGCCACGTCACTCACTATGCTCAAGGCTGTGAATTTGGAGAATGTTCCATGGATAGAGGATAAAGTACCTGATGCAATATGGAGAAAGAAACTACTCAAGTTTTATGATACCTTTGCTTTACTTGGTATCTCTCACTGGACTGCAAAGAAAAGGTTAGCTTACAATCATTTCCATCGTCCTAAGAGAGGTTCTTCTATTGTCTCAGCTCACAGAATCAAAAGCATCCAAGGAGCAACCATTCAGACTGTCTTCGGTTATGATTACTTGAATGTAATCGTGTTCAAACGTACCGATGAGAAAGAATACCGAATTGACGAAAGTGATCTCCAGTACCTACAACTTGAAGACATCGAAGATCTTTTGTTGCTATTGGCTCAGGAAAAAGTTGACCATCTACCACCTGAGATTGTCATTGCAATGAGCTCCAACTTTCGTCAATATGCAAGAAAAATCGTCATTCAAAACCGGGTGGAAGACTTTCAACTTGGCGTAGAGAGCTATCAGAAGCAGTTAAACTTGGAACGTCCCCATACAACTCCACTCAGTAATTTCCATAAGAACAAGAAGGTTTACATGGGGACCACAATGCCGGAAGCAGGGATCTTTTATCCAAATGAGACTGGCGTCATGCAATATATGCGATTCTCCGAACTGCACAAATTCAGCGATGGAACGCTCAAACATGTTCGAGATGATCTAACGGTTCTCAATGCCAACCTACCGCTTCCAGCAGTCAAGTACACCTGGACAACCCAGTGCAAAAAGGGAGCAACGTACGCGATCAGGAAGATTGAGGAACTTCTACGGAGACGCCGGTTGCTACGAAGTGTGGAACGATTCGTCGGTGGACGACCATATGGAGCTCACCATAGGTTCACGGAACGAGCCATTTAATTATGGTTCGTCTTATAACAGGTCAACTCCATATGTCTATAATTGTGAATATGTTAATTTTTGTATAATCAGCTTTGGTGGCTTGTTGTAGTGTAAAAGTATGATATTTTTCATGAATTTCTCTCGAGATTATAAATCTTTCAAATATATCGTACTCAAGCACTACAACTAACCCTCATTAATTTGAGGGGGAGCATTAATATGTTCTTTGGTCAACATCTAATTTCATTTTATTACCCAAAGACCGGTTAATCCATTAATATCCAAAATATTGATGGTTAACATTTTGGAAAGGGGAGAAAATGGGATTAAGGAGACTTAATGATACTTGGATAAACAATGAAAAAGGCTTAAAAGATAAACCAACTTAATATGTGTAATGCACATGTTAAGGGGGGGCGTTTTTGGTGATCAAAACACTTAAGGCATAAAAACTTTGATTATAATATCACAATTGCTTTATAGTGATTTTTCAAGGATTTTTCATGGTGACAATACTTACCCAAAACACACTTAATTCACGACGGATGTGGTGACAAAAGGGTGGTAGGTATAGGTATTAGTCCAATGATTCATCAGAACCGATGGGATCTTCCCAAGGACAATTCCCTAGATAGAATTAGAAGTCCTAGGAAAGATGGAGAATGATTGTGAACGTAGCTGAATGCAGACCAAGTACTTAAGCTAGCACTGGAACAACCACAACAAGGTGCTAGTGATGACGTATTGGTAAGCATTGAAGGGGTTGAAGAATAAAAAAGAATTGTAAAGCTAAAGGGTGTAAAGAAAGAAGCCCTCCTTACAACTTTAGGCAGAAACCGGGTCAATACATATGCTATTGAGATCATTTATTAATGATTCTCGATATTAAAGAAAGACATCATAGACCCAGTGATGCAATGCACAACCCTCCCCAGCTAACTCAAATATCTCTCAAAAGGTATTTGTTTTAATCACACGGAGATCAACACGTTATCTATTGGTTTATTCACTCCGAATAGACTGATATTGAATAGGTGGCACTCCTCTCCAGCCATCGCTCACTAAATCAAAACGCACTATCGAGTCTAGAGCCACGAGATCATCAAAAGTCTCATTAGGACACTTTCCATTTATTCTTTGCTTCTTCACACACTGTGAAAAGTAAGAGATCTTTATGAGTCCTACGGAGTATTCTTGTAATAATGCCAGAACATCCGAGTGATACGCAAGTATTACAATGAAGATGGAAATCCTGCTTGAGCCAACATCAAACAAGCTCATGGTAGGTGACACGTGCGGTTCTTTAAGAACCAATCTTGTGACAACTGGAAAGAAACAGTAGTTTAATTCTTAATTGAACTTAAACTCGTTCCAGGCCTCTACGCATTATCGCATGATCTTGTCAGAACACTCAGAGTGACACTCTTTAGTGTTCACGGTGACGAGTGGAAATCCTTCTAGTGTTAACATCAAACAGCACTTGGTAGGTGACAAGCAAAATTCTATTTGAATTAAGTTTGTGACAACTGGAAAGCAACGATGGTGAATATCTTAATTGAAATTCACTTGTTCCATGTTTCATGAATTGACATCATAAGGATTTTTAATCCAAATGATTCACTCTTTATGTTCGCAGTCAGCTTTGGACGGTCGAATAAAGAGAACGGGTTTACCCGCGAAATCCTGTCAGGAAGTTACTTAACTGAAACTATCCGTCACGGGTACGATATCTAATATCGTCTAACGGTCTTCACCAACCGGAGGTAAAATGCTACCGAATTAGAATAAAATGTCAAAGCCATTTTATTCGTGTCTTATTATGTTGCTGTATTCGAAGACGGTGGCGTTGCGGTGTACCTGTTGAAGACGTCCTCACATGCTTATTCCTTCTGCATCAAATACTTCTGCAAATTCAAGAAAGTATGACCTAAAAGTCTTCCGCTGTATCGACTCTGAAACTTTCAAGAATTCAACAAAGGATAAGTGTGTGGGACATGAAGTCACGAAGAGGCGAACATCACAAGAAGATAAAGACTGCACGTGAAAGGCCAAAAGAACATGTTTCAAGCAAAAGGCTGATATTATTCAACACATATTCACAAAAAGAAGAAAAAGAAAGAAAGAAAAGAGAAAGTGGACTACGAGCTCAAGAACAAGATCTAACATGCTAGATTAGGACTTTGTAAATTTGGAGTGACCTCCCTTTGGGGGAGATTGTTGGAAATACGTTTTACGTATAAATAAAGTCTCGGTCACTCCAACAATGTAGTTATAGGCTTGTAGTAGTGTTTAAGTTACATTTATTAAATATCCCGACCCATGAGCATGTTCATGGGCCGGAGGCCCAAGTCCATTAAGGACTTGGGTATATAAGCCTCTTTCCACCATGGAAAGAGGTGTTGGTTGTTTCATTTCTCAAAGTTATAAAAAATAGTTTCTTTCATTTCTCTCTCTAAGTTTCTCTCTCTAGAAAACATCAACCCTCTTGATTCATAAAGATTATCATTTTTCTACAAACCAAAAATGGACCTTTGAAGTTTTCAAACATGTCCTGGATTTTCAGGATCAACATACCCTTCTGGTTGCTGCATATAGATGTCTTCATCTAAGCGACCGTTCAAGAAGGCAGTTTTAACATCCATTTTCCATATCTCATAGTCATAGTATGCTGCTATAGCTATGGGAATCCTAATAGCTCATAAGTCTGCTACAGAAGAAAATGTCTCCTCGTAGTCTACGCCAAAAGTTTGAGTAAAACCTTTAGCTACTAAACAAGCTTTATAGGATTGTACTTTTCCGTCCATGTCGGTTTTCTTCTTGTATATTCACTTATGTCTCACTACCTTAGCATTAGGTGGTGGTTCTACAAGAATCCAAACATCATTTACTTTCATGGATTTCATTTCCTCATCCATAGCTACCATCCACTTATCCTTTTCAGGATCAAGTATGGCGGATTTATAATTAGCGGGTTCACCAAGATCCCCCAACTCATCATCATCCTCTATGTTAAGACATATATTGCTATTTGCGTTTTTAATCCTTGTGGATCTACGCAGAGGAACTAATTCCGGTGGAACCGCCAGACTTTCTGGTTCTACAGGAATTATTTCGCTAGTGTTTTTAGAAGGCAATGTATCCATATGACTCTCTTCTAGATCATAATTTCTCCCACTGAATTCTTGATTTACAAGATCAGATTCAAGGAAGTCTCCATACCTAGCAATAATCACTTTGTTCTCAGGTGGATAATAAAAGTAGTAACACATAGTTTCCTTAGGGTATCCTACAAAGATACAGTTTACAGATCGTTGTTAGAGTTTGTCACCCGAGTCACGTTTCACATACGCCTCGCAACCCCAGTCCTTTAAATAAGACAAATATGGCTTTTTGCCATGCCATAGTTCATATGGTGTCTTATCGACCTTCTTTATGGGAATCATATTTGAAATGCGAACAACAGATTCTAGAGCATAATCCCAAAATGATAAAGATAAAGTTGTAAGATTATACATAGATCGCACCATATTAAATAATGTACGATTTCTCCTTTCAAATACACCATTTTGTTGTGGAGTATAGGGAGAAATAAGATGCTGAACAATTCCATTCTCACTTAGATAATCTATAAACTCTTGACTTAAATATTCACCACCTCTATCAGAACGAAGAGCTTTAATCTTCTTCCCTAATTGCAGTTCTACTTCTGCTTTAAACACTTTGAATGTTTCAAATACCTCATGTTTATGTTTAAGTAAATAAACATAACCATAACGGCTATAATCATCCGTAAATGTTAAGAAGTAGCTAGCACGTTTCCTTGACACATGTCTAAGTGGTCCAAACACATCAGTATTTATTAGTCCAAGTAGATTAGTAACTCTTTCAATATTGCTATTAAAAGGTTTCTTGGTCATCTTTCTAGAGATGCAAGACTCGCATTTATCAAATGATTCATCATTGATATTTTCCAAAAGACCTTCACGTTGAAGCTTTTGTATACGAGTCTTCCCAATATGGGCAAGTCTACAATGCCAAAGATAAGAAGAGTTCTTGTCAAACTTTCTCTTCTTACCCATTCTAAAGATAGATTTATTATTCTTGGATTCATTATCATGCATGTCTATCTCAAACACACCATTCACAGAAATTGCATTAAAATAGAAAAAACCATTTTTCCAAACGAAAATTCCATTATTATCAATCGTGTGAACAAATCCATCATTTAACAAACAAGAAAAGGAAATAACACCCCTAACAATTGTAGGTGCATAATGACAATTATTTAAAATCAGTACTAAACCCGAAGGTAAAACTAGATTAAATGTTCCTATAGCTTCAACCGTTGCTTATGCGCCATTGCCCACTTGCAGAAATTGTTCCCCATAGGATAGCTTCCTTTCCATATTAAACCCCTGCAGCGTATTACAAATGTTAATACCGCATCCCGTATCATATACCCAGGAATTTAATTTGTATGTTAAATTGAACAATTCAATCATAAATAAAGTATCTGAAGCTGCAGCGCTTTGCTGAGACTTCTTTATTATTTCTCGCAATTCTTCAAGGTAAAGAGGGAAATTCCTCTTCCAGTGACCACTTGCCTTGCAATGGTGACAAGTCTCATCTTTCTGAGATTTATTCTTCTTGACAAAGTTCTACTTAGGTTTCGAATAAGTCGTAACTAGTTTGCCCTTATCACACTTGCCTTTGCCTTTCTTCTTATTCGCTTGCGGTTTTGGCTTACTCACTCTACCCTTTTGTATGGTTAGTACAGAAGGTGTAGCGGTAGATGCCTTGTCTTTCAACCCCTTTTCATAGTCAATGAGCATTGCATGCAAATCATTAACTGTCTTCCCCATGCAATGTATATTATAGTTTTGAACGAAATAATTGAAGTCCTTGTTAAGGGACCTATTGATCATGTTGATAGCCATATTATGATCATAGGGTTGTCCTAGTGCAATGAGTTGTTCCATATAACCCCTCATCTCCATATAATAGGCACTTACAGACTTTCCGGGAGCTTGCTTGCACCTATGCAAAGCATCTACCAAGTCGTAGATCTCTATAGCTTACGACTTCTCAAACATAGCCTTGAGCTCATCAAGCATTCGCTTAGGTGAAAATAGCTCATACTTCTGTTAAAGTGGAGGAGCCATTTTTCGTAACATTAAAGCAGCCACCTCAGAGTGCTTCTTAACATTAGCAGCGTGTTCAAGCCTTTGCGCATTAGATGCTCCTTCAGCAAGATCCTCCGGATAAGGAGTAGTCAAGATATCGATAGTACCCGCTACTCTCAAGACAATTCTTAGTGAGCGATACCAATTATTGAAGTTTGGGCCAGTAAGTTCAGGACGATGAAAGAAAGCTTTGAACGCATAACTTATTGCCATATTGTTTTCGGTTTGAGTTATTTCTACATAAATAAGTTCAAATATTAGTATTTTCGATAATAAAATACTTTCAAGAAAATAAAATTACCCTGGTATAAAAATCATATTATTTTCCTTGAATTCTAGAACTATATTGACATAAATCCATTACATCAGTTGATCTGCTAGTAATGAATGTCCTCAACACAGCGACTTGTCAAACAATTAAATTGACAAACAATTTTCAATTTCTAGATATTTAAGGGATTTACATTGCCAAAAAACGTTTTACATTGTAAACATGTTTCATCCCTTCTGAATGCCTTAAGTTTCCAGATCTCACTGAGTAACTTAATTAAGTCCTCTAATATGAGTAACGTAAAACCATCATACGAATTCTCATTCTACAAATGGTTTTCTCTCCATCACACATCACCCCAAAATCTCATTTGATGACGAAGTAATTTCAAGTGTTCGTCAATTAGGAGCATTCGACTTAAATTTTAAGGGTATAAATTTTAATGTCAAAATCCATGTATGGAGAAGCATGCATACAACTCCATACCATAAGTTTAATAAAACATTTAATAAACTTCTTCACGAGACTAAATTTCTACATAAATTATGTTGAGGTATTGGTTAAACCAATTAAAGAATTTATCCACAACTATTCACGACGTACTTTTGCTAGAACTCGGCTACGCACAAAGCAATACCCTTATTCATTGTGTTTCGGATGTGAATTTGTGATAAATCACCCTGAAGGTCTACGTGATCTTTGGCCTATCCTACATGATTTATTAGATGGATTTGATAGAGGGATAGATTGATAAATATAAAAGAGATGAGAAGGGAGATGAGGGAGTAGAGAGACAAAGGAGAGAAAAGAGAAGAGTAGAGAGAGAAAGTAAAGATTGAATGTCAAATGTGAAAAGATGACCAACCCCTCCTAACATGCTAGGAGGGGATATATATAGCCCACCCTACATGTGGGCTATATGGACTATACATTTACTAAGTGGATCACGAGCCCATTACATAATTATCGTTAGAGCGACCGATCCTTCATAAATACGTAAAACGTATTTCCAACAATCTCCCCCTAAGGGAGGTCGCTGCAAGAAACAAAGTTCTAAATAGTCTATATCTCGTGATCTATGCTAACGAAGATGTGACCGAGACTTTATTGGGAAAAACGTATTTCCAACAATCTCCCCCTAAGGGAGGTCACATCTTTTTACAAAATCTTAAACCTAGCATCTATGCTTGAGTCTTCGATCTTGTTCTTGTGAATATGCTTGATGTGATCTTTGACTTTAGTCTTGAGCATGTTTCCTTGCCTTGACCTTGTGCATTCTTCACTTGTGATATTTGCCTCTTCGTGACTTCATGTTCCACATACTTATACTTTTAAATTCTTGAAAGCTTCAGAGTTTGATACAGCGGAAGACTTGACCTTCAGGCTTTCTTGAATTTGTTGAAGTACTAATTGTATGTAGTATAAGCATGTGGTGACGACTTCTTCTGGATTGTACACCACAATGCCACCTTCTTGTTACGCTGCATAAGACAGTTAGCAACAAACAATATACACGGATGAAATGGCCTTGAACATTTCATTCTAATTCGGTAGCATTTTACCTCCGGTCGGTGAAGACCGTTGGACGATATTAAATATCGTACTTGTGGCAGGTAGTTTCAATAAAGAACCTCCTTGACAAGATTTCGCGGGTAAACCCGTTCTCTTTACTCGACCGTCCAAAGCTGACTGCGAACGTAAAGAGTGAATCATTTGGATAATCTTATCCGCATGATTTGAAGCCGTCAATTCATGTTCCTGGAACAAGTGAAGTTCAATTAAGAACCGCACCGTCGTTGCTTTCCAGTTGTCACTAGCTTGATTCATATAGAATCTTGCAAGTTACCTACCAAGTGCTGTTTGATGTTAACACTAGAAGGATTTCCATTCGTCACTGTAAATACTTAATAGTATTACTCTGAATGTTCTGGCAAGATCACTAAGATATTGCGTAGAGGCTTGGAACGTGTTTAAATTCATTTAAGAATTAAACCACTGTTGCTTTCCAGTTATCACAAGTTTGATTCATAAAGAATCGCACAAGTCACCTACCATGAGCTTTTTGATATTCGCTCAAGAAGGATTTCCATCTTCATTGTAAATACTTTCGTATTACTCGGATGTTCAGGCAAGATCATGAAGATTTTGCGTAGGACTCTTAAGATCTTTCTTACTTTTCACGGTGTGTGAAGAGGCAAGGAAATATGAAAGTGTGTCCTAATGAGATATTTGATGATCTCGAATGGCTCTAGACTCGATCGTGCATTTTGGATTTTTAGTGATCGGAGGCTGGAGAGGAGTGCCACCTTTTCAATACCAATTTATTCGGAGTGAATAAATCAATAGATAATGCGTTGTCTCCGTGTGATTAAAACAAATATCTTTTGAGAGATATCTGAGTTAGCTGGGATGGGTTGTGCATTGCATCACTGGGTCCATGATGTCTGTCTTCAATATTAAGAATCATTAAACAATGATCTTAATAGCATATGTATTGACCCGGTTTCTGCCTAAGTTGTAAGGAGGGCTTCTTTCTTTACACCCTTTATCTTTACAATTCTTTGTCATTCTTCACCCCTTCAATGCTTACCAATACGTCATCACTAGCACCTTGTTGTGATTGTTCCAGTGCTAACTTAAGTACTTGGTCGGCATTCAGCTACGTTCACAATCTTTCTCCATCTTTCCTAAGGACTACTATTTCTAGCTATGGAATGTCCTTGGGAAGATTCCTCCGGTTCTAGAGGAATCATTGGACTTTAACCTATCCTACCATCCTTATGTCACCACACTCTTCATCGTCGTGAATAGAGATGTTTTGGGTAAGTGTATGTCACCATGAAATCCATTTTGAAGTGCAAATCCATTTTGCTCCCCCTTAACATATGCCACGATATCCGAAAACATTTCGCACATGTCAGGATGAGCTAACACGTTAAGTCAAACCATTTGTATTTAATCATTTCCCATATTAAATCACATTTTCTCCCCCATATTAAAAATATTAACGCAATCGATGTTTTTAATATCAACTGATTTAATAGCATTTTAAGAAAATATGGGAAGAAAAATGCAAATCTAGTTATCTTCATGATTTTAACAAGCTCCCCCTCAAATTAATAAGGGTGTACTTGAAACGTAAATTAAATACCTTTTAAACACAAGTGTAAGGTATTTATCACGTGCAAAGATCATATATGATAATGTATTCACAAGATTAGCAATTTACGAGGTTGGACCTGAATGATGGAGAACATCATATGAAAGATTCACATGGTTCTTGTTCACGAATGTTGGTCACCTCGTCACGTTTGAAGTTATCTCTTGACTCCATGTGTATGATTGATATCGTTGTCTTGACACCAATATGTGAACTTGGCACTCTCGGCATCACGGATTCTGAATGCTGGACAATTGCTCCCCCTCAATTGTTGACCCGTGTTCTATTGAAAGAGCTGTAGTCACCGTTTGAGTAGTCGCATCGTCGAGTATGTAGATATCAATTGCAACGAACTTTGGATTGTGGAGTTGATAACTTCGGATTCTGAAGTCAAAGCTTTCCGGTGAAATGCTTGACTTCAAAGTGAAAAGCGGGTTACTATCGGAAATAATAGCAAACCATAATGGAGCATGTTTTAAATTTTTTAAACTTCTGCTCGAACTTTATTTACAATCCCGTGTCATTATTGAATGACATTTCTAGGTTCGTAAATATTATCGATTCCAGAAGACATGCTCTTTTTATCAAAACATTTTTGAACACACAATTTTGAAAGATTTAGAAAAACCTTTTGAGAAATTCTTGAAAAATTGTGTTCAAAGTTTTGAAAACCAATTACTTGAGCTTAAGATTTGAAATATCTTAGGAAAGCTCAAGTCCGAGAAGTTGTAAACTTCTCGTTGTAAGGATAAGTTACCATCGGCGATAACCTTTCCTTTTATCTGAAGAACGAGTCCTAAGCTGTCATTTACTTAGAAGTCGTGTTCATGAGCTTGAAAACTTTGACTGTTTTAACGGAAAGCTCATGACCGAGAAAGGTTAATTTCTCGTTACGAGGAAAAGTTCTCTTATTTAAAAGATACACTTTCCTTTCTGAGCTTAAAACTTCGAATGTTTTAATACAAGCTCATGACCGAGAAAGGTGAATTTCTTGTTAAGAGGATAAGTTATCATAAAAGATAAACTTTCCTTTATTTTAAGTTCGAGTTACAGTCTGACATTTAACTGTAAGTCATTGTGCATGAGCTTAAAAACTTCGAATGTTTTTTAATATTAGCTCATGCCCGAGAAAACTCAATTTCTCGTTGTTAGGATAAGTTTATCATCGGCGATAAACTCTCCTTTCTTTGAAGCACGGGTTACCATCTGATATTTAATGATAAACCATATACACGAGCTTAAAACCTTTGAATGGTTTTAGGATAAGCTCGTGTCCAAGAAAACTTAATTTCTTGTTAAGAGGGTAAGTTATCGTTGCGTAGATAAACTTCGCTGTCTCTGAAGTCCGGGTCATCGTCTGTCATTTAACGAGGAGCCATAGTGCATGAGCTTAAAAACTTTGAATGTCTTTTATATAAGCTCATGCCCGAGAAAAATTAATTTCTCGTTGTTAGGATAAGTTTACTATCGGCGATAAACGTTCCTTTCTTTGATGAGCGAGTTATAGTCTGTGATGCGACTATAAGTCCTCTGTAAGCTTTAACCATGAATCCCCTGAGATACTAGTTTCTCCGATATCTGCTTCTTCAGCAACCAAACTCTAAGAGTGTCCTTAGTTGAACGGTATACAACGATTGGACCGCTTCGTTCTTTTGGAACATCAACTTTGGGACCTGCATTCTCATTAGGAATTTGCATGCTTTTACATGGGTTAGCGATATCAATTATAGAAGCACGTGGGGGTTCATAGTTGGCTTTACTTGTGTCAAAGGTGACCTGAGTAGATGATTCACTTATCTTAGTTGGCAAACGTTTCCTTTTATAGAAAACTTTAAGTTCAGGCTTAAGTGATGTATCATCCTTTTCAATTTCCTCCCTAGCAGTCTTAGTAGAGTCGGAGATTATCCTAGTTAAAGGGCACTCGTTTCCTACAAGAGTGAAAGATCTACCAGTGGGGCGCCACATTTTACCAATGGGTTTGATTTTAGCAACCCACTGGGATTTAAGTCTAGCACGGGAGTTCACCTCATTAAGCAATTTTTTGATACAAGAGTCATGATTTGCTGTAAAGACACATTTTCTACATGTTTTACAAGTAGCATATTTAATGTCCGAGTAATTCCTAGATGATTGATCGATGCTCCTAGGAGACGTCATGCTACGGTTAGCAGTGTTGGGTAATCTAGAAGGCATCTGACTAGGTTGGACATTGCTATCTCTTACATGTGTCTTTTGAATAGCTTCCCTTTGACCAAAATCATGGTGCACATCAGTTGAACTAGTTCTAGACGTGTTCATTGAACTATTCCTAGAGAAACTAGGGGCAATCATGTGATGAGGTCTTGCTAAAACTGATTTAGTCACATTAGGCCTAGTTGGTGGAGTGACTGTTCTAGAAATATGACCCAAATCAACTTGGGAGGCAAACCGCGGTCTCGAGGGTTGTGGTCGCTCGGATCTAAATGCAGTAGGTTGTCTGACAATCGGTTGTCTGACGAACTGATTTGTAGGCGGTTTCCCCAAGATTGATGGTTTTTCAAGCTTAGTGTCCACACTAGGTCCTCTATTTTTCCTTAACTCGTTTTTCAAAGCAGCTATAGCAAACACCTTTTCCTGAACTTGGGCTTTTAACGTTTCATTTTCTTTGAGCAATCTATCTTGGGATGCCAATTTAGACTCTAGTAACTGAATTTGTTTCAAAAGATTATCCTTTTCAGCTTTCGAATCTAAAACTTTTTGATCCAATTTTCTTTCAAGAACAACGTTTGACTTTTCAAGTTTTTCAAAGTATGTTTCAAATTTGTCCGTTTTCTTAGAAAATTCAAGTTTGGCATCCTCAAGATCTTTCGATTGTTGAGCTACAATCGTTTCGAGCTCTCTAATCTTGGAATCAGAAGCAGTCAATGAAGCAGTTATAGAACAATTATCATGATGTTTAGCATTCTGAACAATCTCTCCCCCATTATGACTTACATCAGATGAATCAGAAGTGGTATTGCTATCACTCTTTTCCATCCCATGTTTGTCATAATTAGGTTCAGAATGCTCAATATGCGGCATATCATCAGCATATACATCATAAACAACATTACATTGTACCATGTTTGCAGGCTCTTCGTCATAAACGGGTAAGGCGTCATCAAGAAGGATCTCGTGAACATTCCCTGACGTGCCACTGGTATCATGTTGTCCTTCTGATTCCGTGCTCTTGCCATCGTTATGCTCCAAGTTGTCAACCGTATGACCATTCTCCTCTTGCATCTGCGTCATTGATTCTTGCACTCCATTATCATACACTTGCTGAAGTTGTGATCTTTGATAAATCGAAGACGAGACCGATGTCAGGAGTTTCAATATTGTATCACGGAAAACTCGAAGCTCGGTATGTGTATCTCGAAAAAAAGATTGGCAAATCATTGAACTTTCAGACGTGATGATATTGTATTGGAGGAAAGGCGTGAGTTGTGTCACAAGAGTCTTATATCCAAGTGTCGATGCAGAGTGATTAAATTTTTCATGGTTGAGTTGCTCGGCGAGTTGGGTCAATGTGGTGAATATTGAGTCGATGAATATATGACGATCTTGTCCAAAGATGGTCACAAATTCGCTCCCTCCTTGAAGCCGTGAAAGAGTAACTAGATGATATTGAAGCATTTGAAATGAATTTATGCCACTTTCTCTAGCTTTTTCTTGCATTCGATGCAAGTCTCCCTCTTTAAGTGTCGAATTTAACGAATCCATTGAAAATCGAGGAAAGATAAAAAATGATGTGGATGTTGTTGTTGTCGGGATTTTACAATTCGTGAAGAAACGTAGAAACAGAAAGTCACAGAATATGACAAAACCAACGAAACGATCCGAAAATAAATCTGAAAAATCCTCGATGGATGATAAAATTCGTCTTCACTGACAAGTACCCGATCAACAATCCGTCGGCAAAATAATCCTTGTCACTTTATCACGTCACTTTTGTCACGTAGTCACGTCACTTTGTCCCGACTATAACGGAATATCACAAAATTTTTCCAAAATAAAGATTTAACTAAAGATAAAAATAAAAATAGAAATAAGAATAGATTAGCAAAATAGAATTAATATCCAAAATAAGATTTTTCAAAATAAAAAACGAAAATTAACTTAAGAGAAAAGCAAAAATAAAAATAAAGCGTTAGTATAAAATAAAACGTTACTAAAAATATCTGTTTAAAACAGAGAACACACACGTGGCCTTAACACAAACTTTGTAAACACCGTCGAAAATCTCTCTCACACGTGGCCACAACATTAACTTGTATTACTTTGGAACCTCCGTCCCCTTTTATCTCAAAAAAGTGAGTCAACACAAGCAATTTAATCTGTCTCTCTCAAGCCCTTTGTATCTCTCTCTCACAGATAATTCACACAACCACCATCTTCAAATAAACAAGTGAAACCCTTTCCATCTCAAATCCCCACATATCTCGTCATTATACACCCGAAGCAGCCCACGAAGAACAATAAAATAATTGCTTTCAATCCGAAATAAATAAACAAGGCTTCAAGATCTTGATCAGACAAGGTCTCGGGTAGGTTTTATGTTGCATGTGTGTCTTTCTATCATCTGTAAGAGTCCTTTTGTCACACAAATCGAAACAAGAGAAGATTATAACAAATTTGTTATAAATCTTTTCTTCTTTTTCGAAAATTAATCTTGGGTAAACCCAACAACAGATCAATGATGATTAATTTTTCGTGAGTCTTGATCTTTAAATTATCTAGGCATGCATGTTGAATCACAAAAAATGAATCTGAGATTAGTTACGATCGAGTCTACTGGTTAAGGTTGTGTTGGTCAAGAGAAAGAGTGTGAGTGAAGTTTGTGTGTCTCGAGAGAAAGGTCTTTGTGTTTATTAAAGGGGGAGTTTATGATGTATATGAGGGAGTTTTTGAGGGTGAGAGTGGTGTGTCGTGAGGTGTTGTGAGTTCGAGAGTGTTTTGTAATACGAGAGGGTGTGTTTGTGGTTTGAGGGAGGGTGGTGTATTTGAGTGGTGTCGAGTCGAAATGGGTGAGAATCTTTGTGGAGTCTGTTATGTTTGAATCAAAGATGCTTCGTTCGGAAGTTCGTTCGTTCGGAAGTTCGTTCGGAATTTCGTTCGGAAGTTCGTTCGGAAGTTCGTTCGGGAGTTCGTTCGGAAGTTCGTTCGGAAGTATACTTAATTCTGAACTTTCTTTGAACCGGAACTTTTGGTTCCGAAGAAACTGATTCGGAACTTGATGAGACTGTGATTCGATGAAAGACAGTTGGACAAAATCTGACAGAAACCCAAATCAAGAAAAGCTTAGAAAAAAAGATAAAAATGATACTAAAAATAAAAATAAAATAATAAAAAATATAAAAAAGATTTAAAAGCTGATGATAAGAGAAACCTGATGGATAGATTAGATACGAAAATATGAGAAAAAATTGATTGTTTAAAAACAAATTTAAAAAAAATAGATGATTTAGAAATTGATAAAATTGATAGATTAAAAAAAAACTTATTAATTTAAAAATTTGATAAAAAACTGATTGGACAGATTTGGAAGAAAAAAAAACTGATTATAAAAAAATTGATTTTTGAATAAAAATTTGTGATTTTTATATAAAATAAGTAAATCAAAGATTTAATTATGATTTAAAGCATAAAAACACAAACTTTTTAAGATTTAAGCGTGATTAAATCAAAATCCATCAAAATCAAACAAAAGAAAAAACAAGAATAAACCAATCAAACCTTGGCTCTGATACCAATTGAAGGTCTACGTGATCTTTGGCCTATCCTACATGATTTATTAGATGGATTTGATAGAGGGATAGATTGATAAATATAAAAGAGATGAGAAGGGAGATGAGGGAGTAGAGAGAGAAAGGAGAGAAAAGAGAAGAGTAGAGAGAGAAAGTAAAGATTGAATGTCAAATGTGAAAAGATGACCAACCCCTCCTAACATGCTAGGAGGGGATATATATAGCCCACCCTACATGTGGGCTATATGGACTATACATTTACTAAGTGGATCACGAGCCCATTACATAATTATCGTTGGAGCGACCGATCCTTCATAAATACGTAAAACGTATTTCCAACACATCCTTAAGGTATAATTAAATTAATAATCTTAGGTAATTTCAATTTGACGCACATGCGAGCCGGGAATTTGGTCAGCGACTAATGGCATAACACCTCCTTCCATAACCGGGTACATGACCAACGGTGCGTTATACCAACTTTATAGTTTGTCAAAGGGAGTACGACGTTAGATTATTATTTCAATTCACCAATCAACTTAATCTTATGTAATTTAGATCTCTTTACAAATTATTATTTTAATATGATTTAGTCCATATTATTTCTTTTCATAAAAAAACCCTTGTTTACAACAATTCAACAATTATATATATAAACAAGTAAAAAAACTAAATCATAAACACATAATAACCATTTATATGTGCAACAAATAAATCAAATAGCCACATGCATACGATTTATTCAATAATCACAAAATCTAGGTCTTTATATTCATATAAAAGTATTCCCTAATCCAAGATTTATTGAATCAAATAATCACGTAGCACATAAAATCATATAAACATATAATTTTATAATCCATGAAAACATGCACGTAATCATGAACTCCCCACAAATCTTAACAATTAAATCTCTAAGGAACGTAATCATACATGACATAACAATTAATCATGCAATTTAATCTAAAATTATCCCACATGTAATTTAGGGTTTCAAAACAATTCACTTTTTTTATTAAAAATTCGGCCAAAACCCTAATTTTAAAAAAACAAAACCCTAATTTTATGAAAACCTAAAAAAACATGTAGTTTTAACTCAAAACAATTATTAGTTAAAAAACTTTAAATTTTCGATAATTATAACATGTTAAACCAAACTCTAATACCATTGAAGGTTTATTAACATAATAACAATTATATAAAACCCTAAAGTCCTAAACGAGATCAAAGCACATATAGCGAAAGCGATTTAACAAGATCATAATAGTAACACAATTATAATTAATCGAATTAGGGTTACATACCTTTACGCTAAAGCAATTCCACAAGACGAAGAACGAATCACCAATTCGGGTTTATACCGTATTACACTAAGATATAGTATAAAGTAAGACTATATTACGATCTTGTACACACGTTATACAACGATCTAACCGTGATTCTAGCACGTGAAAAACCTAGCTACAACGCTTGTAATTAATCTACCTGATGTTGGGGGTTTTAGTCGTTTTACTATCTTTTAGGAAAAAGAAAGCAAACACTAAGTCGTGGTAAGTATTAATCAATACGTTTTAGGAAAAACGTAAAGACGACAATCGAGTTCGTTCTCGGTGGAGGTATGGTGTTTAGCCAAAAATATTATAGACGTTATTTGAAATGAGTTATTACGCTTATGGAAACACGTAAAGAAAAGAAAGCGGAGACGGATTACGCTAAAGACGGTCGAAAACGCGTATACGTACGAACGTCAAAACGGGACCCAACGAAAAATTTCACCTAAAAAATAATTAAAAACTACCAAAATGTTCTAAAAATTCTAATTAAGAAAAATACGAAAACCAAAAATTTTGAAAATGTTTAAATTAATTTATATTAATTTTTAAAGTTGATAAAAAATCTAAAAATAAAACTAGCTAAGAAAAAGTTAAGACCAAAATTTTTTTCTAATCTAAACCTAAATTATATTAAATAAAAGCTAAAAAATATTTTTTGAAAATTTTTACAAATTTTTTCTATTTTTTTAATGACTTTATAAAAATTAAAAAGAAAATAATCATAAAAATAATAAAAATAACGCACATCGAGAAAATGACGAAAAATTAAAATTTTAAGAAAATAAAAATTTGAAAACGCTACTGACTACAAACGACAATCTAAAAAAAATTAAACTAAGAATTTTTAACCAAAACAACTTTAACTAAATAAAAAAACATATTACGTAACTCGTTAAAAAAACTCGAAATAGTCGGGATTTGGAGATCCACGACCGCTTGACTTCAAAATCGACACAAAGGATAAAAACGTGACTATAAATGCTAAGAAAGACGAAAAACTCCAATAAGCTCACAAAGAAAACGACTCAATAAGCACTATGACGAAATAAGTAAAAATAAATAAACGAAAGAAAAACTTAAATCCTAGTAAAACTTAAACCATAAAAGACCAAACTTATTATACTACAAAAACATTTAAAAAAACGATTTTGGGACAGAAATAATAAATGTTGCATGATCAAAATAAGCTACTATGGGGGTGTTTGTTTTAGCTTATATAGTGGGCTTATAAGCTTATTAGTTTATATAAGCTTATAAGTCAAAACCAAGTGTTTGGTTAAGCTTATATAACTGGGCTTATAAGCTTATATAAGGAGGTTTTGGTAAGCCAAGAATTTGTGGCTTATGTAAGGTTACTTGGGCTTATATAAAAATATTACATAAAAAGACTTTTATACCTTTATTTAATAATTACTATCCTTTTTATTTTTATGTACTTTTTTGTCATTTTACCATATTAGTTATATAAGCTAAACCAAACACTTAATAAAGGCTTATAAGCTTATTATATAAAAGCCATAATTTGCTTATATAATATAAGCCTAAGCCCACTCATAAGCTTAACCAAACACCCTCTATACCAAATAAGCCATAGACAGCTTATATCTTGTAAATAAGACACATAATACAAAATAAATAAAAGAAAGAGGAAAGGAATAGTTTACAAAAAAGTATAAGGGAGCAGATGGTAACATGAGTTGTTGCTGCGTCTATGTGGTGCAGAGGGTCAAGGGTTCGAACCCTTGCTGCTATCTTTTCGAAAGATTACTTTTTAAATTTGCCAATCAGCAACAAAAAAAAAGGTTAAAACAAAAATAAAAGCGAAATAAATCAAAGCTCTCTATAGATCAGATGGTTGGGGTTATATCAGTTGTGTCTGTTGCTTGCTGTGGGGTCTGGGTTCGAATCCCACCAGCTGCAACACATTTTTAATACTCAATTATGCAATAGTACACTCCAAAACCCCAACGTGTATAAATTCCTAACAACTATGAAGTAAACGTTTGGTTATTTTTATACATCATTTCCAATACAGTAACACAATGCAATAGCCTAAATCTAAGATGCAAGAGTTAATACTAACATAAATTCAAGCATAAAAAGGAAGAAAGAAAGGAAACAAACCTAAAACAATAACCAGTAACACACATTAAGAATAAATACAGAACATGAACAATGGCTGCCTAAATTAAGTGCAAAGGGGTGAATATAAACTTAAGAATAAGCGACCTAAAAGCTATAAACTACCGAATAAACTTAAGGAAGACTATTATCTATATCTAAACAGCGAATCCTCAGAATTAAAAGATCTAAATCCTCCAATGCAACAAGCAAAAGCTGTTGGTGCGTCTTGGCTTAAACTTTGCCAAGATAGGCCAAAATGAGAACTCTAAATTTCAAACTAATGAGCATTTATCCTATTGGCCTATTAGGTATCAAATTATATCAGACAATGACTAGAAATCAAGTAACAAGAAAAACAAATAACACCAAAGAACACAAATCTACACCTACTGATCTTCTAAATGCAGAAATCACAAAGAACTCATGATTCTTTTATTTTCAATGCTTAAAGCTGAAACAAAAGCTTAAACCTACTTACCCTAACCTCAATAACTTGTTGCAATAAAACTTAAAGCTAATAACTAATCCTATAGGAGAGAACTAACCTATTCTAAACACTAGTTTCAAGATACAATTATGGAATTAACAAAGTGACTAGGTGAATTAAGTAACAAACAAGTAAATAAATGACATGGAAATTAACAATAACAGAAAATCAAGCATGAAACCAAAGACATAAGCAGCTTACGCAAGTAACACGATAATAAGCATATAGCAAATTTCAAGGAGGATGACGTAATTATAACAAGGGAACTTACATGAGGTCCTTGCAGCTCAACCTTCAATTTTAATCCCGCCACATCTCAACTATCAATAAAAGCTATAAGAGCTTAAACGGCTTGTGCTTAAAAGCTTATGGCCAACATTAAGAACATAGAATATTTCTTCAAACTGCTACAAATATCTTCGAACATCACCACATACTTTCCTTCAACTTGTCATGTATCAAAAGCTTACATCAAGAGAGTTTTTGTCAAGAACCTCGATAGTAGCTTATACTACAGTTACTTGAAAAATATTGGATGATTATTGAAAATTAATGGCCAAAAATTGGAATAAATGCACAAGTTATATTTAAAACATGAAAACCTTTTAAAGCAAGCTTAAAAGCTATTTCACAAGCTCTTTGTCAAAGAGCTTGTGAGATGAGCTTATGAAACAGTAGACTTATGAAAACCACTTTTGAGAAATGAAAACTAAAGACATGCTGAAAAGTAAATGACAATTAAAATAAAGGATTTGCATAAAAGTAAATGGACAGAATTTAAATGCTCAAAACATAAGTTTCATTAATAAAAACAATGGAACACATCAATGATTTTTTTTACAAATCAGAAAATGGAACAAGAACTAAAGCTGGAAAATATGAACTATATATAATACAAGTGAGGATTGAATTCTAAACCCTAATGTCATCATCTTTATCTCCGAATTTCCCAGAATACCCTTAAAAATCCATCTAGTATCTTCTCTTCTTTAGATTTATGGCTGAGATGCTTTCTTTGGTGTCGACATAATGTACTTGGATGATTCAAAGCGGTTGGATTTGAAGTGGTTCCCAAGTAATTCGATCCAAATCGTTCATCTAGTCAAAGATTCTTGTCCTCTTCTTCATTCACGTGATATGACAGCTTGGAACTCTTGGCTTTTTGTTTGTGCTGACTGGGATGAATGTTACACATGGGTTTGGTTATTCATAGGATTAATAATAATCCTGGGCACTCAATTATAGAAAACCCTTTGGTTTATGGTTTTTCAGATATTAGGGTTTATGGGGATGTTGATGATGAACAGATTGTGTTAACAGGGAATAAAGAGTAACATTAAACTTCGTTTAAAGTGATAACAGGGTTAGTGGGGTGGGTTAATGTGTTGTTTTGTGGATTTGGGTTATAACTTTGGCAAAAATGCCCCTCAATCTTCCAAATTTGTGTCATATTAAGTTCAACAGCATAACACTCCTTTTTCTTTGTAAACACTTTCACAAACTTGTCAATTTTGGCACCATCATGTTTGTAACTTATCTCAAGGGCTTCTTTTGTAATAATGATCAATCTTCAAGGGTGTTTCTTGCCATGTATTCAAAGTTCAAGGACCATACTTGTAAGAATTGATTCTTGGAGGATCAAAGTTGACAAATATCCAAAGATGAGGGACCAAATTTGTACAATCTTCAAACTTCAAGGGCATTTTTGCAAAATCACAACTCGGGTCCGGTTCATTGTGCGGCTTCGTTTCCCGTGTTCGTTTTTGCATTGTTCTTGTGATCCTCTTGTCATTTTCTCGATATCCGTACCTAAAATACACAAGACACAAATACAAGCATATATAGGGGTATTTTCATGATATTTTAAGCGTTTTAAGCCCGTTTTGGACGATGAGACTATGTATAATTACAGTCTCATCACTCCCCCATACTAAACCATTGCCGTGCCCTCACGCAATGCTAGAATTAAGTATCTTAGCACTTCCAAAATTCATTTTATGATGACATTTATTAAAGACATAAACTTAAATAAACTACTACACGTGTTTTAGACATAATGTATTGTTTTCATCACAATTAAGTGAGTTTTGGGATCATAGAACAAGAACACGTGAATGCTTCGTTAGAAATAATTTCGCCGTCCTCGATTTTCACCCAATTCCATGCTAAGCGTGTAACGAGATCATTGTTATTATAAGTTAGCAACACGATCACATCTCATGAGTGTTAATTACGAACCTAAACTCCCTTATTCCTACTTGGTATCTCTTGTATTTTTATTTGTCTTAATGATCACGAGGATACATCATTGACTTATGCGTGAATAGAGATTTAGGTCTAAAAATAGAGTTTTAACGGTGTAACCAAAATCATTAAATTAATAATTCATCCTAATAGACAACGATGTCAAAAAATTAAGTCAACAAGAAGGATCGATAAACACGGTTTTATAATGGTTTTGAACATGAGACTTATTACCAAGACTTTTATACGCCCCCTAACGGAAGGGCCTTATTATCTTTGGTTTACCTCCATCTTTTATTCAACTCCGCCATGGAGCTTTTATTATGACTTCGGTCTTGCCTTGCCTTTTATTATCCGCCTCATCGGTGGTTTTATTAGCCAAAGACGTATATCCTCACGCTAAAGCGAATTTTGGATCTTTAAAGCTTCGAAGATTAAGGCTTGATTCACTTTCAATTTGGGCATAGATTTTTCGGCCTTGTGAGCTTCAAATTTTTGCTTAATTTAGGTGAGCACTTGAAATCTTATTATTAGGTGAAGCTTTTGATTATTCGGGTGCCAATACTTCAAAACCGTGACGCTGGCGGTACCTTAATGTTTTCCCAATTTAATTACATGGAAGCTACTAAAACAATTTAGAAACCAACAATAGTGACTAAACTGCTAAATCAATATTTATTAACAATTTATTATCAAAAGCGTGGGTGAATAAGCTAATAATTACTACACATGAGATCGTGACGATTACGAGACTTATAAATAACTCTATCATTTCTCGTCCTCATTTAAGAGACTTAGCCTAAAAAGTTAAGGAATCGAAGCTAAGTGCTCAACACGCACGGTCGAGTCAAAAATTACTCTTATTCTCACCATCGGAAAACCTACATTCGTGTCTTTAACACTTATGAAAAATAAGAAAAAATTTAAAATTTGGCCATTTTTAGCCTTATTTTGATAGCAATAAGATGAATATTGGATTGCGTGGTGACGTATGAAAGGTGAAGTATGTACTCACCCCCCCCCCCCCCCCCCCCCCCACATACTAAAACTAAACATTGTCCTCAATGTTTCGAGTCTAGGGGTGAAAACACCGCCATACTAGACACGAAGTCGAATGCTTAATCTCGAGCATGGAAAGGGTAAAACGAATAACCTAAAAGCCGTTTATGAATTATGCTAATAAGATAAACGTTAGAACATAAAAGGATATCATCAGATATCGGAATCTCTAAAGGAAACGATCGAAGCTCGAGTGATCCGTAAAACGAACACGAGAGGCTTCAATGATGACGATGAACCTAATAAATCACAATCACAAACAACCACGAAACAAAAGGTTGGAAGAGCACAAGTCCCCTCATTACATTAACTAAGAAAGCGATAATATGTACATGGATAAGCATGGGTCTCCCCCACGAGGCACCTTGTTTTTGTTAACCGAGTCAAAAGCTCGACTCGAATCCCCATAAATGTGATCATTTAGGGATAATCATGGTTCGGTCATTTTTGGTGGGACTTACATGTAATCAAGGCCCAAAAGCAACCGTGAATAAAGGCAAAGCCTTTATACCGGGATCAAAGATCGTATCCTCACATTTTATTGAAAATAAAACACGCAAAGCCAGAGGATACGTCTTGTAAGGAAGAAAACTCCTTACGACGTAGGTAAACTCATCATATCCGAGGGGATGGGTAGGGATACTTTGAAACGAAGGTAAATTACAAAAAGAATTGTCAATAATAGGAGTTTCAAAATTTCCCCCCGGATCGAAGGCAAAAGCCTCATTAAAATCCTCATTCTCATCGAGAGGCGGTCCATCGGCGAACCCCTCGAGAATGGAAACATTATGAGTAGAAAGAGAAGTCTCATCTGTATGAGACTTCGGGTGGGTGACTAGCAAATCCGGCTCATCGAGTTTAGGATCCTTAGAATCCGCACTCTCGATGTCCTCGAACGTCTCATCAAAGAGAGGATTTACGTCACCAAAAATGAACTCGTCATCAAATTCGAATAAAGGGTTCGAAAAGATTTTAAAATCGGTATTTTGAACATCCTCGTCGATTGGTGACTCGTCATCACTAGCGGAAAAATCATCGTCATTGAAAAGCGGGTTCGAAAAAGTCGTTGATTCTCTCCCCGAAGTGTCAATAGGAGAGACATCATCACAAGAAATCGATTCACACTCACTATTGTGATTTGCCTCGTTAGAATCTTCGTGGAAAAATTTATCGAGAGCAAAATCACTTACCTCATCTTCGGAGAAAACCGTAGGCTCACTTTGGATTGGAATAGGGATCTCGACACTGGGATTAGTGCTAAGATTCGTCTCCCCCATACTTAGAGAGGCATCGGTTTCTCTAGGGAGCATGAGAGCAACGGATTCATAAGATAAGGCGAGATTGAAAATATTGCTATCGTCATCTTCGTATTGGTAATCATATGGAATCTCAAGAGACGTAGAGGCATAAGTATCTATATTTGACGCTTGCACTCGTTGCTTTTCCATTTCTATCTCTCCCCTTATACTTCTAAAAATGTCCATCACACCTTGCAAGAATTCTTCATCATGGTCTTGTAAGAAAGCGCCAAAGGAATTTTGTCTCTCGTTACTTGACTCATGAGAATTTTGGTGTTCGAGATCGTATGGTGGGGCCTCAAAATTATCAAAACCGGAATTATAGTATGAATTGGGTTCATTATAATGCATTGGTTGGCAAGAATAAGTATCGTGAGGCCCCCCACAATTGTTGCAACACGGATTTTGAGAAAAATCCGGTTCGTTGTGTGGATAAAAATTCCCATTGTTACAATTGTAATTCATATCTTGTGGAGGTGATTCGTCAAATCCATTGAATTGGTTGTCGAAAGACGTATTTTGATTCATCGGTTGACAATCATACCCATAATGAGGTGCGTTTCCACAAGACTCACATGAATATGACGATGGATATTGCGATGATTGGTCAAAGAAATTAGGATTCGGTTCGGGGTTATTATAATTCGTACAACAAAATCTGAAATCGTGCTCCAAACCGCAAAAATCACATGAATAAGACGAGGGCGGCTGTGGAGTATGGTCATATGATTGGAATTCGTAACCATAGGCGTTTTGATTCGTTTCATCGTCTTGATTATTATCACAATAATAAGACGAATCATTCGACGAATAAAACGAAGACGATTGGTGACCTTGGTCGTATGATTGAAATCCGTCACCATTGTTGTTTTGAGGAGAGTTGTAGATATAACCCTCCCTTCCTCCTAAGATCTCGCAATTATAACAATTACCACCATCGGGCGGTCCTCCACAATATGGACACGAATAGTAACCATCATTCGACATGATGTAACGCGAAAATCGTAATCGAGAATTAAATAAATGAGGGTTCAAGAAGAGAATTATGAAAATAGAGGGAAAATGAGAAGATTATTTTTGTGTTTTTGGTTTTTTAATTTTTTTTTGGAATTTTGGTGTATTACGTAGAAATTAATCTACAAAAATTATCCACTAATCAAAGGTCTCGATTAATGAATCCAAGAAGAATGAAGGTAATTACGTGAAGTAAAAACCCTCATCGACTTTGAAACGTTGGCGGAACGCCAAAACGTTTCGAGGTTCAATAATTACAACTCACAAAAATAGATTAATAATACTTGATGTGGCAAACCCCTAATTAATCGTCACTTTCAAAATACGCACAAGCGAGCGGAGAAAACGAGGCGGCGCGAAGCACTTAAGAGCCTTTTTTCCTTAGGTCGTGAAATACAACCGCCTTATACCCACCTTATAATTTGTATTTATCGAGATTAAACCAATTAAGAGTATTTATCTATTTTGCCTTTGGTTTTCGTTTGAATTTGATACAACAATAGTGACCGGAACGCTCAACTATTAAGGTGCGATTTCTCGCGTATTTGGATAATTATTGTGTGTTAATTGTTTTACGTAAATACAATATATTATGCACTATAAAGACGAGAAAACGATTTTGTGTTAATAGAGTTCTATTTAACACTATTTATTTGTATGGCTAATAGTATAGAAAAATAAAAAGAAGTATTTACGATAAAAACGTAAACACTCAAATAAACACGATAAATAAATATGACTAAACACACCTCTCCGGCAGCGGCGCCATTTTTGATGTAGCGGTTTTTAGTCGTTTTACTATCTTTTAGGAAAAAGAAAGCAAACACTAAGTCGTGGTAAGTATTAATCAATACGTTTTAGGAAAAACGTAAAGACGACAATCGAGTTCGTTCTCGGTGGAGGTATGGTGTTTAGCCAAAAATATTATAGACGTTATTTGAAATGAGTTATTACGCTTATGGAAACACGTAAAGAAAAGAAAGCGGAGACGGATTACGCTAAAGACCGTCGAAAACGCGTATACGTACGAACGTCAAAACGGGACCCAACGAAAAATTTCACCTAAAAAATAATTAAAAACTACCAAAATGTTCTAAAAATTCTAATTAAGAAAAATACGAAAACCAAAAATTTTGAAAATGTTTAAATTAATTTATATTAATTTTTAAAGTTGATAAAAAATCTAAAAATAAAACTAGCTAAGAAAAAGTTAAGACCAAAAATTTTTTCTAATCTAAACCTAAATTATATTAAATAAAAGCTAAAAAATATTTTTTGAAAATTTTTACAAACTTTTTTCTATTTTTTTAATGACTTTATAAAAATTAAAAAGAAAATAATCATAAAAATAATAAAAATAACGCACATCGAGAAAATGACGAAAAATTAAAATTTTAAGAAAATAAAAATTTGAAAACGCTACTGACTACAAACGACAATCTAAAAAAATTAAACTAAGAA
The DNA here is from genome assembly GCA_025667525.1 of Glebionis coronaria. Taxonomy (NCBI): domain Eukaryota; kingdom Viridiplantae; phylum Streptophyta; class Magnoliopsida; order Asterales; family Asteraceae; genus Glebionis; species Glebionis coronaria. Next base: position 506,865,876 of record CM046881.1, on the reverse strand, counting down.
TTTTTAACCAAAACAACTTTAACTAAATAAAAAAACATATTACGTAACTCGTTAAAAAAACTCGAAATAGTCGGGATTTGGAGATCCACGACCGCTTGACTTCAAAATCGACACAAAGGATAAAAACGTGACTATAAATGCTAAGAAAGACGAAAAACTCCAATAAGCTCACAAAGAAAACGACTCAATAAGCACTATGACGAAATAAGTAAAAATAAATAAACGAAAGAAAAACTTAAATCCTAGTAAAACTTAAACCATAAAAGACCAAACTTATTATACTACTAAAACATTTAAAAAACGATTTTGGGACAGAAATAATAAATGTTGCATGATCAAAATAAGCTACTATACCAAATAAGCCATAGACAGCTTATATCTTGTAAATAAGACACAGAATACAAAATAAATAAAAGAAAGAGGAAAGGAATAGTTTACAAAAAAGGCTAAGGGAGCAGATGGTAACATGAGTTGTTGCTGCGTCTATGTGGTGCAGAGGGTCAAGGGTTCGAACCCCTGCTGCTATCTTTTCGAAAGATTACTTTTTAAATTTGCCAATCAGCAACAAAAAAAAAAGGTTAAAACAAAAATAAAAGCGAAATAAATCAAAGGTCTCTATAGATCAGATGGTTGGGGTTATATCAGTTGTGTCTGTTGCTTGTTGTGGGGTCTGGGTTCGAATCCCACCAGCTGCAACACATTTTTAATACTCAATTATGCAATAGTACACTCCAAAACCCCAACGTGTATAAATTCCTAACAACTATGAAGTAAACGTTTGGTTATTTTTATACATCATTTCCAATACAGTAACACAATGCAATAGCCTAAATCTAAGATGCAAGGGTTAATACTAACATAAATTCAAGCATAAAAAGGAAGAAAGAAAGGAAACAAACCTAAAACAATAACCAGTAACACACATTAAGAATAAATACAGAACATGAACAATGGCTGCCTAAATTAAGTGCAAAGGGGTGAATATAAACTTAAGAATAAGCGACCTAAAAGCTATAAACTACTGAATAAACTTAAGGAAGACTATTATCTATATCTAAACAGCGAATCCTCAGAATTAAAAGATCTAAATCCTCCAATGCAACAAGCAAAAGCTGTTGGTGCGTCTTGGCTTAAACTTTGCCAAGATAGGCCAAAATGAGAACTCTAAATTTCAAACTAATGAGCATTTATCCTATTGGCCTATTAGGTATCAAATTATATCAGACAATGACTAGAAATCAAGTAACAAGAAAAACAAATAACACCAAAGAACACAAATCTACACCTACTGATCTTCTAAATGCAGAAATCACAAAGAACTCATGATTCTTTTATTTTCAATGCTTAAAGCTGAAACAAAAGCTTAAACCTACTTACCCTAACCTCAATAACTTGTTGCAATAAAACTTAAAGCTAATAACTAATCCTATAGGAGAGAACTAACCTATTCCAAACACTAGTTTCAAGATACAATTATGGAATTAACAAAGTGACTAGGTGAATTAAGTAACAAACAAGTAAATAAATGACATGGAAATTAACAATAACAGAAAATCAAGCATGAAACCAAAGACATAAGCAGCTTACGCAAGTAACACGATAATAAGCATATAACAAATTTCAAAGAGGATGACGTAATTATAACAAGGGAACTTACATGAGGTCCTTGCAGCTCAACCTTCAATTTTAATCCCGCCACATCTCAACTATCAATAAAAGCTATAAGAGCTTAAACGGCTTGTGCTTAAAAGCTTATGGCCAACATTAAGAACATAGAATATTTCTTCAAACTGCTACAAATATCTTCGAACATCACCACATACTTTCCTTCAACTTGTCATGTATCAAAAGCTTACATCAAGAGAGTTTTTGTCAAGAACCTCGATAGTAGCTTATACTACAGTTACTTGAAAAATATTGGATGATTATTGAAAATTAATGGCCAAAATATGGAATAAATGCACAAGTTATATTTAAAACATGAAAACCTTTTAAAGCAAGCTTAAAAGCTATTTCACAAGCTCTTTGTCAAAGAGCTTGTGAGATGAGCTTATGAAACAGTAGACTTATGAAAACCACTTTTGAGAAATGAAAACTAAAGACATGCTGAAAAGTAAATGACAATTTTAATAAAGGATTTGCATAAAAGTAAATGGACAGAATTTAAATGCTCAAAACATAAGTTTCATTAATAAAAACAATGGAACACATCAATGATTTTTTTTACAAATCAGAAAATGGAACAAGAACTAAAGCTGGAAAATATGAACTATATATAATACAAGTGAGGATTGAATTCTAAACCCTAATGTCATCATCTTTATCTCCGAATTTCCCAGAATACCCTTAAAAATTCATCTAGTATCTTCTCTTCTTTAGATTTATGGCTGAGATGCTTTCTTTGGTGTCGACATAATGTACTTGGATGATTCAAAGCTGTTGGATTTGAAGTGGTTCCCAAGTAATTCGATCCAAATCGTTCATCTAGTCAAAGATTCTTGTCCTCTTCTTCATTCACGTGATATGACAGCTTGGAACTCTTGGCTTTTTGTTTGTGCTGACTGGGATGAATGTTACACATGGGTTTGGTTATTCATAGGATTAATAATAATCCTGGGCACTCAATTATAGAAAACCCTTTGGTTTATGGTTTTTCAGATATTAGGGTTTATGGGGATGTTGATGATGAACAGATTGTGTTAACAGGGAATAAAGAGTAACATTAAACTTCGTTTAAAGTGATAACAGGGTTAGTGGGGTGGGTTAATGGGTTGTTTTGTGGATTTGGGTTATAACTTTGGCAAAAATGCCCCTCAATCTTCCAAATTTGTGTCATATTAAGTTCAACAGCATAACACTCCTTTTTCTTTGTAAACACTTTCACAAACTTGTCAATTTTGGCACCATCATGTTTGTAACTTATCTCAAGGGCTTCTTTTGTAATAATGATCAATCTTCAAGGGTGTTTCTTGCCATGTATTCAAAGTTCAAGGACCATACTTGTAAGACTTGATTCTTGGAGGATCAAAGTTGACAAATATCCAAAGATGAGGGACCAAATTTGTACAATCTTCAAACTTCAAGGGCATTTTTGCAAAATCACAACTCGGGTCTGGTTCATTGTGCGGCTTCGTTTCCCGTGTTCGTTTTTGCATTGTTCTTGTGATCCTCTTGTCATTTTCTCGATATCCGTACCTAAAATACACAAGACACAAATACAAGCATATATAGGGGTATTTTCATGATATTTTAAGCATTTTAAGCCCGTTTTGGACGATGAGACTATGTATAATTACAGTCTCATCACTACCCAACAACCCTAGAGAGGGGCTAGTACTGGATTATATACACAATCGATCAACCAAGAAAAACCAACCAAAACCCTTCGTGGGTTTCCTTCTGAGATCGAACCAAGAGAGAGGGAGAGGAGAGATTAATGTTGTGAAGATTATGAGGGATAAGGAGGTGTATTTATAGGCCTCAAACCTATTGTAGCCCAAGTAAATAAAAGGCAACTTTTGCCCCCCCCCCTTTTGGAGCCCTAACCGACCGACCAAACACCGCCCATGGGGTGTTCCGGAATCTTTCATCCTTCTTCCTTTATATATCTCTTTCTATATATTATTTAACACTCGTTAATACTTAACTATTAATTAATTGACGACCATTAAAGTTATATAGTTACTTGCTTGGTTTAATTTAATAATACATAAATATATATTTGTGAAATAAATTAATAAAAACAATAAATATATTTATTAATTAAATTAACTCTTTACGTATTGTGTGCAATCCCGTAATCTCGAGTTCGATCCTATCACATGACTACTAAATATAAGTCCATAAACTTACAGTAATGGTACCTAGAGTCCTGGTGGCCTGGTCCCGTGTAGCTGGCTTTTGAGGAGCATGTCTAGATGTGCCAACAGTATCCCCCTTCTTACAGTCCTTCATATGGTGACCAGCCTGTCCACACTTGAAGCAGACACCCGTAGCACAACGACACGGTCCAGGGTGCCTTCGTCCACAAGTGGTGCAAATGGGATGGGTATACCCCCTAGAGGGTACCCTGGATAACTAAGAGCCTGATTCAGAAGATATGCGTGAGACATGTTTATTGAGACATAAACATGACTATGTTGAAAATTTAAGTTATAATACCAGAATGAGCTGATCGGTTGGGTTGTTGACGCTTGTAGTCCTGGTCACGTCTGTTACCGGAGTTCCTGTTATCATGCTGTAACGTTAGAATTTGTGTCACACAGTAGTTTAACATTGAAAAGTTTAATTAGTGACATGTTTTTGTGGTTGCTAGAGTAGTTGGCATTGCTACGGTAGTTGTCACCACCGCCACGCCTGTAAGATCCTTGACGGTCATTGTTCTGACCGTGGTTCTTGTAGCTACTCTGCTGAGTGGCTGGTTGGTACCAGTCTCCAACCTTCTGCCTGAAAGATAAATTTGAATAAGGCATGATATATAATTGAAAAGTACAGATATGAATGAGATGGTAATGTATACCTCTTGTCGGGTCGCTCCAACTCCTCAAACTCGTCTCTTTCCTGAAGGATCTCCAGGCTGCGAGCAGCGTCGGCAACTTGGGCAACATCAGTAAATGTAGCGCACATTAGACGGTCCAAAGTCGACTTGCTAAGACCCCTACGGAAATTCTTAGCTTGTTCCTCTCCGGAATCAGCAGCTTGTCCAAGGAAACCAGCGAACCGGAGAAAGCGCTGCATAAACTCAGTACTGGTCTCACCTATCCTTTGGCGTGCGGAGTGGTAATCCCTCTTAAGGCGCTCCTGTTCAGCTCGAGGAAAGAAATGCAAGTAGAACAACTCCTTGAACTGTGTCCAAGTCACCGTGAGAAGCCATGTATCTCCTCCTTTGGCCTGTTTGTAGGCCTTCCACCACGCTAAAGCATCTCCCTCAAACTTGTATACTACCAACCTCGCCTTATAGATCTCATCACAACCCATAGCGTCGAATATTTTCTCCATATGAGATATATCCAGTTCTCTGCGTCTGAGGGAACTGCTGCCCTCTCGAATGAACGAGGCTTTTACTAGTTGAAGCGTTCCATCCATGTATGAATGGTGACTGGTGGAGGATGTGGAGGATTTCCACCTGAAGCATGAGATGGTCTAGCTTGAAACTCTACACGAATCTCATTGCGGATTTAAGGAAGCATAGTCCACAAAGCTGCCTGAACAGCTGCAGCAAGTTCAGCATCTGTACGTGTGTTAACCATCTGACAATATCAAAGAAGGTAAATGATTAATCGGTTAGAGACATGAAAGAAACATAAGAGATACATAAAAGAAGTATGATAACATTTGTAACGAAATCTGACAACTAGTGTGTACGACTATGGTTCAACCCACACAAGTCAAAATTTCAAGAAACTGAATTAAACATGTGACTAGGTATGGACGACTATGGTTCAATCCATACCAGTCTAAATTCGAAATAAAAACATGTGACTAAGTATGAACGACTATGGTTCAATCCATACTAGTCAAAACTCAAAAGAAAACATCAATACATGGAATATAAAAAACATCAGTTTAGGAAGATCCTGGTGACTACCCACTAGTTACAAGTCAAGTTTTAGAGCCTACAGGTCGAAACCTTGGCTCTGATACCATAATTGTAACGACCCACTTTGACAACCAGGCTGTTATGTCATAATTATGACGTGTCATCAAAGCATAACAAGGTATAGTGTCATAAAACATAAATGACCAAAAAGATAGTCGGAATCAAACATCGGCTTCCAAACATAAGCTCAACATAATAAATGAAGTAGTAAGGACTACACATTGTCCAACCAAGCATAAGTATTTAAAATGCAAAAAGGGAAGAAGTCTAAGGTAGCTTCCATTCTATGCACGTACTCTCAAGTGCTAAAGTCTGTCCTTGGGTACCTGCCGCATGGGACATGGAAAGAAAATACGGCTGAGCAATACGCTCAGTGAACGGATATATGACATGATAAGAATAACTAAAATATAAGTAAAAGATATGAAATGCAGCGGAATATGTGTATGTCGTGGAAAACCTGGAAGATGATTTATAAACAAAAGGATAACTGAAAAGTCTTAAGTTTATGCATGCAATATAATTTAAATACCCACGAGCTCATATAAATCATAACATATCATCAACGTGCATGAATACATAGAGGGGTGACCTCGTCATGTTATTAGATGGGTTTCCTCTAATAAATAATAATATGGGTGGAGGGATCAACTCCAATGTGATGGGGTGTAGAGCACACACTAAACCAATTACCCTGTACGTGTAAACTTGAAACTAGGATGCACCCATACGCCCCACAAATAATAATAATGGCCAACATGTAACGTGGAGGGACGCCGTGAGAAATCGCTCTCGTCGCGAAAGAGTCATGACACAGGTGCCTCATATGTCATGGTTATGGTACCTCCATAACTAGGTGGTCATGTAAGTCATGGTCATGCATATATATATATATATATATATATATATATATATATATATATATATATATATATATATATATATATATATATATATATATATATATATATATATATATATATATATATATATCGGTCAATTTAAAATGATAGCATGATAAACAATAAAAAAATTTTATGATTTAAAAACTGGGGAAAACAGATGGCATATCAAACTGGAAATCCTAATCATGCATAGAATAGATGTCCTCAATGAAGGACGGAATATCTGTACCTTATATCCAGTAATCGGTGAAAGATGAAATGGGGGAAAGTTCTACTCCGACTTCATGTAAGCTACATAGTAATGGACGTGTATGAGTTGCTTGTTCATTTATAATTTACTTGTTCATAGCTTAAATTACTTGTTCATGGTTTATCGTGTCTTTCCTTTAATGTTTTATGTTTGTGTGTCCTTGATTAATATATATCATGATTCTTGTGTTATTATAATGCTCCATTATTAGTAACTTTCCAAAAATAGCAGGTTTCTATACATAGTAATTTTTCCATAAATAGTAAGTTTTCATAATTAGTAAGTTTCCAAAAAAAATAGTAAGTTTCCATAATTAGTAAGTTTCCAAAAATAGTAAGTTTCCATAATTAGTAAGTTTCCAAAAAAAGTAAGTTCCCATAATTAGTAAAAAGCTCGTCTAATATACATAAGTAATACATCTTGTTCACCGAATATGCTAGTTTTATAAGTCATGATTTAATATGTATATTAAATAAGCCAATTCTTATAAGTCATAGTTAATTATAATTGTTATATTAATAAGTCATTTTAATACATAGCTTTCATATATCATAATTTATAAATAATTATTAATTAATAATATATCATGTTTTATACTTTGATTATTAATTAATAATACTTCATGAATTATAATTGATTATAATTAATAATATGCCCATTCGAATATGTAAAACCCGCAAAATAAGGTCATTACTTAATTCTATCTTTCAAGTATTTTTGAAACATTTAATGGCGTTAAATACCAATATGTTTAACGGTTTAAGTTGAAACCGATATTTAATATTTTATTTTTATGTTTTGACGAGTAACAAAGACTATTAGCGATCGCGATACCGACGGACGCCCAAAATTTTACATTTTATTATCAATAGTTTTGATATTTAATATTTTCTATTATTCTCGTTTGATTTTTATTTTATTTTATTTTAAAAGTATTTTTCGTAATTTACGTTAAACCATAATGTGTCATTCGTTCATTCGACGCATTAACATATTTTAAGTCATTTAATTATCAAAATATAAACGTTCTCTGAATGTCTAAGTTTTTATTTATTTTTCGTGTTTCAAGCGTATCTTTCAAATCGCATAACTTTTAAAATATCGGGTCTCGATAATACCCGCTTACTCAATATTTATCTAAAACTAAAATATACTAGTAAACATTAGATATCAAATTAGCATTCTCTCCATTAAACAACACGTATGCCAATTAAAAGTTAAACACGTGCCTTTCATGCCTACGTGTTTTGTATAGTTGATATGTTAAATTTTTACATCTTAATAAATATTCGGATTTCTCTTTTCTATATACACAGTTATATAGACAGTGGGTTTAGAAATCTTAGGATGTCAATCAAAGCTTAGACGATTTGATTTAATAATAGTCGTGATCTTGGCTAGAGTTAATTAACGACTTCATTTGAATTTTGGATATCAAGGGTTCTTAGTTCGTTAGCGGCGAGATTAAGTACACGTTTTGGTTTGAATCTCAAACAGATTTTAACGTTACTATTCGTGTTCGTGTCGTTACTTATACTTGGACATCATGGCTTCAAATCACTCGAATCCCGCGTAGAGCTAAGGTATCACTCAATATCGAGTCAATATTAATATTTTCACAGGTTGTAATATTCGAATGAAATATTTGGAGTGAATAACCATCGCGAGTAATTCTCGAATGAAAGTTATACCTGCTAAAAAAAGGATGCATGCTTATAAACGCTGGGGAGAAACTATTATAGTCTAAATATATCTTAAAATGGCATGGAAAGAATTTATATATTACAACTAAAGAAACTTCATATAACTTTCATATGTTCATCATAAGTAATTTTATATATGTAGTCCTTCATTTATTAAGCAAAATACAAATGAACCTTATAAAATTTTAAAGTGACACTTGTAACCCTTGTCCATTTTATTCTTTTCAAAACTAGTTCAAACTATAATTTTAGGAAACCTTTATAAAACTCATTTATTCTCTTACGTTGTCATTTATATCTCTAAGACGCGCCATTTTAGTTTAGGTCGTTGATAGAAGCTCGTGGTCTCTTGGTTTATCCTATTTCATCGTTTCACTTCCGTCACTATTATCTCGATCATTATCCTCGTTCGATATTGTTATGGCTAAGGTGGGTCTATAGCCTCGTTTGATCAATTTTAAATATTTTAGGGGGAATACATGTTTTTAAACTTAGAACACAAGTTGTTTTGGTATGCTTGTCCCTATCTGAATGGACCCGTGGTTGCCTTAAATTGCATTAAGTAAATTGCCCTTGTTAAAGCCTCAATTGTGGACCGTTAACTAGCTTATGATGGGCTAGCCGCTAGTACAATTAATAGATATATGAGGGAATCCGCCTCGGTTCGGTTTGTGGGTGATATCCCTCGTGCTTAGGCCTGGACGCCCAATGTACGGACATATTGTATTGAGAAGTGAGGTATACGGCAATGTACCAATAGTTTGGAGGTAAATGACAATTAATAAATCTCCTATCTTATTAGACCTAAAAGGAGTGTCTAAGGGTTCGATTCCATGAGCTTAATGCAATTGTTTCTATATACAATTATATTTGTTGATGCAAATTATTCGATGCTTGTTGCCTTCAAGTATGCCACCAAATTATATCTTTTGCTTGTGTTCAAAATGATTACATAAACCTATAGATTTCACTCAGAATTTTTGTTGATGATTTTACTCACATGTATTTCAGGTAATCAAGGAGTGTGAAGCTTGGGAGTCATGGGAATGAAGTTGTGCACTGCTTTTGTAATTTAAACTCTTGAATGTTTATCGTTCCTTTCCTTAAAACAATATAATTTTTTTTGTTTTAGTTGTACTTTGGTTACGTTGTCTCGGTACTACGCTACTCTGACAAATGTTTTAGGAACGGTAAATTTGAAACGTCTCTTTTCGAGTCGTTCTTTATAAATTATGTGTTATTGTACCATTGTTTAGCACCCAAAGATGTATTCCGCTGCATGTAAATTTGGGGGTGTTAAAGATTGGTATCAAAGCCATGAGTTATAGAGAACTAGGTCGTTTTCTGAAAACCCTAAACAATAACTGTCAGTTTTTATTTTTTCAAGAGTCGGCGCACATGACTTCGCGTGACTTCAGGTTCGAGCTACCCCTGGGATTATAAATTTAGTATGTGTTATTATGTATCCCTTATTGCCAAGTATTTATAAATAAATACTATAATCCCTGATCGATATATATTAATATCATTAAACTTTTCGATAAAAGTTTATTAATAACAGAATTTTGGCTAGTTAATAAAACAATGGTTGCAAGATCTTTTGTCGTGTTGCTCGTACCCACTTATACTTGTCGTTGTTTCGGTCTCGGTATCTTTTCGAATTGATTACGGTTTGAAGTGGAATTGTTGTTCTTGGTCACTAAAAGGGGGAGCTTTGTATTATCTATGTCTAAATGTGAAATAAACGATAAAATAATTAATTGACAAGATAAAAATAAAGTAAAATGAACTAACCTTAATTGGCGCGGAAACGAGAAACTAGAACTGGAATTGAAAGCTAATCCGGAATTCAAATTCTGCCTTATTCGGAAAACATAACACTGAGCTTATCCGGAAAACCAAACTTATACTCTTATCCGGAATGTAGGCTTGAACTCTAATCCGCAAAAACAACTTCAATCTCTTATCCGGAAAAAGATCTCCGTGATCTTATCCGGAAAACGTGATGATGAGCTTATCCGGAAAATAAATCAAAATCCCTTATCCGCAACGTAGGCTAAAATGCTTATCCGGAATACTAACAAAATGCTTATCCGGAAAACGTTTTGCAACCGTTATCCGCAATCCGTCTTCGAGGGCTTATCCGAAAAAAGATATGAAACTTCTTATCCGGAAAAAGACTTAGATGTCTTATCCGGAAAATGGTTCTTGGTATGCTTATCCGGAATAGGTTATCCGGAAAACAATATGGTGATCTTATCCGCAAAACTGTAATCTTGACTCTTATCCGGAAAATAAGAACGAACCCCTTATCCGGAAAACGTACTACTTTCTCTTATCCGCAATCCATCTTATCCGCAATAATGAAACTAAATAGGCTTATCCGGAATAAGACTTTATAAGTTTTATCCGGAATAAAAAGGCTAGAAATGCTATCCGGAATGAGGAATTTATTTCCTTATCCGGAAAAAGAGGGATTTAAAGATTCCTAAATTTGAACTAATAGTAAATAAGCCAAATCCCAATAAGCACTTTGCCAAAAGTTAAACTAAAATATTTTTAGAAAAAGATGATTAAGTTAAAATTTAAAAACTTTTAAAACACCAAATAAACCATAAATCAAAAACAACTTTTTATCACCAACTTAAGCTTATCGAATCAACTTATTTTCAATAAGCTAACACAAACATCAACTAAATCACAACCACTACATGCTTATTAAATCAAACCATAGATTATTAAGAAAGGAAGAATGAGAGATTATCAAAAGATTGCTTGAATTAAAAGATTAAGAGTCAAAAGTACAAAACTTAATATAAAACTAGAGAGAGAAAGTGATGAAAACAATAAAACTAAATTATGAAAAACTAAAAACTAACTAACTAGATAACCACCCTCCTAATGTGATTAGGAGGGTATTTATAGGCTAAGTGGGAGGTGCATGTGTGGTGTGCTTCCTTCTTTCTTTTCTTCTCGACTCGATTTAATTCTTTGTCTTTTCTCGACGTCGTCTCGGGATTTGAACTTGTCTTAATAATTTTCTTCTTTAATTTAGACTTGAGTTCTTCGACTTCATTAAACTTCCGTCTTCGGACTTTTTCTTTGATAAATCTTCAGAATAGGTCTTGGACATCCGTTCTTTAAGCACTCTTGATCTCTTGACTTCGTCTTTTCTCGTTTTCTTCGATAAAAGCCCGTAAAAGCCTGTGTTTTCTTCATTTTTCATCTTTTGGTCCTAAAACACAATAAAAACACAAACCACGCATAATTCCGACTTTTACGACATAAAATATACGTTTTGGTCATGTTATTATTGGAAATAAGTGGTAAAAGGATAAGTGTTTTGACACTTATTATTTATCATTTACTAATGATTTATTTAAATAAATTTCTGAAATTTTCCTGTATTTTATCTGAAGGATTTTCTATATTTATTTGAATTTTTGGAAATTATTCTATTTCATTTTATTATGACCCTATATCTATCTTACAAATTTATCACCGTCAAAATTACGTATTCGAGAAGGAGGAAGCAAGTTCCGCTGTTGTAAGTGAGTCACAGTCAACTAAGCCATGTGGATCCCCACGTGATTAGTGTCTATTATTTTGCATCATTGTACTTTATGTATCTTTAAGATCATTCCTTGTTGATCTATGATGTTGGAATTTCTGACGTGGATCCGAATACACTTGGGAGCGATAGGACTACTTCAAGAGCAAGTATCCACATTTATTCGTAGATGGACCTAAGGAGAAGTAAGCCCCGGGACGGTGCTCTCCTAAGGTGGTAAGGATGTAAAACCCGCAAAAATAAGGTCATTACTTAATTCTATCTTTCAAGTATTTTTGAAACATTTAATGGCGTTAAAGACCATTATGTTTAACCGTTTAAGTTGAAACCGATATTTAATATTTTATTTTTTTGTTTTGACGAGTAACGAGGACTATTAGTGATCGTGATACCGACGAATGCCCAAAATTTTACATTTTGTTATCGATAGTTTTGATATTTAATAGTTTCTATTATTGTCGTTTAATTTTTATTTTTTTTTATTTTAAAAGTATTTTTCGTAATTTACGTTAAACCATAATGTGTCATTCGCTCATTCGACGCATTAACGTATTTTAAGTCATTTAATTATCAAAGTATAAACGTTCTCCGAATGCCGAAGTTTTTATTTATTTTTCGTGTTTCACACGTATCTTTCAAATCGTATAACTTTTAAAATATCGGGTCTCGATAATACCCGCTTACTCAATATTTATCTAACTAAAATATACGTATGCCAATTAAAAGTTAAACACGTGCCTTTCATGCCTACGTCTTTTGTATAGTTGATATGTTTTTTACATCTTAATAAATATTCGGATCTCTCTTTTCTATATACATAGTTATATACACAGTGGGTTTAGAAATCTTAGGTTATCAATCAAAGCTTAGACGATTTGATTTAATGATAGTCGTGATCTTGTCTAGAGTTAAATAACGACTTCATATGAGTTTTGGATATCAAGGGTTCTTAGTTCGTTAGCGGCGAGATTAAGTACACGTTTTGGTTTGAATCTCAAACAGATTTTAACGTTACTATTCGTGTTCGTGTCGTGACTTATACTCTGACATCATGACTCCGAATCACTTGAATCCCGCGTAGAGCTAAGGTATCACTCGATATCGAGTCAATATTACTACTTTCATAGGTTGTAATATTCGAATGAAACATTTGGAGTGAATATCCATCACTTGTAATTCTTGAATGAAAGTTATACCTGCTAAAAAAAGGATGCATGCTTATAAACGCATGGGAAGAAACTATTATAGTCTAAATATATCTTAAAATAGCATGGAAAGAATTTCTATATTACAGCTAAAGAAACTTCATATAACTTTCATATGTTCATCATAAGTAATATTACAACTAAAGAAACTTCATATAACTTCCATATGTTCATCATAAGTAATTTTTTATATGTAGTCCTCGATTTATTAAGCAAAATACAAATGAACCTTATAAAATTTTAAAGTGACACTTGTAACCCTTGTCCATTTTATTCTTTTCAAAACTAGTTCAAACTATAATTTTAGAAAACCTTTATAAAACTCATTTATTCTCTTACGTTGTCATTTATATCTCTAAGACGCGCCACTTTATTTTAGGTCGTTGATAGAAGCTCGTGGTCTCTTAGCTTATCCTATTTCATCGTTTCACTTCTGTCACTATTATCTCGATCGTTATCCTCGTTCGATATTGTTATGGCTAAGGTGAGTCTATAGCCTCGTTTGATCAATTTAAAATATTTTAAAACCCGAGAGGGGGAATACGTGAAACTTAAATCACAAGTTGTTTTGGTATGCGTGTCCCTATCTGAATGGACCCGTGGTTGCCTCAAATTTCATTAAGTAAATTTCCCTTGTTAAAGCCTCAATTGTGGACCGTTAACTAGCTTATGATAGGCTAGCCGCTAGTAAAATTAATAGATCTATGAGGGAAGCCACCTCGGTCCGGTTTGTAGGTGATGTCCCTCGTGCTTAGGTCTGGACGCCCACTGTACGGACATATTGTATTGAGAAGTGAGGTATACGGAAATGTACCAATAGTCTGGAGGTAAATGATAATTAATAAATCTCCTGTCTTATTAGACCTAAAAGGAGTGTCTAAGGGTTCGATTCCATGAGCTTAATGCAGTTGTTTCTATATACAATTATATTTGTTGATGCAAGTTATTCGATGCTTGTTGCCTTCAAGTATGCCACCAAATTATATCTTTTGCTTGTGTTCAAAATGATTACATAAACCTATAGATTTCACTCAACATTTTTGTTGATGATTTGACTCACATGTATTTCAGGTAATCAAGGAGTGTGAAGCTTGGGAGTTATGGGAATGAAGTTGTGTACTACTTTTGTAATTTAAACTCTTTGAATGTTTATCTTTCCTTTCCTTAAAACAATATAATTTTTTTTTGTTTTAGTTGTACTTTAGTTACGATGTCTCGGGACTACGCTACTCTGACAAATGTTTTAGGAACAATAAATTTAAAACGTCTCTTTTCGAGTCGTTCTTTATAAATTATGTGTTATTGTACCATTGTTTAGCACCCAAAGATGTATTCCGCTGCGTGTAAATTTGGGGGTGTTAAAGTATAAATCGTATTATTAATAAGTCATTTAATTTAAAGCGTGATTATTAATACAATTTATATAATAAGTTAACTTTTATAAGCCTGAGGTAAATAAGCCGAAACAATAAAACCAAACACTCCCCTTTCTTCCCTTGGTTTACCCAAGCCCCAAAACAAAAGCCCACCGAGACCTAAAGGTCTCGGTTGCACGGATCACAAACACCACCGCCGCAGCCCTTGCTGTGGCTGCTAGTCATTTTGTTCCTACTGCCTACCCACGGCTTGTCACCGCTAGAAGGGAAGTTCCCACCCTCCGCAACACAAACCCACCGATACCCCTTGGTCTCGGTTGCCACCGCTTGAACAAAAACCCTATTGCACCCCTTAGGGGGTTGCGACTACTAAAAGGAACCAGCCATCGATCCTTTAAGGTCGGCGGTTGTTGGCCCAAAATCCCACCGAGAGCACCCCAAGAGGGGTTCTTGGTTCTCGTGCAACAAAAACCAAACCAAACCCGATTCTAATTCATGTTTTGATTATAATAACATGTTTGCCTTCCTTTTCTTGATTTAATTCATAACTAATAAATGAAATGATAAGAAAGATAAAGGTTTTGATGTTACCGAATTATATGGATCAAGAATGAATAACACGAACACTACTCGAATAATCAAAGATCAACAATGTTTTTCTTCCCCTTTTCCTTTTTCTTGTCGGCGGCCACACCAACACCAAACCCTAGGTTTTTCTAATATTTTTCTTGTTTTGTTAAAATGAAAGAAAGGAAAAAGGTTTTGCTAGTTAAGTTGTTAGCGGGCCGGGCTTGGGCCCATTTCTTTCTTTAAAACCCGGCGGCCAAACACCCCTTTATTTATGTTTCGTGTTTTTCTTGAATTCTCGTGGGTTGTATTTTTGTACTTTAAGTTCGTGTTAAATCTTGTCATGTATTATTAAATATACATAAATATTTGTCGTTATTCGTTTAAAATACGTAATACTTGTTGTGCATTAATTATATATAAAGTTTTAATTAATTGGTATTTTCATGTATTTTCATGTGGGTTTTACATAAGTTATAAGGAGGGCTGCTTTCTTTTCACACTTTATCTTTACAATTCTTTTTCATTCTTCAACCCCTTCAATGCTTACCAATACGTCATCACTAGCACCTTGTTGTGATTGTTCCAGTGCTAACTTAAGTAGTTGGTCGGCATTCAGCTACGTTCATAATCTTTTTCTATCTTTCTTAAGGACTACTATTTCTAGCTATGGAATGTCCTTAGGAAGATTCCTCCGGTTTTGGAAGAATCATTGGACTTGACCTATCCTACCATCCTTATGCCACCACAATCGTCACCGTCGTGAAATAGATAGGTTTTAAGTAGGTATATCGTCACCATGAAATCTATTTTTGATATCCAAATCCATTTTGCTCCCCCTTAACATATGCCACGATATTCAAAAACATTTCGCATATGTAGGGATGAGCCATCACGTTAAGTCAAATCATTTGTGATACACCATTTCTCATATTAAATCACATTTTCTCCCCCATATTAAAAATATTAACCCAACCGATATTTTTTATATCAATTGATCTAATGAAGTTTTAACAAAGGTTTTGGGAAGAAAAATGCAAGTCCGTTTTATCTCCATGATACTAATGTATCATCTTTTCAAGTTCGTATTTCCCAACTCACAACAAATTGAAAGTCCAATTAATATCAATTTTTTAATTGTTTTTGGTTTTAATAAAGGTTTTGGTAACTATGTCTAATTCAACAAATCACGTAAAAAGGGTAAAAACAGTATAGCTAGGTAACCGTACTACACTAAAAAGAAAGTGCAATTACCACACTTAAAGCAAGTAATACAAGTCTTAAATGCACAAATTTAAAAATGCTCAAAATGTAAAGAAAGTAAAAGTACAAAGACCAAAAGTGTAAATTCAGAAAGTAAAGGGACTAAAAATGTAAAATGTAACAAACTATAACGAACCAACTAACAAACTTGCAAAACTGAATAACCAAAATGTAACAAACCCAAACTATAAGGACTTAACTATGCAAACCCTAAAAACTTCCATTTTACAAAGCTGATTAACACATCCCCAAAGATTAGGGACTGGATTGCAATTAAATAAGAAATATTAACAAAAACTGGTTAACCAAATTCAATAAGCTCGTGTGAGCTTATTTCTTGACCAAATCAGCTCAGGTTTTTTGCAAAAGACTTAGAATTGAATTTAAGCTAGGTGTGTCAAAGGAAATAAGCGAAAAATCTAGTAAATCTTAAAATAGCTTTTCTCAATAAGCCCAAAATAAGCTATAAGCTGAATTAGACATTCATAAATGGATTTTTTTACTAAAAATGATTAAGCAAGCTACAAGGAGACTGGAATGTCAAAAACTATGAAAAATGGTTCAGCCAATAAGCTGGAATCTCAAAATAAGCACAAAGTGCTTAACGTTGACTTTTGTTGACCAACTTTTTCCAAAAAGCTGAAAACTTCCAAAAGGCCTTAAAACAAGTTTGTACACAGGAATGTGAAAGAAAATTACAAGTTTTATGAAGTGGAAATGTGGGAACTGGTTAAACACTTTGGACTTATCACAGGGAAATGAAAATGCTCAACAGCTTATTAATAGGCTAATATCTTGCTCAAATCTGAAAACTGTATGGTCTTACTTAGTAAGACTGAAATCTTATATGTTGAGCTTGATCTAGAAACAAAAAGCAGCTTATAACATCCATTAACAAAGATTGAGAAAGGATTGAATCTAGCTTGTTTTTGGCTTATGAAACTGACCCAAAGTTTTGTTGGCTATTTGCCTGTTTGAATAAAGTATTGACCATAAAACTATGCAAGATTACTTATAATAGCTTATTGAGTATGTGTAAGCTTAAAACAACTGAATTCCACAACTGATTAAAGAAATATTTGTAAATCCAAACACTAGTTTTTGACTGTGATGAAAATTTCTCAAAGACTTATCAATCAAAAGTTAATGAAATCAAAGGAAAGTTATCATAACTAGTAAATCAACTTAGATGAAATAATAACAAGCCAAAAACTCACAAGATAACATTATAGAACTCAGAATAGCTAACTGATGAAATTTAAGCAAATTTAGACCACAATTATCAAGCTAGAACTGAATGGAAGCTGTGAAACTACTATCTAACTATCAAATCATAACAGATAAACCAAATGAACACTAAATCACTCACAATTCAACAGATAAACTATCTAGCTAAGAATTGAGCATGGCAAGACAATTCAGTGGAACAAAAATTGAGGAATTTAATGCCTTTTAGCTATGAAGCCCCCTTTGGTGGAGTAGTTAGGCGCTGAGCCAACTAAGATCAACACAAACACCAGTATTCATCAACCAAACCCTATCAAATCTGCATCATCATAAAGATCTAATCACCCTGCATCATTCTGAACATTCTGCTACTTCTTGATATAAACTGAACTAAAATCAATTAGAAAAGCTTCCAAAACACTCCAAACAAGCTCTATTAATCAGGTATGATCAATAGAACTAAGCAGTAACAGGATAGGTAGGATAATGCAGTAATTGAGAAGTGAATTGAAGTGAAGAGTGAAAATGAAGTTTTATTAATGGCGAATGGTTGTTACAAAGTTGTTAAAGGCTAACTAACTAACTCAAGTGGTTGTCAATCACTTGAGATTAGTTTTTAACTAAAACTCTAACTGAAACGGGGAGAAAATGATTAAGTGTGTGTTTTTTCACACACTAAGTACAATCTACAAATGAAGTACATCTGGGTCTACTTATAGGAGAAAATCAGAGTTAATTGGGAATGAGTGACGTGTGGGAACCAATACCCAGCTTCCACGTGTACTTGATCTCTCAATTGGATTTTGCTGTTGAAGAACACATTTGGGGTTTTTCTATTGAGTGATTTTCAGCTCAATTGGATGGTTGGAATGGATTCCTCATTCGATTTTAAGCAAGTTTGATGTTAACACCTTCTTATGAAACTCATTCCTTCTCAATCTTAATTCTGGGTGCGTTTGAGTTTGAATGATCCACGTGTGATGTTGTAATTGGAAGAGAATGGTTCACTTGGATCGTTATCCAATATCTCAAATATGATTGGTGGAACAATGAGTAGTGAGATTACACTGTTGAGATTTGTTTATTGATAGTGGCGGCTGTTAGTGGCCAGCTGGCCATGATGTGGCAATTCAAAACTCATATTTCTTGGCCTCTCATTGGTCAGTTTCAATAGCACATGGATCAAACTTAAACTTGACTTCATTTTGGCAAATTTAACCCTTCAAGTTTAGCAGATTTCTGATTTGAGCTAGAGTCTTTATAAAGTTGTCATTTCTGATCCTTCTAGCTTCAAACTTGCACACAATTTATCCTTTGACTTTTTGACTTGATAGTTGACCATATTTGACTTGATTCTTGACTTTCTCATATTTGCACTTTTAGTCCTTCAACTTTGAAAGTTGTCAAGAAAGGTCCTTTGACTTGGATTGGCTTGTCACTTTTCATCCTTCTTTTGTCTTTTCTTCATCAATAAAGGCTTGAATTCCTTGTTTGCTTGATAATTGTATCTTTTTACCTACACAAGCACAAATAACAAAACATACCCATAATACTGCTTTTATGAATCAAAATCAGGTATTTTGCTTTGTGTTTTTGGGTGATTTGTGATATAATTGATATGAGATTTCAATCATATCATATACCGATTTTTAATGATACCAATTTTGTAATAAACGATACCATATTTGTAGAAGTAGATCACATATTTACCATATTAGAAAAATAATGATAAGGTTGGACCTGATTGATCAGAACATCATATGATAGAATCACGTAGTTCTCTTCAGCAAATGTTGGTCTCCTCGTCACGTCTGAAGTTATCTCTTGACATCACATGTACGATTGGTATCGTTGTCTTGACACCAATTGTGAACTTGGTTATAACGTCTTGACACCAATTGAAAGATGAATACTTCGTCTTGCACCAATTGTTAACACCGGTAATTCACAAAGAATCGAAGAATCCGAATGCTAGACAATTGCTCCCCCTTAATTGTTGACATGTGTTCTATCTAAAGAGCGGTAGTCGTCGGTTGAGTAGTCGCATCGTCGAGTATGTAGATACCAATTGAAAAGAACTTCGATTTGTAGAGATTATAACTTCGTAAAAACAAGATTGCTCTCGTTTTAACAAATAGATGCACTGATGTGTACATAAATTCGTGTTAGATTGTGTTATAACGTAAAAACAATCCCTTACATAGTTATAAAGTAAACCATGCCCGAGAGAATTAATTCCCGTTGTTTAGCCAAAGCTTTCATAAGAAATACTTGACTTGAATATGAAAAGCGGGTTACTATCTGAAATAATAGCAAGCCATATTGAGCATGTTTTAAAATGTTTAAACTTCTGCTCAAACTTTATTTACAAACCCGTGTCATTATTAAACGATATATTTAGGATCGTAAATATTATCGATTTCAGAAGACATGCTCTTTTTATCAAAACATTGTTGAACACACAATTTTGAAAGATTTAGACAAAATAATTTTGATAAATTTTTGATAAAGTTGTGTTCAACGTTTTGAAAAACCACTTACTTAAGCTTAAGATTCTGAATGTATTACTAAACGAACTCAACTCCGAGAAGTTGTAAGCTTTCCGTTGTGAGGATAAGTTTATCATTGAAGATATACTTTCTTTTTAACTAAAGAACGAGTCCTAAGCTGATATTTACTTAGAAGTCGTGTTCATGAGCTTGAAAACTTCTAAATGTTTTAACAGAAAGCTCATGACCAAGAAATCTTAAATTCTCGTTGCTAAGGATAAGTTATCGTCCGTGATAAACATTCCTTTAATTGAACTCCGAGTTGCAGTCTGATATTTAACTGTAAGTCAATTTGCATGATCTTGAAAACTTTGAATGTTTTAAATATAACCTCATGCCAGAGAAAAATTAATTTCTCGTTGTGAGGATAAGTTATCATCGGCGATAAACTTTCCTTTCTTTGAAGAGCGGGTCGTCTGTCATTTAACGACGAGATATTGTTGTAAGCTTAACCGTAAATCCCATGAGACACTTGATTCTTAGATATCAAATTCTTCTGCGGCCGAGGTTTGGAATGATATACAATAAGACAGCTGCCTCGTTTTTGTTGATCCTTCATCTCGGTACTTACACTTGCATCAACAAATTGTGTACTTTCACATGGGTTAGAGATATCTATTATAGAACCATGTGGTGGTTCACAATCAACCTCAGTAGTGCTAGAGGGAAACATCCGTCATGTAGGAACCCATTGAGAATTAACAGATTTAAAAATCCTACCCGTGGGTTGCCACCTAAGATTGAATCTAGGCGACATGGTTTTCTTAGGCACAACAGAAGACTTAGCAGTAGAAAACCTATTTCCTTTAGGAATTCCTGTTTTAGCACGGTAGTTTAACTCCTTCAAGACTTTAGTTACACAAGCCACATGTTTTTTGTGAAAACGCTTTTCATGTATACGTCTCAAATTTTATACTGTATTACTCCTTCCGTCTCAAACTTATACTCCCCTATATCATTTCGGGGTGTCCCAAAATTATATCCCCTTCCTAATATAGGTGTAAGTAATGTAACAAGATTACCATATTGCACCTAGTGGTATTAGAAATTACAAACTATATACAAAGTTTTAATTAATTGCATAAGGATAAAAATGTCATTTTGCAAAAAAAGTAAGAGAGACAATGTAGTGATACTGATGTGTTCTTAAACTGTGTGTTTTTTATCGGGTGACTATTAATTTGGAACGAAGGGAGTATTTATTTTAACTGACAAGTGATTTGGTGGATGTAAAGAATGAAGTAAGAATACTTTTGTTGAATATTATTGTTCTCATCTTATAAAATGTATACGTATAAACCATTTATCTTCTTTGGACACCGGTTCAACCGGTGAACCGGTGACGTGACCGAGTCGATTACAAACCAGGGTTTTAAAACATTGTATGAAACTACCAAGTAGCTACATGCCTACAACCTACATAGATTACAAGGAAACGATTGAAATACGCAATAGTGTTTTTTTGCTTTGAACATGTCCCGAGTAAACCAATATAAACATACGCACATATGATAGATATAGAAACCAGAGTTACCATCATATTCATAGATTTGCATGAAAATTACAGATTACATGACATAATATCTTTAGCACGAGTCACAACTCTGCTATTTAAAAACATTCTTCCAAATTAGCTACATTTTATGAATCATAGAAATATTTGTAAGCAAACACCAACATTATTGATCCTCCCCATGACATGATCTGATATATTATTACTTAGACCCTTCAATCCTATCTTGGCTTTCATCCATGAGAGTTAACCAGAGCAATCCACTTTCATCGTATGCAACACTCGGTTTTCATCCATTATCACCCCCAAAAGACACAGTGAATCCGATATCAATACATTTTCATTCATGATCACCCCTAGAAGACTCAATGAATATGATATAATAAGTTAGACAACAAATGAAAAAACATATATAAAGGTCAAAACCCAATCACATAGGCATGACTATTGTTTTTCAAAATCACCTCATGACCAGCCACAAGTTCATAATCAGTGCACATGTTCAACAAGTTACATAGTTGCATAATGCATCTAGTAGCCAAGTACCCCTGTAAAACCCGCATGCTTTTACCATAAATAGTACCTTTAAGATCGTACGTACTAGATTAAAACTTTCCTATTATAGCATGATTACGATTACGTGTTAGGATTTTACGTATTACGTACGTGTTAGAACACGATAAGTATTTACTACGCACGAGCACGCAATAATTATTTGACAATAATTAATCACGAACATGCGATCATGAAATCACGAACGTAATTAAATCACGAACTATTATTAATTACATATATATATTTATTACGAGCATAAATAAATATATTAGGTCACGGTAATTATTTAACGAGAACACACAAAACGCGAACACAAATAAACACGAACAAACACGTAAAACACGAACACGAGAACACACTTATTAATTAGACACGGAAAATGATCGGGTTACCCCATGTGGGCCCCATATGCCACGAAATTAGGAAGAAAGATGGGTCAAGCCCATCAAAATATAATAAAAGGGGGTTAAGAGAAAAACACTACTCATTTTTTCACTTTACAGAGGATTTCACAAAAACCTAAAACTTCACCTCCTCCTTCTTTTTCTCTTTTTGGCCGCCACCTTCAACACACCAAAAAGGGTGTTTGTTGATCTTTGATCTTGGATTTATTGCTAGTGTTCGTGTTTGTTCATCGTTCCTTAGATCCACGCATTCGGTAATTCGTTTTAACCCTTTCTTTTGATTTAATCTTTTAAATAATTAAGAACATGATATGTTTTTCTTAAAAACATAATTAAATCATAGATCTAACATGAATTTAGGTTTGGATTAAATCAAAAGGGATGTTTAAGGGGTGTTTGTTCTTGGCCGCGCCTAACCCGAACCCGAGAGGGTCTCGGTTTGGCCATTTGACCACCATCGAGACCATATGGTCCTGGTTGGTTGGTGTGGGTCCCACGGCAGCATCATGACAAGGGTAACCCCGATTTGGTTCGGGGTATGGTGTCGATTTCATGTCCGGTTCATGGTTCTTAGTCAAGATCTGGTTCACGGTGTATGTTTAGATTTTTATTTTTTTATGATCTTATGTTAAAATTAAATTAATAACATGACATGATAAATTAATAACATGACTTAGGTTATTTTAATTATTAAAATCATGAAATTATTAACCTAAGTATTTTATATTTTAGACTTATAATTAATTAATTATTTAAAAACCATGGTTATAATTAATTAATTAACATGACTTAGGTTATATTATTAATAAATAATAATACATGTTTTAACCTAAGTATTTAACTTTATTTAATTAAAAACATGTTATACTTTAATTAAATATTTTAACCTATAGTTTATTTTAATTACATGAAATAATTAATAAACTATACATTATATTATATGACTTAGAAAATAATCATGAAAACACTTAGGCTTATATACTTAGCTTATTTAACCAGCTTATTTCTAATTATGGAAACTTTCTATTTTTAGAAACTTAATTAAATAAGGCAGCTAATCTATTTATGGAAACTTTCTATTTTTAGAAACTTATATTTCAGGCAGCTAATCTATTTATGGAAACTTATTTAATTAAGGTAGCTGATCTATTTATGGACACTTTCTATTTTTAGAAACTTATCTATTTTAAGCAGTAATTCTATTTTTGGAAACTTTCTATTTTTGGAAACTTTCTATTTTTGGAAACTTTCTATTTTTGAAAACTTTCTATTTTTGGAAACTTTCTATTTTTGGAAACTTTCTATTTTTGGAAACTTTCTATTTTTGGAAACTTTATATTTTTGGTAACTTTCTATTTTTGGAAACTTTCTATTTTTGGAAACTTTCTATTTTAGGAAACCTGCTATTTTTGGAAAGTTACTTATTATTACACAGTAAGTATAATAATACATGAAATACCAGAAATACTTAATCAGAGTAAACAGAATATAAGATAAACACAGTTTAAGGCTTAAAACAGTAAAACATGATAAGAACATATAAAATAAGCTAAGACATGACATAAAACCAGTTACGTACTAGTAAGCAGATACTTATTCATGTATGTATTTATGTAGCATTAGTGATACGGAAGTAGGATTCCTCTCAGTTCGTCTTCTTTGTTCACTGGACATAAGGTACGGATTCTCGTTCTTTCAGTATGTACATTCTTTCCTTATTAGGATTCCCCGCATGCAGCCAACTGTTTTCCCAGTATTTGTTTTATATGTTTTTGAATTGATTATGTTTAATTAGAATACCTAAAGCCATATACATGCATGACCAGTTTCACCTAGTTATGGAGGTACCATAACCATAACATTAGAGGCATTGATGTTATGACTTCACCACGGCGGAGTGATTGCTCGTGGCGTCCCTTCATCTTTTGGCCATATTATTATATTTATCATGTGGGGCGTATGGGTGCATCCTAGTTACATGTTTTCAGTCGGGATTTCATGGTGAATGTGGTGTGTGCCTTGCATCCTTCACAAGGAGCTGATGCCTCCTACCCAGAACCAGTATATTAAATTAGAGGCAACCCCTCTAATTTGCATGATGAGGTCACCCCTCCAAGTATTCATGCACGGTGGATTTTTATGACCTATATTGGCTAATGGTGAAATATGTTAAACAGTTTTCATAAGATAAACATAAGGCTTTTCAAACTATAAAACCAGTTTTATGAACATGTTCCAGGTTTTCCAAGACTTATACAATTTCGCTGCTATTAAATCTTTATTATGCTTAGTCATTCATACTATGTCTATATATGTGCACTGAGCGTTTTGCTCAATCGTTACTTTCCTTTCCATGTCCCAAAACGGCAGGTGCCCTAGGAAAGACTCGAGCAATTGGAGGACGTGCATAGGATGGAAGCTGCTAGAGACTTCTTTTCCTTTTTTCCTTCATATACTTATGCTTGTTTAGTCTTTCATTCATTTCTTTTGGCTTTATTATGTTTTGGGCTTATGTTTGGGAATCAGTGTTTGATTCCGGTTTTCCCTATGGTCATGTATGTTTTAGTACATTTACCTTGCATGCTTTGATGACACGCCATAATTACGCGTGACTTTCCATTTATCAAAATGGGGTGTTACAATTATGGTATCAGAGCCAAGGCTTCGACCTGTAGGCTCTAAAACTCGACCTGTGACTAGTGGGTTGTCACCAGGAGCTTCTTAAACCAACGTTTGTTATTCTACGTATTGATGTTTTCAGCGTATTGTTGCTTTAACCATGATGTTTTCAGCACCTTGAGGTTTTAACCTTGATGTTTTCATCGATATTGTTTTACTAATATGGATGGACAACCGTCATTCATATTTAGTTATGTGTCATTGTTTCATGCATAATGTTCCTCGTGAACTGTGGCTATGTGGACTGAACCCCAATAGTTCATAATTAGTCACATAAATTTTTTTTTGATAAGTTTTGACATATGAGTTTCATTTATTTATGTTTCATGTATCATTGTTGCAGGGATTATGACTAAGTAATGGTTGGTACAGGACTGCCCCTATTTAGTCGCATGTGCTTTTATCGAAACTTTTAATTTTGGGACCGACCCTTAGGCGTCCCCTCGCCATGTCTTTTGTTTTGGGACCGACCCATAGGCGTCCCCTCACACATATAAAGTTTTTTATAAACTACATTACGCATTCATGCACTGTTTTTCATGCATAAAATTTTTCTCATGATTTATTGGCATAAATTTTTTTCATGTCCCCTCATAAGTTAATATGTTTTTATATCAAGTATGTTTTCATACTGTCATGGTTAACTCCAGCTTCGTGCTGATTATGTTATACACTCCTTCATGATAGGTGGTTTCATGTTTCTTCATGATAATTCCGTCTTCATGTTGATTACGTCTTACGCCTCTTTTGTTATTTATGCCTTCATGCAAGACATGGTTGGATTTCATTGAATCATGCTTTCATGATAGTCATGGTTGGTTTTCATTGATCATGCTGTTAGGAAAATCATCGTTGAATTTTGTGTAACCACACTTTAACGTCTTTCGATACAACCAGAATGTTGTCTATGCTAATACTGCCAGGTTATCATGATGGTTTTCATAACCGTTTAACCGATATACTTTCCTTAAATCATGACAAATGATCGACCCCAATACCGATCATTTCATGTGCATTCCATGTGTACTCCATGTACTGTATTCCTTGTGTATTACACGTACCTAAATCCATGTGTATTTCACTTGCAATACTTCACGAGTATTCGCTAGTCGATTCTAAATCATCTCACGCGTATGTTCATTTGCTGATATTCTACAAGATTGTCGATGTCGCTCATAGCTTGGAGATGTTACTAGGGATTGGCGCTGCTGATGTTGGAGACGCTACGAGATGCTGATGTTGTTCATAACCTGGAGATCCTACAAGACGAAGACAAAGGCGCCAGAGCAAAGCAATTGGACGAGAAGATACTTCACCATCAGACAATTTCCATCAATCATTGTCCCTAATTCTTAGTTACATGTCACACGTCATTCGACTGTCATTTCAGCCATATGAGTGCAAACCGGTACCAGCCGGCCACTCAGCTGAATAGTTACATGAATCACGGTCATGAGAATGACCGTCATGGAACTGACAAACAGGATGATAGTAACCACTACTGTGACAGAAACTATCCTAGAAATCGCAACCGAGGCTCCGGTCGCGGACGTGATCAGACATGCAAAGGATCCGTAGTCCAACCGATCCGCCAAGTCTAGCATAATAACCTAATATTGTAGTTCTATTATTTTACGTCTCGAGACACATGTCAAGAAATCAGTCAAGACACATGTCTCACGTATACTTTCTGAAGACACATGTCAAGACATCAGTCAAGACACATGTCTCATGTATACCTCCTGAAGACACATGTCAAGACACTAGTCAAGACATATGTCATGCTTATAGTTCCAAGAAACGAGTCAAGACACATGACTCACGTCCAACTATGGAACATTTCTAAGAAATTAAAGGTACCCTCCAAGGGTATATCTATTTTGTTGTGCCATGTATTAATCAGGCCACAAGAATTTAAATACCATTATCGGCGCATCAGTGAGAATTGTCACGTTGCCGATGTCACTTTCATTTCTTTCACCATTTTTCATATATTCATGGCCATGAAGGACGCCTTTTGTATTCCCACGTATACGAAGGTTTTCCTTCAGCTTAATGATGAGATCCAAGCTGCTAACGCATTTCCTCAGACAGACACGAGATGAATTTTATCCTAATTATGGACTATGAACAGCACACCATGCTACGATTCATAATTATGTACAGTAATGTTCAGGCTCCTGAATACAGTCAGCTTGATTTTCCATCGGGAAAATCTGTAAAAATTATCTATGCTTACAAGCATGTGCGTTGTTAGCCATGGTCGCTAAAACTTTCTAGCTGTCAGTAATACACGACTACTTAAGTCCTTTTTACGCATAGCCAGTTGATTATTCCAAAATCTTCCCATATATTCCAGAAGAACCTTCAAGGAGAAGGACGGTACCATGAGATTATGTGTCGACTACCGTCGACTTAAACAAATCACCATTCATGACCGTTATTCTCCTCCACGTATTGACGACATGTCCAATCGACCTTATAGTGTTAACCACTTTTCCCAAGATCGAACTCATGATCATGCTGCCAACAGTGACGAGTGAAAGAGAAGGACATGTCCATGACTGATATTCGTACACGACTCGGTCAAGCTAGATTTATGATTTTGAATTAGTCTCATAAATGCTCCAACGGCATTATAAGAATGAGTTTCCATGAACTCATAGCAAATTCATCAGTGTTTTCATTGAGGATAACCTGATTTTTCCTTTAAGCCTAGAGAAGAATAGGAAGACCATATCTGCACTATGTTGCACATTCTATGACAAGCAGAATTTCACCCTGGAAATTTCCAATATCAATTCTGGTTGATTACAGTGACACGCTGAATCACATGGATTTGCATGGTTAATCTTACCATGACTCAGCTTATGCGTAAAGGAGATAACCCTACATTACATTAGGTGTTATAGAAATCCTACGCTAAGAGAAGTTTAGATTCATAGACTCAGAGTTTCGCAAACTCCTATGTATCAAGTTCGATGAAGCAAGATACAGTTACGTTCATATCTTTATTGCTGTCATACAAACAGGCTAAGATAGGACACCAACAGACTGGGATGTTTTCATCATCTGAAATTGTGAATTGAAATGGGACAAGATCTCCACGGATTTTGGTTACCAGTTTAACGCAAATTCAGAAGAAGCATGATGTTATCTGGGTTATTGCAAACAGTTTGATCAAATCTGCAGAATCCTTACATCCGCAAGGATTGCAGAACCAACAGATTGATCGGACATGTTCCAGCTAAGGCTCATCTGACCACTTGGTAATCCCTCAGCTATCGGGTCAGACAAAGATTCACAATTGTAATCCTAAATTACTTCACGTCTTCATTCTGATTCCACGACTTGCTTTCGCGCTCGCGTTCATGACACTATTCACGTTCATGATCGTATTTGGGCTTACGATTTTACGTTCATTTCGTTCTGGGAAGTTTTGCAAGAACTTGAGAGACCAGACCCAAGTTTAGTATAACTCTCCATCATCAGATAGACGTTTCACGTCATATTCCACGTCTCACCTTGTAGCGTTTGGCGTTACCGTCATTATATTCTATGATCACGATATGTTTCACATGTCATGTTCATTCCACGTTCCTCATATCATGATCAAGATATGTTACACGTATCATGGATCACGATATGTTTACTCATACTACACTCGCCATATCTCCACGTACCACGTTCAAAATTTTTCACGTATCACGTTCAAAGTTTTTCACGTACTACGTTTCTTTATGTCTCGCGCATCGTTTCTAATTATCATTTAAGTCAGATTGTCTTGCATCGTAACGTTTCAGTTACCCTAGCACGTTAACTCTTATTTTCCTCGATCGAATTTAGGGGTTCTACCTTACGTTGATAACCAAGAACTTCTTCGTAATTCAAGTCAAGGTCAGGAGGACCGGGACTTATCATTCGGGTCAAGATCTTGTAGAGGAACCGTTCCAAGAGGGAGGCCACTTGGAAACGGACAAGTCCATCCGGACTTCCTATCCGTTTTTCTCTTATCAATTAGATATGTCCTTTCAGTCACGTCACGTTTCATGTCCTTTCAAGACATGTCACGTTCCGCGTTCCTTCTGCCAGGTCACCTGTACGTTCATTTACCTTACATACCCTCTCAGTTTGATTCGGGTATGTTTCTCTTTCAGTTACGTTATCTATAATTCGGGGACGAATTATTCTTTTTAGGGGGGGAGAGTTGTAAAACCCGCATGCTTTTACCATGAATAGTACCTTTAAGATCGTACGTACTAGATTAAAACTTTCCTATTATAGCATGATTACGATTACGTGTTAGGATTTTACGTATTACGTACGTGTTAGAACACGATAAGTATTTACTACGCACGAGCACGCAATAATTATTTGACAATAATTAATCACGAACATGCGATCATGAAATCACGAACGTAATTAAATCACGAACTATTATTAATTACATATATATATTTATTACGAGCATAAATAAATATATTAGGTCACGGTAATTATTTAACGAGAACACACAAAACGCGAACACAAATAAACACGAACAAACACGTAAAACACGAACACGAGAACACACTTATTAATTAGACACGGAAAATGATCAGGTTACCCCATGTGGGCCCCATATGCCACGAAATTAGGAAGAAAGATGGGCCAAGCCCATCAAAATATAATAAAAGGGGGTTAAGGGAAAAATACTACTCATTTTTTCACTTTACAGAGGATTTCACAAAAACCTAAAACTTCTCCTCCTCCTTCTTTTTCTCTTTTTGACCTCCACCTTCAACACACCAAAAAGGGTGTTTGTTGATCTTTGATCTTGGATTTATTGCTAGTGTTCGTGTTTGTTCATCGTTCCTTAGATCCACGCATTCGGTAATTCGTTTTAACCCTTTCTTTTGATTTAATCTTTTAAACAATTAAGAACATGATATGTTTTTCTTAAAAACATAATTAAATCATAGATCTAACATGAATTTGGGTTTGGATTAAATCAAAAGGGATGTTTAAGGGGTGTTTGTTCTTGGCCGCGCCTAACCCGAACCCGAGAGGGTCTCGGTTTGGCCATTTGACCACCATCGAGACCATATGGTCCCGGTTGGTTGGTGTGGGTCCCACGACAGCATCAAGACAAGGGTAACCCCGATTTGGTTCGGGGTATGGTGTCGATTTCATGTCTGATTCATGGTTCTTAGTCAAGATCCGGTTCACGGTGTATGTTTAGATTTTTATTTTTTTATGATCTTATGTTAAAATTAAATTAATAACATGACATGATAAATTTAATAACATGACTTAGGTTATTTTAATTATTAAAATCATGAAATTATTAACCTAAGTATTTTATATTTTAGACTTATAATTAATTAATTATTTAAAACCATGGTTATAATTAATTAAATAACATGACTTAGGTTATATTATTAATAAATAATAATACATGTTTTAACCTAAGTATTTAACTTTATTTAATTAAAAATATGTTATACTTTAATGAAATATTTTAACCTATAGTTTATTTTAATTACATGAAATAATTAATAAACTATACATTATATTATATGACTTAGAAAATAATCATGAAAACACTTAGGCTTATATACTTAGCTTATTTAACCAGCTTATTTCTAATTATGGAAACTTTCTATTTTTAGAAACTTAATTAAATAAGGAAGCTAATCTATTTATGGAAACTTTCTATTTTTAGAAACTTATTTATTTTAGGCAGCTAATCTATTTATGGAAACTTATTTAATTAAGGCAGCTGATCTATTTATGGAAACTTTCTATTTTTAGAAACTTATCTATTTTAAGCAGTAATTCTATTTTTGGAAACTTTCTATTTTTGGAAACTTTCTATTTTTGAAAACTTTCTATTTTTGGAAACTTTCTATTTTTGGAAACTTTCTATTTTTAGTAACTTTCTATTTTTGGAAACTTCCTATTTTTGAAAACTTTCTATTTTAGGAAACCTGCTATTTTTGGAAAGTTACTTATTATTACACAGTAAGTATAATAAATGAAATACCAAAAATACTTAATCAGAGTAAACAGAATATAAGATAAACACAGTTTAAGGCTTAAAACAGTAAAACATAATAAGAACATATAAAATAAGCTAAGACATGACATAAAACCAGTTACGTACTAGTAAGCAGATACTTACTCATGTATGTATTTATGTAGCATTAGTGATACGGAAGTAGGATTCCTCTCAGTTCGTCTTCTTCGTTCACTGGACATAAGGTACGGATTCCCGTTCTTTCAGTATGGACATTCTTTCCTTATTAGGATTCCCCGCATGCAGCCAACTGTTTTCCCAGTATTTGTTTTATATGTTTTTGAATTGCTTATGTTTAATTAGAATACCTAAAGCCATATACATGCATGACCAGTTTCACCTAGTTATGGAGGTACCATAACCATAACATTAGAGGCACTGATGTTATGACTTCACCACGGCGGAGTGATTGCTCGTGGCGTCCCTTCAGCTTTTGGCCATATTATTATATTTATCATGTGGGGCATATGGGTGCATCCTAGTTACATGTTTTCAGTCAGGATTTCATGGTGAATGTGGTGTGTGCCTTGCATCCTTCACAAGGAGCTGATCCCTCCTACCCATAACCAGTATATTAAATTAGAGGCAGCCCCTCTAATTTGCATAATGAGGTCACCCCTCCAAGTATTCATGCACGGTGGATTTTCATGACCTATATTGGCTAATGGTGAAATATGTTAAACAATTTTCATAAGATAATCATAAGGCTTTTCAAACTATAAAACCAGTTTTATGAACATGTTCCAGGTTTTCCAGGACTTATACAATTCCGCTGCTATTAAGTCTTTATTATGCTTAGTCATTCATACTATGTCTATATCTGTGCACTGAGCGTTTTGCTCAGCCGTTACTTTCCTTTCCATGTCCCAAAACGGCAGGTACCCTAGGAAAGACTCGAGCAATTGGAGGACGTGCATAGGATGGAAGCTTTAGAGACTTCTTTTCCTTTTTGCCTTCATATACTTATGCTTGTTTAGTCTTTCATTCGTTTCTTTTGGCTTTAATATGTTTTGGGCTTATGTTTGAGAACCGATGTTTGATTCCGGTTTTCCCTATGGTCATGTATGTTTTAGTACATTTACCTTGCATGCTTTGATGACACACCATAATTACGCGTGACATTCTATTTATCAAAATGGGGTGTTACATCCCCCCTCGAGCCCGATCGATCCTCATTGAAGACCAATAACGCCTATCGTTTCCATGTGCACCAAATGGTAAGTGTCAACATGTGACATCTTAATTTATAAGATTACATCAAAACATAAAAGACATAAATTTTTAACAAGACTAACAAAGATCACATGTTAGCATACCAAAAGGCATACAAACAGATAGTGCAAAATGTATCAAAAGAATCTACCACCTTCTTGCGAGCCATATGGAACCAGGGATTTGTAACAAAACTAAATTGTTTTTATGACGTGCTTGGAAAAACTATCTCCCTACCATTAATAATTGGTTTAACATCGGTATCTTGCACACATTGTGGCGAGGTGGGGGAAGATGTCATACCCGTCTTATTCAAGTGTCCATCAACGAAGCAAGTTTGGGATCGATGCAACTTCGGTCTATTCTATGACACGAATGGGGTGGTCACATTAGTTGACTTTTGCTAGTTGATCTTAGATAAATTTCCCATGGAATGGGAGTACTTTCTAATGATTCTATGGGGATTATGGACGAGAAGAAATAGAAGATTTCATGATCAGGTCAACGAAAAGGACACAAATGTTGAAGTTATGGCAAAAGTTTTACTTATGGATTACCACAAAGCAAACCTACAACGACGTACGACAACTCGAACCAAGCCTGTAGTTAAGTGGACCACGCCATATGGTGACTACATCAAGTTTAATTGTGATGCATCATGGCTAAAAGAGTCTAGAAGGGCTGTATTGGGTTTCATAGCTCGTAATGCTCGTGGGGATGTGCTTTTATCAGGTGCTCAGGTCGAATGCTACGCAAACTCCCCGTTGGAGGCTGAAGTTAAATAACTGCTATGGGCGACATATCAAGCACATAATAAAGGTTATTACGAGGTCATTTTCGAGTTAGACTCTTTGTGCTTAGTTAATGCGCTTCAACGAGGTATCTCCCTTCTTCAAATTGCCAGCATGTTTGAGCAAATTGTGTGTAACTCACTTAGTTTTAGTTCATATAATTGGTCATTTGTCAAAAGAGAGGGAAACAAGGTTTCTCGTATTATAGCTTCTTGGGCTTTAAGTTGTAGTGATAAATTAATCTTAGAAGGTAGTGTTCTAGAATATGCATGTATATGGGCAACCGACGATGTACTTTCTTCTAGTCCATAACTAATGCTTCTCCTTTGATAAAAAAGGCATACAAACGTCAAGACAAACAAACATCAAATTCTTTCATAACAAAATGCATACAAAAGTCAAAACATTTATCGTATGTTTCATGAAAAAAATCAAATCGCTGAAAAGGGTTGATCAAGCAAATGAATTCAAGCAGAAAATTAATGCATTAATGAATAATTATTAATAGTTAATAATCATCAACATAAACCATACTTTAGGATGAATTGATATGAGGATCGATCAAATTGATTATTGAAGGCAAGTTTTAATTTTATGTTTTATGTTTTTGTAAGTTTTTAATCAAAACTATATATTTTTAAGCTGGTTGACATGTATGGTTAAATGCATAATGACTTTATATTCACTTTTTTTCTTTTGCTTACCTGTCCTTTAAGCCTATATATCGTGTTCTAATCCCACCAATAAACCAAACGCCTATTAAATAGAAATAGATTTGTCATTTTAATAGTAACCGTGCTACTTCGTATATTTAAAATGGAAAGTCTCTCCCTGTTTCAAAGTCTGAAGCTTTTTATCAATACTTTTTTTGTGCTTGGAATATTTATGGTAAAAGCTTTAAAATACCCACAAACTTTACGTTTTGTCTATGATTAACCTCTGTACTCCGTGAAATACCAGATTACCCCTTGAAACTTGTTTAACTGTTCCAGATTAACCCTTAAAACCGGTTCTAAACGGTTCCATGCCATGTAACTGCCACATAGGAGCCACGTAGGATCCATGTTGGAAAAGCCGGAGTTCTTTCACCTCATCTCCCTTTGTTTCTTGACGAGATCTATTTTGACCAAAGTCACCACAACCACTGATAATACTCAGGTTCAGGAAGAACAACCATCTCAAACTTTAACAACCATATTGAGTGATTGTTTTTTTTAAATCAGTTCCTACAACCACCTCTCCACTTCTCCATGTATTTACCCGTATTCAAATCTTTATATCAAATCGTTACCCACATAAAAAAACAATCGAAATCAATTATGCTGGAGTTCCTTCTTATGGCAAAAAGAAGAGATCCATCTGGATTCTCGATGTATGCTTTATGAATATCATTTGTATCGGGCTATCGACGGTCTTTTGATATAGAATCTGGGATTCGATTGTGAAGTATTGACTTTCTGTAAATCAATATATGGGTTTGATTTTTGTCGTTGGTGTGTTTTGTTTAAGTAGACCTTGATTTGGATCTTGCTGTAGGTGATGATTTTTGTTGGTGATTGATGGATCTGGGTTTATGTAGACCGAATATGGTTTTGGATAGTGATGATTGTCATTATGATTTCTGGATATTGGATTGTGGATTCGGATCTGTTTTTTATTTGATTTTAATATAGGTGTTTGTAATGTTAAGAGTAATTTTGGTTATGATTTCTTTTATCACTCGGTGGTTTTTTGGTTTATGGATAGGTATTTGATTTTGGTGATGATGATGAGATATTGTTAAAAAATGACGTGTATATATTAGCCGTTAGCAGGTTATCAAAAGGGTGAATTTAACACAAAAATGATAAGTACAAAGGATAATCTGGTATTTAATGGAGTACATAAGTTAATGATAGACAAAACGTAAAATTCTGTCAGTATTTTAAAACTTTTACCGAATATTTAATTCAAACTGGCCCATAAACAAACCACATTGGCCCATGAACAATTCAATATTCAAATTATTCATAAGTATTATACTAGTATAATTGCATACGTGTGGTAGATATATACTTGAACAAGCATATGTTACAAATCCATGTTTTTCATCAGAGAGATGGGTCATCATGACATGACGATATATAGTTCTTTTGTGATCTTATAACTATGAAATTTTTTAGCATAACTAGTTGCTAGTTAGTTTACGACATGCGTATAAAGCATACCGTTCACCTGAACCTAACACGTAAAAAAGAGCTAAAGAATATAATCAAAATCAAGGGTTACTTAAAAAGTGACATGCATCTTTATGATGAACCAAAAATACACATCATATCCTGTTAACATTTGGTCCCTTTTCACAGGCCATTAAAAACGGCCTGCATACGACTATACGAGACACAAAGTCCCAAAATGTTACTAACTATGTCAGTTTTTTTTTTCTTCAATTATTCGGTATGTGAGTTAAAATTGTTGTTTCACATCATAGTACAAATCATTAACGTTTGCTACAGTTGTTTGTAAGATGCTATGACAAACTTTAAGTTGAATTTACCAACCATGTATAATGGCTTTGAATGATACTATGACATGGTCAAATCTTTTATCAGTAAAACAACTCTCTTGGCAAAGTTGGCCATTTGGAAAGGTTGTTATCATTTCTCGTGGAAGGTTTTCTTTCCAGGTAGGAATCTGTGAGTTTTTATCCTGTGAATGCGTTGATTCGAAGCTGACAGAGACTAATTATTATTCGAATCATTAATTATTTGATTCGAACCTGACACGGACTAACTTCTAAATAAGTAATTTGAAATCGTAATATAATCTCATTTTAAACTCCCAAAACTTTTAACAGTAAACAAAATCATAGTATAATCTCATTCTTAAACTCCCAAAACTTCTCATAACCCATGTTAACATGGTATAGAACGTCATATCATAATAGTTACTAAATGCTACGAAAATCTCATTACAAACAAAA
Organism: Glebionis coronaria; assembly: GCA_025667525.1. NCBI lineage: Eukaryota > Viridiplantae > Streptophyta > Magnoliopsida > Asterales > Asteraceae > Glebionis > Glebionis coronaria. The sequence goes on along the minus strand of CM046881.1, from coordinate 506,829,487 downwards.
AGAAATTATACTTAGATAAATAAGCATGCATGGGTTGGACTTGGTACGATGGAGTGTTTTAAAATCATGGCTGGAGCAGACCTTCATTTGCTTGCTTAAAAACCTCGGCTTGCGCAGCTGCTGCATTGTCTGAGTAGAGTGCAGCCACAAAACTGTCTCGAACATAGCTGGTTGTATAGGGGAAGTTTATGTTGACCATGGAGTTTAGCAAAGAAGCGGTTCCTTCGCGGTAAAGTGCACCAATGCCATCAGTTCTAGTGTTTGAAAGTGCGTCTTCCAAGCTCATGGTTGAGTGAAATCCAGGAATGTTCTCTAAGCCCATCAACCGACCGATTGTGTTACGCCACCATCCGAATAAATTAGAGAGCAACTGTAGGTTATTCCTCCAGAAACTGCATTATAGATTAATTAACATATGTGAGTTTGATCGAGCTTTCATAATATACGTATATGCACAAGCTAGATATACAGACGTTCATTTTAAAAGTTTTTAATTATCTGGGTACCCGATAAATTGCACTTCAATTTATAAGTTATGTACATGTGTTTTAGTTAGATGTTGACTAATTTAGAATCACTTACATGCATGTGCCCCCAAGGATATCAGGGAAAGCCGGAGGTGATGGGTATGTGTCCCCAGCCTCGGGCGGAGTAATAGACGGGGTTCTCGGACGTGGGACAGAGGGTGTGTGGGATCGTGGTGTGGTGGAAGGTGGGTTCGTGGACGGGGTGGTGGGTGGCGGGTTAGTGTATGGAGTTCTAGACGGTGGGGTTTTGGAAGGAGTGGCAGATGGTGGGGTCGCAGAAGGTGGGGTTGTAGAGGGGGTGGTGGATGGTGGGTTTGTGTAAGGAGTTCTAGACGGTGGGTTCGTGGAAGGGGTGGTGGATGGTGGGGTGATCTTAGGGGTGGTAGAGGGTGGGCTTGTGGACGGTGGGGTGATCGAGGGCGTCGTGGGAGGTGGATTGGTGTAAGGAGTTCTAGGTGTTGGGTTTGTTGAAGGGGTGGTAGATGATGGTGGTGGGTTTATGGAAGGGGTAGCGGATGGTGGGGGGACCGAGGGGACGTTAGAGGGCGGGGAGGGTGGTGGTGGATAGTTGTGATATTTTGGTCGTGGTGTAGGGTGATGTCCAATAGGGGAGGGTGTTACAACCGGCACAGCGGGAGGTGAGCTTGGGGGATCTTTACAAGGGCAACCACCGCTAGGTGGAGGAGGGTCGTGATGTGCGACCGGAGTGGGAGGAGCAGCATGAGGTGGTGGAGGGTTGTGTCCGACATTTACAGGTGGGCTTCCGCAATTGGTAGGTGGTGTTTGTTCATGGTGGTGGTGGTGATGATGCCCATGTCCGTGAGGAGGTGTATGCTGAATCGGCGTTGGTGGAGTATTCGGACCAGCCGGTGGTGGATACTGGTAAGAAACTGCAAACAAAAAGCCGAAAATCAAGAATAAGAAAACTGACAATATCAAAAAGTACAGATTAATCACTCTTAAACTTTTAAATTTTCACCTCTGGGTGGATCATTTGCATGAACTGGTGGTGGGTTCGAAGCTGCAATCGAAAGTTACGATAAAATGTTATGCGGAAAAAAAAAACGTAGCTTTTTAAAAAAAAACGTTGTAATAACGTAATAATGTAAATACACACAAATTTTCCAAAAAGGAGTATGGATAATTGGTTACTGATTGAAATATGTTTCAAATGTTCTATGATACTATATAATGTGAAGCTATATCTAATTTTGAAAGTTTTGTTACTTACTTTTATTTTGTAGGCCTCATATTCATTCAGTAAAAACATCAAAACATTGAAGGAAATATTTTTTTTACAACTTCAAAAATATTGAAGGATAATTTAGTAATTTACAGGTAGTAGTCTTAATGTATTGAATTTTCAACGATTTAATATTGAATTAATGCCTATAAATATTCAAAGTATATATTTACTGTCCTTTCGTTTCAAAATTGGAAATATTTCTTTTGCATTTACTAATATTCAATAACTTTCATAATATGATTATCATTTAATATTTTCTTTAGTTATGCAAACTAGTTATTAAAATTTAATATTTACCAATGGGTGGAGTATTTGCAGGAGGAGGTGGTGGACTAGTGTAAGAACCTGTAATCAACACACCATTAAATCCAAAATCAGTAAAAAGATATACATTCAAGAGCACACAAAATGTCATACTATTGCTTAAAAGACTCAAAGTTTTTTTTACCATATGGATCATTAGCAGGAACGGGTGGCGGATTGTTATACGAAACTGCAAACACATAACGAAACCAAAATATGAATATGCTAGTGCACGAATGTTAGGAAATTTATCACTTAAAAGGTGTGTACTCTTACCAGCAGGTGGATTGTTTGCATGAACAGGTGGAGGACTAGGAGGCGGACTTTGGTGAGAAACTACAGAGAAGAACATTAGTCAAGAATTAATCAGGATATATAACAACACAGGTTTTATAAGGATATCGTCACTAGAAAGCTCGTTATTTTTACCACTAGGGGGAGGACTTGCTTGAACAGGTGGAGGATTTTGATCAGAACCTACATATATATACCAAAATAAATCAAAAATCAACAACATGGCACATCAATTTTTTCAGAAGTACTAACACATTTTGGTTACCAGCGGGTGGAGAACTTGCATGAACAGGTGGTGGATTACCATAAGAAACTAAAAAAAGAAAAAAAAAATCAGGAATCAGCAAAAGTCTATGCATGAAGTAAGGAAGCAAAAAAAATAATCTAAAAGTTGTAGATTTTACCAATGGGAGGAGAGCCTGCATTAGTGTATGGAGTATAGAAAAAGAACAAGTTCTTTTCATCTTGAAAGCTTGAAGAAGCAGTAGCCAAACCAAGAGCAAATGCCCATAACAAAAGCAGACATGATTTTAGGGTTTTGGTTGTTGTCACCATTTTTGTTTGTGCAGCTTTGAAGGGATTGGTGTAGTGGTTTATATAGACAAAAAGAAAGATAGAGGGATGGGTGGTATGGTAATTAAATTAAAGCAAAGACAGTAAGTTTGTGGTTGGTTGATTTCTTTATGTATGCATTTAAGAGGCCATTGATTGCTCACTCCCTAGTTTTCAAACAGGTTTAACCAATGGTTTTGTCCTCGTCTCAAAATTTTATATGGACTACTTGTGTATCTATTCCTGTGGTTATGTATAAGTGTACATAGAATATATAGACATCAAGGACGTAACTGGAGTGAGTCTCAAGGGTCTCAGGATATTCATGGATTTTTGTTACGTAATATTAAATTTGTTAAAAATTATATTTGTATTATTGTTTAGTTTATTATAAGTGCACATGATAATTTTAAAATTATGAATATGCACGAAGGAATGGTTGTATGTATGTATATTTATCTACAAGGGCGGATTTTTTAGGGATAAGGAGGGAGGGGTTTCGGCTCTTCTAAAATTTTCAAACATAAGTATATTTTTTTAACAGCGTTTTCATTAAAAAAACGGTATACTTTTAATTTGAATACTTTGTAGTATTAAGTATTATTATCACAAAATGTTAAAAAAGTATGTAAATCGGCCCTCTAAAATAATTTACTCCCTCCGTTCTATATTAATAGTCCAGTGTTAATTTTTTTGGTTTAATTTTATAAATTTAACCTTAAATATATTTTTGTTTATGCTATATGATACTTGATAAAAATTATACTAATAAAAATATATTTAAAACCTAGTTCATATATATATTGCATCAAGTATTATATAACACGAATAAAAATATTTAAAATTAAAATTGCAAAATTAAAACTAAAAAAATCAACGTTGTACTATTAATATTGGACGAAGAGACTATATTATAATTTGACCACTCCATTAATACTTGTCAAAGTTTTGTTATTGTTTATGTACCTGACATGCATGCTTAGTTTAGTTTCAATTTTTCCTTTTTTTTTTTCTTTTTTCTTATTCTATAATTAGATATATTGATATTTAATGTAAAAAAGTGTGGATCATGTTGGAATAAATGTAAATTAATATCATAATATTAGTATTTCCAAGAATGCTGATTTTTGCATTAAGTTTTTGCCAACTTTAGAGTATTGCATATGATACATAATTAATTACTACTCCCTCCGTCCCAAAATTATAGTCCTCCTTTCCTTTTCGGGTTGTCCCAAATTAATTGTCCATTTATAAAACTTCCAAAAATAAGTAGGAATTTTAGATCGAGATTACTAGATTACCCTTAATTGAAATCATAATTACAAACTTTTAAAAAGTTTTAAATTAATTGGTTAAGGGTAAAACTGTCTTTCTGTAAAAAGTATGAGAGAGAAAGCTGAAAAAGTAGTACTTTTCTTAAACTGTGTGTTTTTTGTCGGGGGACAATAAATTTGGGACGGAGGGAGTAATATGTTACATTATGGAAATAAATGAAAATACAGGTATCATATTTCGTGTCAAGTCACTACTACTGTACGATATAATAGTCAAACTATATATACGTGTATAAGTACACTTAGTTTTGGTGTTATACAAAACATGTATCTTTGAGTAGTTACATAATTTAATGTAAAATTATTATCATTGTCCTTTTGTCACCATGAATCATTTCTTACATTGTTCATAAATACCAGAATGATTATGTTGGCATTAAAATCGTAGAATTAATCATGTTTGTCTTCAACAATTTACTTTAAAATCATATTACAGATATTAGTATAAGTTGACTTATGGTTTGTTTGCTTAATTTTTCATTAATTCTTCTTTAATTAATTGATGATTTAATGCAAATACTTTTAGTTTTTTCACTTACTACGTATTATGTTAAACCATTTTTTATTAAGTGAAAATAAATTACTTTTGACATAACTTAATAAACCAAGTATTTCCATATTAAGACAAAATCAAGTGTTTTCATATTAAGTCAGTTAAGTAGTACTAACAATATAGTTTATTAATCTTGTTTCATAATGATTGCATATGTTAAAATTCATTAAAGTGTCGTTTTATTTGTGAATTTAAAAATCTGAAATTTTAAATTATAGGAAAATTTAAATTCGTGAGAATTGAAAATTTTGAAATTTAAAATGTTTACGCATGTTTGATTACAAAAATTTATAATATTTTCAAATCTTGATTTTTAATCGACCCAATTAACACGAATAAATATTTTTTATATAAATATTATAAATTTTCTATTTATACGAGTAAAAAATTAAATATTTCACCTTTTATATAAATTTTATTTTTTCTATTTATACGAGTAAAAATCGAATAACTATTCTTTTATTAAATAATTTAAAATTTTCGATTGAAATGAGTAAAATTCAATTTTTCACTTTATATAAAATTTATATATTTTTATATAAATTTTATTTTTTCTATTTAAACGAGTAAAAACCTAATAAATATCTTTTATTAAATTTATAAAAATTTATAGATTTTCTAATAAAGCGAATTAAAATCTATTTTTCATTTTTTATATAAAATTCATAAAAAAAAGTTTATATAAATTTTATTTTTCTATTAAATGATTCAAAAGCGAATAAATAATTTATATATATTTTTAAAGTTTTGTGAATTTTCTGTTTAAATGATTAAAAACTCGAATAAAAACCACTTGAAAAAAAAAGTTTGTAAAAAATAACTTTTAAGTAAATAAAAATTCTTCCCTTTTTATAGCCATTTAAATTTTCCTCTTTTTAACAATTCGAAAAAATTTAACTTTTTGTTTGTTATACCAAGTATAATATTAAAAAAATTAAAATATAAATGACATGAATATCTTTAATTTCCTTCTATCAAACACCTATAAGTTTAAATTTTTAACTATAGAAAGGAATATAACATATGAAATAATTGTATTTATTTAACATTTCTTACCGTGTTTGTTTTGTTGAATTACTACATGCCACTATTTATTTGTTTTGCTCAATACTGTTGTATTGATTATCTTTTTTTTAATTACATGCTGCTTTTAAATATATCAGATATTTATTAGGCAGGTACAGTACATTTTAAGTATATACGATAAAAATCCACTTAATTATCATTTATAGCTGAAATTCGTATCACATTTATATCCGAAAGTTTAACGCTTTGTAAAAAAGAGTAACAACTGTTACTAAAAGTAGCCAAACAATTTAATATAAAGTTCATTCATCACATTATGGTTATTAGTAAAAAGCCACATTTGTAGTACGCGATGGAATTAAATTCATGAATATTTTACGTGTTTATCATTCTTGTAGCTTATGTTTTTCCATAATAGGAAAGATACATGGTCATGGACCCATGGTGTATGTATGTTTATATTTTTAATAACGTAAGCGAAATTATTTGAGCTTTTGTAGAGTAACTAAAGATTGAACCCGACTCAGAGCTTATTTGAGCCTAGATTTACTGAGCCTCGATCTTACAAAATTAGCTCGAAATTGTTTAGTTGATCGAGTTTTATAATGATTAGCATGTTATTCTTGTAATTTGGAGACGAATAGTCGGTGACTATTTTGTTGCGATCGAACTAATGTTAAATTGAAAAAATGAATAAAGATAAAATAAACATGGTCGAAATGAAAAAAAACAAAAAATCGTAAAAGTATATCAAAATTGATGTAAAATTAAATAGCAAAAAAATTTAGAAAATTCGTTGAAATTAGATGATAAAAAAAAAATATTTAAAGATATTTTATATTAGAAAATAAATATGTTTTTTAAAATATTATTATAAAAAATTGTTTAAATAAAACGAATAGTCAAAATCACATTTTTTTTATTTAATTAAAAATGATATAATGGTTGATATTTGCATCTTTATCTTAATTTTTAGTTTTGAATTAAGTTTTTAGTTAGAATGAGGATATACACAATGATTAACGATTATTAATTTTGCCTTTTTCTTGCTAGTAAGTTGTTTTTTATGCTTAGCTGGTGACATTTCTTTAACCTTCTCTTAGAACTAACCTCCTCCCAAAGCTTAATTTTTTTGTGTGCTTTTGTATTTTAGGGTTCCATAAGGGTTTTGGTGCGGTGTAAAATGAAATATCCAGATGGTTTGAGGATTATCTTATATAATGAAACTCAGGAACTGAAGATAAAAATAGGTTATTTAGGTGGGATGAAATGGTCTTATGAAAGTATAAAACTTTAGAAGTTAGGTGAGATGAGATGAGTTAAGTTATGGTTAACTTAACCAAGTCTACAAAAATGTGCTATTTTCTATGAAAAAAATATTTATCACAATTTCAAAAAAGATAATTTTAATTTTGTATCGAGAGTGTATGAAAATAAAATTCACCCATTTTTTAATTAAAATTATGTCGTAATTCTATGAATTCTAAATGTCAACCGTGGGTCTCGGTTTTCATATAAAACAAGTCAATCACATGACACACTTAAAATAAACTGTGGTGTAGCAATCTTTCACATCAGTTTCTAGCAAACTGTCACATCAGTCGAATAAAATATCCACCTACCCAACAGACACGTGTAATAATTATTGAAAGTCCCAAAATACAACAATTGTCGAAACTATAACTCGTATAAACACGAATGCACAACGAAATAATTTTCAAACGAGTAATGCTTTATTAACTGTTATAAACAAAGTATTACAAAGTGCTATGAGTACACCCGTTGAATGACAATAAGAAATGAACCCTAGAACGAGTAAACTTGATTCGAGCCTCAAGTTTACAAGAGAACCTATGAGTCGCTGGTAGACAGCTGAGGGCTCAGAGGTTCCAAAGGGATAAAGAACTTAGATAATTTATCCAAGCACAAGGGTTGAATAACTCTTCTTTCTCCCTCCTATTTATAGTGGTCCGAGGTTACATCCTTAGTGGGAGTAATTGATACGTGTCATCTTCTGAGTGGAAGAGTACAACGTATTAAATGCATGTCTAAATCGAGACATACCTTTAAACTACTTTAGGTGAACAGTTCTGCCAACTGTTCACCTTTTGTCCCACTAGGTCGTACTAGACTTATCTTGAATCTTTTGTTTTGTCCCGCTCAAAACACTTTGTAGATTCTCCCGCCTAAACTATAAAAGGATCAGACAAGCTTTGCTTGCATAAGACTTCTAGGGTTCTAAGTGATCTCTGAGTATTGTCAACTCAGAGATCCTTGAACACCAGCACATTCCTTCTACATTCCAGCTATTCATAATCTCTGGTGAGTATGACTTCAGATTGTCTTCGACTTCTCTGACGTTGTCTTTGACTTGAATGTTGCTGGTGTGCCAGCTGAGGCTTTGCCTTCTGCTGGTCTAGTCTCTGTCGTTGGTCCTCTCAGCGACTAGTAACACTTAGTCTAATTTAAACAAATCTAGTTTGTGCCATAGTTAAAACTTTCATTGGCCCAACAATATCCCCCTATTTGTTTACAAATTATACTAAGTCTAGAATTATTGTAAGTGAGTACACAGCTTCTTCTTACACATAATTTTAACAAACATACCTCAGAGTTTTATTCAACATAAAGAACCTAACCTATTACATAGACACCCAGTGGTGTAAAATGAAAAACAAAATATTCTCCAGCGATCAGGGCCTTGATTAACAGTTCTTTGTGCTTTGACTTTATCAGCTCTGAAGTTAATGATTAGCTCAATTTCGAACTCAAAGTCATTGGCTTCTTTGTAATTTCTCAGTATGCCTTGCTTGAGTCTGATGAGTTATATGGTTTAAGCCAAGTGCAATTCATTTTCCCTCTGGAAGCAGTATTCACAGTTACCATTCATGAAGACCATTCCCTTTTCTGGTTCGGAGTAGACTTGACCACCCGCTAGCTTTGCAATCTTTTTTGGAATTACAAGGTTTCTGTACATTCCATCCACAATAATATTTTCAGTGACTAGTTTCTCTACCAGAGGCCCCATTGGGGTTTTCATTTTTCTTTGCCCTTGTGTTTATTGTTGTTGTGATAGTTGAGGATGCAGAGGTAGCTTCAGCTTCTTAGCAGTGTCTCTTACCCAGTTGAGTTTGGCTTGTATATTTTTCATCATCTAGGCTGCACCAGGCCCAGTCTTCTTTTGGGCAATAGACAATACTTCTAACCATTCAGAGAGACCCAGATCTCTGAGTTTGAAGTCACTACTAACCTTGTAGTTGGTTATCTCATTATTTATGTATAAGGTCATCATCACCTTTTTATCTTTATCAGTGTAGCAGGTATACTTGGTGATTTGCCCAGGCTCAGCTCTTTGGTTTACAATCCTCTCATGCTCTTTCTGAAGATTGTTTCTCTTTGCTTCAAGTTCTTTGAGCTTCTTCAGCTGAGCCTCCTTAACAGCTGGTGAGAGCAGTTTGTTCAGAGCCTCTTTGATTTTTAGTTCAGCAGCTTTGATGTCAGCTAACCTTTTTGTTCAATGATCTGAGCCTTTGCTTGTTCTGGGGTTAGTGGTGGTTCACCTTTGCTTTTGAACTTGTTCAAATCCGAGTGTTTGGGGGTGGATCCTCCTTCCTCTTGCAAGGAGTGTAAGGTTATAACTGGAACTTCAGTGGCAATACATTTGCCCTTGTCCTTTGCTACTTTAGTGGTGGGTTTGAAGGATCTAATTGGGATTGGTGATGGGATTGGTGATATGATGGGTTGAGTTATAGGTTTTGGTGGTTGCTCCCCCTTAGATGGAGCATCAACTTCTTCTTCAGAGGTGGAGGTAGCAGAATTCTCCCCCTCAGGCGTAGCACCAACAGTAGATGTGCTTGATCCTGCTTTATTGAACTTAAGGAATTCTTCATGCACAAAGAGACAGATTTCTGCTCTTCTTGTAATAGTTCTTGAAGAAGTTGTCTGGACGGTTCAAAGGCCTTGGCAATGGCTGCCACATTTGCCTTGACCGCTGTTGTGAGGACGGATGGCATGTACTACTGTAGACTCTGGTTTATGACTACTGGAAGTTGAATTTTCAAGGCATTTTCCAGTAGTTGCAGAAGCAATGATGTCAGAGAAGATCCCACAGATGAAGTTAGGGAAGTCTCTAAGTTGGTGGTGAGTTCTTTAGCAGCATGGGTGAGAGTTTTGATTTCAGATAGGAGAACATCATTAGTGACTTTAGGCTTTGTGATGCTGATGTCTTCCCTCTGAACCCATAGAGCCTCAGCGGCCAATTCTTGGACATCTTTCATTTTTGGAACAGGGACTGGCTTGAGGTCCTTCAAGTGTTCCCAATGTTTCCTTGCCCATATTTCCATAACATGTAGCAAGGTGGGGAGTGGTATAAGTCGTTGTTCTCATAGCTGCTTGGCAGCAAGTTCCTGTGTAAAACCCGTCTTAAAAATACAAGAACATTAATTATACGCAGTCACGAATTTAAGTAATACAATACTAGTATTGTAATTTTAGAAGCTCAGATAATCATGCTGAAAAAAATATACTTTTTACAAATGAATCATTAGCATAAATGTGATGTTTGGCGTTTTTAGAATTAATGTGTATGTTATACGTTTTAATAAGCCATTTATAGCCATAATTGATAATAAAGTCAATCATTAGTTTTGCCTTAAATTTTGCCGTCTTTCTCGACTAGATGTTGCTACACGCTCAATCTAAATCACAAATTAATAACCATTAAATGTGGACTAATGGGCTTAGTCATTAATATAATTAATGATTTACGACTTATCAAAAATTAACTCATTATCACACAAAACTCTAAGCCATGGCAAACCAATAGATGGCTTCAAGCCCGATATAGTAATCAACATCGACATAATCACAAGGAGGCTGCAAAGATAACGAAAGATTGATGATCCAGTCTCAGGTAGACTTTATGTTTCCGTTACGTTTGATCGGTTCATGTTCGTGTTCGAATCAGTGTCGGTGTTCCGTTTCAGTTCGACCTATCATTGAAGGTATATATCGAAATATAATTCTAATACATAATCATGCGTCATTATAAATCTTGATTATATTATTTTATGACACCGGTTGTTACATATATTTAGTTTGAATATGTTCATGTCGTAAACGGAGTCAAGCTAGCTCTTTGTATTAATAACTGAATGATGGAGAAATTGTACATGCATGAAACGGTCATAGGAAAACATAAGCTTTGTACCTCAAATGTATACCATTATGAAGATGGATAGATTTTATGCATGATTGTAATTAGTTTATAATTTGGTTCTTGTATCATAATATATACAGTAAGTTTCTTATTATTAAAACTGTTAAATATAAAATCATTTTTGTGTTCAAGTCTAGCGATACATAGCTTATTATAAACTAACTAAGCGTCACTTTAAGCATATGAAAAGGTACGTAGCATAAGTTTAGATTAATTAGAACCGGTTTAAATTAGTTTTGACACTTAACTAAATTGGTTTATTAACTTAGGCTATATTAAAGTGAGCTTAATTAATTTATGACTTATAAATTTGGCTTAATAATTTACGGCTTATATAAAATGGGATTATTAAGACTCGGCTTATTTAATATGAGATAAAATAATTCATGACTTATAAATATTGCTTATTAATTTATCGGCTTATTAATTTATGCTTCTGATTTCGGCTTATTGAATTAAAAGTCACCACATGATAAAAACAAGTTAATTACCTACGTAAATATAAACGAGCTAATTAGATATTTATAGAAACCTACTATTTTTAAAAAGTTACTCATTACGAAACAACAAGTATAATAACACATAAAACATGAAGTACGATAATCAAGAACACATGAAACACTAAGGAACTACATGATAAAACATGAAATAGTAAAACAAGTCAAGAACAAGTAAAGTGAACTAAGAATCAGTAAGTTATACATTAAACAGACAACTCATTCACGTCCTTTATTATGTAGTATCCGTGAAGTCGGAGTAGATCCTTCAGCTTTTATTCTCTTTTCATTACTGGACACGAGGTACGGATTTTCCGTCCTTCAGTAAGGACTTCCTTTTTATGCATGATTAGGATTCCCCGTCTGCAGCCAAATGTTTTCCCCAATATATGTTTTAAGCTTATCAGTAATCATGTTAATAACTAAATAAATTGCTTGAGCTTTATATACAAGCATGATCGATTTATGTACTAGTTACGGAGGTACCGTAACCATGACACTTGAGGCACCGGTGTCGCGACTCACATGTAGGAGAGTGATATCCTGCATCGTCCCACTCAGCTCAACTTGGCCATTTTATTAGTATTATTAGTGGGGTATATGGATGCATCCTAGGCTTATCAGTTTATAGTTTATCAGGTGAATGTGGTGTGTGCTCTACATCCTTCACATTGGAGCTGATCCCTCCACCCAACACAGTATTTAAAGGTCACCCCTCTACAGTTATTTAGAGGTCACCCCTCTACAGCATGACGAGGTCACCCCTATATTTATTCATGCAACAGTTGTTACAACACATGACCTATATAAGCTCTTGGCAATTAAAATACAGTAAATGCATGTCTTCAGATTTAACAGATAACAGTTCAGCTTTATTATTTATAAATCAGACTTTACAGATTATACACAGATTTCCGCTGCAACTTTACTTATCAGTCTTACAGCTTCGGTATTTTATTATCTGCTTCATTTTAGTACTTCTTATCATGCATTTTATCCGTTCACTGAGCGTTATGCTCAGCTGTAGTTCTTTCATGTTCTAACGGCAGGTACACCAGGACATTCTTAAGATTATGAGAGCATGTGCATTAGATGGAAGCAATTCAGACTTCTTTTCTTTATGCACTTCATTTTTATATTGCCTGTTGGACATTGTTCAGTCCTTTCTTTCAGTATTTTACTTTTGATGTTTTAAGCTTATGTTGGATTACCGATGTTTGATTCCGGTATTTCCTTTACGGTTAGTTAATGTTTTAGGACATTTACCTTATGCTTTGATGACACGCCATAAATACACGTAACGGTCCACTTATCCAAGTGGGGTGTTACAATTATGGTATTAGAGCCAGGTTTATCTAAATCAAGTATTACCTACCTCCCAGCCAGAAAAGACTCCACAGTATCACCCATATTTATGAAGGTTTTCCTTTCGGTTAACGACGAGGTCCGTCTTACTAAAATCTCAAATATATTCATTATATTTTTCTGCCAGAAAATTCAGTACAAATTGTTTCTGCCTTACTAGCGCGTGACTTATCAGTCCATAGCTACGAAGACTTTCTAGCCACCAGTTATAATCCACTTCTGAATTCCCTTAAATTCATGACCAGCAGATTATTCCAGAGTTACCAAATGTCATTCCAGAAAGTTTCTAGAAATTCCTTCCTAACCACGAGACATAATTTAACATCGAGCTTTTCTCAAGAACAGAACCTGTTTTCAAAACTCTTTATTACAGGGCTTCAGCTGAGTTAAAAGAGTTGCAACATTTGCTGCAAGAGTTACCGGAACGAGGCTTTATTCTCCCTAGTACACCATCGAAAAATTTATCAGATCACCATTCTTAATCGATATTCATTCCACGAATAAGAAGTCTAATTGACCTACTACGAGGTGTTTTAAACATTCTTCCAGAAAATTTTGTGATCGTGGCACCATCAGTGGTGAGGGGAAGAACATGATGTTCTTCAGACTACTGTTACAAATACAATAGTCACTTTGAAAAAAAAATTTACTTCTGAGCTCCCTAATGCTATAGCTATAGTGTGAAATTTATGAATACTTTTTTTTCTTTCATGACTTCTCAGACAAAATCGTCAGTATATTCATCGATAACATCATGATCTACTAAAATTCTAGATAAGAACAAGAGAATTACCTTCTCGTAGTTGTATAGAATCTCCAATATGAGAAAATTATATAAGAAGCTTCCTAGATGTGACTTCCAGTTGAACAAGGTGGTATTTCTGAGTCATGTTATTTCAGCAGAAAGAAATTTCAGACAATCCTACGAATGTGAAGGCCATCACCAGATGGTCAAGACCGACGTCTGTGACTAAAGTACAAAAATTTTCTAGAACTCAGTTGACTAATACCGTAGAAAATTACTGGCAGTTCTCACGAGTAGCTTTCCATGGCTAAGCTTACGCATAACGGAGAGGACCTGCACTAAATTTTTTTTACTCCATAAGATCCTACGCTAGTAGAGATCTAATTTATCGAGACTCAAAATTCTTCCATGACTATTCATCCAGACTCCACAAGAATGTACGATAATCCCAGGTACGATTGTGATAGAGGCAGTATAACCTTTGATGTAGCTTTGTTCATATCTAGATGCCTGACATGCCAATAGGTTCAAGATAGGACACCGACATGCTAATGAGTTATTACAACCATTAGAAATTTCTGAACAAAAATGAGATAAGATTCCATGGAGGTTGTTGACAGTTACCACAGACTCAGACGAAGCATGATGCTATCTAAGTCGTTGTTAACCAATTAACCCAGCCTACACGTTTTCTTTTATCCGAAATGATTACGCAGTAACAAATCTGTGGGAAACTCAGCAATAGATTGTATGATTCCAAGGTATTCCAATGGCATTGTTCACGATCAGTTCGAGTGCCACTTCGGAATACACGTTTCATAGTTTATTATCGAATACGGTTACAAAAATCTTGAGCAACCAGACTCAAGTTTAACACAGCTTTCCCATACCAGGCAGACGTTTCTCGTCTCAGACCGTATCATTTGGCATTCCTTCCTTAGTTAACATACGTTCATGATATGTCCTAGTATCACGTTCACATTATGTTCCACGTATCACATTCAAGATATACTTTATGCACAACGTTTCTCATATAATCGCGAACCACGTTCACAATTGCTCACGTAGCACGTTCATAATTGTTCACGTAAGTTCGTCCTAATATGTTCCGACAGCTTTACTCAGAGATATAGAAGTCATCGTTTCATGTAAATTGTACGTATCGTTTCATGTATCCTACGTGTTATCGTTTATTCATTCGATCAGATTCATAAAATTCATCTTAAGTATGGAACCAGAAACTTTTCAGCATCGTCAAGACAGGGTCATTAAGACCAAGATGTTCATTACGTCAAGATCTTTGAAGGAACCATTTCGAGCGGAAAGACACTTAGAACGGAGGAGCCCATCCGGACTTTTCACCTTTTTTCCTTCAATAATCCAGTTAAGTTCTTTTAGCCATGTTACGTTCCATGTCCTCTTCAGCCATGTCACGTTAAATGTTTACTTCAGTCATGTCACGTTTATACCCTTTCAGCAGCATCATGTTCTAATTCAAGGACGAATGATCGTTCAGCTTATATGTCTTTTCAGCCTTCATGCTCTTTCAGCATATATGTCCTTTCAGCTTTTATACCTTCACCAGCTTATTACCTTTAATTCGAGGACGAATTTTTCCTTTTTAGAGGGGAAGAATTGTAAAACCGCAGCATTATCGTGTCTCTAATTCGAGGACGAATTATTTTTTTTAGAGGGGAAGAGTTGTAAAACCCGTCTTAAAAATACAAGAACATTAATTATACGCAGTCACGAATTTAAGTAATACAATACTAGTATTGTTATTTTAGAAGCTCAGATAATCATGCCGAAAAAATATACTTTTTGCAAATGAATCATTTGCACAAATGTGATGTTCGGCGTTTTTAGAATTAATGTGTATGTTATACGTTTTAATAAGCCATTTATAGACATAATTGATAATAAAGTCAGTCATTAGTTTTGCCTTAAAATTTGCCGCCTTTCTCGACTAGATGTTGTTACACGCTCAATATAAATCACAAATTAATAACCATTAAATGTGGACTAATGGGCTTAGTCATGAATATAATTAATGATTTACGACTTATCAGAAATTTACGCATTATCACACAAAACTCTAAACCATGGCAAACCAATAGATGGCTTCAAGCCCGATATAGTAATCAACATCGACATAATCACAAGGAGGCTGCAGAGATAAAGAAATATTGATGATCCAGTCTCAGGTAGACTTTATGTTTCCGTTACGTTTGATCGGTTCATGTTCGTGTTCGAATCGGTGTTGGTGTTCCGTTTCAGTTCAACTTATCATTGAAGGTATATATCGAAATATAATTCTAATACATAATCATGCGTCATTATGAATCTTGATTATATTATTTTATGACACCGGCTGTTACATATAATTAGTTAGAATATGATCATGTCGTAAACGAAGTCAAGCTAGCTCTTTGTATTAATAACCGAATGATGGAGAAATTGTACATGCATGAAACGGTCATAGGAAAACATAAGCTTTGTACCTCAAATGCATACCATTATGAAGATGGATAGATTTTATGCATGATTGTAATTAGTTTATAATTTGGTTTTTGTATCATAACATATACAGTAAGTTTCTTATTATAAAAACTGTTAAATATAAAATCATTTTTGTGTTCAAGTCTAGCGACACATAGCTTATTATAAACTAACTAAGCGTCACTTTAAGCATATGAAAAGGTACGTAGCATAAGTTTAGCTTAATTAGAACCGGTTTAAATTAGTTTTGACACTTAACTAAATTGGTTTATTAACTTAGGCTATATTAAAGTGAGCTTAATTAATTTATGACTTATAATTTTAGATTAATTATTTACGGCTTATATAAAATGGGATTATTAAGACTCAGCTTATTTAATATGAGATAAAATAATTCATGACTTATAAATATTGCTTATTAATTTATCGGCTTATTAATTTATGCTTCTGATTTTGGCTTATTGAATTAAAAGTCACCACACGATAACAACAAGTTAATTACCTACATAAATATAAACGAGCTAATTAGATATTTTTAGAAACCTGCTA
Source organism: Glebionis coronaria (assembly GCA_025667525.1). Taxonomy (NCBI): domain Eukaryota; kingdom Viridiplantae; phylum Streptophyta; class Magnoliopsida; order Asterales; family Asteraceae; genus Glebionis; species Glebionis coronaria. Next base: position 506,812,779 of record CM046881.1, on the reverse strand, counting down.
TTTTTAAAAAGTTACTCATTACGAAACAACAAGTATAATAACACATAAAACATGAAGTACGATAATCAAGAACACATGAAACACTAAGGAACTACATGATAAAACATGAAATAGTAAAACAAGTCAAGAACAAGTAAAGTGAACTAAGAATCAATAAGTTATACATTAAACAGACAACTCATTCACGTCCTTTATTATGTGGTATCCGTGAAGTTGGAGTAGATCCTTCAGCTTTTATTCTCTTTTCATTACTGGACACGAGGTACGGATTTTCCGTCATTCAGTAAGGACTTCCTTTTTATGCATCATTAGGATTCCCCGTCTACAGCCAAATGTTTTCCCCAGTATATATTTTAAGCTTATCAATAATCATGTTAATAACTAAATAAATTGCCTGAGCTTTATATACAAGCATGATCAGTTTACGTACTAGTTACGGAGGTACCGTAACCATGACACTTGAGGCACCGGTGTCGTGACTCACATGCAGGAGAGTGATATCCTGCATCGTCCCACACAGCTCAGCTTGGACATTTTATCAGTATTATTAGTGGGGCGTATGGATGCATCCTAGGCTTATCAGTTTATAGTTTATCAGGTGAATGTGGTGTGTGCTCTACATCCTTCACATTGGAGCTGGTCCCTCCACCAAGCACAGTATTTAGAGGTCACCCCTCTAAAGTTATTTAGAGGTCACCCCTCTACAGCATGACGATATCACCCCTCTATTTATTCATGCAACAGTTGTTACAGCACATGACCTATATAAGCTCCTGGCAATTAAAATACAATAAGTGCATGTTTTCAGATTTAACAGATAATAGTTCAGCTTTATTATTTATAAATCAGACTTTACAGATTATACACAGATTTCCGCTGCGACTTTACTTATCAGTCTTACAGCTTCAGTATTTTATTATCTGCTTCATTTTAGTACTTCTTAGCATGCATTATATCCGTTCACTAAATGTTATGCTCAACCGTATTTCTTTCATGTTCCAACGGTAGGTACACCAGGACACTCTTAAGATTCTGAGAGCATGTGCATTGGATGGAAGCAATCCAGGCTTCTTTTCTTTATGCACTTCATTTTTATATTGCATGTTGGACATTGTTCAGTCCTTTCTTTCAGTATTTTACTTTTCATGTTTTAAGCTTATGTTGGATTACCGATGTTTGATTCTGGTATTTCCGTTATGGTCAGTTAATGTTTTAGGACATTTACCTTATGCTTTGATGACACGCCATAAATACACGTAACGGTCCATTTATCTAAGTGGGGTGTTACATCCTGAACATTGGTCATTGATGGGAATGGAATGGGCTTCAACTCAGATGTTACTTGGTCATCATCAGCATCCACGTCTTCAAAGTCTGAGATGGTAAGATCATCTTCAATGATAAAGACTTCATCATCGGGCATGGAGTCAATGTCTGATATGGCAGCGAGATCAACAGTGGAGGCTTCAACATTATCATCATCAGCATAGGTGAAGGCATCATTGTTCTGCTGTTCCTCGTGAAGATTGAAAGCCTGTTATGAAATTTGTTAGTGGCCAGTTGGTGAATTAATAATGAAGTTATGGATCGCCATTCGCTTCCCCTAGGAAAGTTGGGTGTGATTCTCCTTGGGACTCTTTTATTGTGAAAAAAATATGGTGAAGAGTCGCCATTCGCTGCCCCTAGGATAGCTGGGTGTGATTATCCAGCTCCCCCTTAAGGATTACTCCTTGGGACTCTTTTGATTTGTGAATATTATGAGGTGAATGGTCTCCGTTCGCTGCCCCTAGGATAGATGGGTGTATTATCCAGTTTCCCCTAAAGGATTGCTCCTTGGGACTCTTTTAGTTGTGAGACACGATGTGGGAATGGTCTCCTTTCTCTGCCCCTAAGATAGCTGGGTGTGATTATCCAGCTCCTCCTGAAGGCTTGCTCCTTGGGGCTCTTTTAACTTGTGAATTATTTGAAGGTAAAGGTCACCTTTTATCGCTGCCCCTAGGAAGACTGGGGGTGATTATTTAGTCCCTCCAAAAGAATAAATTCTTTGGGACTCTTTTATGATGAGGGGACCCGGAGTCTGAGTGAAGTGCAGAGACTCTAGGTCGGGACCTATAATGTGCTCAATTTGTTATTGGCAAGAGTACAGTCCAAAGGGTGAAGGGTCATCGGGGTGCGTTATGAGCACAAATGAGTCATTTCCTAGTGCCAAGACAGAGTGTACAGATAATCCTAAGAGATCTAGGTGCTGACACAGATACTCTATGGGTTGAGGCATACCCTAAACTTCATCACTCTCTCCTACAAAATTTTGAGAGTGATTGCTTGTGAACCTCCAAGAAGAAGAAAACATAAGGCAAACTAATACCCGAGAGATATCAGCGTGGAGAGGGTTCTTAGTCGTCTCTGCTGACTTGGAGACACTAGACTCTAGTTGTTTGTCAGTTGTTGGCTCTTTTTCCACATCCACCAGAGAAGGGGATGGGTTCTAATGTAAAGATTTTGCTAGGTTCAATTATTGTTCTCGGTATCTCTTCGAATTGATCTCTGATTAATTGTGCGACTCAGTTGTTCTTGGTGAATCAAATAAAAGAGTTGTCGTTGTCTAAAACTAATTTGAAATGAAAACTTAAAAAATAAAGTAAAGACAGTAAAAGAAACAATGAAAGATAAAATCTTGGCGAAAAGTAAATTGCGAGAAAATGAAAAGGTAAATAAAGTAAATGATGCAAATCAAGACTTAAACTAAAAGGAAAGCAAATAAAAATTCAAATAAAGAAAAAGGCTGGAAAAATAAAACTTGAAAATAAAAGACAAAAACTTAAAAAGAAAAACAAACAAAAAACTAACAGAAACCTTGATTCGGAAGTTTAAAACTTCCGAATGAACTGGCTTGATCTGGAACTTCTAATGTTCCGAATGAAACAATCTTGAGTCGGAACTCCATGATTCGGAACTTCATTCGGAAGTTCATCCGGAACTTCGTTCGGAAGTTTCATCTGGAACTTTAAAACTTCCGGATGAAGCTTGCTTCACTCGGAACTTTTTGACTTCCGGATGAAGCTTGCTTCACTCGGAACTTTTGACTTCCGGATGAAGCTTGCTTCACTCGAAACTTTTGACTTCCGGATGAAGCTTGCTTCACTCGGAACTTTGTTGATCCGGAACACTTCCGGATGAAGCTTGACTCGGAACTTTTAAAGTTCCGAATGAACCCTCTTGATCCGGAAGTTTCCTGGGAATGTTAAGATACAGAAACAACTCCCCCGAAGAACAGGGAGATACAGTAAACACGATTATATCCTCAAATTAATCAAAATCAAACCAAAGATTAAACCAAAACAACCAAAAAGCATAAACTAACAATAATCAATCAACACAAATCATCAAAACTAACAAACATAACCAAATCAATCAAAACCCACTTGATTAAAATTAAGAAAACTCAAGAACACAACATCAAATCAAAAGCAGAAATTAAGCAAGAAAGGAAGAAGATGATAAATTAAAAGCTTAATCAAAAAGTAAGGATTCAATAACAAAAGCTTAAACACAAATTAATCTAGAGAGAGAAAGCATAAATCTAGAGAGAGAAACTACACTACTCCTAATCTAATCCTAAAACTAACCAACCCTCTCACAACAAGTGAGGGTGGTATTTATAGGAGAGGGGAGTGGTTGGTGGTTTCCTCTTTCTTTCTTTCTTTCTTGGTCCTCAGTCTTTTAGTCTTCTTAAATTCTTCGACTTTTAAGACTTCGTCTCGGGATTTCTTTGAACCCGTCTTGTAATTTCTTCATAAATTAGACTTGAGTTCTTCGGCTTTATTAAACTTTCGTATTTGGACATTTTCTTTGATAAATCTTCAGAATAAGCCTTGGACTTCCGTTCTTTTTGCATTCTTGATCTTTTGACTTCGTCTTTTGTCTTTTTCTTCAATAAACGCCCGTGAAAGACCGTGTTTTCTTCCCTTTTCACATTTTGACCCTGAAACACAAATAAAAACAAAACCACGCATAATTCCGCCATTTACGACATAAAATATACGTTTAGGTCCCGTTTTAATGTAATTAAGTGGTAGAAAAGATGGGTGTTTTCACACCTATCAAATCCCCTACACTTGACCATTGCAATGCCCTCATGCAATGCTTAGTGATAAAGCAAGGTTTACACTTTCCATCATAATCAACCTACCTTGGCCTTTATTAAACAACTAAGGAAAATCAAAAAGATAGAAAATAACAAGATGCAACAAGGAAGAAACATGTAAAGAAATCTAAGACTTACATTAGGGCTTGTGTGTCATGAATGTTTATCACCCTCAAGTTTCACGTTCCCCATGCCAAGCTTAAAAACAAGATCATTGTTAGTACAAGTTAGCATAACAAACATTTACTCATGCGGTTAAATTAATCACTTAAACTCCCTTATTCCTATGGGTATCTCTTTTATTTTATTGATGTCTTGAATGATCACGAGGATGCATTGTTGACTTATTTCGATAATTTATTTAGGCTGAAAGCAAAGTAGGACGATTTGATCAATAGTAAGCTAAAGGACAAAATCTCTTAAAACTGCTTCTCGGGATATCAAAAAGTTCATATCTTGGCATAACTTGGTTCACGATTTGAGACCTTTCTCGGGCCGATATTTGGCATGTACTTCATACTTCATATCTTCGAGAGACGTTTTTGAGATAATGGTCTTCTCTTCGTTATGGAGTTTCTTCACTTGGAGACTTTTGAGGTGTACTCCAGCTTTGTTGACCACGACTTCATGATTATTTCTTCAATCTCTAATTGGGATTTTAAGATACAACGATCCGCCTCCTTTTCGGACTTGGATCTATTTATCCTCGTACCTTGTTAGGGTCTTTTCGGATAGACTTCTCCATGATCTTTATGGGAGTTGATTGCTTTTCGTCGTGAGTCTTGATCCTTCATATTGATTTTGGGAATAGTGCTCTTCACATCACTTTTAGATCTTCAGCAATAAAATGGAATCCTCATGCCTTGTTAGGGCCTTTTCGGACTCGCCAATCTTCGCGCCCCGCTTCATAAGTTATGCCTTGGCTATGAACTCTTATCATTACCGAGAAACTTTTAAACGATCTTGGGCTAGAAGCTAAGTAACTTTGCAAATCGTACGACCATACTTATTGCAGATAATTTATTAGCAAGTGATGGGAGAAAAAGATCATAATTAACTCACATAAGTTAATGAGAGAATACCAAACTTGTAACCAACTCTATCATTTCTCGTCCTCCACAATTTAAAATCTCAAAGAATGAGACTCGTGGATGCTTAGCCCAATAAACCAATTAAGGTCTACATAGTTAAGGATACTAGCTAGAGTGAACTTGGATAAGTAAACTCGGGTTGAGTCAAAATATTCACAACGGGCCTAATATATCTAAGATATCTAAACTTGCTAAAACCATTTTATTAAAATAAGAGAAAAATAGCAAAAATAAAGGGAACTACAACTAGGCCATAATAGATTAAAAAATTTGAAAAATGTCGAAAAATTGATTTTCCGGTTAAAATGAGGGCAAATACAAGGAAAAGACCACTTAACTTCGATAAAAGTCCCCCTACACTTAAGATAAACATTGTCCTCAATGTTTAAGCATGTGGTAGTAAACTCCCCTACACTTAGGACATTGTGCACGTTGTTTAAATCTCGCTAAGGAAGAGACAACTAAAGAGATTCCTATTTTAATATTGAGAAATATAAAATAGTGAATCGAAAAGAGTTTAGGATAGAACCGGGAAGAAGGGAACACGGAATCACGGTTCGTCAAAAGTCATCAAGAGTGTGTCTTTGAAGCTCTAATCCCTGCACATGATAAGAAAGAGAACAAGAAACACCAACGGGGCTCCCCCCTACACTTATGATGAAAATAGATAGATAATTGGGTTGCCTCCCAAAAAGCGCTTGTTTTTGTTGACCGAGTCACGAGCCTGACTCGTCCCCGAATTAAATGGTCCATGAGGAAACCTCGAATGTGATACCGGGATCAAAGACCTTGTCCTCGTTCTCAGAGGACATCAACAAAGGAGATGCGGAGGGATAAGTCTTGAAAGGGAGAAAGGTCCTTTCAACATACGTATAGTATGTGAATTCAAGATCCACGGGAGGTGGGTTGGGTATAGTAAGCACATTTTCCTCCCCCAAAGACAATAGATGCTGAGCAAGCGGCAAAGCCGTATTGTTATCAATATCACCTCCCGGGTCAAAGCACTCATCCTCCGAAATAATGGCTAAAGGGAAGGATGAAAGGTGCTCGGGAGGGGGACTTGGGCCAATATCTTCCTGCAACAAATTATCAAAAATAATGTCCCCCTCCGTGTCAGAATCATCAATACCTGGAGGGATGGAGTGGATGTCGATTTCTTCCAGCAATGGGTCATTGTCTTCAACGGGAGGAATAGATGGAGGTAAAGACTTGGAAAGAGGAGGAGAAGTCAACGCTTCGATTTGAGCAATAAGAAGGTGCACTGTCCGTAATCTATCGCGAAGAAGCACGTCTTCCACCTCATCCACACGATCATGTTCATCGGTGAACTTCTCGTAAACCAGAGAGAATAAATCGTCATTGTCTGCATCTCCCGGTGGAGTGTGAGAAATTTCAAAGGTGAAATTCTCATAGCTTGGGGAAAATCGTCATCACTAGGATCGACCTCTTCCGTAAGAGCAACGTCGTCCTCAAGCTCCATAGCAGGTAAGTCACAAACCTCATCATCCAATACTTTGTTGAGACCAACATCACTAAGCTCATCCAACGAATCTAGATCCTTAGACGCAGTAGGAACATCGAGAGTAGGAGCAGTAACTTCAGAAGATGAGTTGAAAGTGCATACAGCATCATCGTCATCATCATCATAATAGTATGGACGCACAAGCGGAGGGGTATAATCACTAAGATTAGATACTTGCTCTTGTTGCAGTCGCTTTTCCTCGTCCCTAAGTTCTTTAAGCAAAACAACGGCTTCTTGAAGTTGCAAAACAATGGAGTGTGTTTCTTCATTGAAGGTAGTGAGTTGTGGGTCAAGATTAATTTGCTGAGAGGATTGATGATTGAGGGTGTGATGTGGGGGCTCAAAGTGTTGAAAACCTGAATTATAGCAAGGTTGTGGCTCATAGCTGTTCATCGGTTGAGAATAATTAGAAACCGGGTTTGGTTCATAATAATCCATAGGTGAAGAAAACTGAGGACCCGGAGTTTGCTCATAATAATTCATTGGTTGACAATAATAGGTATCGTGAGGACCCCCACAGTTGTTGCAAACCGGGTATGGAGAAAAATCAGGTGCGTCTTGTGGATAGATATTATCGTTGTCATGATTGTACCCTGGTTCTTGCCCGTGACCATACGGGTATCAAACCGGGCACGAAACATGCCAATGAGAATCGCTTCCACAATAGATGCACGGGGGAACAGGATGCGGGTTCAAAAGGAATGAATTAGTCGAGTTGCACAAGGGACAAAATCCGAATTGTGTGTAGTCGATATCGTTTCCGCATTGCTCACATGTACACCATTGACAAGAGTTGTTCCCAGATAATTGTTTCCCACACCAGACGCAATGGGCATAAAAATCCATAAAGAAAGATAGATAAGCAAGAAGAATATTTTTGGTGCAAAACTTTGAAAAAGAAATGCTTTTTATGATTTTACAAATGTTTTTGTGATTTTTGAAAATATTTGGACACGAAAAATAACGTTCACGAGTGAACGGATCCCAAAATCCAACGCGTCTCTCACAAAAAACCTTCGATCTTCACGAAAAGAGCCGGCAGCGGTGCCATTTTAATGTAAAGATTTTGCTAGGTTCAATTATTGTTCTCGGTATCTCTTCGAATTGATCTCTGGTTAATTGTGCGACTCAGTTGTTCTTGGTGAATCAAATAAAAGAGTTGTCGTTGTCTAAAACTAATTTCAAATGAAAACTTAAAAAATAAAGTAAAGACAGTAAAAAGAAAAAATGAAAGATAAAATCTTGGCGAAAAGTAAATTGCGAGAAAATTAAAAGGTAAATAAAGTAATTGATGCAAATCAAGACTTAAACTAAAAGAAAAGAAAATAAAAATTTAAATAAAGAAAAAGGCTGGAAAAATAAAACTTGAAAATAAAAGACAAAAACTTAAAAAGAAAAACAAACAAAAAACTAATAGAAACCTTGATTCGGAAGTTTAAAACTTCCGAATGAACTGGCTTGATCCGGAACTTCTAATGTCCGAATGAAACAATCTTGAGTCGGAACTCCATGATTCGGAACTTCATTCGGAAGTTCATCCGGAACTTCGTTCGGAAGTTTCATCCGGAACTTTAAAACTTCCGGATGAAGCTTGCTTCACTCGGAACTTTTTGACTTCCGGATGAAGCTTGCTTCACTCGGAACTTTTGACTTCCGGATGAAGCTTGCTTCACTCGGAACTTTTGACTTCCGGATGAAGCTTGCTTCACTCGGAACTTTGTTGATCCGGAACACTTCCGGATGAAGCTTGACTCGGAACTTTTAAAGTTCCGAATGAACCCTCTTGATCCGGAAGTTTCCTGGGAATGTTAAGATACAGAAACAACTCCCCCGAAGAACAGGGAGATATAGTAAACACGATTATATCCTCAGATTAATCAAAATCAAACCAAAGATTAAACCAAAACAACCAAAAAGCATAAACTAACAATAATCAATCAACACAAATCATCAAAACTAACAATCAACACAAATCATCAAAACTAACAAACATAACCAAATCAATCAAAACCCACTTGATTGAAATTAAGAAAACTCAAGAACACAACATCAAATCAAAAGCAGAAATTAAGCAAGAAAGGAAGAAGATGATAAATTAAAAGCTTAATCAAAAAGTAAGGATTCAATAACAAAAGCTTAAACACAAATTAATCTAGAGAGAGAAAGCATAAATCTAGAGAGAGAAACTACACTACTCCTAATCTAATCCTAAAACTAACCAACCCTCTCACAACAAGTGAGGGTGGTATTTATAGGAGAGGGGAGTGGTTGGTGGCTTCCTCTTTCTTTCTTTCTTTCTTGGTCCTCAGTCTTTCAGTCTTCTTAAATTCTTCGACTTTTAAGACTTCGTCTCGGGATTTCTTTGAACTCGTCTTGTAATTTCTTCATAAATTAGACTTGAGTTCTTCGGCTTTATTAAACTTTCGTCTTTGGACATTTTCTTCGATAAATCTTCAGAATAAGTCTTGGACTTCCGTTCTTTTTGCATTCTTGATCTTTTGACTTCGTCTTTTGTCTTTTTCTTCAATAAACGCCCGTGAAAGACCGTGTTTTCTTCCCTTTTCACATTTTGACCCTGAAACACAAATAAAAACCAAACCACGCATAATTCCGCCATTTACGACATAAAATATACATTTAGGTCCCGTGTTAATGTAATTAAGTGGTAGAAAAGATGGGTGTTTTCACACCTATCAGGTTCTTATTGGTATTGGTCTTCTTTGATGGATTAACAGAAGGGGCTTCAGAGGAAAGGGGGATGTCTTTCCTCTTCTTCTTTTTATCCTTCAGCACCTTGGGCCGAGAAGTAGACTGCACAGACGTCTTGGAAAAAGACTTGTCAATCTGACTTTCAGCATTCACCTCAGTGTGAGGGATCAAGGTCTCTTCTTCATCAGCAAGTAACCCATCAACTTTCATCATATGCCTTGTCAGAGGCACTACATCATCTAAGGGAGTCTTCAGCGATGCTGGTGTGATGTGATAGGGAGAGAAAGAGTGAAGTTCATCATTGGTGTAAGTTTCACCAAGAATATCCTCTATAATGAGAGAGAGAGATATCTTGTGTAGCAGATGGTGGCCAGTCGATTCTTCTTCCCTTTATTCTCAAGCTTTACAATGAGGTCGGTGTAGAGTATATGGGCGATCCCTATGTCCTGCCCCCAAATCAAGCTGTAAGCAATTGCTTGTTGAGATCCATTCAGCTGATCATGTGACCCCTGGTTTCCTCCTAGACATTTTACAATGTAAAGCATCAGCGTCCTCCATATGGGCGAGAAGTAGTTCACCTTAATCAGGAATTTGTTATGGAAAGATTGGGAGGTGAAAGGTTTGTCATCATCTTCATGAGGACGAAGGGTTGCCAGAGCGTTCTTTACTGTGGCGCTGGCTGGCACAGCGGTCATGTCTTCATTGACGTTAAGTCCAATGACCCTGGCAAAGGTTGTGAAATCGAAGGTGAGAAGATGAGATGGGTGGATAGGTTGAAGGTGATGTGTGAAGATGTTTGATTAACTTCAGCAGAGAACCAGAACTCCCTCAAGTATTGCGAGTAGCAAGTAAAAGGTTCCCTAGTAATGGCTTCGGCTATGGGTGAGTTAAGGATAACAACGGTGTGTATAAAGGATGGTTGTGTTCGAGAAGCGCAACACAAATATTGAGTGCAATCTTTCCCTCGGTTATGCCAAAGTCGACGCTAGAAGCGGCCAAGACGGTGAAAAAAGGGTTTGTTGCAGATGACGCCATTGTTGTTTGAGTGAATGTTTGGAGGATTAGAGAGAGATGAACAGTATGTGTGTGTGAAAATATGTTGTGATGTGATAAAATGAAAATGATTCAAGGGCTTGTAAAAAGCTTTTGCCGTTTTCCAATTAAAGCATTAAATGCAAATGTTTGCCTTTTAAAAAAAAGTGGGACCCCTTGACCCTTCATGTGATTTTTTTGTCCCCTTGGAAAGCAGGAAAGTTGTTGACATTGAAGGACAATCATTTGAATTAAATACTGGAATATATTAACTCTCATTGGAATGTAACTACCTCATTACATTAAATTCCCTTAAATGCCTAGAGACATAGATCACTTATCAGATTTATTTACCAATATTGAGCATACCCAGCTCAGCAACCAGCCTAGTAAAACTTGGCTCAGCCAAAGGCTTGGTGAAAATATCAGCGAGCTGGTATTCAATGGGTATAAAATGAAGCTCAATATCACCTTCTAAAATATGGTCTCTGATAAAGTGATACCTGATGTCAATATGCTTGGTTCTGGAATGAAGTACCAGTATATTGGAGATGGCTATAACACTTGTGTTGTCACATCATATGGGAACCTTTTCATAATTGATTATATAATCAGCCAACTGACTTTTCATCCAGAGAACTTGAGCACAGCAACCAGCGGTAGCTACATATTCAGCTTCAGCTGATGACATGGCCACTAAGTTTTGTTTCTTTTCACTCTAGCATACCAACTTTCCTCCAAGGATTTGACAACTCCCATAGGTGCTCTTTCTGTCAAGGCAGCACCCAACATAGTCTGAGTCAGAGTAGGCTTTGAGGTCGAAGCCTGATCTGTTTGGATACCAGAGACCCAGTGAGGGAGATCCTTTTAAGTACCTGGAAATTCTTTTGACAGCTACAAGGTGGGATTCCTTGGGGTTAGCTTGGTACCTAGCACAGAGACATTTGGAGAATTGGATGTCTGGTCTGCTCGCAGTGAGGTACATTAGTGACCCAATCATGCCTCTGTATAAGGTCTCATTAACAGAGACCCCTGAGTCATCAGCTCCCAAATTATTGGGAGGAAGCATGGGGCATTTCATTGATGCACAATCAGACAAATCATATTTCTTGAGCAAATCTCTAACATATTTTTCTTGACAAATAGAAATTCCTTTTGAATTTTGTTTGATTTGAAAACCCAAGAAAAAGGTTAGTTCCCCCATCATGCTCAATTCATACTTTTTGGTCATAAGTTTGGCAAACTGTTTGCTCAAGGCAATGTTGGTTGAACCAAAAATTATGTCATCCACATAAATCTGTACTAAAATGACGTCACCCTTGGACCTATAGGTGAACAAGGTTTGATCAATGGTACCTCTGACAAATTTATTTTCAAGTACGAATTTAGATAGAGTTTCATACCAAGCTCTAGGCGCTTGTTTCAGCCCATAGAGTGCTTTGTGAAGTCTGTAGACGTGATCAGGATAGTCACTATTTTCAAACCCTGGGGGTTGATCGACATATACTTCATCTGCTAGCTTACCATTAAGAAAAGCACTCTTTACATCCATCTGGTATACCGTGAACCCCATATAAGCTGCAAAGGCTAGGAAGATTCTGATAGCTTCTAATCTTGCCAATGGTGCAAATATTTCGTCATAATCAATACCCTCAGATTGATTATAACCCAGCACCACAAGCCTAGCCTTGTTTTTGACGATCATGCCAGCTTCATCCCTTTTGTTTCTATAGACCCATTTAGTTCCAACCACTTTTTTTCCAGCTGGACTTTTACCCGAGTCCACACCTTATTTCTCTTGATCTGATTCAATTCTTATTGCATGGCTACAACCCAACCTTCATCCAGTCTAGTAGCAACCACGTTCTTTGGTTCATCTTCAGAGAGAAAATCAACGAAAAGGCATTCATTCTCCGAGGCAGTTTCCAGAGATCTTAACTTCCCTCTGGTGGTGACTCCCTCAAAGGGTTCCCCAAGAATATTCACCAGAAGAATATCTTAGTTTCTACTCCATTTGGATTGAGGAGTAGGGGTCTCTGTGGGTTCAGGAGTCATAGAAGGTTTAATTAATGCTGGTGGTTCATCACACATGATTTCTTCATCCATGATCTCTTCATCTGTTTGGAGATTGGAGAGATAAGATCAGCATTTTCTTCTATGGGTGGAGGAGTGAGTGATTCAGCTACAACAACCTTTGGAGTGATGTCAGAGATTGAGTGAGGATCAAATGCATGAACATAGGGAAAATTCTTGTGACATATTTGAGACGATTCCATGGGATTTGAGAAATCTTCCTTTGGATATGATTTAACTTCATTGAAGTCAATGTCATAGTCCTTTGAATTGGTATGAGTAATGACAGGATCCACTTCATTAAAGGTAACATGAATGGGTTCTTCAAATTATTTCCTGCGAATATTGAATACTCTAAAAGCTCTGGAGGTAGGAGAATATCCAAGAAAGAATCAATCATATGACTTTTCATCAAATTTACCCAGATGATCTCTATAGTTCTGAATGAAAACAGGGCAACCAAAGACATGGAAGTAGCTTACATCAGGGGCTCTCTTCCTATACACTTCATAAGCGGTCTTGCCATGTCTCTTCACAATAATGGATCTATTCTGTGTGTAACAGGCTGTGTACACAGCTTCACCCCAAAATTGTTTTGGGAGTCTTGATTCGCTGAGTATTGTTCTGGCTGCCTCTATTAGAGTTTATTCCTTCTTTCAGCGACACCATTTTGTTCGGGGATACCTGGGTTCGAAAAGTTATGAGAGATTCCTTTTTCATCACAAAAGTCTTCCATGGCATGGTTCTTGAATTCAGTGCCATTATCACTTCTGATAGCCTTAACTCTGTTGTCATTGAAGTTCTCTATTTCTCTGATGAAAGACATTATTCTTTCAGCTGCATCACTCTTCCTTTTGAGAAAGAATACCCATGTGAATCTAGAAAATTCATCGACAATGACTAGTGTATACTTGTTGTGATTGAGGGATTAACTGGTCTAAATAAGTCAATGTGAAGAAGATGGAGGCACTTATTTATAGAGAATGATTATTTGGTTTTAATTGAGGCTCTATGGTGCTTCCCTTTTTCGCAGGCTGAGCAGGGTCTGTCTTTGCTGAAGGTCAGAGAGGGAAGCCCATCAACTAAATCATTCTTGGCCAGTTTGTTGATGTTTTTGAAGTTAAAGTGAGAGAGTCTCTTATGCCAGATTCAGTTTTCACTATCAGAGGCTTTGGCAAAGTGTTGATCCCTTTGGTTGGATCTATATTCTGTTAAGAATTAGTATAATAGTTTGTAATCAAACTAAAACACTTTGAGCACTCTTACTAATACTAAATAAGTTATGCGGAATCTAACTTATAAAGCACAGAAGAACAAAATTACTTTTAACTATTTGATTCTCTTATTAATCGACTTGAATGAGGTACATGAAAGACATTGTACCTATGTTCCTTTTATAGAGTAAGGAACCCTAGAAACCTTAGAATATTCAATAAAGATAACTATATCACAGACGATATATTATCAATATTCTAACTATTTAGGTATATCACATAAGATATACTCTAACTATAACTATGACATATCTTATACAAAGATATATTCGTCCTAATCATCATAGCAGTACTTACTTTATAAGTAGCAGTACTTACTATGTACCGCGTTAATACTAACGGTACTTACATAACACTAACAATACTTGAAATACACTAACGGTACTTGACACTTAACAAATAGTTCCCAACAATCCTCCCCTAAACAAGAAATGATAACTTGTTGTCTTCTTGTTTCTCTTGTACTGGATGTATCAAAATACATGTCTTTAGTCTTTCCTTCATCCTTGGATTGAACTTGGTTATTTATATTTGTATCCAACTGAATGTAGCCAAACACTTCAAATGTAGATCTTCTTCTGATAAGATAATCTTCAAACATCATGAATATCATCTTTTTCTTCAAACTATGATCTTCTTGTGTCTTCTAAGCATTCATTTATCTTTGCAACATCAGTTGTTGTCTTCTTGAGTTTAGTTTTTGAACTCTGAATCATGAACCTTTGTCTTGATTTGATGAGACAAAACCTTCTAAGTATTTTTCTTTGAATACTTCTTTGCTTGCAATCTTCATACCTGAAATAAAACAGTTAACAACAAACACCAATCTGTATTGGCTTCATGATTTTTAGCAAATCACCAACTATCAACGGATTTGATACATTCTTTACCAGTTAGCCGTACACTCTGGAATAGCCAATACTTTATTCACAAAGAATAAGGTGTAATGAAAACCTTACAATTTTTGGTAAATTGTCAACCATCAACGGATTTGATGAAGTCTTTGCCTAGTACCGTTTGTCTAGGACTAGCCAACTCTTTGTCTCGAAACAAGGTGGGTTAGAACCATATAGTTTTTAGCAAACTAGCAGATTTCAACGGATTTGATAAGTCTTTACCACAAACTGTTTGCTTATGGACTAGCCAGTTTTTATGTGTGTTAGACATGGTGAACTAAGAACCATTTGTGAAGTGTGACTGAAAGTCAAACACTTAAGGCTCTTTCTCAGCTTCTTCCTCATCTTTCAAATCCTTGATTTGTTGTTTAACCATTCTGATCAACTCCAAAGCATCAGCAGATTCTTCTGTAACTTCCAGTTGTTGTTCTAACATCCTTTCCAACAATTTCCTTTTGAAAGGGTAAGTTTTCTCTTGCAACATATAGTATGTAACATCATCTACATCCAAAATATGCAATCTACATGACATGTAATATCTCCGGTAACTAGGAACCTGATTCTCTAATTCCTTCAACATTTCTTGATCATAATTGTGTGGCTCATACATAAAGAGAAATTCCAGTATAATAGTGATACTTCAATTTTACCTGCACTGACTTCTTGAACTAACCTTGAAAGATCTTGAATATCTTGTCTGTCAAGAATGTGAAGAATATCCTCCAAAAGTCTGAATACCCTTGTTGTGCCATCAGTTCTTTGAATTCTATGAGCTTTAAGTCCTTGATCTGTAGAGTAAATCCATTTTGCAATGGATGCTCTCTTTCCAAAAATCTCTGTATCAATACATTGATCTTCAAATTTCACAATCTTCAAGTACTTCTTTAAGCTCTCATCATCATCACTATCCTCTGCTGTTGATTTAGCTCTCTTAGCTTTCTTCTTTATCTTTGTTGACCTTTTCCTTTTAACACCCTTGGAAATTCCCTCAAGTTCTGTTGAACCTTCTTCCAAGTTTGTATGTACCGTCTCCTCAGTATGTAATGTTGTATGTACTGTTAACTGTGTATGTACTGCTTGTACATTTTCAGTCTGAGCAATATCTTGAGTTTCAACTCCTGTATTCATTCTTTGAGCAGTCTCTTCCTCCCTTGAACTTACTTTCTCCTTTCTATTCTTCCTCACATAAGTGGTCTTGATAGGTGGAGATGTATTTGTAGGTTCATCAGTACTTGGCTCAATTCTAAGAGTACAACCAAATTGCCTTTGTTGTTGCAGATGTCTCTTAAACTCTTCAACAGCTTTTCTATCTGCTTCAGATCCAATCTCAACAAAATTCAATCCAATCTCTTATTTTGCTGATACAAAGTCTTGATTTCTTCAAAATTCTACTTGACCAGCTGAATATGAGTACATCCCTTAACTTTCTTAAGAAAATTCATCATCTGATTCCTAATTTGCATAGTAGTTGGAGGCTTAAACTTTTCTTTTCTTCTATTCTCAGCAAAGAATCTTTGTTGCTCCCTTACCAGATCATCAGTCAGTTTTGATTTCTCTTCTTCATCATATGCATCTCTCTCTTTAGCTATCAATGAGACTGCAAGAAGCTCACTTGCATGTATTTCAGCTTGAATCCTGTCATACTCTTGTATGTTCTATTCTTGCTGTATTCTTTTAGCTTCTAACAAATTCTGCCTTGCTGCAAGTTCTTCCTGTAATTCATTTTCACGAATTTGTGCTTGCATTCTATAAGCAAATTCCTCATCATGGTCTATTTGATTAAATCTGTACATGACTTTGTTTATATCATCATCTGAATCACTTTCTTCTTCAGATTCTGATGATAATTGCTTCTTCCCCTTATCCTTTGGATCAATCTTAGGTAGCTTCTTCTTCAGCTTGGTAGCTCTATCTTCATTAGCTTGTTGTTGAATAACTATGCCTTTGGTAGGGTGTGAAGCTTGAACTTTCTTACCTTGAATTTGATTCGTTTTGACAAGAACTTCTTGTTGTGTATTTTTCTCTGCCTCTGCTTGTTTAGTCTTCTCAACTAAATTCTTCTTTCTTAAGTCAAGCAGCATTTGGGCTAAAGTCTCATCTTCTCCAAAAGGAGTTTGACTTTCTAGTGAAGGTTGATCACCAGCGGTACTTGCAATCGACTTAGTTGGCTTAGCAGTACTTGGGTCTTCAACAATGTCAGCAGTACTTGCAGTCGGCTTAGTTGGGTTAGCAGTACTTGGATCTTCAATAGTGTTGATTTCACCAGTATTAGACACACTTGTTTCTTCAATCACTTGTGTATCCCCAGATACTCTTTCTTCCATAGAAGCCATCATATCAACTTGCACTTCTTTAGTCTTATCTGATTTATTGCTTTGTGGTGATGGAGTAGGAAACTGAACATTAATTTCCTCCAACTTCTCATAGAAAGCATTCCAATTTTGTGAAGTGGTGATTGAGGTGATGGTTATGGCTGAGTTACCAATGTTACTTCAACTCGTGGCTCCTCTGGAGTGGGTTGTGGTTCTTGCTGCTGAATCTCCATATCTGAAGGTCCATCCACACCAGTCTCTAAACCAGTTCCATCTGCATAAGTTCCCATGACATCTGTATCCAATTAAAAATTGATGTCATTGCCAGAGATCCTTGTCTGATTATCAGAAGAAGGTGGTTGTCCTTCATAATTCCTCCCCTGTTTGGTTGCATTCAGTTGCCTTTTCTTGTGGTTCATGAATCTTTGCTTCTTGATTGCAGACTTTTGAATAGATCTATATTGCCTCATCCAAGGTGACACTTTGTTCCTTAGCTTGATTAGGCTAGCTTCCAATTCAGCAATTTTCTTGTCTTGAACAATCTTTTCTTTCTGTAACACATGTACCTGTTGGGACAAACTTGTACACAAAGTAGTTAAATTTGCAACATCCACCACCTCTGGTGCTTGTGCTTGTGGAGAACCACTAGCAGCAATAGAAGCAGCATGTGTGTGGATCATCTCATTAGTGTTTGGTGGAACACCAACATTGTGAGAAGAAGATTGTGAATCTTCTTGAGAATGGGAACTCTGGTGAGAAGGAGTTTGCGGAGAAGTACTAGCATTGCTAGGTTCCTCCCCTTCTTGATTGGCAGGTTGGGCTAACATATGAGCAAATAATGATGCTACTATTCCTGAAAAGGCATTGCCTTGTTTGGTCAAGAAAGAGAAAGTTCTCTTTGTGAATGTAGGAACATCCCATGTATCAGTTAACTCTGGTAGGTTAGGTATTTGGTCACTAAGAAAGTCTGAATGAATCTAGGATACATTAAAAACTTTTTAGTCCCTTCCAAATTCCTAGTCATGCCTTCAAAAATTAATTTTGAAAAATTAAAAACCCTGTTATTTGCTAGACAAACACCAGCTGATGCTAATGCAGCAGGTATTTGATCAAAAGATGTACTTTTAGAACTTAAACAGTGAATAATAGCATGAAAAAGCAATTTCCATTGAGGTGAAAATAATGCTTTAAAGAAAGTAAGACTTTCCCTACCACCTCCATAGCCCATGGCTGCAAGGCCATCATGAATCTCTGTATAATTAAGCATACTAAGTCCATTTTCATCATTTAATCTCAAACTTGCTCGTAGCAGTACCTCAGTTACATATATTTTTCTATGATTCACCCTAGCCTTAATGCAAGGTTGATCAAACCGAGTACCTAATACAGCAGTATTCCAAAATTGTTCAACAATGGAAATAGAGACAACTGGACTTACAGTGAGTGCAAAGCGAACATGACTTTGAGATAGGAAACCAAGCATCTCATGGAAACCAAGATAGTCATCATTCGTAGCAAGATTCGCAACTAAATTATGCTTAGAGATTACTTGTAAAGCAGCCATTAGTATTTTTGATGATCGAAAGATTAGAGAGAATTTTATAGAATCAAGAGATAAAAATAAAAGATTAAGTGAATCAATTGTGTAATTGGAGTAAGTATTTAAGTAAATAACAAACCCAAGCGTGAAGAAATCGCTAAATTTACAAAAGAGACCCTTAACGGTACAACGGACATGTAGCGGTACATGAAACATAAGCGGTACTTGGATTTGTGCTAGCGGTACTTGGAGTAACAACGGTACCTCACAATATTGACCAGTTCATGCTTTCCACTAACAATGTAACCTCTTTTATCTTTTTCTATGAACCTGCAATTACATCAAAAACACAAAACATAGACTATACAATAAAAATTTATAAAAATTGTACAGCTATTACCTCTCCTTAACATATACAGCATGTTATTGGTTGAGCATACCAATGTGTGTCACCAAGAATTCGAATCTCTTTGCATCAAATGCCTTGGTCAACAAATCAACTACATTGTTGTCTGTATGAATCTTCAAGACCTGAATAAGCTTTTTGTCATAAGCATCTCTTATAAAGTGATGTGTTATTTCAATATGCTTGGTCTTGGAGTGAAATACTGGATTCTTGACAATGCATATAGTACTTTCATTATCAATGTAAATCTTGGTGTTCATGAAGTTAAACCCATAGTCCAATAATTGATTTTGAATCCAAAGTACTTAACCACAACAATGAGCAACAGCTACATATTCAGCTTCAGTTGTAGAAGTAGCAACAATGGTTTGTGATATCGCTCATTTATACGAGTTTTTCATAGCGATAATTGTTATGTTTTGTGTCCTAAACGTAATGGATAGACCCCATATTGCTTATATTTTGTGAAAAGTGTGTTTTGTAGGTTCTCAACTCACCATGTCTTACCGACAAGAAAGAGTTGATTCACCTTGAGGGTACGGCTCTTGGTGTGACACATCAAATCCGTTGATGGTTGCCAGGTTACCCAAAACTGGATGGTTTTCACTTGCCATGGTCCTAGATTGAAAAGTGGCTAATCCAAGGGGGTACGGCTCTTGGTAAAGATTTTATCAAATCCGTTGATAGCTGTAATAGCTTGCTTAAAGCTATAGGGTGTTCAATTCACCGATGCTTCATTGCTAAGAATTGGCGAGTCCAGAAGGGTACGGCTTCTGGTAAAGACATATCAAATCCGTTGACGGCTGTGATGGTTTGCCTAAAATCATCAGGGTACCCCCACTCACCATTGATTCACGTTCTAAGAGTTGGGCTGGGTTCTAGTCTCCCAGGGTGATGTTTATTCCACCAGAAAGACTGGCTAGCCCAAGAGCGAGCAGCTACTTGGTAAAGGCTCATCAAATCTGCTCATGTTGCTGTAAAGATTTGGGACAAAAAGGGGCTAAGCAAAACAAATCAGGGAAATCAATACCAGCCTCGGAACAAGAGTTGCGCCGCAGGACATACCTGTTGCGGCGCAACAGAAGTTGCTACAGTTCATGGTTTTTGCGGAACAAGAATTGCGGCGCAAGACTCTGTAGTTGCGGCGCAACTAAAGAAGCTACAGGACTGGGCACTTGCGGAACAAGAGTTGCGGCGCAAGACCTAACAGTTGCGGCGCAACTGGTCTTTTTGCAGTTACAAACTCTGTTTTTATTTCCTCATTAAGGGGGAAGCTAAAAAGTAAGTGGACATCATGGGACATTATGGCTAGACGTTTTTTGATGTCCCAGGAGGAGTATTTAAGGAACACAGCATCATACAACATCGATATATATCATCATACACTCAACATCCATATTACACACATCCATTCTTGAAGATATAATTCAAGAATCATCATCATCAAGCTTTAGCATAATTTTTATTATCATAATAAGTTTCTATTGAACAATTGTTACTTCAAGTTTTTACTTTGTTACTTTGAAGATCATTGGAACCTCTTTCGCAATTTGGTATTCATCTTCTATCATTTTAATAGCAAGATTAAAGTATGTCTTTCACATATTCAATTGTGTTTGTTACAATCATGAGTAGCTAATTTCTTTATACGTTTGCTTGGATTATGTGATGCTTATGTGTTAGATTTTGGGTTGGAAATTCGATTGATTTGTTGAGATTAATTGGGGATCCGTTTGGGTTAATAACTTAATTATCTTGTCAAAATTGTTTATACTCTTGTTTGGTAATCTAAAAACGGGTATTCGAAAGGAATCCGTAATTTTTACTAAAATAGGAACGAATTAATCGGCCTGTCTTTAGTTGATTATAAGTGAATGATATTCGAAAGGAGTCATTGACAACAATTTTAATAAGTAGATATTCACACAAACGCTAGCTACTAAATTAAGAGAAATCGGTTTAGGAGTTAGTAAGCTATTCGAAAGGAAGCTTATAAATTAATTCTCACTTATCAGCTTGAAACTTTATGCACTATTACTTGAGGTGTTAACGGTATTCGAAAGGAATCGTTGCATGGTTAGGTAATTGGAGAAATCCGGTATTCGAAAGGAACTTAGGATTTTACATTAGAAGTTTATCGATATTTTCATACCTAAGGAATAACTCATAGTCATTCACGGTTCAAGCAAGCGTATCTTTTATCCATATTTGAAATCTTGAATATTTTCACTGTTTTTATAAGCAAGTCTTCACTAAGACTAAAACCAATTTGTTACTCGTTACGCATTTTTACTTACTAATATTTCAACTATAAATAGTCCCTGTGTTCGAACCCGATATTTGCTAATACTATTTTACAATTGACAAGGGTACACTGCCCGTGTTATAATCTAGTAAAGGTTAATTTTGGGAAAACTAGATTTTACGCATCAAGTTTTTGGCGCCGCTGCCGGGGACTTGATTTAGTTGAATATTTTTCACGGGTATTGTTGTTTGTGTTGTGATTTTCAGGATTATTGATTGTGTATGTACTTGAGATCCCAAGGGAAACAAGTGCAAAGTCCTCTTTCGGATCCGGAAAAACTTTTGAGGAATCGGGGTTTAGGAGCAGCCGCTTCGGTAGTTTATAGTGAAAGCATATCCTCCGAAAAGGAAGTTGAACCAGTTTTTGAAGAAGAAATGACAGACAACGACAACGATGATGATGATATTAGACTAGAAAACAATCCACCCAATCCTTTTGACATACCGATGATCGATAGGAATAGGATGGTACCACAGACGAATGGGTCGGCCATTGTGGCACCGGATTTGGGGGATGACTTTTCCGTTAAAGGTCATCACTTAAAGATGATTCAAGATAGTACTTTTGACGGACATTTCAAGTCCGACCCGCACAAGCATGTGGCGAGTTTCATGGAGACATGTAGAATGTTTCGATATGGAGCGGGTCACGAGGAAAGCGTTATGCTAAGTTTGTTTCCATCGTCTCTCACGGGAGAGGCGAAAACATGGTTTAATGAATTAGAGCCGGGTACGATTAGAACTTGGGAAGAAATGAGGGAGCTTTTTGTAACAAGATTTTTTCCACCTATTTTGCGCAGGAAGCTATTGAACCAAATCCGTTCTTTTCAACAATGGGATAACGAGACCATAACAAGTGCTTGGATTAGGCTTAAGGAATTGTTAAGGAACTGCCATGGGCACGAGTTAGATAAAGATGAAGTTATTGATATCTTCTACTACGGTTTGGATAGTCGTTCTCAACATGACTTGGATTTGGCAGGTGGTGGCAGTTTCTTATACAAATCACCAAACGAGGCTCACCGAATGATGGAAGACCAAGTTCAAGCTCATATTGCTAGGGATCGGATTAATAGGAATAGGAGAACCAGAGGAACGGTAAACCAAGTTGAAGAAGGAGGTAGTAGTGGTAGCAACAAAGAAGTGGTGAACGAGATTAAAGCCTTGGGTAAGGAAATGAAAAGCCGAATGGATCGTTTGGAGAAAGATGTACACTTAGTGAAAAACGGTTGCGGGAAATGCGGGGGACCTCACTACACGGATGATTGTGAGCCGAAATCTGAGGAGGCTAACTATGCCAACTATGGGTATCAAAACCGGGGAAATAGTGGGTATGGAAATAAGAATCAGGGAAACAGAAATGAGGCGAGATTTCAACCCAATCACTCAAAACAAAAGGAGGGCACCGAACAGAATTTTGAGGAAATGATGAAAGATTTTGTCTACTCCCAAAAGGCAGCTAATGATATGATGGCTAACTCCATGAAAGGATTCACCGCAAAATGGGAGCAAAACCAACGGAACACCCAAGCTAACATGCAAGACTTGGAGCGAAAATTTGAAAGATTAAGTGAAAAGTTTTCGAACCGACCACCGGGTCAAATGCCAAGTTCAACCCAACCAAATCCGAGGCAAAATCAAAACAACACCGGAGGATCATCGAACCAAGGGTCGAAGTATGTACCACCAAATAATCGTGATGAGCATGTGAACGTTGTGGAGACTAGGTCTGGACCTAAGTATGGGGGGAACCGAGAATTGGTGCTAAATAAAGACAAAACAGGAAAAACAGCTGAAACAGACAAGTTGCGCCGCAACAGTAAGGACTTGCGCCGCAACTCGTCATCCGAAGGAAACCCAATTGTCAATGACCACCCAGTTGCGCCGCAAGAGGATGGAGTTGCGCCGCAAGTGATGGTCCGAGATTTCAAAATGAGCCAGGAACCCATAGATAGTGATTCGGACGACGAGGAAGAGATAGAAATGGAGTCGAGACCTGGGAAGGAACCAAAGGGTGATAATAAAGGAAAAGAGCCGGAAATCGAACAAAAAGGGCCATATAAGCCACATATCCCATATCCGCATAGACTTCGAAAAGAAAAGAAAAAGGAACAATACGGGAAATTCATCGAGTTAATGAAGACTGTTAAGATTAATGTTCCTTTAGTTGATCTTATTGCGGGTATGCCAAATTATGCAAAGTTCATGAAGGAACTTGTGAGTGGGAAAGGTGATTACATGGAGAAAACCACCGCATTCTTAAATGCCGAATGTTCAGCAATTGTGAAGAGATCTATTCCACCGAAACTTGAAGATCCCGGAAGTTTTCTCTTAACTTGCACTTTTAATGATAAACTTACTTTTAGTGCATTAGCGGATTTAGGGGCAAGCATTAACTTAATGCCCTACTCTATTTACACTAAATTGTCTTCAAGTGTTTTAACCCCAACACGTATGAGTATAAGATTGGCCGATCGATCTTATCAATATCCATTGGGTATTGCCGAAAATATGCTCATACGGGTCGGAGAATTTTTATATCCCGTGGATTTTGTTATTCTTGAAATGGAGGAGGATGAAAAAGTTCCTCTCATTTTGGGTAGACCATTTTTAAACACCGCGGATGCTATCATACGGGTTCGGGATACCGAAATTTCTTTGGGTTTGGGCAATGAAAGGGCAACATTTTCTTTGAAGCAAGCAATGAAACATTCATATTCTACAGATGAATCTTGTTTTAGAATAGATGTTCTAGATGAAGCAGCTTATGACCTTGATTGGGAAGGCATTTTGGAAGCAGAGGCGGAAATGGAAAGGCTGAATTCCATTGTTAAAGAAGAGGCGAATGAAGAGGGAAGCTCGGATGAAGTGAAGGAGTTGGTGGTTAACGACGGGGAGAGGATCAAGACTTCTATTGAGGATCCTCCGAAGGATTTGGAACTTAAGCAATTGCCAGCACATCTCGAGTATGCATTCTTAGATGGTAATTCTAGTCTCCCAATTATTATTTCGTCTTCACTTTTGGAAGACGAAAAGATTAAATTACTAACGGTCCTTAAAAGCCATAAAAAGGCTTTCGCTTGGCGTATTTCTGATATTCCGGGTATAAGTTCTGATTTTTGTAAACATAAAATTAACTTTTTAGATGATGTAAAACCTGTTGTCCAAAGACAACGGAGACTTAACCCGAATATGCAGGATGTGGTCAAGAAGGAAATTGTTAAACTTTTGGATGCAGGTATAATTTACCCGATAGCGGATAGCCCCTGGGTTAGTCCGGTACATTGTGTGCCCAAGAAAGGTGGAATGACTGTGGTGTTGAACGAAAAGAATGAATTGGTACCGACAAGAACAGTGACGGGCTGGAGGGTTTGTATCGATTATAGAAAGTTAAATGAGGCGACTCGAAAGGATCATTTTCCATTGCCATTTATGGATCAAATGATAGAAAGGTTGGCGGGGAACGAGTTTTATTGTTTCCTTGATGGTTTCTCGGGTTATTTTCAAATTCCAATTGACCCCGAGGACCAAGAGAAAACAACATTTACTTGTCCTTTCGGCACCTTTGCTTATAGACGGATGCCATTTGGGTTATGTAATGCACCGGGAACATTTCAGAGGTGTATGATGGCGATTTTTCAGAATATGATTGAGAATTCCATGGAGGTTTTTATGGACGATTTTTCGGTTTATGGGAGTTCATTTGATGGTTGTTTAGAAAGTTTAGATAAGATGCTAGCACGGTGCGAAGAAACAAATTTGGTGCTTAATTGGGAAAAATGCCATTTCATGGTGAAGGAAGGAATAGTATTGGGGCACAAAATTTCTAAGGCGGGAATTGAGGTTGATAGAGCAAAGATTGAAGTTATAGCAAAGTTACCACCTCCAACGAACGAGAAATCAGTTAGAAGCTTTCTAGGACACGCGGGGTTTTATAGGCGGTTTATTAAGGATTTTTCAAAGATAACTAGGCCGATGACTCGTTTGTTAGAGAAGGATACAAAGTTCGAATTTTCGGAGGATTGTATGAAGGCATTTGAATTGTTGAAGGAAAGATTAACGAACACACCCATTCTAATCTCGCCAAATTGGGATTTACCTTTTGAGTTGATGTGTGACGCGAGCAATTTTGCGGTAGGGGCGGTATTGGGTCAAAGGATTGAGAAACATTTTAGGCCGATTTATTTTGCAAGCAAGACATTGAACGAAGCTCAGCAAAATTATACCACTACCGAGAAGGAGTTACTAGCTGTTGTGTTCGCGTTCGATAAATTTCGGTCTTATTTGGTATTGAGTAAAACGGTAGTGTTCACGGATCACTCGGCCTTGAAGTTTCTGTTTTCAAAGTTGGATGCGAAGCCGAGATTGATTAGGTGGATCTTACTTTTGCAAGAATTTGATGTGGAGATCCAAGATAAGCGGGGTAGAGAAAATGTGGCTGCGGATCATTTGAGCCGTTTGGAGAATCCGAGACTTGGAGCTTTGAATGAGGAGGATATTCGAGACACCTTTCCGGATGAAAGATTGGCATTTGTTGGAAAAGCAGTTGGTGAACGGGGTCCTTGGTACGCCGACATAGCCAATTATTTAGCGGGTGGAGTCGTTAGTAGATTGCTTACTTATCAACAACGGAAAAAGCTATACTCGGATGCCAAGTATTACTTTTGGGAGGAGCCGTTTCTATTTAGAATGTGTGCCGATGGAATGGTGAGAAGGTGTGTTTATGGAGCCGATACAAGGCGAATTCTCGATGAATGTCACCATGGTCCAACGGGAGGACATTATGGTCCAACCGTGACGGGAAAGAAGGTGTTTGATGCAGGTTTCTATTGGCCTACTATTTTTCAGGAAGCACGCACCTTAGTGAGGACATGTGATTCGTGTCAAAGGCAAGGAACGGTTACAAAACGAGACGAGATGCCGCAACAAAGTATACAAGTGTGCGAAGTGTTTGATATTTGGGGAATTGATTTCATGGGGCCGTTTAAACCGTCGAACAAAAATGTCTACATCTTGGTGGCGGTGGATTATGTATCAAAATGGGTCGAGGCAAAGGCACTACCTACTAATAATGCTAACGTTGTTATTGAATTTTTGCGAAGCTTGTTTTGTAGGTTTGGCATGCCAAAAGCTTTGATAAGTGATCGGGGAACCCATTTTGCAAACGCCCAAATGGAGAAAGTTTTGAAAAGATATGGGGTACAACACCGGTTTTCGACTTCCTACCACCCTCAAACAAGTGGGCAAGTCGAAAATACCAATCGGGCGATTAAACGGATTTTGGAAAAGACGGTCAACAATAATCCGTCTTTATGGTCAAAGAAATTGGATGAAGCATTATGGGCATTTAGGACAGCTTACAAGACTCCGATTGGGACCACCCCGTTCAAGATGCTATATGGGAAAACGTGTCATTTACCCATGGAGATAGAGCATAAGGCATATTGGGCGCTTAAAGAATGTAGCATGGATTTACTAGCTAGTGGCGAAACTAGATTTTTACAACTCCATGAGCTAGACGAGTTAAGATGGAACGCATACGAGAATTCCGCTCTTTATAAGGCAAGAACTAAGATGGTCCATGATTTGAAAATTAGGCGGAAAGAGTTTAAGGAAGGGGACAAGGTGCTTTTGTTTCAATCGAAGTACAAATTTAAAGCACCTAAGTTGAGATCAAAGTGGACGGGTCCGTATTTGGTGAGACGGGTCTTTTCGAGTGGATATGTGGAGTTAGAAACAGATGAGGGCGGATCATTTATTGTTAATGGTCAAAGAGTCAAGCTATATCATGAGGAAGATGAGGAGAACGGTATGACGATGGAGGATGGGTTTTACCCGTTCTAGATTCTCGGTACAACGAGGAGTCAAGCTCATGACTCGAGAAAAAAAAAAAAAAAAACGAGCATTTCCGGATTAAACCCCGGTTTGTTGTATCATTTCTCTTTTTAACTTCTCTTATTTTGATTATTTTTACTGACTTTAGTTATTTTAGTAACTTAGGAGTTTTTTTTTATAGTATGTTTTAGTATTAGTGTTTAAGACCATTAGAAGGAAAACATATCAGACCATGAGTTGCGCCGCAACTCCTCTGTCTTGCGCCGCAAGACCGGATTCGAGGGTGGCTGATAAATTGCGTGTATGGAGTTGCGCCGCAACTCCTATGTCTTGCGCCGCAAGACGTTCAGGTGTGGATAAAAATCAGTTTCTTATCTTTTAAAAACCCTAACACCTATTTCTTTTCTCACACACTTATAGCGGCGCAGCAAACACACAAAAACACACACTAATCTCCATCTTCGAATTTTCATCAAATCTTTTCTTAAAAATCAATCAATCCATTCATGAGGAGATCGGTATGTTGTATATTCCTTTTAAATTCTTAATTTTAGTTTTAATTAGGGTTCTTGATGTACAATTAATTTGGGGGAAAGTTTTTAATTAGGGTTCTTTAGTATTAAGATTAGTTAATTAGTAACATAAGTTAATTAGGCCTAATATCGTTTAGTGTTAGGATTTTTAGGTTTAGATTTGGTCTTTTTGGGGTTCCTTGTTGCTGCAGTTTTTGCCCAGAAAACACCCAGTTGCGCCGCAAGAGGGAATAGTTGCGGCGCAAGACAGAGCCCGAGACAGGAATAATAGGATTCTAACTATGTAGTTTTGTTTCGTTGTTGTTGTTGTTTGTTTTTGTAGGGCAAACGTCAAGCTGTTGAGGAGCCAGAGATGGGAGAATCATCCAGAGCACCTCGAGTGACCCACTCATCGGTTCCATCCGCTGAATCCATGCTCATGAGACAAGAAGTGCACCCTTGGCTAAAATGGCCGGGATGCACAGCTGATGAAAAGATCCGGTTTAATAACAATTTGGCCTTGCTTCAGAATAAATCGGTTCATCCCCCGAAGTTCTTAGATTGGGGTATGCTAGATAACTTGGGAATAACTGCTGAGTTGAATCCGTTGTTAACTACTCAGTTTATAAGCAGGGCAGGGGCGCCACCTTTTGAGGTGGACGTTTGGAGGAGAGCATTTAGTGTCCGGGAGAAAATTTATCGAGAACTCTGTCTCGAATTTTACTCTACTTTGACAGTTGACCAGGTTCCGGATCAAAGTCATGAAGTTTATGGTGCCGAGATAATTCAGTTTCGGTTAGGGGGGCGAGCTCATGAGGTCACCCTACCACAGTTTGGGTATTTGGCGGGTTTATTCACGGAAGCTGAATATTTGGATAAATCCAATATGCCAAAGTATATTTGTGAGGGAAGTTGGGACTGGAATGAAATTCGGGGTAGGAAAGATGAGGTATGGTTTGATTTGTCCGGACATAGGCCTCACGCACGCACCAACAAAGCAAACAATCTGACGGATCCGATACTTAGAGTGCTTGAAAAAGGTATCTCTAATTCATTCTTGCACCGATTTCAGCATCAGGACAAGGTGTATCTTGATGATTTGTGGCTTTTGTTTTTCTTCGCAAAGAGGGACCCGACTCAGTTTGTGAATGTCCCGTGGGCATTGGTTGAGTATATGAGCGATAAAGGGTCAGGACGACAAGCTGTAGGGCCTATGGTTTGTGGCCACTTTATTACGAGGATTGCGAGGAATTTGGGTATTCTAAATCAGGCGGGGATTCAAAGGTGCGGTACACCGGTTGGATGGAAGACGTTTACAATGAATGATTTGCAACGAGCAAATATTGTAAACGCAAACCGAGTGTATGTTGGTCATGTGCAAGAGGAGGAGGGTGACGATGCTGAGGAAGAGTATGAGGAAGAAGCAGGTAATGCAAACGCAGCGGGAGCAGTTCCCCCACAACCTGGGCAGTTTGATTTTAATCCTATGATGCAGGAATTGTATAGGATTGGGCACCGAATGGATGAGACATATGATGAGGTTCATCAGCTCAGAACAGAGGTCGAGAGGACCCGCTCAGATTTGCACCAGTTTGGGGATTACACGCAGTACCACATGCAGCGATACCAGCCCATGTGGGATTATATGGCCACTTCCCAGTATCATGTGCAGAATTCCGAGGCAGCAAGTGGGTGGACTGAATACAACCCACCTCCCATGTGGTACCAACCACCACCTTCGGATGATGAGTGAAGAAGTTGAAGCCGTTTGTGGGGCTTCGTTGATTGTTGTTGTACTTTTTCTTTTCCCTTTTATTTTTCTAATTTTATTTTAATTTCCCTTTTAGTTAGATTTTCTTTTGATGGAACACATTAGGGACAATGTGTTACTCAAGTATGGGGGGGTGAGTCGGGAAATTAGTTAGTTTTGTCCCCTATAACGTTTATTTTAGTCCCATTTGAGTCATTTAGAGTCTTTTTTTTAAAAAAAAAAAAAAAAAAAAAAAAAAAAAAAAAAAAAACACATTACGGTTTGAGTCGGATTTGCTTAGGGACAAGCAAATGCTTAAGTATGGGGGGGTTTGATATCGCTCATTTATACGAGTTTTTCATAGCGATAATTGTTATGTTTTGTGTCCTAAACGTAATGGATAGACCCCATATTGCTTATATTTTGTGAAAAGTGTGTTTTGTAGGTTCTCAACTCACCATGTCTTACCGACAAGAAAGAGTTGATTCACCTTGAGGGTACGGCTCTTGGTGTGACACATCAAATCCGTTGATGGTTGCCAGGTTACCCAAAACTGGATGGTTTTCACTTGCCATGGTCCTAGATTGAAAAGTGGCTAATCCAAGGGGGTACGGCTCTTGGTAAAGATTTTATCAAATCCGTTGATAGCTGTAATAGCTTGCTTAAAGCTATAGGGTGTTCAATTCACCGATGCTTCATTGCTAAGAATTGGCGAGTCCAGAAGGGTACGGCTTCTGGTAAAGACATATCAAATCCGTTGACGGCTGTGATGGTTTGCCTAAAATCATCAGGGTACCCCCACTCACCATTGATTCACGTTCTAAGAGTTGGGCTGGGTTCTAGTCTCCCAGGGTGATGTTTATTCCACCAGAAAGACTGGCTAGCCCAAGAGCGAGCAGCTACTTGGTAAAGGCTCATCAAATCTGCTCATGTTGCTGTAAAGATTTGGGACAAAAAGGGGCTAAGCAAAACAAATCAGGGAAATCAATACCAGCCTCGGAACAAGAGTTGCGCCGCAGGACATACCTGTTGCGGCGCAACAGAAGTTGCTACAGTTCATGGTTTTTGCGGAACAAGAATTGCGGCGCAAGACTCTGTAGTTGCGGCGCAACTAAAGAAGCTACAGGACTGGGCACTTGCGGAACAAGAGTTGCGGCGCAAGACCTAACAGTTGCGGCGCAACTGGTCTTTTTGCAGTTACAAACTCTGTTTTTATTTCCTCATTAAGGGGGAAGCTAAAAAGTAAGTGGACATCATGGGACATTATGGCTAGACGTTTTTTGATGTCCCAGGAGGAGTATTTAAGGAACACAGCATCATACAACATCGATATATATCATCATACACTCAACATCCATATTACACACATCCATTCTTGAAGATATAATTCAAGAATCATCATCATCAAGCTTTAGCATAATTTTTATTATCATAATAAGTTTCTATTGAACAATTGTTACTTCAAGTTTTTACTTTGTTACTTTGAAGATCATTGGAACCTCTTTCGCAATTTGGTATTCATCTTCTATCATTTTAATAGCAAGATTAAAGTATGTCTTTCACATATTCAATTGTGTTTGTTACAATCATGAGTAGCTAATTTCTTTATACGTTTGCTTGGATTATGTGATGCTTATGTGTTAGATTTTGGGTTGGAAATTCGATTGATTTGTTGAGATTAATTGGGGATCCGTTTGGGTTAATAACTTAATTATCTTGTCAAAATTGTTTATACTCTTGTTTGGTAATCTAAAAACGGGTATTCGAAAGGAATCCGTAATTTTTACTAAAATAGGAACGAATTAATCGGCCTGTCTTTAGTTGATTATAAGTGAATGATATTCGAAAGGAGTCATTGACAACAATTTTAATAAGTAGATATTCACACAAACGCTAGCTACTAAATTAAGAGAAATCGGTTTAGGAGTTAGTAAGCTATTCGAAAGGAAGCTTATAAATTAATTCTCACTTATCAGCTTGAAACTTTATGCACTATTACTTGAGGTGTTAACGGTATTCGAAAGGAATCGTTGCATGGTTAGGTAATTGGAGAAATCCGGTATTC
The DNA here is from genome assembly GCA_025667525.1 of Glebionis coronaria. Taxonomy (NCBI): domain Eukaryota; kingdom Viridiplantae; phylum Streptophyta; class Magnoliopsida; order Asterales; family Asteraceae; genus Glebionis; species Glebionis coronaria. The sequence goes on along the minus strand of CM046881.1, from coordinate 506,781,314 downwards.
GAAAGGAACTTAGGATTTTACATTAGAAGTTTATCGATATTTTCATACCTAAGGAATAACTCATAGTCATTCACGGTTCAAGCAAGCGTATCTTTTATCCATATTTGAAATCTTGAATATTTTCACTGTTTTTATAAGCAAGTCTTCACTAAGACTAAAACCAATTTGTTACTCGTTACGCATTTTTACTTACTAATATTTCAACTATAAATAGTCCCTGTGTTCGAACCCGATATTTGCTAATACTATTTTACAATTGACAAGGGTACACTGCCCGTGTTATAATCTAGTAAAGGTTAATTTTGGGAAAACTAGATTTTACGCATCAGTTTGCTTCTTACACTGCCATGATATGAGTCTTCTACCTAGGAATTGACAACCTCCTATTGTGGATTTTCCTATCATGATTAGCTCCAGTATAATCACTATCTGAGTAAGCTTCCAATTCAAAGGTGGAATCTCTAGGATACCATAATCCTAAATTGGGTTGACTTTTAAGATATTTAAAAATCTTCTTCACAGCATGTAGATGTGACACCTTTGGATGAACTTGAAACCTTGAACAGGCACACACAACAAACATTATATCTGGCCTTGAAGCAGTAAGATACATCAATGAACCAATCATTGACCTGTATAGATGAATGTCAACATCTTCTCCATGTTCATCTTTTGATAGAGACTTCTTGGCTTCAAAAGGTGTGCTTGTACTCCTTGTATCCATACATGAAAATTTCTTCAAGATTTCAGCAACATATTTATCTTGGCTGATAAATATTCCATCTTTCCTTTGTTTGACTTGCAGTCCCAAAAAGAAAGTTAGTTCTCCCATAGAACTCATTTGAAATCTTCCTTTCATCAAAGCTTCAAACTCTTCACACCATGTCTTCTTGGTAGAACCAAAAATGATGTCATCAACATAAACTTGAACTAGAATGACGTCCTTAGCATTCTTCTTGATGAACAGAGTTTTGTCAATGGTTCCTCTCCTATATCCATGTTCTAGCAGAAAATTAGATAAGGTTGCATACCAGGCTCTTAGAGCTTGATGCAAACCATAAAGTGATTTGATAACCTAGTAGACTCTATTAGGAAATTTAGGATCTAAAAAACCTAGAGGTTGTGAGACATATACCTCCTCTGAAATAGTACAATATAGAAAGGCACTTTTCACATCTATTTGATAGACTATAAATCCCATATATGATGCAAAGGCCAAAAATAACCTAATGGCTTCTATCCTTGCCACTGGTGCAAAAACCTCATCATAGTCTATCCCTTCTTCCTGTTTATAGCCTTGAGCGACAAGTCTTGCCTTGTTCCTCACAACAACCCCTCTTTCATCCTTCTTGTTCTTGAAGACCCATCTAGTACCAATGACTCTTTTACCTGAGGGAAGATCCACAAGAATCCAAACTTTTTGTAGCTCAAATTGTGTTAATTCTTCTTGTATGGCATCTACCCAACTTTCTTCATCAACAGCCTGAGAAATGTTTTTGGGCTCTACTTGAGATAAGAAACAGGCAAACAAACAATGCTGAGTATCTTTATGATTTGTTCTCTGCTGTTGTTTGACATAACTCACTAGTGCATGAGTTTCAATATTGGTTTGCAGTTGTCTTCTGGTTTGTACAACAGATTTGGGATCTCCAATAATCTGTGTAGTAGGATGGTTGTTGTTGACTTTATGAGTGGGAATAGAACTGACTGGAATTTCTGTTTCCAAATTGTTGAAATCAGTTACTGCACCCTGCTCATCATAGGAAGCTTTGGAGAAGTTCCTTCAGCTGGACTAGCATATAAGTCTTCATCGTCCAAGGCTTGTAAAATCTCTTCTAGTGAGTCAACAGATTTGGCAGATTTTGACTTAGTAGTACTTGCAGATGAAGTACCGCTAGGTGTAGTATGTATTGCTGAGTGTTGTGACTCAAAAGATTCTTCTCCTGAATGCTTATTAGCAGATGTAGCATTCTTTTCTTGATCTTGAAGCCTCTTAAGCTCCTAGGAGGCTTGATCATCATTTGATGGCATGGTTTGCTTATTGGGAGTTGCAGACATGGGAGTAACAGTAGGCATGTTGGGAACATAGACATGAACATCATCATCTGATGAAGAAACATCTTCTTGAGTACCTGCATTAGTTGCAATTGACTCCTTACCTGCATTGTTAGTTTGACAATCCTTTTGCAAAGAATAGTAATCCATGAAGTTAGTTAGATAATCTAAATCAAACATCCAAGCATAACCTATTCCTGGGACATTGGGTTTATTTTCTAAGAAATTGACATGAGAATTTTCTTCAACTTTCTTAGTTGCCAAATTATAAACCCTATATGCTTTACTTTGCACTAAATATCCTACAAGGTATCTAGGATTAGACTTTCCATCAAACTTTTCCAAATAATCAAGAGTATTTAGTATAGACACATGACACCCAAAAGGTCTTAAATGAATTATGTTAGGCTTTACATCAGTCAAGAGTTCATAAGGTGTTTTGTTTTGAGGCTTGGTCACTAGGACTCTATTTAACACATAACATGCAGTATTGATTGCTTCTGCCCAAAAGGTATTTGGCAAAAGTGAATCACCCAGCATAGTTCTAGCAGCCTCAATTAATGTCCTATTTTTCCTTTCAGCTACTCCATTTTGTTGTGGAGTTCTAGGATTACCAAATTGTTTCTTAATTCCTTTAGACCTACAGAATTCATCAACTTCAGCATTCTTAAATTATGTCCCATTATCAGTCCTAATGATTAAAACCTGTTTAGTGAACTGTTTTTCAACTAAGATGATAAAATCCTTAAGTAATTCACTTGTTTCATTTTTATGAGCTAAAAAGAAAACCCAACTGAATCTACTATAATCATCAGTTATGACTAGACAAAAGGTCTTATGACTAATGCTTCTGATAGACACTGGACCAAACAAATCCATATGCAAAAGCTGCAAAGGTTTTGTCATAGTGTTAACAGTCTTGGTCTTACAAGAGGCTCTATGTTGTTTACCTTTTTGACAAGCAGCACATGTGAAATCATTTTGGAAAGATTTGCTAGGTAGACCTCTAACCAAATTCCTTTTTACCAATCTATTAAGATTCTTGAAATTCACATGACCTAACCTTCTATGCCATAAATTTGACTCATCTAAAGAAGCCTTAGCTAGCAAACATGTAATACCACCTGTTGGAGTAATAGTATGAAGATTAAAGGTGTACATATTTTCTTGCCTATGTACTTTGAGTAGTATTTGAGATTCCTTTGGCATCTCAAAGTCTTTAGACAACACCAAGCAGTCTTTATCTGTGAATAGCACCTTGTTCTTCTTATCACACATTTGTGATACACAAAAGAGATTGAACTCATTCAATTCTTTTACAAAGAACACATCTTCAAATTCCAACTTTCCTGTGTTGATTTTCCCTTTGCCAGTGATTTTACCTTTGCTACCCCCAAAGTCTACTGGTCCTCCTCTAAATTCTTCAAATTCAGCAAGAAATCTTTGTTTCCTGTCATGTGTCTTGAGCATCAACTATCTACTATTCCTTTATCTTTTAATTCATCAATTAGATGCCCCTGCACACAAATAAAACTCATTAGTTATTAACAGGGACCCAAGCCACATTTGGCTTGGGTCTTGTGGGACCTACACATTTAAGAGTTTGTACTGAAGCATTCCCAGTAATGCTACTTTTACTCTTATACTTCATGGTTTCATTTATGTAGTCAAAGTCATAGAGTGACTCTATGTGTTCAGACTTCTTTGACTTAAGTACTGCTTTAGCGGTACTTGCTTTAACCCATGATTTATCTCTTTTAGGAACCCACATTTGCACTGGTTTGTTCTTATCCTTACTTCTAGGTGTTTTAACTTTTTCAAAAACTTTCTTAGAAGTCTTGGAGAACTTTGTTTTTACAGACTTTAAACCGACAGTACTTAAGTTTGGTCTAGCAGTACTTGCAGGTCTAGACTTGACGGTACTTGCTTTATCAGACTTTAAAGGTACTAGACCTTGTTTCATAAGTACTGCCCTCGGAACAAAACTTTTGGTAGGGTAATTTTTAACTTGTTTAACTACCCTTGTGTGATCAAACTTAGGTTTGTCATTTTTAATTTTCTGATTCCTATAAACCTGTGCCTTTTTCCCATTACTTTTTTTCATGACCCTTTGTGTAGCCTTTTGTTTCACAATTTTATCTTCATATAATGTACAATCTTTGATAAAATGACTTAGACTACCATAAACATAACATCCTTTTCTTCTTAAAGAAGACCCAGAAGGTTGTTTTGACTTTACTTTTTCAAAACCTAGCCCACCCCTTTTGGTTTTAGTATGTTGTACATTGTTTTCCAATATCTTGCTAGGAGTTTTTACCTGCTTGGGAGCAGAACTAGTCTTAGATTCCTTAGAAACAAAGTTGTTCATTAAAGGTGGATAAACAATATTCTTGGTCACATCAGTCTTTTCTTGGGACAAAGTACTAGAGTTAAAGACATTATTAATCTTAGGTTCTTCTAACTCTATACTAGTATCATTAAAAGGGGGCATGAAAATTCCTGATACTGGTGGAGGAACTGCCTTCATTCCTTCAGCATATCTTTCATTTTCAGGTGTATTATCTACCTCACTAGAACTATCAAAAATCCCTTTTGAAAAGTCCTTGTTAGTTAAGGTTATCCCAGGTTGGTCCTCAATATATCCTAGGTCTGTTTTATCATAATATCCCATTTGTGAATTAATCAATTTTCCCAATCCTTTAGAGGACTTTTGATAATGACTAATCACTTCCCTTTCATTACAAAGACTGGTTTTTAAAGCTTCATTTTCTATTGATATTTTTAACAGTTGTCTTTCAAAAGCTTTTATTTCCACATCTTTTTCCCTCATTTGAAGAGTCAAAATCCTTATTTTCTCTTCATAGTTTTGTTGAGCCTTTTTGTACAAAACTATATTTTCTTCTAATTTAACAACACCCGGTTTAAAAGCAGTTAATTCTACAGTGCATGTGTTAAACTTTTGATACTGTTCCTCTAGTTCTACTTTTAGGCTATTAAATTTAAGAACACAGTCTTTAGAACAAGGATGTACCTCAGTATCTCCATGTGAGAGAGCCATTAAACCAAGCTCTTCTTCTTCTTCTTCTTCTTCTTCTTCTGCCCAGTTCACCACTCCATCTACAGTAACCAATGCTTTGGTTCCTTTTGGACTCCTGCTGTTTCCTTTTGGAAAGCTTTTAGTTATTCTTGGACTGGTTATATAGTTGTGCTTGGACTTCTGATTACTATCCTCAGCTTTGTCTCTAGAGCATTCTCTTGCAAAGTGTCCATTCCTTCCACAGTTATAGCATTCAACTTTGGACTTGTCATATCCTAATGGCTCATTAGGATCAACAGTCATTTTTCTTCCAGTCTTCTTGAAGAACCTATTAGATCTTACTGACACCATAGCAGTTTGCCATTTAAGATCCATCTCTTCAACATCAGCATCATCCATTTGTAACAAGTCATTGAGTGTTAATCTTGGCCTGTTGTCTTGTCCAGCAAAGAATGAGAAGGCATCATTGTCACTAAACAATGGTGAAGACCTTCCATGTGGATTTTGAGAGACTATTGGACTGCTTTCAATACTTTGTGGATAAGTACTGCTTGTAAGTCCTCCAGCGGTATTTGTGAAGTACGTACCGCTGCTAGATCCACTAGCGGTATTATGAAAGTAAGTACCGCTGTTCCCATCTGATACAAAAGCCAAGTTAGACTTTGAAGTAGTCGTTGTCTTTACTTTAGTGCCTTTCACATCTATCTCATATGCTCTAAGATTGTTGTAGAGATGATCAAAAGGAATTGTTCCAAATCATCTCTTGTGATGAAGTGCATAGCCATTTCTTTCCACTCTGGTGGAACACTTCTTAAGAATTTTAAATTAGCTTCTTCATTAGGAATTACTTGTCCATAAACTGCTAACTGAATAAGCAACTTGCTGAACCTTCCATATCCACCATGTATCCCCTCTATACTGGTAATTGAGAAGTTTCTAAATTCTTTATTAAGAACAATCTTCTTAATCTCCTTAGATTTGTCATTGCCCCCAAATCTAAGTTTTATAGCATCCCACATAGCTTTAGCATCCTTATAATGATGAAAGCTTGGTAGAATGTCTTCAGAAAGAGCCATAGCCAAAGCAGTTCTGGCTTTTCTCTCTCTGATCTCTGCTTGTACCTCCTCAGCAGTCACAGCAGGTAGAACATAGCATGTATTGTCTGGCAACCAGTGTTGCTTCTTTGGTGTATTCCCATTCTTGATAACTTGCCACACAGTGTGATCTGTGTGATTTAAGTAATGTTCCATCTGCATAGCCCATGTCTCATAATTGTCACCTTTGAGAACTGGGAGTTTAACAGCAGACAGAGTATGAGAAGGTGTTGGTGTATAGGTAGCTACGGCATTCACGACTTGAACACCTTGTGCTGGTGCAGGATGCACAACTTGTGGTTGTCCCTGTGGCAGAACAGGATCAGGGTTCTGAACATCATCCAAGTGAGCATTATCACCATCTGGTTGAGACATTGAGTTTTGGGATGTGTGGAGTGTTTGGGGTTGTGTTCTTCTTTTTCAGAGTTTCTCAACAAGCTTTGATACCACTTGTTGATCCCTTTGGTTGGATCTATATTCTGTTAAGAATTAGTATAATAGTTTGTAATCAAACTAACACACTTTGAGCACTCTTACTAATACTAAATAAGTTATGCGGAATCTAACTTATAAAGCACAAAAGAACATAATTACTTTTAACTATTCGATTCTCTTATTAATCGACTTGAATGAGGTACATGAAAGACATTGTACCTATGTTCCTTTTATAGAGTAAGGAACCCTAGAAACCTTAGAATATTCTATAAAGATAACTATATCACAGACGATATATTATCAATATTCTAACTATTTAGGTTTATCACATAAGATATACTCTAACTATAACTATGACATATCTTATACAAAGATATATTCGTCCTAATCATCATAGCAGTACTTACTTTATAAGTAGCAGTACTTACTATGTATCGCGTTAATACTAACGGTACTTACATAACACTAACATTACTTGAAATACACTAACGGTACTTGACACTTAACAAATAATTCCCAACACAAAGAGACAGGTGTTGTTTCGTTCTGGACATGATGTCATGTCAATAACATACACATCCCTTCTTCTGGGTGCAATGAGAACATCATCATCATTTTGATTGAAGATTGTTCCTTGGGTCTTGGTGAACAGAACTTTAAAGCCAGCATCGCAGAGTTAACTGATACTGATTAAGTTGTGCTTTAGTCCATTGACATAAGCGACCCTTGTGAAGGTGATTCCATTATAATCCACTGAGCCATAACCCTCAGTATCCCCTGAAGAGTCATCTCCAAAGACTACCTTTGGACCAGACTCCTTCTTATATCTATGCAGATATTGTTTAACCTCTGTCATATGTCTGGAGCACCCACTATCCAAATACTAAACAGATTTCTTCAGATATTCCTGCATAGATATAACAAAGCCAGATTAGTTTCGATGATGAACCCACTTTCCAGTGGGTCCATGTTGTCGCTGACCAGCGATATTGGGTATTCTCTGGTTTCTATCTCCCCCTCTTTGGTTGCATTCTCTGGTTTCATGACGCATACTTCCATAGATATCGCATCCAGGATAGTGCTCACACTCATCAGAGTGATGGTCATGAAAGCCACAATACTTGTAGGGAGGATTTGGTCTGTAACACTGAGGAGTGTCTCTGGGTCTGGGTTCAGGCCTCCTAGAGGACTTATAAGGATTTTTACATCTTAGTTGAGTTCTGGCCTTTTGGACAATTATGGTCTCCTCATACTCTCTAGAGGTGTGTTCAGTTGACTCGCATGTGATACATTTGGGTTTCTTAGAACAATCCTCGGAGGAATGAATTTTGAAACCACAATGCTTACAAGGTCTGAACAAAGCTCTCCCCTTTGAGCTGCTTGATCCCTCACCAAGAGAGTTGACAGATGGACTGTTTACCACAGGGTTGATTTGTTCTTTCAAGGCCTTTACTTCTTCCATCAGAGTGAGGAGAAGTTTCGTGGTGGGTGATAGCTCTTCAGGGGGAGGAGTGGGTTTGGCAGAGTCTGTCTTTGGCCACAAAAACCTTTTTATGTGCTTTATCAGCAACTTTGAGATTTGATGTCCCAAAGGTTTTGGTGGCAGGTTTTGGGCCAAGCAAGGAATCAGAAGGATTTGCCCCAACGAGTTTGGGTAACGCTGGAACACCAGATTCCTTGTCAGAGTCTTTCTCATCCACAGAGGTGGAAGACGGAGAAGGGACATCTAAGGGGACAAATTTTACTTTGGCTACAGGTATGTGATTTTTGAACCTACCCTTACCCCCTATTGCTTGAACCATATCCCCTGGAATGGCTTCAACAACTAGCTCTTCCACAATGAATTGACCCACATTCCATTTTTAAATTGTTTCTATGAGTTCAACATTTTTATCAGATAAAGATTCATTTTTAATGGAAAGTCTGCTGACATCATTTTGCAATTGATTGGCAAGATTCACAAAAGGTTTGAGATTGGTTAACTCAGATTGACAAAGATTTAACTTAGTTTTAAGACTGTAAAATTTGTTTAACAGGTTTTTTCTTTGTTCTTCCACAAAATGGAGGTCAACCAGAGTGTAGTCACTTACATGGTCTCTATCAGGACCTTCAGGCATAGAAAGTAATCTTTGTACCTTTTTCAATGTGATATCCACCCATTGACTAGATCTTGCCTCACTTTTTCCAACAGCTGGTTCTTCATCAGCGACGGCTATAAAGGCTCTAACAGTAGTTGTCCCTTCATCCTCTGAAGTGAGAGGTCCATCATCCCAATCAAAAGAGGCAACTTTAGTGCAAACATTACGATGATTTGTCGATATAATCTCTTTGTGTTTTGTTGATGACAAACGTATAATTCGCAATACATTATGTAAAATGTTAAGGTACTCGTAATCACTCAAGAATACATTTGTATACTTCTCTCGACACCTCCAAGACCGCATTCGGCATGAATCACTCAAGGTATGTACAAACATGTCATTAACCTAACTAAGTGATCAAGGATTAATATTTTCTTAAAACTCACATTTTAAATCAAATGTAACAAAAGATTTTAATTAACTTTATTTTTAAGAAAATATTTTATTAGAAAGAAAATGGAAATTTGAATTTGGCATATTCCATATGCCAAAGGAATATCCTTTGAGGGTATAAACTACCCCAGACGACATATCCCCACTAAAGGACAAATTTGCACGGACTCCGACGCGGAGGTTCCTTAAAGGAACCCGCGGTTCCTTATTGATAAGGTACCGCGGGTAGAGATAAGGAACCGCGGGTGTTTTTTGACCGTTGCAATGTTGTCCTATAAATAGTGGATCATTTCCAGGTTTTCTTTTAACCCTTTTTGCACATTTTCTTTCAAAAACCATCTTAGATCCTTGATTAGTTAGTTTTGATTAATCTTGTTTAAGATGTGATTCAATCTTCAATCTCCTCATCCTCTCAAGTGCAAAGAGAAGAACATTATCATTACCATGATGTGTTGGGTTCACTACATGATGAAGATCTTTCCTTCTATAGATCTAAGTTATGTTTTTAGTCTTCCTACTATGTATATGTAGAAGATCCAAGTGATGGGTACACTTGGATGTGTTTGTAAGGGTAGAATATCCAAGTGATGGGTATCCTTAGATTAGGTGTTAGTTGTGTAGATCCAAGTCTTGTTAGTACTTGGATATAGTGTTAGAGTTATAGATCTAAGTGATGTGTGCTTAGATCTATATGGTTTATGTGTTTAGGCCATAAAGCACAAGGTTTGTTATGTTGGGCCATAAAACATAACTAGTGGGTAGATTAGGTTGTGTCTTGGTAGTTCTCACTAAACTCTAAAGTGATGTGGTTGTGTCTAGGTAGTTCTCACTAAACTCTAAAGTGATGTGGTTGTGTCTTGTGAGTTCTCCCTTAGCTTTAAAGTGATTAGTAGTTGTGTTGTGTGAAGTTCTCACTTAGCTTCAAAGTGAAGAGTCGTGAAGATTGGTTCTAACTTTCGATTAGAACTCGACATCTAGCCTTGTGTCGTTAAATGGTGAAGTGGGCGACGTTGTGTAGATTGGTCCTACCTAAGATTAGGACTCGACTTTTAGCTTAGAGTCAGAAATTGGATAAGCGACGTTGTGTATGGTTTCTCCACCTTAAGGAGTTTGTTGACTAGTGAAGTAACTCTCGAGTAAGGTGTACTCGAGGAGTGGAGTAGGGCGAAGAGGAGCTTCGTGACCGAACCACTATAATCATCGTGTCGGTACTTTCCTTTACATTTATGTCTTTACTATTATAGATGTATTTATATGTTGTGTGTTATGTGCATCTCATAATCTAAACATCTAAGTTGCTGAAAAGCTAAGGCTTAGTACGTGTGTGCTTCGTGTTTAGATTATGGTCAAGTGTACATCACTTAGTCTAAACATCCTAGTTGCGGAAAAGCTTATGCTTAGTACGTGTGTGCTTAGTGTTTAGACTATTGCTTGATGTACTCTTGATTTGATCTGTTTGTATGTTTACTTACTTGTAGTATTTATCTTTCATTCAAACACATCTCATATCTAGTCAAGCTTGATCAAAAATTTGATACAAAGGATTGTCAAAGTTTAAACATGTAATAAACGGTTTTGTCCACTGTCGGCGGTTCCATAAATGGACCGGCGGTTCTTTATTGATAAGGAACCGCGGGTACACATAAGGAACCGCGCACAGTGGATTAAGCCGAAATGTTTTAAAAACTAACTAGAAACTATTCAACCCCCCCTTCTAGTTTCTACAATTGGTATCAGAGCGAGGTTACTCAAGATCTTTGAAGTATATTGTACTTTAAAGCTTGGATCGATCTTTGCTCTCTTTTTCAAAACAAATGGTTTTTAAAAATGAAAACGGTTTTTAAAAATAGAGACGATCTTTGTATCAAATTGTTCATAAAGAGTGATTACTTATGAAATGTGTTTTGTTGTTTTATTCATACAAGTTTTGGTGTTAAATAAACTTTGTATAATAGCTTGAATTAAATCTTTTCATGTTTAGAAGTATAAAAATCTTTTGTGTCATAATTAACTCTAAAATACGAGTTCTATGTGTCTAAAATGATTTTTTAGAGTCCTAAGTCCTTCCAAAAAGATACCAAATGATTTTGGCCAAAAACTCATTTTTTGTTCTCTGACCGCGGTTCTTTATTGTTCCCCGCGGATCCTTATCAATAAGGAACCGCAGTCAGTCTGACTCAGACTTTTGAAAACTTTGAAAAATCATATAAAATCAACCGTAAGTCCGTAGAAGTCGTGTCACCCGTCATTTCGAACGTAATTGAATTTTCTTTCAATTAAAAATGCTTCCAAACCTTTATTCAAACTTTAAAATTTGGATGGTAAGTTCCATACTTTGTCCAAAGTATTGAGCGTCGGTTTGTCGTAAAACTTGTGTTTTACTCTTTTCTATTAAGTTGGACATCTCTTGGTGATATATCTTTGAAAATTGATATATTTACAAAGTGTTAAACTTAATTAAATCTTAAATGGGTCAAAGACTATTTTCAAATAAAATCAAGCTATGAATACTTTGTTGTATCTAACACTCAAAACATGGACGAATGCTTTTATGTGCTAAGCTAATTATTTGTATGTGTTTCCTTGTGTGTTATTATTATATGTAGACATTATTAAGTGTTCCTTGCTATTTGTTAGTATCTAGTTTTTCCTAATTAGGATGTATGCTAGATTTCTTGCATTTTAGTTGCAACATTATGTGTGCATTGCATATAGGATTAACATCTCTTTGTTTGCAAATGTTACATAAACATCTTGTACACCTCGGGATGTTCTTTAACACTTTTAGGTTTGAAAGCTTTGGGAGCTTGTCAAATCTATTGATTTAGGTCGTCTTACTCGATCATTGTGTTATTAGTTCAAGTAGATAAATGTCTCACTATAAAACATGAAACACCCTTTGAAAATCTTAGCTATTTTCTCTTAAAAGAGTGTTTGTGGGAATCAAGAAAGATTTCGATTAAATATCAATGCATTATTCAAACTATGATTGGTATCATTATCGAATCTAATTGACATGTTTTTTAGTGTAGACATGAATGTGGTTTATTAATAATATACATCGGATCATAACTCACACTTGTGTTGATGGTGTTATATTGAATCTACTTGTTCAAATTGTTAGACATATTTTGTTTAATAATTACTTATAATGCACAATAGAGTCGGTTTGATAACTTGGATGTTTCATCCGAAATACTCAAGTAATTTACATTGCTATGCAATTTATAAATGTGTCATTTCCGAAAGACCAATCAAGAGTGTTCCTTTGGTTTGTGTAAACTTGGTTTGTACAATTCAATGTTATTGGCCTCATGATCTATTAAGGTAATTAAACTTAACTAGACTCTTTTGTCAAGATATGCAATGGTGCATTCTTAACCCTCATTAGGTCATGCATTGTGTCGCCATGCAAGTTTCATCCTTGCTAAACTTTATTAGGCAAATGTTGGAATTTCATTTTGTCTAACTTGAGAATGACTACTAGAGAATTTATGCACTAGGATCTTAATTTGACCTAACGGTTGAATTACTTCCATGTGGGAAGTTGAGTTGGTGTATAACTCGTAAAAATGGTCGTGTTTAGCCTTAATTGAGCACCTCAAGTGATAGTCTCATACTCATTCTCTAAAATGATAAAATGGCTCTTCCTATATATGAATAATGATAGTTTACTTTGATGAACTTTGTATGTCATTAGGAGTCTTTTTCTTTTGTAGCCATTAGGTTTTTCCTAGCTTTCTTCTTACGTGCGAATTGAACCTATGTGTCTTTCCTTTGTGTGTGTTCTAGTTTTTATTGCTCTTAAGCATGACTTTATGATAAGTTAGACTAGAACATTAGGATTTACTGAATTGGAAAATCTTCCCTTACCACCAAAACACTGCCTCTGTAGGCGGTTCCATATATATAGGTCGCGGATCCTTATTGATAAGGAACCGCCTGTATAGATAAGGAACCGCGTACAGTGCTTCCTTATTCGGGTTTTCTGAAACTTCCCAATTGTTCCAACGCCCTTTGGAATCTTTGTTTCAAACCTTTGAACACTCCCAAAATATCTTGGGCTTTCCCTTTTTAACCCTTTACTAGTTTGGATCATCCCCTCACCCTTTTAAACCCTCCTTTTTAGCCATGTTCTTCACACCTCAAACCATTCATCATTTACCCCTTAAACCACCCATTACTACCATGGTTTCTACAAGAACCTCCAATTCACCCAAAACCTCCTCTTCAAAGAGGCACCTCAAATTTAAGATTAAGTTACCCAAACTTAACTCTTCACCCTTTCACACAACCAAGAATGAGATTGTTCCAATTCTCATCTCTTCATCACCCTCACCACCTCTTACTCCATGCAAGAATACCTCAACCCATGGTACCAACCATTCACATGGTTCTACCTCCTCTTCATTCCAATCTAGAATGAATGAGCTAACCTCACCCTTCACTCCAAGTACTCTCTTGGATGTGACTACCCAACCTCAACCCATCCAAAGCATTCCCATTGTGAATGACTTTGTTGAACCCTTGGTGACTTCACCTTTCACCCTACCAAATTCCGCCACCACCCTTGTCTTTCATTTAAGCACGTGGATTGCTTATTGCTAAGACATCTAATTTAAGCAAATCTTAGGATTCTAGTGTAACTAAGATTAAAATTATGCTTAAGTTTTAGACTTGTTTTTTTATACATCTTTGTATGATCTTTATTCTCTTGTATTTCCTTTCATTTTTTTCAACATGATTTTTCTTTGAGTCTTGGATCTTGTTGTTATTATGTTTTTTTTCTCTCATTTTGAGTCCTTTTCTTAACTAATAAGAATTAGGAATCTTCTTGGAGATTTACATTACATGTAGCTTGATTTGTGATATCTAGATAGATGACTTGCTTGTATGCTACTTGCTTATATATCTTCTTGCTTATCCGTATGTTATATGCTTAATTGATTAGTTAATGAATGCATGCTTATTATAAAGGTTTTGTCTTTCTCAAGCAATTCCGATATAATACCTCTTAGATGTGTCTAACTCATGCATGTCCTTAAATGCTACGTGCTAACATGTTTTACTTAGTCTTCTCTTTTTAAGTAATCTTGTTTCTTGCATGCCATATGTGTTAATTGCGCACCTTCTCTACAATGGTTTATTGTAGACTTCATAAGGCATTGCATGAATTATCATATGTGCTTACTTGATTATGTGTTAGATTTTGTACTAACTCTTCATGTCTTCTTGAGCTTCTTTTGAGTTTCTTCTCTCATTTTCTTTCGAGATTTCACTATCACCTTCTAAGGTATAGTATTCATGAATCAAGTTGTGAAGTTATCCTTAACTTCTTTGTTGAGTCTCTCTCAATTCATTTTAATCATGCTCTTCTACGTCGAGTCTCTTTCTTCTAGTCTTTCTAAACTAAGTTGAGTCGAGCCTTACCCTTTCCTCATCATGTAATTGTTCTTTGAACATCCATAATGATTGAGAAGAGCTACGAAACTTTGAGCACGTAGTTTATCGTATGCTAACACCATTTGGTGTCGACATTCATACGCATTTTTGCCTATAATGTCCTATATCCCGATTTTTTTTAAAGCGTCGATTTATCCGCTTTTGGTTTACCTTTATTTTTTTTGGTCAAAAATGTCTCTAGGTTGAGATATTTTTGTTCCTCTTTTTGAGAGTTGATTGCGGTTAAAATTTACAATTGGTATGGGTGATTCCATCAATTCTAACCCCTTGAGATGATATCTTCAAATTCTTGGATGTTTCTTTTCTACCTCTATTCCAACAATTTTGAATTGATTTTCTCAAAATCCTCTCCTTGTTTTTTTTTAGAGTTGATGGTTAAATCTTGAATTTTCTTGGGTGATTCCAAAAATTCTAAGCTTTTTACCCTTTGACATATTATCATTACAATTGGTATGGATGTTTCTTTTCTATCTCTATTCCAACAATTGTGAATTGATCTTGTCACGATCCTCTCCTTTATTTATTTATTTTTGGTTGATAGCATCGCGTGCACACTTCTTTCTTCAATGCTTGTCATTGTTTGTGCAAACGACTTGTTTATCATCCTCTTTTTATATATGCTCTTGTCTACTAACCTTGCTTTGTAGGACACTTCTAACCCATTTTTGTAGCTCGTCACTATTCTTGCTTTGTTGGTGCCTCAAGAAAGGGGGATCTCATATCAAGGGGGAGCATTTGCAAGATTTCAAGTCATTACATTTGCGATCGTTGACTCACTCAAATTGCATTCATCGAACATCTTGCAAGTAATGAATTTTGGACACTCGTAGATAAGCATATTATTATGCTTGGAGTTGGTTAACCTATGGTGATTGAAGACTTCACTAGGATGACGCAAGCTCAATATTTTTGTATGATGGGTTTATGGTTTGGATTCTCGCCTCTCAAACGACAACCACTATGGATGATTAGATTTTGAATGCATGTTCTCTCGAAGTCAATCCTCCTCTTCTACAAATGAAGACTACCTTTTTGATTCGACAAAAGGGGGAGAAGTAAGTGTAAACGAGTAACTTATGCATTTTAATATGTTTTACGGTTTACTTGTTTGTCATCATCAAAAAGGGGGAGATTGTTAGTGCAAACATTACGATGCTTTGTCGATATAATCTCTTTGTGTTTTGTTGATGACAAACGTATAATTCGCAATACATTATGTAAAATATTAAGGTACTCGTAATCACTCAAGAATACATTTATATACTTCTTTCGACACCTCCAAGACCGCATTCGGCATGAATCACTCAAGGTATGTACAAACATGTCATTAACCTAACTAAGTGATCAAGGATTAATATTTTCTTAAAACTCACATTTTAAATCAAGTGTGACAAAAGATTTTAATTAACTTTATTTTTAAGAAAATATTTTATTAAAAAGAAAATGGAAATTTGAATTTGGCATATTCCATATGCCAAAGGAATATCCTTTGAGGGTATAAACTACCCTAGACGGCATATCCCCACTAAAGGACAAATTTGCACGGACTCCGACGCGGAGGTTCCTTAAAGGAACCCGCGGTTCCTTATTGATAAGGTACCGCGGGTAGAGATAAGGAACCGCGGGTGTTTTTTATCGTTGCAATGTTGTCCTATAAATAGTGGATCATTTCCAGATTTTCTTTTAACCCTTTTTGCACAGTTTCTTTCAAAAACCATCTTAGATCCTTGATTAGTTAGTTTTGATTAATCTTGTTTAAGATGTGATTCAATCTTCAATCTCCTCATCCTCTCAAGTGCAAAGAGAAGAACACTATCATTACCATGATGTGTTGGGTTCACTACATGA
Source organism: Glebionis coronaria (assembly GCA_025667525.1). Lineage (NCBI taxonomy): Eukaryota > Viridiplantae > Streptophyta > Magnoliopsida > Asterales > Asteraceae > Glebionis > Glebionis coronaria. The sequence continues at coordinate 506,764,848 of CM046881.1, read as the reverse complement.
TGAAGATCTTTCCTTCTATAGATCTAAGTTATGTTTTTAGTCTTCCTACTATGTATATGTAGAAGATCCAAGTGATGGGTACACTTGGATGTGTTTGTAAGGGTAGAATATCCAAGTGATGGGTATCCTTGGATTAGGTGTTAGTTGTGTAGATCCAAGTCTTGTTAGTACTTGGATATAGTGTTAGAGTTATAGATCTAAGTGATGTGTGCTTAGATCTATATGGTTTATGTGTTTAGGCCATAAAACACAAGGTTTGTTATGTTGGGCCATAAAACATAACTAGTGGGTAGATTAGGTTGTGTCTTGGTAGTTCTCACTAAACTCTAAAGTGATGTGGTTGTGTCTAGGTAGTTCTCACTAAACTATAAAGTGATGTGGTTGTGTCTTGTGAGTTCTCACTTAGCTTTAAAGTGATTAGTAGTTGTGTTGTGTGAAGTTCTCACTTAGCTTCAAAGTGAAGAGTCATGAAGATTGGTTCTAACTTTCAATTAGAACTCGACATCTAGCCTTGTGTCGTTAAATGGTGAAGTGGGCGACGTTGTGTAGATTGGTCCTACCTAAGATTAGGACTCGACTTTTAGCTTAGAGTCGGAAATTGGATAAGCGACGTTGTGTATGGTTTCTCCACCTTAAGGAGTTTGTTGACTAGTGAAGTAACTCTCGAGTAAGGTGTACTCGAGGAGTGGAGTAGGGCGAAGAGGAGCTTCGTGACCGAACCACTATAAATCATCGTGTCGGTACTTTCCTTTACATTTATGTCTTTACTATTATAGATGTATTTATATGTTGTGTGTTATGTGCATCTCATAATCTAAACATCTAAGTTGCAGAAAAGCTAAGGCTTAGTACGTGTGTGCTTCGTGTTTAGATTATGGTCAAGTGTACATCACTTAGTCTAAACATCCTAGTTGCGGGAAAGCTTATGCTTAGTACGTGTGTGCTTAGTGTTTAGACTATTGCTTGATGTACTCTTGATTTGATGTGTTTGTGTGTTTACTTACTTGTAGTATTTATCTTTCAATCAAACACATCTCATATCTAGTCAAGCTTGATCAAGAATTTGATACAAAGGATTGTCAAAGTTTAAACATGTAATAAACGGTTTCGTCCACTGTCGGCGGTTCCATAAATGGACCGGCGGTTCTTTATTGATAAGGAACCGCGGGTACACATAAGGAACCGCGCACAGTGGATTAAGCCGAAATGTTTTGAAAACTAACTAGAAACTATTCAACCCCCCCTTCTAGTTTCTACAGCAACAATCAGACCTTTTTCAGTCTTTTTGTTGTCCTTTTTCTTTGCAGCGTCTTCAGATTTTTGGTTGAGTTTCACCAGCTCAACTTTCAATGCTTTGTATTTGACCTTGTAGTCTTTCTTTCCCTCTGATTCAGAGAGAGAAGTTTGCTTGAAGGATGGAGAAAACTTCTTCTTGCTGCTATGGTTGCTACTGAATGATGGAAAGCTGGGAGGGGAGGTTTTGTTTGGCCAGCAATCTTTCTGAAAGTGACCAGTTTTTCCACAAGTGTAGCATGTCACTTTGGATTTATCAACTTTAGCAGCTCTAACTCTACCTGATCTCTTGTAGTATCTCTTTTGATCAGCCTGAAGAGCTCTGTCATGGAACTCTGCATGCAATTCATCAAGAAATTCTTGACTGGTTCTTGTATCCTATTCAATGTCAGAGTCGTTGTCCTGAAAGGAATGGTTAGGAACAAGAGCTTTTGAACGAGAGATATGGGTGGTAAACCTATCAGTCTTTGATTTGTAAGTGGAGTCAATCAGCCCTTCTTCATAGTTATATCTACCAAACAGTTGGGCCAGAGTATCATTCTTGATTGCATTGTTTGCTCTTAAGGTCTGGTTTAAGCTAAGCCATTTCCTAGGTAAGCTGTTGACAAAAGTGGAATTAACCTCAAACTTTGGTAGAACAACACCATTGTTTCCTAAATCATTCAACAAAATCTTAAGCCTAGTGTAAGTTTGAGCAACAGTTTCTATAGAAACTAGAAGGGGGGGTTGAATAGATTCTTAAATTTGCTTGTTAAAGTTTGGTTTAAAAAAATCCTTTTTCAAAAAATTAAGCTTGAGTATTTATGTGAAACCTTCTTATACACAATATGAATAAGGTATAGTGCAACTAACTAATAATCACAAGTATAAAGAATAATGAATGTATAATGCAACTAAACTAATAATCACAAGTATAAAGAATAAAGAATGTAAAGAGATAAGGGAAGGAAAGATCAAACCAAACACCAAGGATTTATAGTAGTTCGGCAACGAAGCTCACTCCTCGTTCCTACTCCACTCCTCGAGTACTCCTTACTCGAGAGTTCACTAATCAACAAGCTCCTTAAGGTGGAGAAACCATACACAACGTCGCTTAACCAATTTTCGACTCTAAGCTAAAAGTCGAGCCCTAATCTTAGCTAGGACCAATCTACACCAATATACTTTGAGGACTAAGTATTAACCCTAATACACACACAACTTCCAAATAGACACAACTACTTGGATCTTCACAACAATGACACAACAATGAATAAATAAGTTTGGATATTTGAGGTAGACACCACACTTCAACAATGATAGTGTTCTTCTCTTTTCACTTTGAGAGGAAAGGATCGGAGGAGAAAGATTCACTTCTAAACAAGTAGTAATCAAACAAATGATCAAGGATTTGAGTGATTTAAGAATTATGTAAGAATCTTAAAGTTATGTGCAAAAGAGGTGGATTGAAAGTCTGAGAATGGTCCACTATTTACAAGACAAATGTCCAACGGATATATCTGCCCGCGGTTCTTTATTGCAGCCCGCGTTTCCTTATCGATAAGGAACTGCCGTAGGCGCTAAGGAACTGCCGGCGTAGAGTCCGCTCCCTTTTGTCTTTTAGTGGGTTGGTTCGAATCTGGGGATTAAAATATCCTAAAAGGATATTCTAAACCAAGATAGAATATGCTATTTTCAAATTTCAAACTTTCAAATAATTCATTTAATAAAACATTTTTCTTAAAAGGAAAGTTTAATAATAAAACTTTGTCACACTTAATAAAAAGTGAGTTTTAAGAAAAGATTAAATCCTTGATCACTTAATTAGTATAATTACTTGTTTGTTCATACCTTAAGTGATAATGGTTGCAACGAAAAATACTTGAACTCAAGAATTTGTTTTTCATTGCTTTCGTAAATGCTTGTTTTTACATATTGTCGTAATCAAAACAAAGCAAGACCGAAAAATACAAGTAACATTTTTAAGCATCATTAACAATCTCCCCCTTTTTGATTCTGACAATCCATAAACTCAATCATCTAATAAAACAAGATTTTCAAAGACGAGTTTATCATTTCTCCCCCTTTATCGAAGCAAAAAGGTTGCAAAAGTATTTGAAGAAGAAAAGAACCGGACTTTGCAAATGCTCCCCTTGGTGCTTACTCCCTATTGCTTGGGGCACCAAGGAATCAAAATATGGTGACAAGCTACATAGAAGGGTTAGTAGAGGAGAAGAAACACCAACAAGATATTTCAAAGAACACAAAAAATAGGAAACAAAAGATCAAAGATAAGTCATGTTAATAGAAAACATAATAAGAATACAAGAAAATAAATCATACAAAGATGTATGAGACACAACCATAAGCCAAAATAAAAAGCATAAATCTAATCATAGTTAAGCTAGAACCTTAAGATTTGCTTGAACTAGATGTCTTGAAGATAAGCAACCAATGCTTAGATAAAAGACAAGGTAGTGGCGGAAGGAGGTGGTGGTGTCTTGGTAGAGATCTCATAGTTATAGTAAAGAGGATGTTTAACTAAGAGACTCTTTATGTAATGCAACTCCTCATAGATGTGAGCCATAGCAAGATGTTGATCTTGAAAACATTGACAATATGTTCCATGATGCATGACATTATCATGTGAAGGAGGTAGAACACTAAAGGCTAATGGTGGAAGATAAGAGGTTCCACAATCAACATTCTTAAAAAGAGAAGAGGTGTGATTTTGTGTGTTCTTTGGTGAATTGGGGTTGAAAGCAATTGGAGAGAATGAAAGAGAATCAAAGCTTTCATTTGGGGAATAAGACATTATGTTTTGAGAAAGAATGCAAAATGCTTAAGGTTATATAGAGAAAGTCCAAGATAATTTGGGGGTGGTCAAAGGGTTGAAACAAAGATTCCAAAAAGTGTTGGAACAAATCTGGAGTTTCAAGAATTCCCGAAAAGAAAGTTACTGGGCGCGGTTCCTTAACTCAGACAGCGGTTCCTTATCACTGGGGAACCGCGGTATCAATAAAGAACCGTCCATAGTGGGTTAAGTTTGGTGATGAGGGAGGACTTTCCAATTCAGCAAATCCTATTTTTCTAGTCTAACTAATCATGGGGATATGCTAAGAAGCAAAGATAGACGAAGAAAACACACAAGAGCTCACCAAACAAGGTTTAGACCAAAATACATAGATTTTTTTAATAAAATCAATGTAGGAGGTGTGTAGAACTAGACACAAGGTCATGATACCATGATCCTCCATAGTTCTCTTTTGTTCTTGCTATATTTGAGAGACCCATACATATGAATTATGTAAGCTCATTATGAATAGCAATAAGCTATGAAAAACGTTTTTAGATTGAATTAACAATGCAAAAACATTTCTCGACCATTTTCGAAAAAGCTTTGAGAATTTTGAAAAAGAAGAGAAGTTTTTCAAAAAGAGTTTATTAAACTTAAAAACTCAAGAAAGAAAAGACTCAAAAGATAAAAGATAATAAGAATGCACAATTAAGGAATATGTTCCATTAAGCCTAGACCTAGACGCAAGTAATTAAAAGGTTCCCTCTTAAGTGGCTTAGTGAAGATATCGGCTAAGTTTTCTACCGAGGGTACCTTCTCTATCGAAATGTTCCCCTTTTGAACATTATCCCTAAGAAAATGGTGGTGAATCTCTATGTGCTTAGTTCGCGAATGTTGCACGGGATTCTTGCTAAGGTCTATTGCACCCTTGTTGTCTCACATGATGGGAACATCATCAAGAGAAATCCTATAATCAACAAGCGCTTGCTTCATCCATAGAACTTGTTGACTAGCTTTACCGGCACTCACATACTCGACTTCCGTGGTGGATATAGCAAGAGCGGTTTGTTTCTTGGAGAACCAAGAAGTTAAACAACAACCCATGAAGGTACAAACTCCACTAGTGCTTTTCCGGTCCACATAGTTTCCCGCATGATCCGAGTCCACGTAGACAATGGTTTCTACGCCGGTCCCTTTAGGATACCATAATCCTAAATGTATAGTGCCCTTAATGTATCGGAAGATACACTTAACCGCTTCAAGGTGAGAGGTTTTGGGAGCCTTTTGGAAGCGAGCACAAAGGCAAACACTAAACATGATATCCGGTCGACTTGCCATTAGGTACAACAAACTACCAATCATACCTCTATATTTGGTGTTGTCTACCGACTCACAATCATCATATACGGTGAGTTTAATATCTGAGGCCATAGGGGTGTTCATTGGTCTAGAGTCTTCTAATCCAAATTTCTTTATCATTTCTTTAACATACTTGGATTGATTAAAGAAAATACCATCGTCTATTTGTTTAATTTGGACTCCTAAAAAAATTTAAGTTCTCCCATCATACTCATTTAAAACTCATCATGCATGATTTTGGCAAAGTCATCACACAATGATTGACAAGTTGAACCAAATATAATGTCATCAACATATATTTGTACGATAATAAGGTGAGAATCTTTCTTCTTTGTAAAGAGTGTATTGTCTACCATCCCCATGGTGTACTCATGTTTTACAAGAAACGCTTTAAGTCTATCATACCAAGCTTTGGGTGCTTGTTTGAGACCATAAAGAGCTTTCTTAAGCTTGTAAACATGATCCCGTTTCTCAAAATCAATGAAGCCGGGAGGTTGAGCCACATATACCTCCTCATTGATCAAACCGTTAAGAAATGCACTCTTTACATCCATTTGTTGAAGCTTAAAGTCTAAAGCACAAGCGTAAGCTAAGAGGATTCTGATGGATTCTAATCTAGCTACGGGTGCGTATGTCTCGTCATAATCAATACCTTCTTTTTGATTATAACCTTGAGCTACAAGTCTAGCTTTGTTACGAGACACAACACCATTCTCATCTAACTTATTCCTATATACCCATTTGGTTCCTATGATGGTCGAACTTCTAGGCGGAGGAACAAGTTCCCAAACGTCATTAGAAATGAATTAATTCAATTCTTCTTGCATAGCGATGACCCACCTCATCCATCAAAGCTTCTTTAACATTCTTTGATTCAATCAAGGAGATGAAACAAAAGAAGTTACTTTGATTTTAGACTTGAGATCTTATGGTCCTTTGATTTAATTCGCCTATGACGTTATCAAGAGCATGATCCTTAGACTCTTTAATGTTTACTCCCTTTTTAACACTAAGGTCTTCAACTCCTATGTTTCTAACATCTTTGGCATTAACTATGTCTATTTCATCTAAGTCATCATCTACCAAAGGTGATGTCTTAGATGAAGGTGGGGTTTCATCAAATGTCACGTTAAGTGATTCTTCAATTACACCCGAGGTTCTATTGAGGACTATGTAGGCTTTGCTAGTTTGAGAATAACCTAAAAAGATACCTTCGTAAGACTTTGGATCAAACTTAGTAAGGTAATGGTGTTGAGAATGAAGCACTTGCTTCCAAACACCCTAAAGTATTCCAATGAGGGCTTCTTACCTTTAAGAATCTCATAGTGGGTCATTCCTAGAAAATGTCGAATAACAATTCGGTTGAGAATGTAAGTCGATGTGTCCACGGCATTGCACCAAAAATTTTGAGGCAAATATTGCTCATTTAACATCGTCCTACTCATCTCTTGGATGGTCCTATTCTTCCTTTCAACTACCCCATTTGATTGTGGAGTGCGCGGAGCCGAGAAGTTATGGGTAATACCATGAGCTTCACAAAAGGCACCAAATTGCACTTCATTATCAAATTCTCTACCATGATCCGTCCTAATAGAGACAATTGAACATCCTAGTGGATTTTGAATTCTTCGACTAAAGGTTTCGAAGTGATCGAAAGCTTCATTCTTAGACGCCAAAAATCTAGTCCAAGTGAATCTATAGTAGTCGTCAACTATAACTAGGGTATAAAGGTTACCTCCATAACTCCGTATGGCGGAAGGTCCAAAGAGATCCATATGTAGGAGCTCTAAACACCGAGAGGTCGAAACCAAATTCTTGGCTTTGTGACTTGAGTGAACTTGCATCCCAATTTTGCAAGCATCACAAAAGTGACTATCAAACTTCATCTTGGGGAGATGTCTTACCAACTCCTTAGAGACTAAAGATTGAATTAAACACATATTAGCGTGACCTAATCTCCTATGCCAAAGAGTAGAACTATCATCTAAAGTCGCTAGACATAAGTTGTCCTTTAACTTCCTATTAACCTTCATGGCATAAAGCCCATGCTTTCTAACACCTTTTCCAATGACTTTTCCATCTTTTATGATTTCACTGTCATATTCCGAAAAGATGACCTTACAATTATTGTCACAAATTTGACCTATACTTAGAAGGTTAAAACCTAAGTTATCTACGTGCTCTACGTTTCTATAGTCATAGAGTCAAGAGAGATCGTACATTTGCCAATGATACTACCATGTCTATTACTTGCGAATGTAACGTTACCTCCATCATATGCTTTGTAGTGTGAGAATAAACTTTGATTACCCGTCATGTGTTTAGAACAACCACTATCCTTAATCCACTCATTGGGCTCTAGATCGATTCCCAAGCATATCTAGGTAACAACACACAAGATCAAAAATTTGGTCCCAATATCTCATGGGTCCAAAATTGTTAGTTCCAAACATCCCTTGCATTTGGTTGGGATGCATGAATGAAGAAGACATTCCCTCATGGGGAAAATTATTGTTGTTGAAAATTATTCCAATTCATATGGCTATTTTGTTGTCCATAGTTTCTCCTAGGTGTCTTTGATCTTGATCTAGTATTATTATTATTCCTCCTAGGTGTTGGGGTGTTACTCATAGGTCGTGATTTAGCTTTGATAGGTGTGTAAACACCCATCCTTTTTACCACTTAATTACAATAATAACCGAGCCAAAACGTGTATTTTATGTCTTTTATGTCGGAATTATGCGTGGTTTGTGTTTTTGTTGTGATTTAGGACGAAATTGTGAAAAGTGGAGAAAACACGACATTCACGGGCTTTTATTGAAGAAAAAGATGAAAGATGAAGTCGAGAAGTCAAGAGTGCAAAAAGAACGGAAGTCCAAGACCAATTCTGAAGATTGATCGAAGAAAAAGTCAAAAGACGGAAGTTTATCAAAAGCCGAAAAACTCAAGTCTAATTTATTGAAGAATTACAAGACGAGTTTGAAGAAATCCCGAGACAAAGCCATTTACAGTCTAAGATTAAGAAGATTAAAAGGCTTAAGGACTAATGGTACAATTAAATGAAGATTAAAGGCTTGAGGGACTTAATCATGCAATTAAGAAGAAATGAAGGAGGGGAGGAAGCTTCCTAAGCATTCCTTAATCCTCCCCTATAAATAGTCATTAGGATTAATCTTTTCATTTTTGTTGGCTAATAGTGACAATTAGTTCTTCCACTTTTAATTACCTTGTCATTTAATTACTTGTCAAATTTAAATACTTGTCTTGCACCTTAATTACCATTTAATTTCAAGTAAGTCTTCTTTTAATTCTTGTTAATCTTTATCTTTATTGTTTGATCTCATCCTACCTTTCTTTAATCTTTGTTTTTCATGTTTATGTTCATGTTCATGTTCTTATTTTGATCAAAGTGGGTTTTGATTATCTTGATTAGTTTTGTGAGTTTGATTGTTTTGGATTGATTGTTTATGATTAATAGATGTTTATTTACTAGTTTGATTTAATCTTGTGGTTGATTTTGCTTAGCTTTTATTAGATCCGTATAGATTTGTGTTTCCTTGTTCTTCGGGGTGTTTGTTTCTGTATTTCCCAGGTTCTGATCTTCAAAACATTCCGAGTAAGATATTGTTCCGAATCAAGGTCTTAACCCAGGTGGTCCATCCGGAATACAGGATATTCCGGATAGGGAGAACATTCCGAATAGGGATTTATTCCGAATAGGCAAGAATATTCCGAATAGGGCATTATTCCGAATAGCCAGGGTATTCCGAATAGGGCAGATTATTCCGAATAGCAAGAATATTCCGGATAGGCAGATTATTCCGAGTAGACGATTATTCCGAATAGAGAGGATTACTCCGGATAGGTGACATATTCCGAGTAAGCCATTTATTCCGAATAAGGGTTTATTCCGGATAAGCTAAATTTTCAGGTTCTTTTAATTTCAGTTCTTAATTTTCTGTTTTTAATTTCGAGCTTTATTTTTCCCGCCTTTTTCCTTACTTGCACTTTAAGTTTAATTGCCTTAGATTTATTTTAGCCTTGCCTTAGTTTTAAGTTTTAGTTGCGTTTTAAGTTTGCCTTAGTTAGATTTAAGTTTGCGTTATTTACATTTAATGCCCTTTAATTTTAGTCACGCTTTTAAATACTTGCACCATTTACTTTAAATTAGATTTAGATTTACTTTAAAGTCATTTACTTTAATTGTTCTGCTTTTTTATTTTAAAAACAACCAAAAACATTTGTTCCACCAAAGAACGACTGAGTCACACATAGAACCTAGATCAATTCGTTAAGATACCGAGAACAACAATTGAACCTAGCAAAATCTCCAATATTAAAATGGCGCCGCTGCCAGCTCTTTTCGTAAAGATTAACGGTTTTCTGTGAGAGACGCGTTGCTTTTTGGGATCCGTTCACTTGTGAGCGTTATTTTTCTTGCATAAAAAATTCAAAAAATCATAAAAATTAAAATTGCTAAAAATCCATAAAAATTAAAAATTATAAAACTCCAAAAAGATTTTATCTTTATTGTGTATATATATTGTCTTTGCATTTGGTATTGTTTTCTTTTGTCTTTGTAGGTGTATGCGTACTAGATCTTCTAATTATCAAGAGCCCGAGACTCGAGAAGATTTAAGTATGTCAGGTGTTAACAACAACAATAATCCACCGCACCTTAATAATAATAACAACAATGTTCTTCCGCAGCCCGATCTTCGGACAATGGAAGAGCTTTGTCAACCTACCATGTTTGGACGAGGAGGACCGATTGCACCGATGCAAATCACGGCTCCTGAGTCTTCGTTGAAGCACCACATGATTCAGCAAGTGCAAACTAATCCATTCGCCAGAATGCCTGATGATGATGCCAACAAACACCTCGACAAGTTCATTACAATCACCCAAAGCATGAAGTTGCCTGGTGCCACAATGGATGTTCTTCGCCTACAACTCTTCCCACATACTTTATCACATCATGCCGAGAAATGGTTTGATCGTCTTCCAAAGAAATCAATTCACACTTGGGATGACATGACTCAGCGCTTTTTGTCGCGCTACTTTCCACCATCCATGGTCACAAGCCTTCGCAATCAAATCAGCGGTTTCATGCAAGATCCCGATGAATCTCTTTTTGATGCTTGGGAAAGATATAATGTCTTGATTGATCGTTGTCCAAACCACAACATGCTTCCAGTCACATTGATTGATACTTTCTATAACGGTTTGACTTTTCGTGATCGTGATACGATTAATGCAGCCGCCGGTGGCACATTCATGAAAAGGAGACCCGAGGAGTGTAGAGAGCTAATTGAGAACATGACTACTCACCACAAAAACTGGGATTCCTCCGCTTCTTCAAGGAACAACCCGAGAGTCAATGTTTCTTCTACTTCAGCAAACCCTGATATGACCGAACTCACCCGCATGATGACTGAAATGAGCAAAAGTATCTTGCTTCTCGCTTCAAACCAACAACAACAACAAGTTAAAGCGGTTGCTAATCCTTGTGAAACATGCGGCGGTCCTCACTCATACACCGATTGTCCTTATACACAAGGAAATCCGGAAAATGTGTATGCATCTTATGGTAATTATTCACCAGAAAATTACCAAGCTCGACAACAAGGGGATAGAAATTTGCTGAGTTACCGATCAAACAACTACCTTTCACCCGGTTTTTCTCCTCAAAACCAAAACCCCGCCCACAACTACAATAGAAGCAACCAAATCCCACCCCGAGCTTCTAATCCTTATCACCCACCCATTCAACAAGCCCCACCCATTAACCCTGATGTTGAAGCCATCATGAGAACCCAAGGTGAGCAAATCAAGAATCTGCAGAGTCAAATTATCAATCTTAAAGGAGATATTACCAAGCAAGGGAATGAGATAAGATCCGAGCTTCGAGATAATATTCAATCCTCCTTCAGCAATCAAACAAATGATTTGAAGAATATGCTTGCTAGTTTCTTGCCCGCCGCTCAACCCTCTTCTTCAAGTTCTCTACCTTCAAACACCGTCACCAATCCGCGAGCAAATGTGAGTGCTATTACTACCCGTAGTGGAATTACCATTGTCGATCCACCTATCCCACCCCCATCATCTACACCTCCTACACCACCATTTATCCCTACTCCTCTTACACCTAGTATTACTACACCATTACCGTCTCCGCCTCGTCATGACGATGTACCTAGGAAGGACCCTTCAACATCTCAACCTTTACCTGCTACGCCTTCACCTTCACCACCCAAACCTAATATCCCTTATCCTTCACGTTTAGGCAAGACCAAAATGCTAAACAAGGATGACTCTCAAGTGTCGAGCTATGTGAAGATGATCTCTCAAATGAACTTCAACATTAGCTTTCTCGAAGCACTTGTCCACATGCCGAAATTTGTCAAAGCATTCAAGGAATTGCTTAACAAGAAGGAAAAGTTGATTGAGCTCGCCAACACACGCTTAAATGAAAACTGTTCAGCAGTTATTCTTAAAGAGCTTCCGAAAAAGCTTGGAGATCCCGGTCGTTTTGTGTTGCCTTGCATTTTTAACAAAACTGAAGAATTTACTGCCCTTGCTGATCTCGGGGCCAGTATTAATCTTATGCCTTTGAGTGTTTGGAAAACACTATCATTACCCGACCTTACTCCAACAAAGATGACTCTTGAACTTGCAAATCGCACTCTCGCTTACCCCGTTGGTATTGCCGAAGATGTGTTCATCAAAGTTGGCACATTTACTTTCCCGGTCGACTTTGTCGTTGTTGATTATGAAATGGACCCTCGTATTCCTTTAATACTTGGTCGGCCATTCTTAAGAACCGGACGAGCTTTAGTTGATGTTGCCGAAGGTGAGTTAATCTTAAGAGTCGGGAATGATTCACAAGTTTTTAAAATGGGGAAGCTTACAAGCAAATCCTTTGGACGAGAATCAGTGAATATGATTAATGTGCTCGATGATTTTGTCATCTACAACAATCCGCTTTTCGACTCTTGCATTGATAATCCACTCTTTCATGATGATGTGGATGATTCTCTCTCCAATTTGGAACCTTCTCCCATATATGATTCTCCACCGATCTTTGATGCTTATGATGATGATTCTAGCTCAGATTCGGATGATTATGATGACCTTACCTCCGAGTATCCCGACCTGCCCACGTATGATGATTTCGATGAGGCTGATACTCTTTCGAGCGATTCTTCACATGATGAAGATCCTCCGCCATCACTCGATCCTACTTTGGACGATTACTTATTTGAGGAAGATTTCTCTGCTTTTCTCAATACTTACTTCCCTCATGAGAGTGATGCTCTTCCTTATGATTTTGAAGATTATCGTCTTGATCCTACTTTGGATTTGAAGAACATTCTTTCAAAGGATAAGAAACCGGTCGACACCAATATCCGCAACACATATGATTTAACACCTCTTTGTCCCCCTTCTGAGGACGAGGTTGTGCTTCTTCGCGGATCTTCTTCCCATTCTGCTGAGCCTGAGTGCTATTTTCCCTTCAAGGAAAAGGTGTTCGACCCCGGTATTGAAATCTTTAAGTCATCTCAGTATCCACCTGATGAAATAAAAGGAAAAATCTTTGGAAATTTTGAAGACATGCTTGCACCTCACCATACTTGCTCCCACCGTGCTCCATCGCTGCTTAAGGGAACCTTGCCTATTCTTCTTTGGCTTGCCTTGTTCGCCTTAAGCTTGTGCTATTTGATGGACGAAAACTATGTCTTTGATCCCGGTGGATATGTTTCATACTTTTTCCTATGATGATCAAGGTCGAGTCAGGCTCACGACTCGGTTAACAAAAATCAAGCGCTTCTTGGGAGGCAACCCATGTATCTATCTTTTAGCTTTCTTTATCCTAAGTGTAGGAGAGACCCGTTGGTTTGCTATTTCCTCTCCTCTCTTCTTATAATAAGGGATTCAAGCTCAATGATCCACTCTTGATGATTCTTGACGACCCGTGATTCCGTGTTCACTTCTTCCCGGTTCTATCCTAAACTCTTTTTGATTCACTATTTTATATTTTCTCAATATTAAAATAGGAATCTCTTTAGTTGTCTCTTCCTTAGCGAGATTTAAACAAAGTGCACAATGTCCTAAGTGTAGGGGAGTTTACTCCCACATGCTTAAACATTGAGGACAATGTTTATATTAAGTGTAGGGGAGACTTCTATCGAAGTTAAGTGGTCTTTTCCTTGTATTTGCCCTCATTTTAACCAGAAAATCAATTTTTCGACATTTTTTAAAATTTTTGATCTATTTTGGCCTGTTAGTTTTTCCCTTTGTATAGTTATTTTCTTTCCTTATTAGAATAAATTTTTAATAAAGCGGTTTTAATTTTCAAACGTTGTGAATCTTTTGACTCAACCCGAGTTTACTTGTCTAAGTTACTCTAGCTAGTATCCTTAACGTGTTTAAGTCAAGTTTTGCTAGGATTTTATATAGGGAGCTATAAAACGCGAAAGTCTTAACTCTCACGGGTTAAGAACAAGAACTTTTCGCAAGTTCTTATAATTGATCCTAGAGAGTCGTTTATCAAGGGAACTTTAAAACGCGATTTCTAAACTTAAAAAAGTCTAAGAGTTTGCAAGATCCTATAGGCGACTCGAAAACCCAAAACTTTGATTTAATAGGCTAAGCATCCACGAGTCTCATTCCTTGAGATTTTAAACTATGGAAAACGAGAGATGATAGAGCCAATTATAAGTTCGGTATTCTTTCGTGAATTTATGTGAGTTAATTATAAGCCTATTCTCCCATCGCTTGCTAATAAATTTATCTGCAATAAATAAGGTTGTACGATTTGAAAAGTTACTTAGCTTCTAGCCCAAGATCGTTTAAAAGTTGCTCGGTATGGATTAGAGTTCATAGCCAAGGCATAACTTATTGAAGCGGGATGCGAAGATTGGCGAGTCCAAAAAGGTCCTAACAAGGGATGAGGGCTATATTTTGTTGCTAAAGATCCAAAGTGATGTGAAGAATCATTTATCGAAAATCAATATGAAGGATCGAGACACACGACGAAAAGCAAAAACTCCCCAAAAGTCATGGAGAAGTCTATCCAAAAAGGCCCTAACAAGGTATGAGGATAAATAAAGCCAAGTCCAAAAAGGAGGCGGATCGTTGTATATCAAAATCCAAAATAAAGATTGGAGAAAAATGAAGAAGTCGTGGTCCAAGTATGAATCTCTCAAAACTTCAAGTGAAGAAATTCCTATATGAAGAGAAGACCATTATTTTATGAACGTCTCTCAAGGTTTGAAGTATGAAGTCGCTGCCAAATATCGGTCCTAGAAAGGTCTCAAATCGCGAAGCGAGTTATGCCAAGATATGAACTTTATGAGGTCCCGAGAAGCAATTTTAAAAGATTTTGTCCTTTAGCTAACTATTGATTAAATCGTTCACTTTATTTTCGGACTAAATAACTATCGAAATAAGTCAAAAATGCATCCTCGTGATCATTCAAGACAAAAATAAAATATAAGAGATACACCTAGGAATAAGGGAGTCTAAGTGAATAATTGGCCCACATGAGTTCGTGTTAGTTTGCTAACTTATAATAACAATGATCTCGTTTTTAAGCTTGGTTTGGAGAAAATGAAAACTTGAGGATGATGATTATTCATAACATTTCCAAAACCCAAGGTATGCTTTTGATTTCTTTACTTTGAATGTTTGTAATTTTCTATCTCTTTAATAAAGGCCACTATGGATTGATTATGATGAAAAGTGTAAACGTGCTTTGTAACTAATGCATTGCATGAGGACATTGCAATGGTCAAGTGTAGGGGATTTGATAGGTGTGTAAACACCCATCCTTTTTACCACTTAATTACAATAATAACCGAGCCAAAACGTGTATTTTATGTCTTTTATGTCGGAATTATGCGTGGTTTGTGTTTTTGTTGTGATTTAGGACGAAATTGTGAAAAGTGGAGAAAACACGGCATTCACGGGCTTTTATTGAAGAAAAAGATGAAAGATGAAGTCGAGAAGTCAAGAGTGCAAAAAGAACGGAAGTCCAAGACCAATTCTGAAGATTTATCGAAGAAAAAGTCAAAAGACGGAAGTTTATCAAAAGCCGAAAAACTCAAGTCTAATTTATTGAAGAATTACAAGACGAGTTTGAAGAAATCCCGAGACAAAACCATTTAAAGTCTAAGATTAAGAAGATTAAAAGGCTTAAGGACTAATGGTGCAATTAAATGAAGATTAAAGGCTTGAGGGACTTAATCATGCAATTAAGAAGAAATGAAGGAGGGGAGGAAGCTTCCTAACCATTCCTTAATCCTCCCCTATAAATAGTCATTAGGATTAATCTTTTCATTTTTGTTGGCTAATAGTGACAATTAGTTCTTCCACTTTTAATTACCTTGTCATTTAATTACTTGTCAAATTTAAATACTTGTCTTGCACCTTAACTACCATTTAATTTCAAGTAAGTGTTCTTTTAATTCTTGTTAATCTTTATCTTTATTGTTTGATCTCATCCTACCTTTCTTTAATCTTTGTTTTTCATGTTTATGTTTATGTTCATGTTCTTATTTTGATCAAAGTGGGTTTTAATTATCTTGATTAGTTTTGTGAGTTTGATTGTTTTCGATTGATTGTTTATGATTAATAAATGTTTAGTTACTAGTTTGATTTAATCTTGTGGTTGATTTTGCTTAGTTTTTATTAGATCCGTATAGATTTGTGTTTCCTTGTTCTTCGGGGTGTTTGTTTATGTATTTCCCAGGTTCTGATCTTCAAAACATTCCGAGTAAGATATTGTTCCGAATCAAGGTCTTAACCTAGGTGGTCCATCCGGAATACAGGATATTCCAGATAGGGATAACATTCCGAATATGGATTTATTCCGAATAGGCCAGGTATTCCGCATAGGGCTGACATTCCGGATAGGCAAGAATATTCCGAATAGGGCATTATTCCGAATAGCCAGGGTATTCCGAATAGGGCAGATTATTCCGAATAGCAAGAATATTCCGGATAGGCAGATTATTCCGAGTAGACGATTATTCCAAATAGAGAGGATTACTCCGGATAGGTGACATATTCCGAGTAAGCCATTTATTCCAAATAAGGGTTTATTCCGGATAAGCTAAATTTTCAGGTTCTTGTAATTTCAGTTCTTAATTTTCTGTTTTTAATTTCGAGCTTTATTTTTCCCGCCTTTTTCCTTACTTGCACTTTAAGTTTAATTGCCTTAGATTTATTTTAGCCTTGCCTTAGTTTTAAGTTTTAGTTGCGTTTTAAGTTTGCCTTAGTTAGATTTAAGTTTGCGTTATTTACATTTAATGCCCTTTAATTTTAGTCACGCTTTTAAATACTTGCACCATTTACTTTAAATTAGATTTAGATTTACTTTAAAGTCATTTACTTTAATTGTTCTGCACTTTTATTTTAAAAACAACCAAAAACATTTGTTCCACCAAAGAACGACTGAGTCACACATAGAACCTAGATCAATTCGTTAAGATACCGAGAACAACAATTGAACCTAGCAAAATCTCCAATATTAAGCTTGATCATCTTTTTTAGCGTAGGTGTTCTACTTCTAGGTTTAGATTCATTTCGTACTCTTGGAGGAGTAGATGTTTGTCTAGATAAGTTTCTAGTTCCCATTAGAGGTTTACTCAAGGGCTTGTAGAATTTATCTAGAGTAGACTTTTCAGTTATAGGTACTTTGACCTTGTTAATTAGACTATGTTTTGGTCCTTCACCTAAAATAGACTTTTCAGAAAGTTCAGGAGTTTCACAAAAATCTTCTTCTGGACACGGTTCTTTAGCTCCATCGACGGTTCCATAGCGATAAGAAACCGACCGATATATTGGAGCACCGCATGCAGAGGACTGTTTTTCTAAAAACTTAACATGTTTTGGTTCACTAGTTGATGCTTCATTAGTGTAATATCCTAACCCAAGTCTTTCCTTAGAATGAATTTGTTTGTTTAACATATCATCAAGAGCATTAGTACCTCTCATGAACTTTTCAAGTATAATGGAGGTGCTCTTAAGGTTTTCATTTTCTTGTTTAAGGTTTTCACATTTTAAGCATCCTAGATCTATTTCTTTATTTTTCTCAAGCTTAGAAAATTTTTCTTTTAGCTCACTAATCTCGTTTTCAAGCTTAGTTCTAGTTGATTTTAGCACTTTGTTATTTTCAATAAATTTTAGACTAAGCTTGTGCAAGTTATTGTATTGGCCTTCTAATTCACTATCATCTTGAGAATAATTATTATTGCTATAATACTCGGTTTCGGAAAGTACCTCTTTAGAAGTGTGAGCCATGAGACACTTCTCATCTTTGGGGTTGTCATCAACATCTTCACCGCTATTGCTCCATGAACCTCCAACAAACGCCGTGTGGTTCTTGTCGTGTGAAGGCTTAGGACAATCACCTATGAAATGATTTGGATCACCATATCTAAAGCATTTCCTATCACCTTTATCGTCTTTGGCAAATCGGTTTTTGGAGAAGGGTTTCTTGTCGTTGTTTGGTTGCCTCACGTATTGACCTCGTCTTTTGAAAAACTTCTTAAAGTCTCTAACCGCCAAGGCATATTCCTCATCATCACTATCCGAGGAGCTTTCATGGTCACTTTGTGCCTTCTTGGCTTTGAGTGCAAGAGACTTTCTTTCACTCTTAGTTTTCACCATTTTCGAGTCCTTCAAAATTATCATCTCATGAACCTTCAAGTTACCAATGAGTTCATCGAGTGATAATTTGGCGAGATCCTTTGATTCATCAATCGTCGTGACTTTAGCTCTCCATTTGGGATGCAATGCCCTAACATTGTTCTTGCTAGAAAAACCTTCATCAAGTGCTTTTAGACTAGTAATAATAGTGTTAAGTCTAGAAAATGCGCTATCTATGGTTCATCTTCTAAGATGACAAATTGTTCATATTGTTGAACAAGAAGATCGATTTTACTTTCTTTGACTTGGCTATTACCTTGGTGGGTTACTAAAAGAGTATTCCAAATGTCTTTAGTGGTTTCACACATAAAAATCATTTCGTACTCTTTCTTTGGTAAAGCATTATAAATCACCATTTTAGCCTCATTATTTTTAGCAAGTTTTCTTTTAGTATCATCATTACCTTTGTCAAAAGTAACTATCTCATTACTTAGAAACTTCATTATATTGAAATGGCAAAAAGTCACCATTGGTAATAACATGCCAAATATCTAAATCTTTTGATTTCACATAAGTCTCAAACCTATTTTTCCAATAAATAAAACTATCGGTTTCAAAAAGAGGTGGTCTTTGCATGGACTGCCCTTCTAGATACTTGTTGGAATCCATAGATCGATTCAAGTTTTAAAATACAATATATTTTAAAAAGTCTTGAGCAACCACGCTCTGATATCAATTGTAGAAACTAGAAGGAGGGGTTGAATAGTTTCTTAAATTTGCTTGTTAAAGTTTGGTTTAAAAAATCCTTTTTCAAAAACTTAAGTTTGAGTATTTATGTGAAACCTTCGTATACACAATATGAACAAGATATAGTGCAACTAACTAATAATCACAAGTATAAAGAATAATGAATGTATAATGCAACTAAACTAATAATCACAAGTATAAAGAATAAAGAATGTAAAGAGATAAGGGAAGGAAAGATCAAATCAAACACCAAGGATTTATAGTGGTTCGGAAACGAAGCTAACTCCTCATTCCTAATCCACTCCTCGAGTACTCCTTACTCGAGAGTTCACTAATCAACAAGCTTCTTAAGGTGGAGAAATCGTACACAACGTCGCTTAACCAGTTTCCGACTCTAAGCTAAAAGTCGAGCCCTAATCTTAGCTAGGACAAATCTACACCAATATACTTTGAGGACTAAGTATTAACCCTAATACATACACAACTTCCAAATAGACACAACTACTTGGATATTTACAAGAATGACACAACAATGAATAAATAAGTTTGGATCTTTGAGGTAGACACAACACTTCAACAATGATAGTGTTCTTCTCTTTGCACTTTGAGAGAAAATGATGGGAGGAGAAAGATTCACTTTAAACAAGTAGTAATCAAACAAATGATCATGGATTTGAGTGATTTAAGAAGTATGTAAGAATCTGAAAGTTTATGTGCAAAAGAGGTGGATTGAAAGTCTGAGAATGGTCCACTATTTATAAGACAAATGTCCAACGACTATATCTGCCCGCGGTTCTTTATTGCAGCCCGTCGTTCCTTATCGATAAGGAACCGCCGTAGGCGCTAAGGAACCGCCGGCGTAGAGTCCGCTCCCTTTTGTCTTTTAGTGGGTTGGTTCGAATCTGAGGATTAAAATATCCTGAAAGGATATTCCAAACCAAGATAGAATATGCCATTTTCAAATTTCAAACTTTCAAATAATTAATTTAATAAAACATTTTCTTAAAAGGAAAGTTTGATAATGAAACTTTGTCACACTTAATAAAAAGTGAGTTTTAAGAAAAGATTAAATCCTTGATCACTTAACTAGCATAATTACTTGTTTGTTCATACCTTAAGTGATAATGGTTGAAATAAAAAATACTTGAACTCAAGAATTCGTTTTTCATTGTTTTCGTAAATGCTTGTTTTTACATATTGCCGTAATCAAAACAAAGCGAGACCGGAAAATGCAAGTAACGTTTTAGGCATCATTGCATTAACAATTTCTGTTTCCAAAGCTTTAAAAGAATTAAAATTGAGTCTTAGGGCTTGGATTTTGGTTTATTTTATTTCCTCTGGACCTTCATACCCTAGAACTAATTCAGTCCACATCTCTTTTGTAGAGTTTCATTTGATTATGGACTTCATAATGTTCTTGGGTAGGCAAGAGACTATGATACTTTTGAGTCTCTTGTCCTGGTTAGCCAGACGTCTATCCGCTGGAGACCATTGCTTAGCAGGCTTCTTAATGGGTCTCTCAGGGGTAGAGGAAACAACCAATGACACATAAGGACCATTTTCTAATATTTATATTAAGAAAGGTTCTAAGCCATCTAAATAAATAAGAAATTCACTTTTCTAACTTGAGAAATCTTCTTCATCAAACGTTGGAACATTGGACACATGTGACCCCCCACGAACATCAAGAAGTTGGGGAATGTCGTCATCATTATTACCAGTGCTTACAACCGGTGTAGGCATGGTAGTAGATGTGGTGGCCGGTACGTTGGTCGAAGTATTACCTTGACTAGTTTGACCAAAAGGGGGTGGCATATGAGACATAGTTTCAGTCATATTTGGATCTTGATTTTAAAAACAATAACGGTTTATAAAAAGTTTTATAAATCAAACCACTCCGATACCAATTGAAAGTCCCAAAATACAACAATTGGCGAAACTATAACTCGTATAAACACGAATGCACAACGAAATACTTTTCAAATGAGTAATGCTTTATTAACTGTTATAAACAAAGTATTACAAAGTGCTATGAATACACCCATTAAATGACATTAAGAAATGAACACTAGAAAGAGTAAACTTGATTCGAGCCTCAAGTTTACAAGAGAACATATGGGTCGCTGGTAGACAGCTGAGGGCTCAGAGGTTCCAAAGGGAGAAAGAACTTAGATAATTTATCCAAGCACAAGGGTTGAATAACTCTTCTTTCTCCCTCCTATTTATAGTGGTACGAGGTTGCTTCCTTAGTGGGAGTAGTTGATACGTGTCATCTTCTGAGTGGAAGAGTACAACATATTAAATGCATGTCTAAATCGAGACATACCTTTAAACTACTTTAGGTGAACAGTTCTGCCAACTGCTCACCTTTTGTCCCACTAGGTCGTACTAGGCTTATCTTGAATCTTTTGTTTTGTCCCGCTCAAAACACTTTGTAGATTCTCCCGCCTAAACTATAAAAGGATCAGACAAGCTTTGCTTGCATAAGACTTCTAGGGTTCTAAGTGATCTCTGAGTATTGTCAACTCAGAGATCCTTGAACACCAGCACATTCCTTCTACATTCCAGCTATTCATAATCGCTGGTGAGTATGACTTTAGATTATCTTCGACTTCTCTGACGTTGTCTTTGACTTGAATGTTCCTGGTGTGCCAGCTGAGGCTTTGCCTTCTGCTGGTCTGGTCTCCGTCGCTGGTCCTCTCAGCGACCAGTAACACTTAGTTTAATTTAAACAAATCTAGATTGGGCCATAGTTAAAACTTTCATTGTCCCAACAATTATTGTAGAGCCGAATGGTCTACTAAAAACATAAAAACATAACGGGGAAAAAAGCCATCAAGAACAAGTGGGCTCTAAGGTGACAAAAGTGGAATTTCTTCTTAAAACACTAGACAAAGCTGCTTGCAACGATCTTCAAAGGTGATATTCAACCTTTATATCTAGATGGAATTTGTTACCCAATCGACATCTACAAACCAATCTACAAAAAAGGTGAAGATTCCAACTACGCTTGGAGTGCTTCAACATGGTCATGGACATCAAGTCCTTGTAGTAACTACCTAATAAAACCATATGTAAAAACATGATAAATAACCAACAAGATGTTGGATAGGAAATTCATTTTCACCTTTTATCTATATCTATACTATATATTAAAAAAAACCCATACTATTAATAAAAATGTTACAAAATAAACTTACAATGTTATATGCATAATGTACAACTATATAAACATAATTAGAAACTAATTAAAACATAAAAGCTTAATTTAATACTCATATTAAAACTAATTAATACACACTTTAAAATAAAAATAATTGATACTAATTAATAATAATTAATAAACATCATTACTTAAAAATACAATTATATATTCACATTATAGAACAATTAAAACCATACATTTACAAAATCATATATATGTTGTCTATTTAAAATGATGGTGTATATAATTTTGAAAATCGAACGGTACCAACGGGTTCAATTGGTAACCGAAGTCACAATCGGGGTTCGACTAACCAATAATAATCGTCAAAAGACGAACCGGAAAGGACCCTTTAAAACAGATGAAACATGTCATAACATAATCTTTTACTATCTTTTTTAATGACACATAAATATGTACTACTTATAATAGCGTTTGCACATCTCTCTAAAATTTTAAGTAATACAACTTTACACGCTTTTGGTACAAACCTTTACAATATAAAAACTTTATAAACTTATTTATGTAATAATTGGTGACCAATTTGCATTGAATGACAAAATGAATACAAATTAATATGCAACGTGTACAAATGATTATTGCTATAAACTATAATTTTTACATACAATTATATAAATTATTTACTAATGTAAGCTTAATATCAAATATATGTATTTTTGTACAAATTTAGTGAAATATTAATCATTTTACGAATTAATTCGATTAAATCGTACACAATAAAGTATGAGGATTCTAAGAATATTATAATGTATAAAAACCTGTAAACATATAAATTACAAAAAAAATCAATATTTGCATGCTATATAATATTTTGACGAATGTTACACATAGTAACAAATATCTTTAGCCATCAATATTCACCATCTCGTAACACTATTTATATATATAATGAATAATGATTTATTAGTGCTTAAAATTATTCCAACTTAAAACTATATCATCCTTCTGGTTTGGCCAAATTGCACTTTTGGTCCGTCAAGTTTCAAAATTGCAAAAATCGTCCGTGTAGCAAACCTTAGGTTGCACCTTTGGTCCTTTTACGACCTAAAATTACTAAAATACCCCTGCGCGTACAAAAAATTAAAGAATGAAGACAAGGGTATTTAATTCATTTCACGTCGTAAAGGGACCAAAAGTGCAATTTGGCCAAACCACACGGATAATTTTTGCAATTTCAAAATTTGACGGACCAAACCTGCAATTTGACCAAACCACAAGGACGAATTTTGCAATTCTCTCTGAAAAATATGTACAATCATACAAACATTGCGCTTACAAAAGTTTAGTTTCAGGATACCCGCAGCCGCAATGCGCGGGTATCCTGCTAATATTGTAATTAAAAAGAAAGTCACTCTTACATATAGACACTCTTACATATAGACGGTTATGCCATTTCTCGAGGAAACTCGTTATGAGCTATTCAAAGACAAGAAACGATCTCTAGATTAATATAGAGTTTTTGGTTGCAAATGCTTTATACTTGACACCAAAAATGACCTTTCTAAGTTTGACCATAAATCTTACAAAGGTATATTTTTATGATATTCTCATGATAGTAAAGCATATGTGGTTATGAATAAATAAACTATGAAAGTAGAAAAATCTTTAAATGTTAGGTTCGCTGAGCGTCCTCCTCCTAAATACACCCCTCTCATCGATGATGATATAATCGAAACTTAAGTAGTTGAAACACAAAATAACCAAAATGAAGTCAATGAAAACAAACCATTAAAAATTTGATATTTGAAACGTAAAAAAAATCTAAAGATCGTCCCTTAGAAACCTTAATAAGAAAAATAAATGAGCAAACCATAAGGTCTCAAGCACATAATCAAAGTAACTTCTTTTGTTTTATGTCATCGACCGAACCTAAAAACATAAAAGAAGCTATTCAAGATGAAAATTAGATTACATCAATTTGTTGCAAATGATGTTTGGAGTCTTGTTCCACCTCCCAAAAATCAAAGTGACATTGGAACAAAATGGGGTTTAAAACATAAATTGCACAAAAATGGTGTCGTTACATGAAACAAGGCATGATTTGTTGCATAAAGATATAACCAACAAGAACGTATAGACTTCAATGAAACCTATGTATTGATTGCAATGTTGGAATCTATGTGGATACTTATTGCATATAGTTGTGCACATGACTTCAAACTTTTTCAAATTGATGTCAAAAGTGCTTTTCTAAATGTTTTATAAATGAAGAAGTTTACATTGCTCAACCTCCAGGTTCACCGACTTTTAAAAAACTAATCATGTTTATAAACTTAAAAAGGTTCATTATGGTCTCAAACAGCCCCAAATGCTTGACATAATTGATTAAAGGATTTTCTTCTTGAAAAAGAATACACAGTGGTGGCTGATAACATATTTTTTACCAAGAAAGATTCTTACATAATCATCGTACAAATCAATGTCGATGATATCATATTTGGATCAACTTGTCAAGAGCTTTAAAATGATTTCCCAAAAATCATGCACGACGAGTTCGAAATGAGCATAATGGATGAGTTGAACTTTTTCCTTGGTTTACAAATCAAGCAACTCGAAGATGGAATCTTTTTTAATCAATCTAAATATATTAAAGAAATGCTAATAAAAATTGGTGTTGAAAATTCTAAAGCTTCCAAAACTCTTATGGCTTCCGAGCGCAAACTGGTCAAGGATGAAGACTACGAGTCCATGGACAACACCGAATAGCGAGACATGATTGTTTGTCTCCTTTACATCACCGCAAGTCGGCCCGACATCATGTTTAGTGTTTGTGTATGCACCCAATTCCAAGAAGATCCCAAAACTTATCACATTTAAGCCGTCAAGCGAGTCTTTCACTATATAAACAATTCATCTTGGTCTATGGTATCCTAAAGAAACAAGAGTTGAGGTCGTTATTTACACCGACTCAGACCATGCATGTAACTACGTGGATAAAAAAACACAAGTGGTGTGTGCACTCTCATAAGGTGTTGCTTAACATCATGGTTTTCCATTGAAGCCGAATAGATCTCAAATCTTGGTTTTCCACAAGTGGTGTGTGCACTCTCATGAGGTGTTTCTTAACAAGTGTTGTGCACACTCTCATGGGGTGTTTCTTAGCAAGTGGTGTCTACACTCTCATGGGGTGTTGCTTAAGTAACGTGTGCCCCTTTCATTTGCATCTTCTCTCTTACTTGAATCTTAATGGGGCCCTAATTTGAAGTTCATGATTATTAAAGAAGTGTAGCATGGTATAATTTTGTGTTAGAGTTGATTGACTATTTAAAGTGCATGATTACCAAAGTTAGGTTCGTATATAGTTATTGTGATTTATGTGATTGCTTGTATAAAATCCGCATCTCATACATGCTTTTAATATTCATGTAGAGACAAGCCTTAGGTGTCATTGACGATTTAGTTATGAACTATGTGTATAGTTTTTTGCTTAGCTAAGAACTAAAAACATGTATGGGATGCATATAATCCTTTCTTTCTCGATGTTGATGATTTAGTTTGTGACTCATATGTGAACCATGGAACCATGTATGGTGCAAATAGTTTGTGAGTTAGCTATGAACCATGGAGACTCTGGTATCTTGTTAATGAAATGCTTTTGCTTGGGTTGATTGTATACAAGAGTTTTTATACCCGTTACTTGTGAAAGTTACCCATTTGTTACTGATTTTTTGGTTCCGAGTCACAAATAGCAAACGTAAGAAGGTAATATGGTAATTATGTTTTGTTCCCATTCCTTTCTTCTCTAACTAAAAAAATAAAATCAATAACATGAATTAGGACACTCCCTTTATTCCTCACACGATCCCTTACCATAATCCCATTCCTTTCCATTCCTTAAAAAACTTGATAACACATCATAGGTCTCTCGTGAAGGTCAATCTTAAAGGGAACTTACAACCTCACCACTCTGTTCTCATCCTATTTCAAGATCCTTATGATATCTTGAATAATTCTTTTCACAAATCATACTCAAACTTAGTGTAGGGTATTGTAAGGGTTAAAACTAGTCATTGTACTGGAACCCGAATCTCGATATTTGTAGCAAAGTGTTGTAAGGGTTGAAACTAGTGATTGTACTAGTACCCAAATCTCGTGTCGTGTCGAAGGGTTGGTTTTACCCATTGTGTTAGAACTCGGTATCTAGCTTCGTACCGAAAAAAGATGTAAGAAACATTGTGTCGTGTAAAGGTTTCTTCACCGGTGAAGGAGTTCCTTATGTAGTGTTGTGAACTCTCCAGTATGCGACTCGGAGAGTGGAGTAGGGCAAGGAAGGAGTCCTTGTAGGCGAACCACTATAAATAATCATGTCACGGTTCTACCGTTCTTTCTCTCCTTCTCTTTACTAACTACTTTACTTATATTTTTTTTACATTCTTTTGTATTTATCAATATACAAATATCTTCAAATAAAACTAGATCTAATTTTTTGACTCATATTCGGCCGGTAAAACTATTCAACCCTCATTTTAGTTTTCAACAACTATAATCATGGACCCCACGACAAGAAAACATAATACCCCGCATAGAGAAGACCTAATACACCGCAGTAGGAATTAAAGAGAATACTCTTGAATATTTTTATGTAATAAACGTGATCTCTACTCGAAGGAACCCCCCAATACGCCGTATCAACCAACCGATACGGCGCATCGACCCTAATTACAGGCCCTATATGTAGAATACCAAAACTCATTGTTGGAGAGTGCAAAACCAAAAGTTTGAAATCCTAACCACAAATTTGATTTTTAAAATAGAAGATGAGCCAAAGGTCAAGAAATACATTACAATCCATAAGAAACACCTTGTAATTCCTTTACTTTAATCAGGCGTTCGATATTTGGTATCATTTTATTTAATCATTTAGTTTACCTTTATCATTCACATGAGACTCGTGTACTTGACTACTATGGTTATCAACTAACACCTTTATGCGAATTTAATGTCTTGTTAGTTTATAATTAACTGTCTCTTATTTGATTTGTGTTGAACTATGAATATCATCATACTCGCTTATGTGCTTAAATATGTAACCTAAAAACCGAATTTGGATTTATAGTAATTTATATAGCCAGAACAATAGGATCACAAATAACATGATATCTTTGCTCTTGGTTTAGTGAAAAGGTAAGACTAACAGGTGACCTAAGATTAACAAATAACGTTCTGATTCCTTGCGTTTAGACTTGGACAAGTGGACTACTAGTATATAAAGAATCGTTAAGCGATAAGTTATTAAAAGTATCGATGAGCTAGTATCCAATAAGATCACCCTTATTACCTCCTAAGATAGATTATAACCGAAATAAATTGTTATATGCGAACGTGTTAACTTGTGACAGAACTAACATGTCTATGTTTTAGGAAGAAGTACCCCCTAAATCTAGGATTGACATGTCATCATCGATAAGACAATCATTACACTAATAAATAAACTTATGTTAGGTTTAAGTAAAAATGGTTAACATAGTTTCTGTATCATAGGCTTGACAACTATTCTATCTTATGTTAATTTGATTACGTGTATGGATGAGAAGAATCTAGGTTTACGCCACCACGAAATATGTGTCAATCACTCAGATTAAAACCACTCTATTATCATTAGAATTAGGAGTAAGTTTAACATAAATTAGACTAAAATAGAACCACATCAATAAGTGAGATTGTTAAAGTATTTTGATAAATTTATGGTGCATAGTGTTGTTATGGGTGTCAACATGCTATTTTCAACCATATTCGATTGTAGTCATAGGCTGGGTGTATGTCTGATTGTTTGATGTTTGTTTTTGTTGTTGATGTTTTCTCATGTAAATGTTGAATGCATTGTTATTATAGAATAAAAAACGATGGCCGAACACTGTGAAAAATATAGTTTATATAAATATGTTATCAAAAAATTAAGCTACACACATTTCTTTGTAAATAGGTTCTTTCTTTCTTTATTATTGAACTCATATGACTTCGAGACTAAACGCGAGAACCCGGTTGAGTTTAAGGACCAAAAGTGTAAAAAACTCGAGAAAGAAAAACTGTATAATTTGGGCGGAGAATTCAATCTAAAAAGCTTCATAGATTTCATCGACAACCTCCCTTCATTACATCTCTCACATTTCCTCATTTCATTTCATTTCCTCACATTCTTCGCTCAACCGCTTTACCTAATTCCCTGTTAAATTAGGTATTTGTTTCAACTAACTTTTTATTTTGACTCATTCATCTTTCATTTCCTCACTAACACTTCGGATCCTATTATTTTAGCTCTATGTTTATCAATTTGCTATATAAATGCTGTTTTGTTTGTTTAGTAATTGAACTGTTTTTGTTGTAGCGATTTGATTGATTGGTAGGAGGTGGTTAAAATTATGGATTCAGCTGCTGTGATGAACTGTAGTAAGCCGATTTCCACTTCGGTTTCTTCGTCTCTTCCGGTATATATATACACTTATTTATTTTTAGTTACTGTTAGTTTAAGTGTAATTGCTTTCTGTTAGTGGTGTAATTTGTGTAGTGGAGCGTTAGTATAAGTTTAGAATCGAGCAGTTACACAGTGCGTGTGAAATTGTGTTGTAGTATGTGTGTTTTAGTGTAGTTGAATTTTGGTGGAATAAGTAGGTGTATATCGACCGACCGCGTGAATTGACGAGGATAATCAGATTGATGGTTGATGTAACTGTTTGTGTTAGTAGTTTAATTAAATTTATTGTTCATGTACTGGAACGTTAGTATAAGTGACGAATCGTATCTTGTAATTTTTTGGTGGATTAAGTGTGTTTGAATCGATGAGAATGAGTGAATGACGTTGCAAGTGTTTTTTGTTATCAATTTGATGAAGTTATTGTATGTGATGTAAATCACTCATTTCTAGATTTTATTGGAATTATTTTGTTTGGTTAGATAGTTCATAAAACTTGAAAGATGTATAGAAGATCTTTTGTCTAGGTTTTAGGCTGAAATCTCTCTCTCAATTTACCTTTTTAATTCGCTTTCTAATGACTCCTAGGGGTGAGTATCGGGCCGGTTGAAACCTACCCAAAACCGAATAGGTAAAATTTGCCAACCGAGGACCGAACCGATTAAAACTAGAGCAACCTAAACCGAACCGAATAAGGTCGGTTTGGTTCGAATAAGTGTGTTCATTTTGATCCGAACCGAACCGACTAAAACTGAAAAAATATACAAACCCGAACCGAATATGGTCTGTTCGGTTTTGGCCCGGTTCCGGTCGGTTTGTCGGTTCGGTTTTCGGGTGTATTTGCTCAGCCCTAGTGAACTCTAAAGAAAAAAAGAGATGTCTTGGTAAATAAACATGTTTTGACCAACAAGGTCTATGCTTGCAAGCCGTAGGACGTTTTAGAAAACTTGATATTTTTAAGCAGCGGTTTATGTGGTTTAATCCTATTTTTTAGAAGAATGTATTCTCAAATCTCAATAACATCATGATGGGAGTTAAGTGGCGTAGGATCACCACTTTATGAAGATAAGTTATAGAATTGTACTGTTGTTGATTTCCTGTTGACTGATAATCTCAAAAGCTATGTAACATTGCTTAGTAACTAAAGCCAATAAATTGCAAAACAGGGTGCATTGTGATGAATGCATTACTGTGGAGGTTTTAGTTTCAGTCTTCTACTCTTGTAGATGTTAAACAAGTTGTTTGTTTTGTTGATCGAGCATGCTAATCAATTAAAACCTGACCAACTGACGATTGCAACTTTATTGAAGCTTAAACATGGATTGATTATTTGGCTGCCAAATCATATATTGTTTTTCATGATGAAATGTATATTTAATGATCTATACTGGTATATATATTTACCTGATTAGTATTATTCGCCTGTGATGAATACGCCAGGGTTTATTTATCGGGAGGTCTAGTGGACTTAAGAGCTCCCATTGTAGTTTCTTGGCTGGAAGTAAGGTGAGCTTTCCTAAGCAAAGAGTTCAGGTTTCTCAAAAGGCTCGTAGCTCAGGGAAACAAGCGGGAGCACTTGGTGTTACTTGCCGTGCTGAAAAAATTCTTGTGGCAAACAGAGGAGAAATAGCAGTGCGAGTGATTCGAACTGCTCATGAGCTAGGAATTCCCTGTGTTGCGGTGTACTCCACTATCGATAAGGATGCACTTCATGTGAAACTGGCTGATGAGTCAGTTTGTATCGGAGAAGCTCCTAGTAGTCAATCGTAAGTTGACCATTATCTTTTGAAACAGTTTGAAGTCTTAATTCATAAAATGAAGCTAACATCGAGGCTCTTGAATTGTTGTATAGTATCCACATATTATGTATGTGTTCCAACTACACGTGGTTTTAAATAGAGTAAAAGCTGGAAATGACGTTATTTTTTAAGCTTTACATTCAGAAAAAATTAACGGCCATTATTCTTCATCAGGTACTTGTTGATACCCAATGTCCTGTCTGCTGCTATCAGTCGTGGATGTACAATGTTGCATCCTGGTTATGGTTTCCTTGCTGAGAATGCTGTATTTGTTGAGATGTGTAGAGAGCATGGAATTAACTTCATCGGGCCAAACGTAAGTAATATGTAAATGTCAGTAGAAACTGAAGGTGCATATCAAATTCCAAAGACATTTATTTGATTATTCTGATTGGCAATGAAATTTATTCATGATAACAGATGATAATTTTTTATTTAATTGATGTTTTTAAGTTTTAAAGTCTATAAAACACGAGTAAGGTACTGTTGGGAGGGTAATATGATCATACAAGTAAGATATAAATATTGTATATATTGCAATTTAATTGACTGGGTTGTTCTCCTTGTATATGTCGAATATGTTAGTCTTGCAGTATATCTAGATTGTTTAATCATGTATCCTTTTGCAGCCTGACAGCATTCGTGTTATGGGGGACAAAGCAACTGCCCGAGAGACCATGAAGAATGCTGGTGTTCCAACTGTACCAGGAAGCGAGGGTCTTTTATCGGTATGTTCATTTACATGTAATGATTCTGAATTTCTTGATGCCAACGATCAAACTTTTCAATGTTCTATTTTCGCCATCTTAATAGAGCGCAGAAGAAGGACTTAAACTTGCTGACGAGATTGGCTTCCCAGTGATGATTAAGGTAAGATAATCTTTAAATAGACGTGTATGGAACACATTGTACCAACTTGATGCATTAAGTTTTCAAATAAGTAACATAAGATAGTTGAAATGAAAAACAAATTCACACTGACAAAAAGGATTGTTTGGAATTGGTTTATGGGCCAGCTCTTGCTCTCTATTATATCTAACACTAATCATTTTCAATAAAAGGATTAAAAATAAGTGACCCATTGATCCAATGTTTGATTCCCTGATCAACCATTTTAGGCAAACCAATACATAGATGTTTCGATGATATATCTAGGCTGGTTTCATTTTTATATGTCTCCAATCACCCTTATACGGACTTGGATCCCCATTCCATGTATATTCCAACTGACCATAGTCTCATTGCCTATCACTTGGCATTTAGATGGTCCCTGGCCACCCTCAAGTGACATTTGATAAACAGAAATCCCGCTTGTATAGATGCTATAGCATATGTAATTAAAGAATAGAACTGCAGTGGCAGAGATGCATATTATTTAACCATGCAAATTGTGTTATAAAATATACAACACAGATTACACTTTTAATGTTATACTTTTAAAACCTGTACCATATTATTTAACCATGCAAAGGAAGATATGTTGAAGAGATTTTTATTTATTTATATGGTAGAATCTGTGTTACGAAAAGTATGGTACAAAATCTCCCATCCCCTCTTCTCCTTGGCTGGTCACTAATAAATGTTTTATGCTCTGAAGGCTACAGCAGGTGGTGGTGGTCGTGGAATGCGTCTCGCAAAAGAACGTGATGAGTTTGTGAAGTTGTTGCAGGTATGATTTTACTTTCTGCAACCAAATCTAATTAATATATCCTGGATGATTGTTTCTAAACTTTAATGTTGCATTCTAGTTGTATAAAATATTTCTGCATAGTGGAAACTTTTAGCTTGGATTCTCTCAGTATCATATGATGCATTGCAAATAGACTTTATGTCCAGTCATATCCCAAGGCCATCAAATACTACTATAAAGTGCTGAAACTTTAATATGATTTAGCAAAATGTTTTTTTAGTATTATCAGTCCTATATAGAACTTTACATATGCTTCTCCCTCTTGGTTTTTCGTACCAACCACTTGAAAAAAGAAAATTAATCTTCCTAATTTTAATATTTATTATATCATATTCAAAATGATCTTAATATGTTTCTTATTTTTTTTTTTTACTTTTCCTGTTAACAGCAAGCTCAGAGCGAGGCTGCAGCTGCATTTGGAAATGATGGTGTGTATTTGGAGAAGTACATTCAAAATCCAAGGCACATTGAGTTCCAGGTAATGGTTTTTAAGGCATAGAAGTGAGTCATTTGTGAATAACATTTTCTTTGGAAGTTAGAAAAATACGGCATTGTAATGAGGGAGAACATAGTGTAGTAACTTGTTAATTGTATTTTGCTATGACGCTTTAACACAGATACTCGAGTTTGTAGTGTTGTACTTACCTTTATGATTTTAGAAAGTAATTCCCGGTGTTTACTCACAAACTTGTTGATTTCTAACTGCATGCTACTTGCTTCTTTAGGTTCTTGCAGACAAATATGGAAATGTTGTTCACTTTGGGGAACGTGACTGCAGTATTCAGGTACACGTGTTTTTATATATTACTCTTTAAACATGATTCTACATTCTAACTGAAGTTGAACATCAATTATACCATTGAGCTACTAGGCACACCAAAATAAACAAACTCAATATTCAAAGTTTATCTTTAGAAATATGAGATTTACTTTGATTAGTTGAATGACACCAATATTACATTTTCTTACTTGTGCAGAGAAGAAACCAAAAATTGCTTGAGGAAGCACCCTCGCCTGCATTAACCCCAGAGCTGAGGAAAGCCATGGGTGATGCAGCAACTGCAGCAGCAGCATCAATTGGCTACATTGGTGTTGGTACTGTAGAGTTTCTTTTGGATGAAAGAGGTGAATTCTACTTCATGGAAATGAACACTAGAATCCAGGTTAGTAGATTAAATATGTATATATGTAGGAATAGAGGCGGCAAAAATGCAAATAAGCGGGTCGTTGGGTAATGGGTCAAAACAAGTATTTTACCCAACTACTAGTATTTTTTTATAACTAAATCAGTGTCCCCGATAATTTAGTTATAGTATAGTTTGTTGCATTAAATAATTTTTAAGAGAATGTCTGTAATGTCTACCTTTTCTAGTCAAACCATTCATAAGCCAACGGGTCGATATTTTATCGCTGAATGTAGGAGGAACTAGGTTTATAGTGCATTTTGTTGTAATTGTTGTGACACTTGGTTTTCTTCACTACAATAAAGGTCGAGCATCCTGTGACCGAAATGATATCTTCCGTTGACTTGATAGAGGAGCAGATTAGGGTAGCAATGGGTGAGAAGCTCCGCTACACACAGGTACCGAATTGTTTGTCAAATACAGTATATAGGTCTCAAAATAATATTTATGTATTAATTTATTGCAATGCACATCACAGGATGAAATTGTGCTTAGAGGACATTCAATTGAATGCCGTATCAACGCGGAAGATGCTTTCAAAAATTTCAGACCTGGACCTGGTATGTCATTGTTGATTATGTCAATAAGTGGCAAAATATGCTAGTTGAGTAACGGGTCAAGATTCCAGACGTGTGAACTCATGACTTATC
Source organism: Glebionis coronaria (assembly GCA_025667525.1). Taxonomy (NCBI): domain Eukaryota; kingdom Viridiplantae; phylum Streptophyta; class Magnoliopsida; order Asterales; family Asteraceae; genus Glebionis; species Glebionis coronaria. The sequence continues at coordinate 506,731,061 of CM046881.1, read as the reverse complement.
ACATTTGAAATGGGCCAGTTCGAAATGTCTTGAAACGCTTGTGTGTATGTTTTGAACTTTTAATAATCCTAAATCACTAGTGTGCCAAATAAGATGGTAAAATTTGTATTTTTTTATAGTAGAAGCTGATTGTTTTTGATGATTTAGGAGGTTTTTTAGTATCTGTAAAGGTAGCATTATAGTTTAACTGTTTAAGAATAAAACATAATCCAATTTCACGCGTTTAAAGGCAGGCTTTTTACTTGCATACAAAGAGTGAACAAGGCTTCTAGTTATAGGTATGCCCACAAATAGTTTCTTCATTTTGTAACATAAGCATCACTCTTTTGAAAATGGAAAGGTTAGAACGAATTGGTTTATCAGATAAATATAATTACATGGTCATAGAATAGGCATAATCTTGTACGAGTATTTGGAGCCGGGTAATAAGAATTTAAGTTGTCCCTCATTGGGTTGGATATATCAATCAATTAATCAAGTATCGCAGTTCCAAAACAATGAGAAGTTAAGTTGTCATGGCAATGCTATAGAATAATTTGTATGTGGAGTTAGAAGGGGCTGCATGTATTATAGTTGTATCTGCTCATTGGCTACACTTGGTTGCTTTTTCAGTCACTTAATAGATGAGCTATTTATTCATTTTTTCTAATTATATCAGGGAGAATTACTTCTTACTTGCCATCTGGAGGTCCATTTGTGAGAATGGATAGTCACGTATATACCGATTACGTTGTTCCACCAAGCTATGATTCTCTACTTGGAAAGGTTAGTAGTATTGCTATCATTATCTCCAGCATGGTTTTGCCTTTTGTCTTTCAAGTTGTTGACAATTTTTAATAATAGCACTTATCTGGCTTTTATCATTTGGCTTATACCTGAAAACTTGAGTTTGCATAATGGCCGGGTCAAGTGAGTCAAAATGGTAGTATCTTTTTGGTACTGGTACCAAGAAACATTTTGCCCATAGTCTGATTTCTATTTTAAAGATATTTAGCTTGTCGAATGTAATAAAAATATATCGCATGAAACTATATATATGAGGTTTTGCGCATTCGTGGTAGTTTCCAGTTCTAGACTCGTCAAGGATATCGTCACCACATCAATATCGCCATGATTCAATTGCGAGTCCAATAACGGCTTCAGCAGCTGTTAAAATGTGTAAATTCATAAATAGCACACGGGCAATTTTCGACCTGTTTCTCATTTAATCAGTTTGCATTCGAAGCTTATCTTTTGTTATAGATATTAAACCATAGCCAAACCATCCCATTCATAAATAAGTGGGTCGAATTTGATGCCTCTATAGTTGAGGACTTAGTCAATAAACAAGTAGCCAAACCATCCCATTCATTTGAACTTGATATTAGTTGTTTGATCTTAGGATTGAACTTGATATTAGTTGCAAAACAGCGTGCCTGTCAATAAACAAGGGAAAAAGAAAAAAAAAAAAACCCTCCATGGTTTGCAATATATAGCTTTTTTGGATTGTTTTCGACCACATATAATGGCTGTCTAATGAAGCCACAACTATGGTTGTTGAAACTTGAAAGACAAGAGTAGTCAAATAGCTGCATTCTTATATCTTATCAGAAGTTCCAACACTGGATTAATTTCACCTCTAACGCGTAACTTGTTGGTCATTTTAGCTTATTGTATGGGCCCCAACCAGAGAAAAGGCTATTGAACGTATGAAAAGGGCTCTTAATGACACCATCATTACAGGTATACCAAAAAACTACCATGATAAATCTTCAACGGAGTAATTTATATGAACTTTTTGTTTCTTGATTTCTTCTCAAGCTTTTCTCTTCTCGAGTATAATATCATTTCTATAATGGGTTTTGTTGAAGGATTTAATTCATTATTTTTAATTTACATTTCAGGTGTTCCAACGACGATTGAGTACCACAAGCTAATCCTAGAGATCGAAGTAAGTAACATGTCCCACTTTCTTCTTTCCAAAATCCTTCTTGTTACCATGCATGTAAATTCCGGTATCTTATCACTATTTCATATCAGGACTTTAAAAACGGAAAAGTTGACACCGCCTTCATTCCTAAGCACGAGGAGGAACTAGCCGAGGTAATGATCTAAAATACTAGCAAATTATGAATGGGTATTTGCTTTATGTTTTATCCATATAAGATCAAACAAGTAAATAGAAAATCTAACCAGTCAACAATTTTATTCTTTGAATGACATAACCCAGTCGACTATTATCTTGAACTGAATTATATTATTTTTTCTCCATGGTATTTGGACACCTCTGATTTCTGAACCAAAAATGAATCGTTTATAGATTACTGATTACCGTTTTACATAAATACTTGCAGCCACAGGCACATAAAATGATTACAACGAATGGTGCTAAAGAAGTCGCGAAATCTGTAGCTTAAAGAGTGGTTCAGCCACATTTTTCTGTATGCAAAAATGTTACTTTTTGTCAATTAGTCTTTTGATCCCCGAAACATCTTAATATAAACTCTCAAGCTGTGGCATCCATTTGATTTTTTGAGTCTGAGTGAGTGTTTCATTGACAATCAATCGAATATTTGCTAAGATGTTGATTATAAAAATCCTTAGCTTTAATTTGTAACTCTGATTTTGTTCTCCTATGTCTTGTGGTTTTCCGAATGTTTGATCTACTGGTTCAAGTTGCAATTAGCCAATTATCATATAATTAGATGCAGTAAACATATTGATAAATTTGGATTCAAACAACTTGAAGGGCAAACCTAAACCGGTTCGGTTTGAGTCAACAAATCAACAAATCGGTTTGAGTCAACCGATCAACAAACTGGTTTAATTTAAACCGGAATGGTTTGAAACCGGTTTTTGGTTAGAATTTACCCGGTTTTTAATTGGATCAGTGTTTTTTTACGTATTCGGCTTTTTTTTCGATTTAGATCATGAATCGTTTTTTTTACCAACCGTACTCGCACCACCCACCATCACATCACCGTTACCTCAGTCACCTCCATTGAATCACCACCACTTACCACCTACCACCACCACCACCACCTACTAGTTACCACCACCACTACGTGCCACCACCACCATGCACTGCCATCTACCACCACCACCCAACACCACCACCACCCATCACCACCACCCATCACCACCACCACCACTACAATTCACCATCTCCACCTACCCTCGGCACCAAAGGTGACGGTGGTGGGTTGTAGTATGTGGTGTTCGTATTGAACAAAAAAAAAAAAAACATTGCTTAGTAAAATATAACATTGGTTAAAGAGCAGAAATATGCCACAGAAAATGTAATAATCTAAAAAACATTGTTCGTTGATTTTTTTTTCCTGATATTTGTCGTTGCAACTAGGGGTGTCGAAAAAGTTGACCCGACCCGAACCCGAAAAATCATATTCGGGTCGGGTCACTCGGATCCAAAAGTGTAATCGGGTCAATTCGGGTTGACCCGAATTGACCCGAGTTCTAATTGGCTCGGGTTCGGGTTATATATTTTTTACCCCCGACCCGACTTGACCCGAACCCGACCAACCCGACTAGAATTACATTTTTTACATTGTATTAGTATTTAATTTAGCCACTTTTTTCCACATTTTCCTTAAACTCGGGTTGACCCGAACCCGAGTTGACCCGACCCGAATTGACCCCAACCCGAGTTCTAAATAGGCTCGGGTTCGAGTTATATATTTTTTTACTCTTGACCCGACTTGACCCGACCCGAGTTGACCCGAACCCGACCGGGTCAACCCGAATCACACCCCTAGTTGCAACATATGGATAACATGCTAGTTAATTTTAGCAGTTGAATGTGTACAAGGCACAGAAAATGAACATGAGTTTGAAACCATCCCAAGGCCCCGCCTTGTCAACATCCCTTGATACCATAGACGTCCATGCATCTATGTACCAAGCTAAAACATAAAACAATCAAGACTCACATAGTAGTTAAACACATAAGTACACACACATGTTCATCACAAACCATTAAAACATTCACAACAATAAGTTACAAAGACATAACAAGTGTCTCTTTCATCCCATTTAGAAGTAAAGAAATCATTTATAACTCATAATTATGGGACTAAGAAACTCACCTTGCGAAAAACAATCCAAAAGTCCACATGCGATCAAACAATATCTAAAGCACAAAATATACAAAGCACACATCAACACCCGATCCAAGGACACCAATCCTTCATTAATGTAATAGCCTACATGATGGATATCTAACTTACTTCTACCCTTATAACAATCTCAACCATCGTTTATATACTCACAACTCCTCTTATCGCACCACTAGTAATTAATCTTAATATTTCCAAAAATTATCGAATTCTTTGTTAACTAAACGACCACAAATAAAATACTAACTTAGTGATATTTAATAACTTTGATTGTTGATATTCTTTTACCATTTCATAGCGTATAGGTTACTCTTTTTTCATTTATTAACTTTGTATGAGCCTATGAGGTACAGTTAATATGACGTTGAAGTTCATATTTAATGATTTTTAAAAGTCATGTTCATTAAAGAATGTTCATTAAAGATATCATAAAAAGAGTTGCTGATAGTTAATTAATATGATCGAACAAGACTTTGATCAGACTCAACATCATCTAATAACGAGACATTCAAGTTTGAAGGATGCTCCGACTTTCTAAACTCGTATATATGTAAAAAGATTTAATTATAACTAAAGACTCATTTGGTTTAAAGTTAGGTTTTATTTTGAGGTTAAAGACTAAAAGAAGGCTTGACTATTTAAATAATGTTGTTTGGTAACACGCAGGTTTTAAAGTTAATTCTATAAATCATGTTTGTTTACCTGTATTTTGCTACACGCAAAAATGAAATCAAAGTCAAACACATATACAAAATTGTTACTAAAGCATAAAACTAATATAATCCTTATGATAATCGAACACACACAAGCTTTCATCATTCAGAGTAACCAAGTACAATTGATAAAAACTTACAATCGATGCCGTGAAAAAGATTCAACAAAAGACAGAAACAAATTCACTATGTGTTTTACGTCAAGCAATACATGGAGTAATTCCGGGTATATCAGTAAAAGCAAGACGTGTAGCTATAAACGATAAAAAATATGTTAATATTATATGAATTTAACCAGTTTTTCACTCTTACGTGAAGAGAAGAAATAATAAGAATAGTATTAGAGGGTTAATGGTAGATGGGGAATGGTCCGAAGATCCGAAGAAGATAAAAGATGAGACCCATAGGTTCTATAGATTGATCTGAACGGGAGTTGTTGAGACCTAGATTTATAAGCGGCCGATTGCCTCGATTATCGACCGAAGTGCAAATTTATTAGAAACTCCATTTGAGGAAAAGGAGATTTGGGATGCGGTTAATAGTTGTGGTGGAGAAAAGGCTCCTGGTCCGGATGGTTTCAACTTTAGATATATAAAAAGGTTATGGGAGATTTTTAAATCTGAGATAGTGAACGCGGTCAAGTGGTTTTGGGACACAAAGCAAATTTCAATGGGATGTAATTCGTCGTTTGTGGCGCTGATTCCTAAAGTTACGGATCCTATTGGGCTTGGCGAATATCGTCCTATTAGCTTGATCGGTTGCTATTATAAAATTATTGCAAAACTTCTGGCTGAGAGGATAAAAAAGGTGATCGGAAAGCTCGTAGGTGACGTCCAAAATGCTTTTATAGGAGGAAGATTCATCCTTGATGGCATTCTGATAGCAAATGAAACGGTTGAGTATATGAAGAGAAAGAAATCGAGAGGAATGATATTTAAAGTAGATTTCGAGAAGGCATACGATAGTATTAACTGGAAATATTTATGTGATATTTTGAAATACATGGGGTTTGGAGATAAGTGGTGCACTTGGATTGAAGCTTGCTTGAAGTCGTCTTCGATGTCCGTTCTAGTTAATGGGTCCCCGACTGTCGAGTTTAGACTGGAACGTGGGGTTAGACAAGGTGATCCATTGTCTCCATTTTTATTCATCCTTGCGGCAGAAGGATTAACTGCGATGGTTACGGATGCATTGGATAAAGGTGTCTTCAAAGGAATAAAAGTTGGAAGTGAAAACGTTGTTGTGTCTCATTTACAATATGCCGACGACACAATATTTTTTGGTGAATGGGATAAAGAAAATGCAAAAAATCTAATGTGTATCTTAAAATGCTTTGAGAAAGTTTCAGGTTTGAAAGTGAATCTTAATAAAAGCAGACTATATGGTGTAGGGGTGAATTCAGAAGAGGTTGTTAGTATGGCGAGATGGATGCAATGTTGTGTTGGGACCCTTCCATTTACATATTTGGGCCTTCCAATTGGAGAGTGTATGAGGCGTGAAAGTGCTTGGAGAGCTGTAGTGGAAAAATTTAGGAAGAGATTATGTGAGTGGAGAGCAAAAACAATGTCGTTTGGGGGACGTTTGACATTAGTTAAGTCGGTTTTAGGAAGTTTGCCATTGTATTACTTCTCGATCTTTCGTGTGCCGGTGTGTGTGATTAAGAAACTTGAGAGTATTAGAAAGGATTTCTTTTGGGGTGGGGCGGGTGAACAGAAGAAGATTGCTTGGGTTAAATGGGAAAAAATTTTAACTTCTCATGGGGCAGGGGGTTTAAACATCGGTTCTCTTCGGGCAAAAAATTGGGCTTTGGTGGCTAAATGGTGGTGGAGGTTTAGGATAGAAAGTGGGGTACTTTGGGTTAGGGTAATTAAAAGTATCTATGGGATTAATGGCGGGCTAGATGATAACCGAGTATTGAGGGAGTTAGGTGGTAGTGGTGTTTGGCGTGATATTGTAAAAGTGGGCATATATTTAGAAAAAATAGGAATCGGGTTTTTAAATTCGTTTTCAAAAAAGCTCGGGAATGGGGGGGATACACTTTTTTGGAGTGATAGATGGATCGGAAATGATAGACTTTGTGATAAATTTCCTAGGTTGTGGTATTTAGATAGATGTAAGGAGGCTCGAGTGAGTGATAGAGGGAATTGGTGTGAAGGGGTTTGGATATGGGAATTGGATTGGGTGAGGGAACCTAGGGGGAGGGCGTGTGGGGACTTGGCGGGTACTTATGGATTTAATTCGTAACATTAACCTAAAGTGTGATTGTAGGGATTCGTGGCAATGGAATCTTGCTGAAGACGGAAAATTCAAGGTCAAAGACTTATCTCATATGGTGGATGATGTAATTCTTCAAGCAGCAGGTACAAACCAAGAGACGGTATGGAACAATCTCGTGCCAAAGAAAGTTAATATTTTTGTTTGGAGAGCTCTCAACGGAAGAATTCCGGTTCGCGCGGAGCTCAACAAAAGAGGTATTGATTTAGATTCGGTTTTATGTCCTTGTTGCGGAGATAGTGTGGAAACGGTTGATCATATGTTAGTATACTGTAATTTGGCGATGAGTGTGTGGGAAAAGATTTTTTATTGGTGGAGAAGAGGTCCGATTAATGCTTCTTCTATATGTGATATGTTGCAACACGGTGCTAATTCAAATGGCATCTCGGGCAAATTGTGGCAACTAGTAACATGGGTGACCGCGTATAGGATATGGAAGGAACGTAATTCTCGTGTGTTTAGTATGAAAATGACGAGCACAAATACAATTGTCCAAGAAATTCAACTTAAAAGCTTTGATTGGATATCAAGAAGGTCGAAAAAAGTTTCATTTTCATGGCAAAGTTGGTTTCGTGACCCTTCGAATTGTGATGGTTCTGCCGTGTGAGTTTAGGATTGTTATGAGAGTGGTATGTAGAGCTTAGTGGATTGTTTAGTTTGGGGTGGGTTTTTTTTTTCGTGTTTGGGTCTCATACTCATTTAATTATCTTGTTAATTGAGGGTGAGATGCCTTGTTTTTGTAATTCTTTTGTGGTTTTAATAAAATGATGTCTTTCAGAAAAAATTTAACCAGTTTTTCAATCTCACAAGGTGTAAATTAAATGAATAATAACTACTAGTAGAAAGTGCGTTGGAAACTGAAAAACCGGTTAACTATAGTACAAATTATAGGTCCGAGTAACTTCATGTTGCACTATAACTTTGACCCCAAGCAAGTCAGGTTTTAATGTGACCAATAGCTACAAATATTTTACCTAGCTGTTTTGTAACAACATATTAATCGTCACATTCGTAGTTTTTTAGTTGATTTTATTACGACATTCTTCTAGGATCCTGAAGCTAGCTAACGGCGACCATTAGAATGACAGATGTCTGAGTTATACCATAATTCCATATAGCAGTAACAATTTCTATCAATTGACAAGTCAAATGTGACACTACACAACTCTAGTCAAGTTTCTATCAAATAGTCAAGTTTCTATCAAATGACAAGTCAAATGTGCCACTGATTATACTCGAACGTACTCTTATAAACGTACTAAGAGTGGTTGGTGCCACTTTACATTGTCATAAAAAATATATGCCATGTAAAATATAGCATCAGAAACATATGGAGTAAAGTTGACTTATTTTAAAACTTTTTTTTTACTTGTTTGACTAATCACACCCATTTTTACCTAAAGCTAAATTTTATAAAAAAACACGGTGGGACTATTTTTATTAAAATGTCAAAAAAATCAGCGGAGAGACTAAAATTGTAATTTTTTCCGAATTGATTTTTATCAACGGTGATATTTTACTAGTGGAAAAATGATGAAATATCACCAGTGATAAAATTATTTTATCGTCGGTGATATTTCATTGGTTTTTTCACTAGTAAAATATCACAATTGATAAAAATCAGTTGGGAAAATTTAGAACTTTAGTCCCTCCGCCCGATTTTTGAAACTTATGGCAGAAATGATCCTCTGTGTTTTTTTTAAAATCTTAGGTTAATTTCCTCCTTTAAATAAAACCAAAATGAATGGTGAAAATTTGTCCTTCTGCTTGTGAGAAAAAACAAAGTTACATTTGAACTTTTGTCTATGATAGTATATGTTGTTAAGGAATGAATGGTCTAAGGAAAATAATGTCGTGAGTAATTATTTTTACTTTTTTATTAAATAATGAGTCCGGTTATTTTGCATACCTTGTATCCTTTGGATACAAGGGGACTGATCTAACCCGTCCATCTCATCTCATCCTACAACCCAGATTAAAAAAAAAAAACAGAGGGGTAGTTTCGTCATTTTACCCCTCCTACCTAACACCTCTCCCACTTTCACATCCCATATCTGGATCGATGTTTTCTTTTTTCTTCTTCTCTCTAAAACACACACAAAAACACATACATGTACACATATTCAGGTCTTAATCTATCATCACAAACATCAAATTCATCGATCATCACCATCGTAAATCAATCATTCCGTTCATAAATAAGGTAAAGTTCATTCGATCTGTTTTGATTCATCTTTTTTTAGCTTATTCGATGTGAATAAGCTTATAATTCATCTTATTTTTTATAGCTTATTTAATAAGTTATGTGAATTTGACATGTCGAATGATAAGGTAACTTGATGCTTAATGTGAATAAGCTTATAGATTATCATCAACTTTATTATGATAAATTATAAGCTAACTTATTAGCTTATTTTCATGAATTATAAGGTTTTATGGCTTAATCTCGCTGAACATATTTAGTGTAACCTGTTTGTGAAGTATCATATATGATATACTATACCATATATGATATATGCTAAAATATCATATATGATGAAATATATCATATATGATTATGTGATTGAAAATTGAATTAACTCTTTTTTTATGGATTAATCTGGCTGAACATATTTAGTTTGACTTGCTAATGAAGTATCATATATGATATGCTATATCATATATGATATAAGCTAAATATCATATATGATCAAATATATCATATATCATTATGTGCTTGAAAATTGAATTAAACCTTCTTTTTTGTGTAGAGAAGGCTGTTTACAAGGCGTGTTGAACTTACAAGCATCCAAAAGGCCAATAAGCTTAATGAAGAAGCTCATGAATTTTTCTTTTACGTTTATTGTTTGTTTTTTCCTTGTAATCTCCTAATGGAGTTTTGAAGTATATGAACGATTTTGTAATCAATTGGTATCTTGTACAACATCTTGTTAATATGATTTAACTTTCTTAATATTATGTCATGATGGTTTTGATAAATTAAGTCATACGGAGTATATGATAATGTACTATCATATATGATACTCAACAAAAGTTGGATATATTAAACAAAGAATCTGATGAATTCATGATTATAACAAAGAGTATGCACAATTAATAACTAAACACTTGTTCATGACATTAATAAATGTACTTTTGAACAGAATCATATATGATAATTCAAACAGAACGTAACCTAATGTAAATTCATATATGATATACCTCTGATATCATATATGATAATCATTTGTACAAAATGTATTTGCCTATTAAATTCATGATTAACACCAAAAATATTCTTATTATTGAAACTACTCTTCTTCTTCTTTAAGCAATTCTTCTTCATACTCGTGCACGTCCGATTGTTATGATAAGTACCCTATCAACTTTGCTCTAACCATTGCAACATCTCTCTCTTCTCGTTGTTTTGTTCGCAAGATCTGCATTTGTATAAAACAAAAAAAGAGTTTTGGGGGTAAAACTATATACAATACAATAAAAGTGTAAAAGTCATGTACAATATCATAGAAGGCACGTTTGAAGAGCTTAATGATATTCAATGTAAATTAATCATAAAATCTAGTTTTTTCTTCTGGTTTGTTAGATACATCATATATGATACCTCATGTATCATATATGATATATCGATCATACATCATATATCATATATTTATCATATATGATAATATGAGGTAACATATATGATACACCAACCTTAATCTAGCCAACATCAGCAAAATAAAACTCCTACTAATACAGCTTATTCACAAAAACATAAGCTTATTAATAACTCTTATTCAAATAATCCGACAAGTCTTTAAAAAAAGCTACTAATAAGTTAGCTTATAATTCAACACAATAAATCCAAATCATCTAATTTACAAGTTTATTTGTAACTCTCATCTAATTAAAAATCTCATTCATAACAAATAAGCTTATTTACATAAATCACCTAAGAAATTAGCTTATAAGTAAGAACAATCAATCTTAATAATTCGTTCAAAATAAGCTAATTAAAATCTTATAATTAAAATGATAAAGAACTAATAAGCTTATTCAAAATCGAATAACTTAAAAATAAGAAGAGATTTTATACAAACCTGATGATGAATTCGTATGTGATCATGAATTTGTGTTGATTAATTGATCGAATTAAGCGATTCATGATTGATTCATGATGATGTTCGTGCGGGATTCATGATTATATGCTTAGATCTATCTATTATAGAGAGAGAAACTAGATCGGGGGAAGAGAGAGACACAAAAAGACGGTGTGTGTGTGTGTGTTTATGAGAAAAAAAAAGAAAAGGGCTTATATAGTGAACAGGTGAAATGACGAAAATACCCCTTCAGTGTAAATTGTAGATCTAATCTCAGCCCTTGGATGAGATGAAGATGGATATTAGGGATGAGTCCCTTTGTATCCTAGAAAACATTGATATCCAAAAGAACTTAAATCTTACATAATACAATTTGAATAAACTTTATTAAATAAAAAATATTTCATTAATAAAAATTCATCAAATAAATAAAATAAAACACATTACATCAAAATAAAGATGTATCAAATAAAAAGTCATTATAAGAGATTAATAATAACAATTTGTATAACAAAAAGGTTTCAAAATAAAAAAAATAAAATAAAAAACTATTAAACTTATATTCCTATCTTCCTCCCCTGCTTGCAAAATATTAAGGGCGAGCATTTGAAGCGTCGATTTGGACTGTGCCAGAAAACTAAACCGAATTAAACCGACTTGGACTGGACCGAATAATTTTGATCCGGTCCATGGTATGGGGTTTTGGATCATTTTGGTCTTTGATCCCGGTCCAATTCAGTCTGTAGAAACTAGAAGGCCGGGGGGGGGGGGGGGGGGGGGGGGAGGGGGTTGAATAGTTTCTCTTCGGTTAATGTCCTAATTAAAATTCTTTCAATTAAGTTTGTGTCAAAACTACCTTTTACTAGCTAGTTGCATAGTGGTTAGGTTCAATTCTAAATGCATTAACAATGATAAGTGATAATTGAATGCAATGCAAGAATGTAAATATAAGTAAAGAGTAAGGAAAGAAGCAACCTAAAGAACGACACCAAGATTTATAGTGGTTCGACAATGAAGCTCTATCCTCATTCCTACTCCACTCCTCGAGTACACCTTACTCGAGATTTCCACTATATCCACAAGCTCCCTTCTTGGCGGAGAGAACCTTACAACGCCGCTTACATTATTTTCTGTCATTAAGCTAAATGTCGAGACCTAATTTAGCTAGGACCAATCTACACACGTCGCCTACTTCACCATTTTCTGACACAAGGTTAGATGTCGAGTTTTAATCGAAAGCTAGAACCAATCTTTGTCGCCCATCTTCTTTTCCGACACAAGGCTAGATGACGAGTTCTAACCCAAATCTAGAACCAATCGTCACAACTCTTCACTTTCAAGTTTACTGAGAACTCACAAGACACATTCACACATCACTTTATAGTTTAGTAAGAACTAACACACAAGACTTACAACTCAATAAAACATATCCAAGTATACACATGTAACTTGGATCTACACAAGGCAAATCCAAGTATACACATATACAATGGATTTACACAAGACTAATTCAAGTATTCCCAAATACATTGGATTAACACAACACCAATCCAAGTATCCACAAATACATTGGATCTACACAAGACTCAAATAAAAATGACGAACATGACTAGATCTAAGGTAGGTTGATCTTCATCAAGGCTTCATCTTTATTCACATCACAAATGTGTGTGTGATCCTCTCTTTGGACAAGTAAAGAAGGGGATCAAGAGGATAATCATAAGTAACATACATAACACATTAAGTGATCATTTACTAATGATTAGGATATAAAAAAGAGAAAGGAGACAGAAAGAATGTCCAAAAAGGTTCTTGGAAAGTGTAAATTTGATCCACTATTTATAGAAGACAAAGACCAATGACTAACTACCCGCGGTTCCTTATTTGTCACTGCGGTTCGTTACTGATATAGAACCGCATGCCTATTTAAGGAACCGCGGGTAGTAGAATCCGCTCCATTTTGTCCTTTAGTGGGGAAGTAATATATGAGGTAAGTTTTTCCTTCAAAGGATATTCATATGGCATTTGGAATATGCCATATACAAATTTACATTTTCTATTTTAATAAAACATTTTCTTAAAAAGAAAGTTTATTAAAATCTTTTGTCACATTTGACAAAATCTTAGTTTTAAGGCTATTCACTAAACATGATTAAGATATGTTTTTGCAATACTTAAATGATTATTACCTTGATGATAGTGTTTGTTAAATAATTTGTCTTACGATTTTCTTTGATGATAAATGTCTTTTTACTTTGTCGTGATCAAAACTAAGAAAGATCAATTAACACTAATAATATTTTTAGGCATCACTTGCATTAACAATATCCCCCTTTTTGATTACGACAAAGTATAAACTCATTTGTGTAAAATACAAAAGTTTTCGAATTATTAACGAGTTTATCACTATCATTTCTCCCCCTTTGTCGAAGCAAAAAGGTTAGCACAAGTTTTTGAAGAAAAGAAGAGTCGACTTTGCTAGTAGCTCCCCTTTGGTGTTTACTCCCCTAGCTTGGGGCATCAGCTAAGGTGACAAGCTACATACAAAGTTTAGTAGAAAGAAAATAAACACCAATGTATATATTAGTCACTACCCACTATATAACTTGAGAAGGAGGAACAAAACAAATCTCAAATTAAAAGTAAGTATTTGCTAAGTATGTTCAAGGAGGATGTTTTGACAAAATCAATGTACAATTGGTGGAATAAAGGTAGAAAAGAAACATCCATACCAATTGTAATGATAATATGTTAAAGGGTTAAAAACTTAGAATTGTTGGAATCACCAAAAATTGTAAATTTTAACCATGTTCAACTCTTAACAATATGCGTGATAAAGAATTAGCGGGAAAAGAAATAACACACATAACAATCATATTACAAAAATATGAAAGAACATACAAGGTTGATACACACAATATGAATATTAAAACCAACAAATAAGGAAAATAAACAACATAAGCATAAACTATTCTAATAGTGATAGTCCTCCAAGATTGCTTAGGTTTTTATTTGACTCACACAATTAAAACATAAAATGTGCTTTAATTGGTAAATAAGACGACGAGGCATCATTCGAAGATTTGTTCACGGGAACAAATACTTTGAGAGGAGGTCGAGTGAGTGAGAAGAAATTCAAGAAAATTTAGCTTGTCATACACATGAGAAAGTTCAGTTTGTTGAAATCGACAACACGCACACGAGCTTCCATGATGCAAAATAAAGTCGTTTGATGAGGGAGGACCATCAAAATAAGAAGGTGGTGGTGGAGAAGGAGAGTGAGGATAAGAGAGGTTTTCACAAAGCCTTGAAAGGTTGGGAAAATAAGAAAGGTCATTGAGGTGAGGTATGTTGCAAGGTTTAGGTGGTGGTGGTGAAAGAGCTTCTCTTTCTTTGGTAATTGGATTAATTGAGAAAGTATCATTTTAATACTCAATAGGAGAGATAGAAGAAGTCTTACAAGGTTTGGGAGAAGATGAATCATGATGATCCTTATTCTTCTTGATCCTAAACGGGTCGAACCGAGATTTTCGGTTTCTTAGAAATCTTAGAAGAAGAAGCTTTGGGTTTAGAAGATTATGACAAAGAGATGTCAAGGTTAAGATTAGAAGAATTAGACATTGTGAGGGACGAGAAGAAGAACTCCCAAAACAAGAAGATTTAAAGAAAATAGACAAGGCGAAGATTTGAAATGAAAACAAAAGGGTTTAAAGAAATGTTTAGCCAAAATTAGCAAATAAAGAATCTTGAAAAATACTGAGGTCAAAGAAGAAAGACAAAAAACAAGCAAAAAAGAAGGCTGTTGTCCGCGTTTCCTTAAAGGAACCTGCAGTTCCATATTGATATGGAACCACGCGACAATTAATGAGTCGCGCACAATGGACATGAAAAATCGATTTTCTAAAGTTTTGAGAAAATTTTGAACTCTTTCAAAATTAAGCAAATCTTGGGTTTTTACCTCTATTAGCACTATGATTATGCTCTGGTTGCACAAAAGGCAACACACTCACAAAGAATATCGTGATAAAGGGTGACAAAATATTTAGATAACATTTTGATTCAATTTTAGTCAAGGTTTAAAGGTTATGATAGATTAATAATTAAATTAAAGTTTATTAATGTGATCCCATAGGTTGAAACACAAAAAGGCTTAATCTATTAAACATCTTCATGAAAAACTTATGAAGGAAAAGAAAATACAAGAAAAATAAATAACAACTAACTATTACAAAGTTAGCTAATCTAGTTCTTGATTTGGTAGATTTCCTTGGCTTGATTTTCTTTAAAAATATTTATAGAAAATCATCATTCATCTCCTAGGAGGATTGATGAACAAATTAAGCAATAATCTTTGTAACTTTATGTGAAGTTAAATCAACTCCAACCTGAGGATGTCGATGAGGTTGTAATTAATTAAGCAACATGGACAATTAGTGCCATTGCTTATGAAAAAGTCAAATAAGTGAGGATCATCCAATAGATTAGAAAGAGGAACACCCAAATGTGGAGTGTTATGAGGAGGATAAGGAGGCATGGTGTCCAATGGTGATACGGGTGAGTTTGGTGGGGTGAAAGGAGAGGTTACCAAATGCTCAACAAAGTCATCCTCAAAGGTAATGCTTTGAAGAGGTTGAGAGTTCACATCCAAGAGAGGACTTGGAGTGAGGGGTGAAGACAACTCATTCATCCTAGATTGAAATGAAGAAGAGGTAGAACCATGTGAATGGTTAGTACCATGAGTTGAGCTAGTCTTTCATGGAGAAAGAGGTGGTGAAGGTGTTGAAGAAATGAGAATAGGAGATATCTCATTCTTAGGTGTAAGAAAAGATGAAGAACCTTGTTTAGGCAACTTGATCTTAATCTTAAGGTTTCTTTTGGAAGAAGAGTGTTTGGAGGAGTTTTTATGTTCTTGTGGACACCATGGTTGTGTGTTAAGGTTTAGAGGAAGGCTTAGAGGATAAGAAGATTAACGAAGAGAGGTTTAAGAAGAAGGTGGGACGATCCAAACAAGTAATGAGTTAAAATTCATTTTGGTGAATAATGAAATTTGCTAGGCTTAATTGGGAAAAAGCTGGTTTTTGGCAAAATTTTCATCAATGTCTACAAATATTTAGAGAAAATAGTGTAAAGCAGATATGCTTTCGAAGTCAGAGCCTGTGGTTCCTTAAATAGGGGCGCAGTTCTTTATCCTAAGGAACCGCCCTGTAATTAAAGAACCGCGAGCAGAAGGTTATAGAAAAGGGACTTCCAGCATTTTTCTTAAGCCCAGATTTTTAGCAAAGGTTTGACAAGCCAAAATAGATTACTAACCAAAATCTAGATAGCTAACTAACATATAATTTCACAAAATCATGTAAATCGAAAGTTCGATCACATGAACACATTAGGATTAAAATACTAGATAATCCAAACACAAACTATTAGTTCTACAAACCAAAGTCTAAAATAAGTAACATGAAACAAGATAGAGTAGCAATCGTGGCATCAACCAAGAGCAATAACACCTCATTCACTTTATCTCATGAAAATTTCGTCAATGTGACTTGATCCTTCACTTGGGTTCTCAAGAAGATAATGATTTAGAAAATACCGATAATCAAGATCAATGTCTTGAGAGGAAAAGAGCGAACTAGAGAAAGATAAATAGTTACTCGGAGAACTCATGCCGGTGATGATTTTAAAGTTGTATTTCCAACTAGTTGGAGACAAACCACACCCAACATCAAGAGCTTCATCTTGATGATCGCTTTCCTCTTCACAATTTTCATTTTTAGACTCTTGTATGAGATTCCCTTCAATGGGATACATCACAGGATCAACGGAGTAAAAAGATGACACATTTAAATTAGGAAAGTCATGATCAACTTTCTAAGAAGATGAGTAAGAAGCATATCATAAGGGATAGCAGGGGATTTTGACTCAAAGAGAAAATAGCTAATCCTACTAACGATGAAATACGCAAGATTGTATGGGGTGGAGGTAGCAACACAATACAACATATGTGCTAGGCACGCGGGAACACGATTGCGATTTCCACCTATGCACATTGCGGTTTCCTTAATGATCTCAGCTGAAGGGATTATGAAATCATTAAGTTCGTTAGTAAGCAATTCCCAAGGAGTGAGAGTACGAACATATCCTTGGAAATCACCAAGACATAAATGTTCACGAGGTTTAGAAATGGCTCCGAAAATGAGCGAAGGAGAAGGAAGCTTGGTCACATAGTACACATCAATAGAGGCCGATTCTAGAGAGTAAATACTCCAAGCATCGGTGAACCTACACTGACCATTATTTGGCACCTTATGAATTTTGCCAAATTCTTCAAGAGTGTATACAATGGCTTTCCCTTTTATGGAAAATCTTATAGATAAGCCATTATTGTTGCAAATTAATGTGAATGAACTAAAGAACTCCAAGAGAAAAGAAAGAAAAATTGGCTCATCAATGTCAAGCAAACAATTAAAGCCAATGGATTTGAACATGAATCGACTGAATTCAAGTCCATGGAGGTTAGAAGGGACAATGCGTCCTTCATGAAAGCTACGAGTTTCTAAAGACCGAAGAGTATTTTTGAGAGAACGAGATTGACACGAAGTAGAAAGAATAGGCATGTATTCTCTAGTTTTCTTATGATCTTTTCGAGTTTCTAAAGACATGAATAAGTACCTAAACACAAAAATATTCCCCAATCACTCTTATGTTACATAATGAACAAAAGTCAAAATCATAAGAATGTGCTTAATCAATTACTTGATCAACCAAAGGATTAATCCTTAACATTCTCATGTTCACACTGTACCAAATTCATCTTTGACTAGTACATATGAATTATGTAAAATTAAATATGAACTTTGAACATTGGTTTTTCAAAATTCGTTTTTAGGTAAACATTAACAATGCAATTACCAATGTGTTCATGGGTTCATATCAATTCCATCATTTAACCAAAATAACTTAGTCAAAATTCGGATTTGTTTTATAAGTGGGTTTTAGTAAAATCGCAATGAATTCAAACCAAAGGAATCATAGCAATACAACTATGTCAACCCATATTCCTAATTAGGTTCCAATTCGATTTTAATTTTAAAAATCCCCAATTATGAAAATAAGAACCCTAGAACAAATTGAATGAAATTGAATGAATATACGTACAATCAATTGATGTTAGAAGAAGGATGAGTGAAACCCACGCCTTGGAATCAATTAATTTTGAGTGATTGAAGCTTTTGAAGATCAACAATGGTGGTTTTGGTTGGAAACCCGTCACCTATGGAGAAGAAAGGGTAGGGTTTTTTTTTGAAAAAATGATTTTTAATTAAGACCAGATTATTTTTGTCACTTAGTGGACCGCGGTTCCTTATGGATAAAGAACCGCCGGTTTGAACCGTGACAAATAAAGAACTGCCAACAGAAGGCGGTTTTAAACCAAGAAAATAAATAAAATTTTCAAAACCAAGTTTTTCTAAAATACTTAAAATATATTGAAAGTCCCTAATCAATGCTAGAAACCCTAATCTTGACTTAATCAACACAAGGTATTACTTTTCAAACGTAATCTTATTATTGTATAATAAAGAATTACAAGTGTTATGGATACACCGTTTGATGACAATGTGTTGTGCACACTTTGAACAACTATAAACACTAACTTATGAATACAGTCGTAGTTGTTTGATTCACTAAGTTATATGCAATAATGTTATGAATATCTCAAAGTGTTAAACCTTAATGCATGGATACACATCCTATTTATAGTGTTACGAGGTTGACCTAAATAGTACTTGATGGTGACTACACAAGCTTTTACAAGTTCCCACACCAGTTACATGATGTCCTTCTATTCTTGGTAGTCTTCCATTATGCTTTAAGGAAACAGTTGTCAAAACAGTTTCCTTTTTCTTCATAGTCTCGAACACACAAATGGCATGTCCAAAGTGTGTTGAGTGTTAACAGGGTATTGCCACCCCTGTTAATCCTCAACCCCTCAGAGTCCCTGATACATCTTGGCTGTTATCCATCACAGCCAATGAGTATGTCTTCAAGTAATCTTTGACTTCCTTGACAATGTCTCTGACATGGACTCCTCTGAGGTTGCTCATAGAGACTTGGATCTCTGTAGTCTTGCAGAACTTGCCTGCCTCCTAGGCACAGGCAAGGGACTATCTGACAGCCTAATTATGTTTAAATCTATGATCAGGGAATCTAACAAGTTTAGATTCCCAACAATCTCCCCCTATTTAAACATAAATAATGCTAGATCTAACTAAGTTAAGGTAAGTGAGTTAACAGCTTCTTCTTACTCATAACAGATCTAAACAAACATACCTCATGATTTTATTAATACTTAAAGGAAATTACAATTACATTACATAAGTAAAATAAAAGGTAAAGGTAAAATTGGGCTGTGAACATCTTCAATAGTCATCATTTTTTATCCTTTCTTCAGCTTCAGCCAAGTCCAATCTGTTATCTAATTCTTCCTGTAAAGTCTTTGCAAACTTCTTGGAATACTCTGTGTTTATCTTAAGTGACTTCTTGTGACAAAGTAGCTGAATTGTTGAAGCTAAGCACAACTCATCTTCCCTTTGAAATGCATACTGGCAAGCCCTATTCATGAATGCCATTCCTCTTTCAGGCTCTGTGTATGTCTGACCATCAACAGGGCCAACTATACCATTGGGTAGGATCAAATCCCTATGCATGCCATCCACTTGAACATCATCTGTAACAAAAGTTTCTTTAACAAGTTGAGAAATTCTTCTTCTTTTGTTGCCAGTCTTTGGGGGTTCTTGTTCAAAAAGCTGTGGTGGGGGATCAATCTTATGTTTGGCAGCTGTTTCTTTGATCTAGGTAAATTTGGCCTTAATGGTCTTAAGCAGAAGAAAATTGGCCTGTCCAGTTCTTTTGGCAGCTAAGGCTTCAAGTTCGAACCATTCTGATAACCCAAGTGTCTTTAGCCTGAAGTTGTCAAACACATTCATATTTCCCTGTTGGTTATCCCTCCATAAGATCATCTGTGGGGTGTTTGTGGATTTATGAATGGTGTATTTGAACTTGGTTATCTTTCCAGGGGCATATCTGTTGTTAACACAGGCATCATAGTTAGCTTTGACTTTCCTTAGTGCCTCAGTGCGTTTTGCTTCCATTTCCCTCAACCTTTGCTTTTGCTTTTCTCTTTCAGGTGGAGTCATCTTCCTTAGAGTAGCTTCATTCAATTCTTTGGCTGTCTTGAGTTCATTTAATCTCTTGAATTCCTCAGCCTGTTTCTCTATTTCTTCAGGGGTTAAAGGAATCTCGTTGGAAGGTGTAAAGGTTGAGAATTGGGAAAGGTCTGTGGTGGATCCTCCTGTCTCTAGCATCACAGCTATCTTCTTGAGTTTGGTGTCTGTGTCAACCGAAACTATCTCTTTTCCTTTCTTCGAGACAGAGGACTCCACACTTATGTTTTTCAAAACATCAGCTCTTCTGATAAATGCTGTCTGAGCATGAGTTTGAATTGCTTTGGGGAGGGAGCTAACAGTGAACTTTAGCTTCTTGGCAGCTGGTTCATCATCATCCCTAGGCTCGCTGGTGTTAACCAAAACCAGGGACTTTGATGAGTCAACTCCATCTTGATTCTGTTGCTCCTCCTGAGTGTTATCCTCATCATCAGGTATTATAACAGGTGTGATGACTTGGAGAGGAACAGGTGTGATGGTGTTGTCAGCTGATGATGAGCCTTGTTTAGCATATGCAAGGTTGAGTGTTGTTTCTTTCTCCCCCTCACGTTCATCCTGGCTACGCAGACGTTTGGATGAACGTGTCTAAAAATGCCTTGCGATCTGTTCAACAGAGGCAGCCATAGCACGTTGCCTCTTCCTTGAAGCCCTGGCAATCTTCAGCAGAAGGTTGCCATTTGCATTAGTGTTGGCCTGAATTCGACTGACGATGAAGTTTGCATGACGGTATTGCCTGTTGCGAACAGCTTCAAATTGTTTGTGCATAGTCAGCTCATGCTCATGAAGTAAGGCAGGGACCTCTGAATCAATGACATCCTTCATTCTTGTGGAAAGATGACTAAGTCCCTGTGCTACACCTTTCCTTGCACCATCCTTGATTGGTTCAGTAACCGCCTCAGCCACAGCCCTTTGTATGATTCCAGGAAATGTAACAATGAAGTTATGCATTTCAGACTTGATTACATCCAGCTTCCTTGATAAACGTTCAATGTATGACTGATGATGAACAAGCTGAAGATTATGTATGTTGAGGCTTTGTTGAGCATAATCATCCCCCCTTGGAAAAAGATCAAAGTTGGTTTGGGCAGGATGATCAAACATCAGAAATTCAGCTATTGGATCATAGGCTGGGCCTTGGAAAACTGTTGTTGTTGAGGTAGCAGAGTTTGGAGTAACAACAGCGTCCTTGGGAGGAGGAGTCTTATCGCCAGCTGGTGTGGACACAGCTATTTCTTTGAGAGGAGAGACAGATAGCTGGTCTTCCTCATCTTCTTCATCCTCCTCCTCAAACATCCCTTCAGGGATTTCATCTTCAGGCATTGACTCAAGATCAGAGACATCATCCTCCAATGATAGCATTTCTTCATCAGTATTTAACAGAGGCTCTTCATCATTGGGTTTGTCTTGAGTGATTGTATCAGCCTCCTTCTCTTTTTGTACCTGAGATTCATTGACTGGCTGTACAATTTCAGCCTGCAAACTGTTTTAATTAGTAACAGGGAAAAAATAAGGGGAATGGTCGCCATTTCGCTGTCCCAGAGAGGCTGAGGGTGATTACTCAGCCACTCTAAAGGATAAATCCTTGGGATTCTTTTAAGTGTGAAAAAAATATGGTTAATGATCGCCATTCGCTGCTCCTAGGAAAGCTGAGTGTGATTATTCAGCCCCCCCAAAAGGTTAAAACCTTTGGGACTCTTTTGATTGTGAAACATATGTTGTTTATGGATCGCCATTTGCTGCCCCTAGGAAAGCTGAGGGTGATCATTCAGCCCCCCAAAAGGTTAAGAAACCTTTGGGACTCTTTTAAGAGTGAAACATATGTGGTTAAAGGTCGCCTGTTACGCTGCCCCTAGGAAAGCTGAGGGTGATGATTCAGCTCCCCCTGAAAAGGATAAATCCTTTGGGATTCTTTTAAGGAGGGAACCAAGAGGCTGTGTGAAGTACAACTGATCAAGGTTGAGACATAAGTGTATTCAGGTTGTTGTTAGCCTGAATACTGTCTAGAGGGTGCAGGGTCATCGGGGTGCTTTATAAACACAAATGAATCATTCCCTTGTGCAAAGCCAGGGTGTACAGAAGTCTTAAAGAATTCTAAGTGCATGGACAGACTTCTATGGGTCGAGGATTACCCTAACTTCACCACTCTCTCCTACAGACAAATGAGAGTGGCTGCTTGTGAACCTCTAAAAAATGTACACTGATTACCTGTGAGATATCAGCTTGATTAGGCTGGGTTCCTGTCATCTCAGCTGACTTTGAGACACTAGACTCCTGTTGTTGGTTAGTAGATGTATCTGATTCCACATGAGTATCTGGAACAGAGGAGGTGTCAGTCTTCTTTCCTTTGGCCTTAGAAACAGCTTTGGTGTGGGAAGAAGAGGGGATTTTCTTCTTCTTAGGCTGTTGGCCAGAAGAAGCCTTGGACTTGGTAGTGTGCTACCCAGAGGTCAAAGACTTAGACTTGCCAGACACACTAGAAGTATTCACCTTCTCAGAAGAAGGGAGCAAGGGCTTCTCAGCTGTTGGTAGTTTGTTGGCCACATTCATCATGTAAGAGGTGACATGTACATCTTCAGCTCCTATTTCTTTGTAGATGGCACCTGTGATACGGTAGGGCTTCAGAGCAGTCAACACAGTGTTGTGGTAGTTGTCTCCCAACAGACTTTCAAAGATCAGAGACAGGAAGCGCACATAGCAGATATTCTTTTCCCTGACTTGATTTCTTCCCCTTAGCTGTTCTACAAGATTGGAGAAGAGAATGCTTCCAACATCAACATCAGCTCCCCAGATCAACCCATATGCAATAGCCTGATGGTTGAAAGACATCTGATCTTGGGATCCCTGCATTCCTCCCAGGGATTTAACGATGTGGGTGAAGAGGACACGCCACATAGGAGTGAAATACTTAATCTTCAAGGGAGATTTGGAGAGGATCTCCGCTGGTGTAAGGGCAGGGTTTACATCATGGCAGGGTTTGAGTGTGGCCAGGGCTTTTTTGACAGCCTTTTTATCAACAACCTTAAAGCAATCATCTCCATGTTTCAATCCAGCCACACTCGAGAAATCTTTAAGGGAGAAGGCGAATGGGTGTTCATTGCATGAAAGGCTAAAAGTTATGGTGTCACCAACCACCTCAGCAGAGTACCAGAATTCCCTAAGGTATTCTTGGTAAAAGGTGGATGGGGCTTTGGTGAAGGCTTCACTTAGGTCACAATTCTGCATGAAGTTAACCAGATCTGAGTATGTGCTATTAGGAGCCTTTATCCATCCAATGGCGTTGTTGGAGGCAAGGATGCTTTCGTTGATCTCGAAGTTAACATTTGCTGCTTTGGGAACTAAAAACGCCATGGATTCGAGGTCGAAGGTGAAAGAAAATGGAGGATGGGTTAAGAGAGAGAAGAACTTAGGGAGAGAAAAAAAATTGAGAAATGAGAATGGTGGTGGGTGAGAAGAGAAAAGAGACAATATATATATATTCAAACTAAGTGAACAGTTATTCAACCGCATTAAATGCAAGGTGCGAAAATGACGGCTCAAGTGGGTCCCCTTGACCTTTCAAAACTTGTTTGTCTCCTCGTTATTCGAAAAATAAATGATTAAATATTTGAGAATGTTTTTTGCATTTACTTGGAAAGTAACTACCTAGTTTCATGTGAAAAACATTTAATATAGAATCAATCATTTAATGAACACATTTAATATCAAGCCACAGGCTTTGAGATATTGAGCATCCCTAGCTCAGCAACTAGTCTGTTGAACGAAGGTTCAGCCAAAGGCTTTGTAAAGATATCAGCTAGTTGCAGCTCTGTGGGAACAAAATGCAGCTCAATATCTCCCTTCATTATATGATCCCTGATAAAATGATACCTGATATCAATGTGTTTGGTACGAGAGTGAAGAACAGGGTTGTTGGATATGGCAATGGCGCTGGTGTTGTCACAAAAGATTTGGCACTTTGTCATACAAAATTTCATAGTCAGCCAATTGACTTTTCATCCAGAGCACCTGAGCACAACAGCTGGCTGCAGCGACATATTCTGCTTCAGCTGAAGACATAGCCACAGATTTTTGCTTCTTAGCACTCCATCCAACCAATTTTCCTCCTAGGATTTGACATCTGCCTGAAGTGCTTTTCCTGTCAATGCAGCATCCAGCATAATCTAAATCTGAATAGGCCTTGAGATCAAAGCCTGATTCCTTTGGATACCATAGGCCTAGGGATGGTGTTCCTTTGAGATACCTGAAAATTCTCTTAACAGCCACTAGATGGGATTCTTTTGGGTTAGCTTGGTACCTTGCACAGAGACATGTGGAGAATTGGATATCTGGACGACTAGCTGTTAGATACATGAGTGACCCAATCATGCCTCTATATAAAGTCTCATTAACAGAGACCCCTGACTCATCAGGGCCCTAGTTGTTGGGTGGAAGCATGGGGCATTTCACTGATGCACAATCAGCTAAGTCATATTTTTTAAGTAAATCCTTAACATACTTTTCTTGACGAATTGAAATTCCCTTAGGACATTGTTTAATTTGAAAGCCCAAAAAGTAAGTTAATTCACCCATCATACCATCTCATATTTCTTGGTCATTAATTTAGCAAAACGTTTACTAAGGTTGACATTCGTTGACCCAAAGATGATATCATCCACATAAATCTGCACAATGATGAAATCACTCTTATCCTTGAAGGTAAAGAGTGTTTTATCAATACAACCCCTAATTTATTTTTAGTTAAGAAATTGGAAAGAGTTTCATACCATGCTCTTGGAGCTTGTTTCAGCCCATACATGGCCTTGTGAAGTCTGTACACATGGTTGGGAAACTCGTTGTTCTCAAATCCTTCAGGTTGTGCAACATATACTTCCTCAGCCAAATCACCATTGAGGAATGCACTCTTTACATCCATCTGATACACAGTGATGTTCATATAAGCAGCATAAGCAAGGAAGATTCTGATGGCTTCAAGTCTTGCAACTGGAGCAAATGTTTCATCATAATCAATTCCTTCAGTCTGAGAAAACCCCTGTGCCACTAGTCTGGCCTTGTTTCTGATGATGTTCCCAATTTCATCCATCTTATTTCTATAGATCCATCTAGTGCCTGTGACATTCTTTCCAGGTGGAGCTGGCACTAGTGTCCATACTTTGTTCCTTTTGAACTGATTGATTTCTTCTTGCATAGCAGCTACCCATCCTTCTTCTACCAGAGCCTCAGCTACTCTTTTAGGTTCAATTTGTGAGAGAAATTCAGCAAAGAGACATTCATTGGCTGAGGTAGACTCTGAGTCTTGGATTTGCTGTCTAGTTGTGACCCCTGCATTAGGTTCTCCAATAATGTTGACAAGAAGAATGTGTTGATCTCTTGACCACTTATTTTGAGGAGCTGGGGACACAAGGACAGAAACACTTGTGGGCACAGCTGGTTCAATTTGAGTTTCATCCTGATGACTTGGAGGGCTTTCTTCAAAGACTACTTCAGTGTCAGAGTCTTCTTCAGCCATATCAAGAGGTACAACTTCATTATCAGCAGGAGAGTCTTCAGGTATTTGAGGAATTGGTGAGTCATCAATAGCATTAGAAGGAGAAGGACTATCAGAGGTTTGTGGTTCTTCTTCATCAAGTTCCTGAGATGTAGGAACTTCTATGTTGTGAGTAGACAGAGGGTCAAAGGCAGGGACATAAGGAGTGAGAGTGTTAGAGTGATGATGACTGGTAGGTCTTGGTTCTGTGAACTCATCACTTGGAAAAGATACATTTTCATTAAAATCAATCTCATCACCCTCTGTTCCTGTTTTCTGAATGACTTCATCATCTTCACTGAATCTAACATGGAAGGTTTCTTCTACTTCTTGTCTTCTGATGTTGAATACTCTAAAGGCTTTGGCTGTTGGAGAGTATCCCAAGAAGAAACTATCATCAGCTTTTTCATCAAACTTTCCAAGTTTATCCCTGTAGTTATAAATGAACACAGGGCATCCAAACACATGAAAATAGCTGACATCTGGAGATCTTTTTCTGAAAACTTCATAGGAAGTTTTACCATGTCTTTTGACAATGATTGATCTGTTTTGTGTGTAGCAGGCAATGTGAACAGCTTCTCCCCAAAATTACTTTGGTAAGGCTGCACCATTCAACATAGTTCTGGCTGCTTCAATCAGAGTCCTGTTTCTTCTTTCAGCCACACCATTTTGTTCAGGGGTGCCAGCTGAAGAGAAGTTCTGTGAAATCCATTTTTCATCACAAAAAGATTCAAGATGATGATTCTTAAATTCAGTACCATTATCACTTCTTAGAGCTTTGACTCTAACATCATTCATATTTTCAACCTGTCTGATGAAGGACATGATGGTTTCAGCTGCATCACTTTTTCTTCTGAGGAAGAACACCCATGTGTATCTTGAAAATTCACCAACTATGACCAAGGTGTATTTGTTGTAATTAATGGTCTGAGGTTTGACAGGCCCAAACAAATCCATGTGAAGGAGATGTAAGCACTTGTCAATAGATAATGATTGCCTAGTCTTGAATGAAGACTTGTGATGCTTTCCTTTGACACATGCAGAACAAGTCTTGTCTTTAGAAAACATCACTGAAGGTAGACCAGCAACCAGGTTTTTTGTGGATATCTTGTTGATGTTCTCGAAGTTGAGATGAGACAGTCTTTTGTGCCACGGCCAATTGACACTTTCAGAGGCTTTAGCAAGAAAACAATTTGAGATGTCTTCAGAGCAAACAGCCATGTTGATGACATAAACATCTTTTCTTCTTGGTGCAATAAGCACAACATCATTGTTTTTGTTGAATATGGTTCCCTGAGTCTTAGTAAACAAAACCTTATAGTCAGCATCACACAATTGGCTGGTGCTAATAAGATTGTGTTTAAGACCATTCACATATGCAACCCTGGTAAATGTAATCCCATTGCAGTTCACTGAGCCATATCCTTCTGTGTCACCTAAAGAGTTATCTCCAAACACCACTTTAGGACCTGGCTCCTTTGAGTATCTGTGCAGGTATTGTTGAATCCCTGTCATGTATCTAGAACAACCACTGTCTAGATAACATACCGATTCCTTGAGATATTTCTGCACAGATACATAGAAACAGGTTAGTTCCTATGGTGAACCCACTTTCCAGTGAGTTCCCTGAATTGCTGATTAGCAACTCTTGAGTTCCTGTAGAACTTCTGGCGTTGGGATGGACAATTCACTGTTTCATGGTTATAACTTCCACATATATCACACCCAGGGAAGTCACCACACTCGTCTGAGTGATGGTCTGTGAACCCACAGAATTTACAGGGAGGATAAGGTTTGTAATTTCCCTGTTGTCTTTTGGAAATCTATGGTCTATCCCTAGAGGGTGTCTGAGCTCTTTTAGCTGCCATGTGTCTGTCATGATCTAAAGTCATATGGTGAGAGTTTTTACATATATTGCAATAAGGTTTGATTAACCTTTCCCCTTTGGGTTCACCTAGGACTGACTTAGGTTCATGTGAAGTAGAGCATTCAGCGGAAGGCTTAACGTGTTGTTTCAAGAGTTCTATTTCTTTCATTAGAGACAACAAGCGATCTTCAGTGGTAGGGTCAACCTTATTCACAGCTTTAGTAGCAACAGGCTTAAAAGCTACTTGTTTACCAGTTATTTTAGCAGTCACATGAAAAAATTTAGCTAGAGGTTTCTCAATATCAGATCTAAGTTCACCCTTAGCAGCTCGAGAGGAACTACTAGGTTCAACTCTAGAGAGTTTGGTCAGAGGTGGTAACTCAGTCACATCTTCAGAGACAGGGTCATTAGTCAAAGTGGTATCTGACATATGAATTGTCTCTATAGATTTGAAGACAATGTCTTTGGGTTTGGTGAGAATTCTCAGCTTATTTTTCTTAGCAGATATATCCCTTTTTAAGTCACCAGGCACTTCATCATTAAGTAATTGATCTATAGTGAACCTAGCACACAACCATTTTTTAATAACCTTGTTTAATTCAGAGACTTGATCATTTAAAACAATGTTTTTCAAGGTTAATCTAGCTACTTCATTTTGCAGGGATATTTTCTCTAAATTAACCCGCCTGAGAGTTTCACATTCAGATTTAGCATTTAGCAATTCAGATTTAACAGAGTGAAACTTATCAAGTAGGTTCTTTCTTTGTTCCTCAACAAAGTGTAAATCAACAATGGTGTAATCAAGGACATGCTTACGTTCATCACTATCAGACATAGATAGAAGCCTGTGTACCTTTTTCATTGTGATGTCAACCCATTGTCCTGATCTTGCATCACCTTTTCCAACAGCTGGTTCATCCTCAGCTATCGCCATGAAAGCCCTGACTCTGGTGGTATCTTCTTCATCTGAAGTCAGTGGCTCATCATTCCAATCATAAGTTTCAACAACCAACCCTTTCTCTGTCTTTTTATCACCACCCTTCTTCTTGGACATAGCTTCAATCTTCAAGATCATTTGTTCTAACTCAGCTTTAAGTGCCTTGTACTTATTTTTGTAATCCTTCTTCTCAGTGTCTGATGAATTGGATTGGTGAGATGAGTTGTTATGTTGTTTGAACTTGTAAGGTTTGGATGAAGTTGATGGATAAGAGGGTGAGGATGTCTTGGTGGAAGGACAGTCTTTTTGAAAATGTCCAAGCTTTCCACAGGCAAAGCAAGTTTCTTTTGACCTGTCTGTTGGTTGACTAGTTGATCCTATTCTTCCTGATCTTTTGAAGAATCTTCTTTGATTGGCTAGCAAGGCTCTTTCATGAAACTCTGCATTAAGGTCTGTCAAGAACTCTTGGCTGCTACGGGTGTCTTCTTCAACATCAGAATCGCTGTCATGAGGATGTGTTGCAGAGATCAAGGCTTTGGAAGATGCTCATTAGACCACGAATCTTTCAGTCTCTGACTTGTAGATAGTATCAATCAGCCCTTCTTCATAATTATACTTTCCATAAAGCTGAGCAAGGGTGTCATTTTTGATTGAGTTGTTAGCTCTCTGAGTCTGATTCATACTCAACCACTTTCTTGGAAGCCTGTTGACAAATGTGGCATTGATCTCAGCTTGACCAATGGTGACGTCATTCATTGCTAGGTCATTGAGAAGAATCTTCAGCCTTGTATAGGTTTGCTGAACCTTTTCACCTTCAAGTGACTTGAAGGCATTGAACTGAAGTCTGAGTGCCTGAATCTTTGTCTCTCTTGTTTCAGAGGGTCCTTCATGGCTAAGGATGAGGTCTGTCCACATTTGTTTGGCTGTGGAACATTGAATGACAGACTTCATGATATAATTGGGAAGACGGGATATTATGATGCTCTTGAGTCGTTTATCTTGGTTTGCCAATTTTCTATCAGCTGGAGTCCATTGTTTGAGAGGTTTGGGAAGAGGGTTTTCTTCAGTGGATGTAAGCGCCATGGGAATATAAGGACCATTTTCTAAAATTTCTAGAAGAAAAGGTTCAAGTCCATCGAGATACACAAGAAATTGACTCTTCCAACTGGCAAAATCTTCTTCATCAAAGACTGGTACACTTGTGACGTGTGATCCACCTCTTGAGTCAAGAAGTTGGGGTAGATCATCGTCATTGGTAGGAGGGTTGAGTCTTGGTGAAGATGGGTTTGTGGAAGGTGATTGTGGTGGGTTAGAAGTTTCTGGCATGGTGGATCTTGATTATAAAACTAAAAACGATGTTTCTTGAAGGTTTTAATATCAAACACCGCTCTGGTACCAATTGAAAGTCCCTAATCAATGCTAGAAACCCTAATCTTGACTTAATCAACACAAGGTATTACTTTTCAAACGTAATCTTATTATTGTATAATAAAGAATTACAAGTGTTATGCATAACACCGTTTGATGACAATGTGTTGTGTACACTTTGAACAACTATAAACCCTAACTTATGAATACAGTCGTAGCTGTTTGATTCACTAAGTTATATGAAATAATGTTATGAATATCTCAAAGTGTTAAACCTTAATGCATGGATACACATCCTATTTATAGTGTTACGAGGTTGACCTAAATAGTACTTGATGGTGACTACACAAGCTTTTACAAGTTCCCACATCAGTCACATGATGTCCTTATATTCTTGGTAGTCTTCCATTATGCTTTAAGGAAACAATTGTCAAAACAGTTTCCTTTTTCTTCATAGTCTCGAACACACAAATGGCATGTCCAAAGTGTGCTGAGTGTTAACAGGGTATTGCCACCCCTGTTAATCCTCAACCCCTCAGAGTCCCTGATACATCTTGGCTGTTATCCATCACAGCCAATGAGTATGTCTTCAAGTAATCTTTGACTTCCTTGACAATGTCTCTGACATGGACTCCTTTGAGGTTGCTCACAGAGACTTGGATCTCTGTGAGTCTTGCGGAACTTGCCTGCCTCCTAGGCACAGGCAAGGGACTATCTGACAGCCTAATTATGTTTAAATCTATGATCAGGGAATCTAACAAGTTTAGATTCCCAACATATATATCAAGCCTTTTAGAAATCATTGGACCACACCAAAACTAGGTAATAATGCCTTAATGAAGGATTACGAGTTAAAGCGAGACCGAAAAAGACCGATACGAAAAAACGACTACTCATAAGAAAGAAACAAAGAAGAGAGAAACTGAGAGGAGTGAATCAAGGCTAAGTTCAATGCTCAAGAGATGAGTGCCAGTATTCAAGTAGTAGAAACGAAGAGCTTGTGTCATATATAGTGGTTTAAGACGTGCCTTTCCAGCGTACGTCTAAATAGATTTGGTAATGAACCATACCAAGCGATTTTGTAGAATAGTAAGATAACTTTCAAGTATTTGTCTTAAACTATTTCAAAATATGAGCAAGAGTATAGATTCACTTTCTCTCCCACATGATCAGACAAAACTTATTGCTAGGGATTGCAATAACGGTATCCTTGGAATATTTCAATTCCAAATGTGTAATATCCTAACTAAAACATATGATGTAATTTGGTATCTCAAAGGGATTAAACAATGAACTTAAGCAACTACTAATCATATAAATCATGCTTGATAATTTAAGCAACTACTAACTCACTCTACAACCTCTAAGTGAGTCAAGTATCTAACCAATGAAGGTTTGAGAGGGTACAAGAATAAAGTCACAATACCACAAACAAATTTCAAGGCAAGGATGCCAAGAACAAGCACTGTAAAACCCGCATAAAAATACCATGAACTACGTAAACATAGAATAAATTAAAACTTTCCATTTATAATATACGACACGTGTCACGAACATTATATTACAAGTATTACGTAATATATTAGCGCACGATATATATTATGTATAATATTTAATTCACGAACATTTAAAACACGAATGAACACGAATACATTACGTATAATTTTTGGTCACGCAAAGCATATGGTTTGGCCTTTTGGGCTTTGTGTACCCGCGGCAAGGAGAACCAAGGAAAGGGGCCCGACTCATTTGAAAACCCAACTAGTGAAACATTAACCTCTAGGGAATTATACACATACATTTTTCAAGAAAAATAAAATAAAATCCTACCCCCTTCTCCCTTTGTAGCCGCGGCAACCAACCAACCAACAAGGACGATTTTTGGTGTTTTGATCTTGGTTTATTACGTGTGCGTGTTCGTGTTTCAATTTCCTTTTTATCTACGCATTCGGTATAATCAAAACCTTAATCTTTTTATTTATTATTTTGAGTTCATGAACACGAACATTGAAAACATAATTAAAACATGTTATGATAAATGAATAAAACAAGAAAAAGGGTGTTTGGTTTGTTTTGTTCTGGCCGCACACCAGCCGAGACCAACCTTGGTCTCGGTGGTCTTTTGGTACCACCAGCCGCAACCCACACGAGGCGATGGTGTTTGTTTGAGGTCAGTCGCAAGCCAAGGTCCCCCATAGGGGGTACCTTTGGGGAATCAGTGGGAAACGATACCTATATGGTCTTGGTGGGTATTTTGGCTCGACGAGGGGAGCACCGGTTAGGCCAGTGTGAACCGAAGCCCAACAGTGGAAACAACCGTCGGCCACCACCACCAGTCGCCGCTTGTGTGGTGGTGGTTGGTGCTCGGTTTTGTGGTCTCGGGTTTCGGGGTTCGTGATACATTTTATTAACAATTATTTTATTAGTTAAATAAGTAAATTAATTTGCATGAACTAATTAATTAATTTAATTAAAACCATGATTTAGGTTTATTATTAAAACTAATAATACATGTATAACCTAAGTATTTTTATTAAGACTTAATTAATTAAACCATGACTTAATTTAATTACATTGTATAAGGTAAAGTTTATTAATTTAACCATGATATTTTATTAATTAATAAACCATTTTTTTATTATTAATTAATAATCATTTAACCTAAGTATTTAATTTAATAGACTTTATTAATAAACTATCATGACTTATAACTTATGATTAATAAGCACTAGCTTACATTTTTAGACTTATTAATCCAACTTATTTCTATTGATAAAAACTTTCTATTTCAGAAAACTTACTATTTTTGGAAATTTTCTATTTTTAGAAACTTACTATTTTTGGAAACTTTCTATTTTTGGAAACTTTCTATTTTTGGAAACTTTCTATTTTTGAAAACTTTTTATTTTTGAAAACCTGCTATTTTTAGAAAGTTACTTATTATGACACTACAAATATATTAATACAATAACACATGAAATACATAATCAGAATACATGTAAAACATGAATAATACAAGATAATATTTAAAACAGTAAAACATGACAAGAACATATAAAATAAGTTAAGAACACACATAACCAGTAACACACTCAGTAATCAGACAACTCTACATGTCCCTTATTTATGTAGTATCCGTGAATTCGGAGTAGGGTCTTTCCTTCTAGCTTCACTACTGGACATAAGGTACGGATATTTCGTCCTTCAGTATGGACATTCCTTCGTATGTATGATTAGGTTTCCCCGTTTGCAGCCATCTGTTTTCCCCAGTTATTTTATATGTTTTGAATGCTTATGTTTTATATATTAAATGCCTGAGTTATATACATGTATGCCAGTTCATCTAGTTATGGAGGTACCATAACCATAACACTGGAGACACCCGTGTTATGACTTCCCCACGACGGAGTGATTGCTCGTAGCGTCCCTTTCAGTTTTGGCCATTTATTTATATTATCATGTGGGGCGTATGGGTGCATACTAGTTACATGTTTTACAGGATTTTTATGATAAATGTGGTGTGTGTCTTGCATCCTTCACAAGGAGTTGATCCCTAATACCCAAACAAGTATAATCTAATTGCATGATGAGGTCACCCCTCTAAGTATTCATGCACGTTGATACCTCATGACCTATATGGGCTCTTGGCTAAATTTAAAAAATACAGTGTTTCATAAGTTAATCATAAGATTTTCAAACTATAAAACTAGTTTTATAAACATGTACCAGGTTTTCCAGGACTTATACATTTCCGATGCTATTAGTCTTTATTATGCTTATGCCATTCATACTATGTTATATATTCGTTCACTGGGCATTTTGCTCAGCCGTTTCTATTTCATGTTCCCAAACGGTAGGTACTCAGGGACGCACTTAGGACCTTGAGTGTATGTGCATATGGACGGAAGCTATTCACCCTCCTTTACCTTATGCATTTTCATACATTATTTTTTTTTGGACATTGTTTAGTCCTTTCCTTTTAGTACTTATATTCATGTGTGTGAGCTTATGTTGGACTATCGATGTTTGATTCCGGTATTTCCCTTTATGGTCATTTAATGTTTTAGACATTTACCTTGCATGCTTTGATGACACGCTATAATTATCCTATGATATTCCATTTATCAAAATGGGGTGTTACAATTATGGTTTAAGAGACAGGTTTTGACCTGTAGGCTCTAAAAACTTGACATGTGACTAGTGGGTAGTCATCAGCGTCTTCCTAAAACTGACAGTTTGTTTTCATGCATTTGTTTCATGTATCATTTTTGCAGGTATTTTGACTAAGTAATGGTTGGTACAGGACTGACCATACTTAGTCGCATGTACTTTTATTCGAATCATTTTGTTTTGGCGAACCGACCCATAGGCGTTCACCCTCGCCATGTCAATTTTGTTTTAGTGAACCGACCCATAGGCGTTCACTCTCGCCATGTCAATTTTGTTTTGGTGAACCGACCTATAGGCGTTCACCCAAACTCATGTCATTTTCGTTGGCTATGCCTTGGTAAACTATTTTATTCATCATTTTCTTATGTTTATCTGATGTTCTAATCAGATTAATCATTGCATTTGTTTTAAACTGTCAGATGGTTAACACACGCGAGCAAGATATGCATGCAGCTATTCAAGCTGCTCTGCAAGCTTTACTTCCCGAACTTAGAAATGAGATTCGTACTGAGATTCAAGCCA
The DNA here is from genome assembly GCA_025667525.1 of Glebionis coronaria. Lineage (NCBI taxonomy): Eukaryota > Viridiplantae > Streptophyta > Magnoliopsida > Asterales > Asteraceae > Glebionis > Glebionis coronaria. The sequence goes on along the minus strand of CM046881.1, from coordinate 506,696,274 downwards.
CTCATAATCCGCACCAGAATCAGATTAACCCTCCTCCTCCTCCACCAGCTACTCTCATCACATGGTTAGAAAGGTTCAATAAGCAACGACCTAAATCCTTCGAGCAGACTGACAGTCCATTTGAGGCCGTGAGTTGGATTGCACACGTTGAGAAGATTTTTGACGCCATAGGGTGTGATCCTGTATTTATGGCGAGGCTTGCTTGTTACAAATTTGAAGGAGACATGCTGGCATGGTGGAAAGCACTCAAGTAGTCGAATGGAGGTAACGACTGGGTTACTAGCTTGACTTATGCGTAGTTTAAGGAATTGGTTATGAATCAGTTCTTTCCGAAATCTGAACAAGATCGGCTCAAGATGGAGTATCATGGCATTCGACAGAGAGCTGGAGAGAATAGTACGGAATTTATGTAGAGATTCCTTATACTTGCTGGTTTCCTTGGCACACCAGCCGGGGCAGCGGAAGAGCAGGCATATCACTTTCGATGGGCTCTTTGTACTTATTTCGCCAACAACTTGGTGTGTGCTACATTTACTACTGTGGCGCAGGTGGCAGATGCAGCTCGCAAGTTAGAGATGCTGCAAGAGAGAGACGAGTTTGGTGAAGTAGACAGATCTGAGAAGAGGTATATCTTAGTCATCGAACGTTAATCATTTCCTTCAAATTAGTACCTTCCATTTTATATCATTCTCTATACAATTGCATCTTTCAGGCAAAAAACTGGGGACCGGTCCCAACCGGCCACTCAGCAGTACCAGCCTAAGGGAAACGGTCAGACTCAGGACCGTTCTGCATCTGATAGGCATGGCGGTAGTGACAACTACCGTAACAACGCCAACAACTCCAGCAATAACATGTCCTTATAAATTTCTTATTTCTATGTTATGTTTCTTTATGATTCATAAATTCTGACACTTTAGCATCTATTACCAGGAACACTGGCAACGGACGGGATCAGGACCGCAGAGGTTCACAGCTCAACCGTACAGCTTCATCTGGTATTACAATCTAAACTTTCTGTGTAGTCATGTTTGTACCCCAATAATCATGTCTTGTGCATATCTTCTGAATCAGGCTCCCAACCAGCTAGAGCACCCGTTGGCGGGTACACTCAACCCTTTGCACCACTTGCAATCGTAGACACCCAGGGCCGTGCCGCCGTGGTAGTGGCACCTGTTTTCAAATGTGGCCAACAGGGCCACTTGATGAAGGATTGTAAGAAGGGTGAGATTGAGGGTACTTCAGGGCATGCTGATACCAAGCCACCTCCGACTACTAGACGTGTGTATACTACCACGCGGGACCAAGCGAACAAGTCGTCAGGTACCATCACTAGAATCTTGTTTATGTATGGTCAAGCTGCTTGCGTTTTCTTTGACACGGGTGCGACTCATTCAGTCATATCCACTGTTTATGCTAAACGTGTTAGGATATCCCCTATGCCACTTGATAATACCTTAAACATATCCACGCCCCTGAGAGACTCTGTGCGCATTACACATGGGTACAAAGATCTTCCTATACAGTTCGATGACAAAATTCGTGAAGTTGATGCACTTCCATTAGACATGTGCGAGTTTGACATGATATTAGGCATGGACTAGTTATCCAAACACCACGCAACCATAGATTGCCATTCATATCAGGTTATTTTCGGTGATGTCAACGCACTAGAGTACATTCAAAATGGTTTCATACCAGGAAAGTTTGTATAAATTATTTCAGCCTTGCAGGCACGTGCCTTACTGTCACATGGTTGCGAGGGTTTCTTATCTGCTGTTCATGTTGTTGAGGCTGAATCTCCATCTATTTAGGATCAGCCTATCGTGTCAGAGTTCCCTGATGTTTTTACTGAAGAACTTCCGGGTATACCACATGCTCGTGAAGTAGAGTTTGGTATTGAGCTCATCCCAGGAGCTGAACCAATCTCCAAGGCTCCTTACCACATGGCTCCCATTGAGCTCAAGGAGTTAAAGGAGCAGCTGCAGGAACTTTTGGAGCGAGGTTTCATCCTCCCTAGTGTATCTTCATGGTGTGCATCATTGTTTTTCGTGAAGAAGAAGGTTGGCAGCATGCGTTTATGCATTGATTACCGTGAGCTTAATAAGATCACAATCAGAAACCGATATCCTTTGCCACGCATAAATGATCTATTTAACTAACTGCAAGGCGCCAAACCTTTCTCTAAGATTGATTTGAGGTCTGGCTACCATCAGCTATGGGTGAAAGAGCAAGATATCTCCAAGACTGCTTTCCGTACACGCTATGGTCACTACGAATTTCTAGTCATGCCTTTTGGACTTACCAATGCTCCAGCAGTCTTCATGGATCTGATGAACCGTGTCTTCCATGAGTTTCTGGACAAGTTTGTTATCGTCTTCATTGATGATATCCTGATTTTCTCTAAATCCAAGGAGGAACACGAAGACCATCTTCGTACAGTACTACAGATACTTCGACATAATTAGTTGTATGCCAAGTTCTCCAAGTGCAAATTCTGGTTGAGCAAAGTGGCGTTTCTGGGCCACATCGTATCCGCAGAGCGAATAACCATGGATCATGCGAAGGTTGAGGCTATCATAAAACGGCCAAGACCGATGTCAGCGACTGAAGTTCGCAGTTTTATGGGCTTAGCTGGTTACTACCGCAGGTTCATGGAGAATTTTTCACGTTTGGCCTTGCCCTTGACGAAGTTGATGCGAAAAGGGGAGAAATTCGTTTGGACTAATGAACGAGAGAAGAGCTTTGAAGAACTTAAGCAGAAGTTGGTATCCGCACCTATACTTACTCTCCCATCTGGCACATGTGGATTTCAGATCTATAGTGATGCTTCAGGGAAGGGTCTTGGTTGTGTTCTCATGCAACATGGGAAAGTGATTACTTACGCATCACGACAGCTTAAGCTTTATGATGAGAACTATCCTACCCATGACTTGGAGCTTGTAGCAGTTGTGTTTGCACTGAAGATTTGGAGGCATTACTTGTATGGCGAATCATATGATATCTTCACAGATCACAAGAGCCTTAAATATATCTTCACCCAACGTGAACTGAACATGAGGCAAAGAAGGTGGTTAGAGCTGCTAAAAGATTATGGCATCAATCTTTAGTATCATCCCGGCAAGGCGAATGTAGTGGCATACGCTCTCAGCAGGAAGTCAGGCATGATCAACGACATTAAGATAGAAGATGAAATCATACGTGACTTGGAACGACTGGAAATCGAGTTTATGGTACGTGGACAACATGGCTACTGGGCTAATCTTAGAGTTGAGCCAGACTTACTCTCTAGGATCAAGGAAGCTCAAAAAGATGACGGTGAAATCTGGGCGATTATTCAGAACATCGACCAACAGACAGAGTTTCAGATAGATGAAGATGGTATCTTATGGCAGGGCACTAGACTATGTGTTCCTGATGATCTTACACTCAGAGAGGCTTTGTTGACTGAAGCTCACAGCTCTCCATTCTCCATTCATCCTGGTTCCACCAAGATGTACCATGACATCAAGCAGCATTTCTGGTGGAGTGGTATGAAGCAAGATGTTGCTACCTTTGTGATAGGTGTGAAAACACCCATCCTTTTACCACTTAATTATAACGAAAACAAGACCATAACGTGTATTTTATGTCGTAAATGTCGGAATTATGCATGGTTTGTGTTTTAGGACGAAAAGATGAAAAAGGAAGAAAACACGGGCTTTCACGGGCTTTTATCGAAGAAAAAGACAAAAGACGAAGTCAAGAAATCAAGAGTGCAAAAAGAACGGACGTCCAAGGCCTATTCTGAAGATTTATCGAAGAAAAAGTCTAAAGACGGAAGTTTAATAAAGACGAAGAACTCAAGTTTAATTTATGAAGAAAATATAAGACGAGTTCAATTTATTCATCAATAAATCCCGAGACAAAGTCTAAAAAGTCGAAGAATTTAGAAGACTAAGGACTAAAAGAGAAAGAAAGAAAGAAAGAAAGAAAGAGAGAGAAAGCTTCCACACCTCCCCTCCTTCCCTATAAATAGAGGCTTAACCTCATTATTTAGTTTTGTTAGCTAATTTAACAACTTAGCTCTCCACCTTTAATTACTTGCACCTTTCATTTCATGTCATTTTACTTAATTGTCATTTAAATTCCTTGTCTTGCACCTTTAATTTCTTGCTTTTAATTCCAAGTAAGTCTTTTAATTTTGTTGTTGAATCTTATTTTTAATCAAGTGTTTATTAATCTCCTTCTACCTTTCTTGTTTTAATCTTAATCTTTTTAATCATCTTCATTTGTTTCGAATTCGTGTTCTTAATCTTAATCTTTTTCATCTACTTTTTACATAAAGTTTGCGTCTTTTTACATTTCTTTGTTTGTTTTTAAAGTTTTTATAAGTTTTATCATTCATCTATTAGTTTTAGTTAGCTTATTGGTGTTTTGTTTAGCTTATTGTCCTTTAAAAGTTAAGTTTTTAGTGCTTATTTTCGTACTTTTCCGTTTTCCTAGTTTTTAGGAAAGTCTGGTATAAATTCGCAATAGTCTTCATAATTGCGGAATTGTACTTCTTCTAGTGTATTGCGAATTTGAACTTCACCACATTGCGGAATTGAACTTCGTTTTGAATTGCGAAATCGAATCCCACTTTGCATTGCGGAATCATCAATTCCGCAATTATTGCGGAATTGTTACCCAAGCATGATTGCGAAATCCTGCATTGCGAATTCTTCCATTTCACATTGTGGATTTGTGGTTTAGGAACCGATTGCGGATTCTTTCCATTTCGTATTGCGGAATTAATTCCGCAATATAATTGCGGAATTATTGATTTTCACATTGCGGAATTTTGTCTTTTATTGCGGAATTGTTTTACTTTAAAGTTGCGAAATTATTTCTTTTAATTGCGAAATTATTTCAGTTTTGTTCAATTTAATTTTTAAATTTATTTTTCCCGCCAATTTTACTTAGCTTTAGTTTAATTGTTTTGTCTTAATTTTACTTAGCTTTATTTTTACTTGTTTTGTCTTATTTAATTTTCAAATTTACTTTTCATCAAGCATTAATTTTTCGTCATTTACTTTCCAAGTTTTTAATTTTTACGTCATTTTATTAATTTACTTTTTAAAGTCTTAATTTTTCGCCATTTACGTTTTAATTACTTTTAGCTTTACTTACCGTGTTATTTACCTTAAAGTTTTATATTTTCATTTACTACAACGACCAATCTATTTGTTCTCACCAAAAGACAGCTGAGTCGCACGGTTACCCATTTTCAATTCGAAGAGACTGGTTCAACGATATTTTTAACTGTGTAAAACCCAGTTATTAAATGGCGCCGCTGCCAGCTCTTTTCGTAAAGATTAACGGTTTTCTGTGAGAGACGCGTTGCTTTTTAGGATCCGTTCATTCGTGAGCGTTATTTTTCGTGTCAAAAATTTTCAAAAATCCATAAAAATTAAAAAATTTCAAAAATACAAAAACATCTAAAAATCATAAAAAGCATTTCTTTTTCAAAGTTTTGCACCAAAAAGATTTTCTTTTTTATAAGTGTACATATATTCTCTTTGTGTTGGTATCTTTTTCTTTTGCTTTTGCAGGTGCATGCGTACTAGATCTTCAACTTATTCAGAGCTCGAGACTCGTGAAGATTTAGATATGACTGGTGTACCCCCAACATCAATAACGACAATGTTCCCCCAGCCGACCTTAGAACAATGGAGGAGCTTTGTCAACCCACAATGTATGGACGAGGAGGACCGATTGCGCCAATGCAAATCACGGCTCCGGAGTTTCCGTTGAAGCATCATATGATCCAACAAGTGCAAACTAATCCATTTCGCGGATTGCCGGATGATGATGCCAACAAGCACCTCGACAAATTCATTACTATTACTCAAAGCATGAAGTTGCCCGGTGTTACTATGGATGTCCTTCGCCTACAGCTATTTCCACATACTTTATCCCACCACGCCGAAAAATGGTTTGATCGTCTCCCGAAGAATTCCATTCATACTTGGGACGACATGACTCAACGATTTTTGTCGCGCTACTTTCCACCATCCATGGTCACGAGCCTTCGGAATCAAATCAGCGGTTTCATGCAAGAACCGGATGAATCACTTTTCGATGCTTGGGAAAGATATAATATTTTGATCGATCGATGTCCAAACCACAACATGCTCCCCGTTACGTTGATTGACACTTTCAACAATGGTTTAACTTTTCGTGATCGTGATACTATTAATGCAGCCGCCGGAGGCACATTTATGAAAAGAAGACCCGAGGAGTGTAGAGAGCTTATTGAGAACATGACCACTCATCACAAAAATTGGGATTCATCCGAATCTTCAAGGAACAACCCGAGAGTCAATGTTTCTTCTACTTCAGCAAACCCCGATATGACCGAATTCACCCGCATGATGGCCGAAATGAACAAAAATATCTTGCTCATCGCTACAAACCAACAACAACAAGTTAAAGCTGTAGCAATTTCTTGCGAGACTTGCGGCGGTCCTCATTCATACACCGATTGTCCTTCTACTCAAGGCAATCCGGAAAACGTATATGCGGCTTATGGTAACTATTCACCGGAAAATTACCAAGCCCGACCTCAAGGTGATCGAAATTTGCTAAGTTACCGGTCGAACAATTATCTTTCACCAGGTTTTTCTCCTCAAAACCACAAACCCAACAATTACAATAGAAGCACTCAAAACCCACCTCGAGCTTCTACTCCATATCACCCACCCGCCCCCAACCTCCACCCATCAATCACGATGTTGAAACTTTCATGAAAACCCAACGAGAGCTAGTTAACAATCTTCAAAGCCAAATCATCACCTTGAAAAGTGACATCACTAAACAAGGAAATGATATTAGAACCGAGCTTCGTCAAGATATGCAAACTTCTATCAGCACTCAGACGAATGATTTAAAGAATATGTTCGCTAGTTTCTTTCAAGGTAATCAACCTTCTACTTCGGGCTCACTTCCTTCAAATATTGTTACCAACTCGAGAGCGAATGTAAGTGCTATTACTACCCGTAGTGGAACAAATTTAGTAGGACCATCTATCGCACCCCCAGTTACACCATCTACACCTCCTCCACCACCATTTATCCCTACTACTCCCACACCTAGTATTAGTTCACCATTACCGTCTCCGCCTCGTCATGAAGAAGTACCCAAGAAGAACCCTTCACCAACCCCACCTTCCACCTCTAAACCCTCAACATCTCAACCTTTACCTGCTACACCTACACCTTCCACTTATAAACCCAATATTCCTTATCCATCTCGCTTAGACAAGGCCAAACTGCAAACCAAGGATGACATTCAAGTGTCAAACTATTTGAAGAAAGTTTCAGAAATAACTATCACTTTTAGCCTTGTTGAAGCTCTAGCACAAATGCCTAAATTTGTTAAGATGTTTAAGGAATTGCTTAGCAAGAAGGATAAGATGGCCGAGTTTGTTAATACTCGATTGAATGAAAATTGTTCTGCCGTCCTTCTTAAAGAACTTCTGGAGAAACTTGGAAATCCCGGTCGTTTTGTGTTACCATGTACTTTTCACCAAACCGAAGAATTTACTACCTTAGCCGATCTCGGGGCAAGTATAAATCTTATGCCTTTCAGTGTTTGGAAAAAGTTATCATTACCCGACCTTACACCAACGAAGATGACTCTTGAGCTTGCAAATCGCACTCTCGCTTACCCTCTTGGTATTGCCGAAGATGTGTTCATTAAAGTTGGCACCTTCACTTTTCCGGTTGACTATGTTGTTGTTGATTATGAAATGGACCCTCGTATTCCTTTAATACTTGGTCGGCCATTCTTGAGAACCGGAAAAGCTCTAGTCGATGTTGCCGAAGGTGTGTTAATCTTAAGGGTCGGGAATGATGCACAAGTGTTCAAAATGGGGAAGATCACAACCAAATCAAATGGAAGAGAATCAGCGAATATGATTAATGTGCTTGATGATTTTGTCGTCTACAACAATCCTCTGTTCGATTCTTGCTATGATAATCCACTGTTCCAAGATGATGTGGATGTTTCTCTCTCCAATTCTGATCCTCCACCAATTTACGATTCTCCACCGATCTTTGATGCTTATGATGACGATTCTAGTTCCGATGGAGATGATTATGATGATTTTACTTATGAGTATCCAGACATGCCCACTTATGATGATTTTGATGAGGCTGATACTCGCTCGAGTGATTCTTCACACGATGAAGATCCTCCGCCAACAACACTTGATCCTACTTTGGATGACTACTCATTTGAGGAAGACTTTGCTACTTTTCTCAACACTTACTTCCCAAATGAGAGTGATGCTCCTCCTTTAGACTTTGATGATTATGGTCTTTATCCTTCTTTGGATATGAAGAAACCCGCTTCAAAGGAGAAGAAACCGGACGACACCAACATCCACAGTTCTTGTGTTTTGACACCTCTCTGTCCACCTTCTGAGGACGAGGTTGTGCATTTTATTAGCGGATCTTCTTCAAATTCTGCTGAGCCTGAGTGCTATTTTCCCCTAAAGGAAAAGGTGTTCGACCCCGGTATCAAAATTTTCAAGCCATCTCAGTATCCGTCTGATGAAATAAAAGGAAAGACTTTTGGAATATGTAGAGCTACTCACCTCACCACACCTCCCACCACCGTGCTCTATCTTTGCTTAAGGGAACCTTGCCTACTCTTCTTTGGCTTTCCTTGTTCGCCTTAAGCTTGTGTTACTTGATGGACGAAAACCATGTATTTGATCCTGGTGGATGCTTTTCAAGGTTCTTACCATGCTAATCAAGGTCGAGTCAGGCTCACGACTCGGTGATAAAAAATCAAGCGCTTCTTGGGAGGCAACCCAAGTAGTTATCTTTTAGCTATTTCTATCCTCAGTGTAGGGGAGACCCGTTGGTGTTTGTTATTTTCTCTCTTCTCATACTCAGGGATTCGAGCGTTCAACGATCCACTCTTGATGATTTTTGACGACCCGTGATTCCGTGTTCCCGTCTTCCCGGTTCTATCCTAAACTCTTTTCGATTTATTATTTTATATTTTCCAATATTAAAATAGGAATCCCTTTAGTTGTCTTTCCCTTAGCGAGATTTAAACAACGTGCACAATGTCCTAAGTGTAGGGGAGTTTACTCCCACATGCTTAAACATTGAGGACAATGTTTATATTAGGTGTAGGGGGGACTTCTATCGAAGTTAAGTGTACTTTTCTATGAATTTGACCTCATTTTAACCGGAAATTCGATTTTTCAACATTTTTCAAAATTTTTAATCTATTTTGGCCTAGTTGTAGTTTCCTTTATTTTTGTTATTTTCTCTTATTGATTCAATAAAATGGTTTTAGCAAGTTTAGATATCTTAGATATATTAGGCCCGTCGTGAATATTTTGACTCAACCCGAGTTTACTTATCCAAGTTTACTCTAGCTAGTATCCTTAACCATGTAGACCTTAATTGGTTTATTAGGCTAAGCATCCACGAGTCTCATTCCTTGAGATTTTAAATTGTGGAGAACGAGAAATGATAGAGTTAGTTATAAGTTTGGTATTCTTTCATTAACTTATGTGAGTTAATTATGATCTTTTTCTCCCATCGCTTGTAAATAAATAAATGCAATAAGTAAGGTCGTACGGTCTGAAAAATTACTTAGCTTCTAGCCCAAGATCGTTTAAAAGTTGCTCGGTATTGGTTAGAGTTCATAGCCAAGGCATAACTTATTGAAACGGGACGCGAATATTGGCGAGTCTGAAAAGGCCCTAACAAGGCATGAGGGCTCCATTTTGTTGCTAAAGATCCAAGATGATGTGAAAAGCATTATTCCAAAATCAATATGAAGGATCAAGACACACGCCGAAAAGCAATTACTCCTATAAAGATCATGGAGAAATCTATCCGAAAGACTCTAACAAGGTATGAGGATAAATAGATCCAAGTCCGAAAAGGAGGCGGATCGTTGTATATCAAAATCCCAAATAAGGATTGAAGAAATAATGAAGAAGTCGTGGTCAACATTTGAAGAAAATATCTCAACTACCCCAAGTGAAGATATACACTATATACGAAGAGAAGACCATAATTTCAAGATCGTCTTCTCAAGATTTGAAGTATGAAGTAAATGCCAAATGTCGGTCCGAGAAAGGTCTCAAATCGTGAAGCGAGTTATGACAAGATATGAACTTTATGAGGTTTCGAGAAGCAGTTTTAAAAGATTTTGTCCTTTAGCTAACTATGGATTAGATCGTCCTACTTTATTTTCAGCCTTAATAAACTATCGAAATAAGTCAACAATGAATCCTCGTGATCATTCAAGACATCAATAAAATATAAGAGTTACCCATAGGAATAAGGTAGTCTAAGTGATTAATTGAACCGCATGAGTAAGTGTTAGTTGTGCTAACTTGTACTAACAATGATCTCGTTTTTAAGCTTGGCATGGGGAACGTGAAACTTGAGGGTGATAAACATTCATGACACCAAAGCCCTAATGTAAGTCTTAGATTTCTTTACAAGTTTCTTCCTTCTAGCATTATGTTATTTTCTATCTTTTAAATTTTCCTTAGTTTCTATTGTTTAATAAAGGCCAAGGTAGGTTGATTATGATGGAGAATGTAAATCATGCTTTGTCACTAAGCATTGCATGAGGTCATTGCAATTGTCAAGTGTAGGGGATTTGATAGGTGTGAAAACACCCATCCTTTTACCACTTAATTATAATGAAAACAAGACCATAACGTGTATTTTATGTCGTAAATGTCGGAATTATGTGTGGTTTGTGTTTTTGTTGTGTTTTAGGACCAAAAGATGAAAAAGGAAGAAAAAACGGGCTTTCACGGGCTTTTATCGAAGAAAAAGACAAAAGACGAAGTCAAGAAATCAAGAGTGCAAAAAGAACGGAAGTCCAAGTCCTATTCTGAAGATTTATCGAAGAAAAAGTCTAAAGACGGAAGTTTAATAAAGCCGAAGAACTCAATTTTAATTTATGAAGAAAATATAAGACGAGTTCAATTTATTCATCAAAAAATCCCGAGACAAAGTCTAAAAAGTCGAAGAATTTAGAAGACTAAGGACTAAAAGAGAAAGAAAGAAAGAAAGAGAGAGGAAGCTTCCACACCTCCCCTCCTTCCCTATAAATAGAGGCTTAACCTCATTATTTAGTTTTGTTAGCTAATTTGACAACTTAGCTCTCCACCTTTAATTACTTGCACCTTTCATATCATGTCATTTTACTTATTTGTCATTTAAATTCCTTGTCTTGCACCTTTAATTTCTTGCTTTTAATTCCAAGTAAGTCTTTTAATTTTGTTGTTGAATCTTATTTTTAATCAAGTTTTTATTAATCTCCTTCTACCTTTCTTGTTTTAATCTTAATCTTTTTAATCATCTTCATTTGTTTCGAATTCGTGTTCTTAATCTTAATCTTTTTCGTCTACTTTTTACATAAACTTTGCGTCTTTTTACATTTCTTTGTTTGTTTTTAAAGTTTTTATAAGTTTTATCATTCATCTATTAGTTTTAGTTAGCTTATTGGTGTTTTGTTTAGCTTATTGTCCTTTAAAAGTTAAGTTTTTAGTGCTTATTTTCGTACTTTTTTTTTCCTAGTTTTTAGGAAAATCTGGTATAAATTCGCAATAGTCTTCATAATTGCGGAATTGTACTTCTTCTAGTGTATTGCGAATTTGAACTTCACCACATTGCGGAATTGAACTTCGTTTTGAATTGCGAAATCGAATCCCACTTTGCATTGCGGAATCATCAATTCCGCAATTATTGCGGAATTGTTACCCAAGCATGATTGCGAAATCCTGCATTGCGAATTCTTCCATTTCACATTGCGGATTTGTGGTTTAGGAACCGATTGCGTACTCTTTCCATTTCGTATTGCGGAATTAATTCCGCAATATAATTGCGGAATTATTGATTTTCACATTGCGGAATTTTGTCTTTTATTGCGAAATTGTTTTACTTTAAAGTTGCGAAATTATTTCTTTTAATTGCGAAATTATTTCAGTTTTGTTCAATTTATTTTTTAAATTTATTTTTCCCGCCAATTTTACTTAGCTTTAGTTTAATTGTTTTGTCTTATTTAATTTTCAAATTTACTTTTCGTCAAGCCTTAATTTTTCGTCATTTACTTTTCAAGTTTTTAATTTTTACGTCATTTAATTAATTTACTTTTTAAATTCTTAATTTTTCGCCATTTACGTTTTAATTACTTTTAGCTTTACTTACCGTGTTATTTACTTTAAAGTTTTATATTTTCATTTTACTACAACGACCAATCTATTTGTTCTCACCAAAAGACAGCTGAGTCGCACGGTTACCCATTTTCAATTCGAAGAGACTGGTTCAACGATATTTTTAACTGAGTAAAACCCAATTATTACTTTGTCTCCAAATGTCTTACCTGCCACCAAGTTAAGATTGAGCATCAACGATCTAGTGGTTTACTAGACATTCCACAGTGGAAGTGGGACAAGATCTCCATGGACTTTGTCACCGGACTTTCGCAGACCAAGAGGAAACATGATGCCATTTGGGTTATTGTTGATCGACTGACCAAATCTGCACATTTCCTACCAATCCGCAAGGATGATCCAGTTAGCAAATTGGCTGACATCTATCAGAAGGAGATCATGAGACTACATGGTACTCCATCCAGTATCATCTCTGACAGAGATCCTCGTTTTACATCTCGGTTCTAGAAGAGTCTGCAGAAAGCTTGGGGGACCAGACTTAAGCTTAGCACGACTTTTCATCCTCAGACAGACGGACAGTCGGAGTGTACCATTCAGACACTAGAGGACATGCTGCGAGCTTGTGCTTTAGAGTGGACAGGAAGTTGGGACGACTATATCTGCTTAGTAGAGTTTGCATACAACAACAGTTGGCATGCCAGCATCAAGTGTGCACCGTTTGAGATGTTGTATGGCAGGAAGTGTCGCACCCCAATCTGCTGGGATCGGGTTGGTGAGTGAATCCTTGAGGGTCCGGAGATGATAGAGGTGATCAATGAGAATGTTGTCATTGCCAAGCCGAAACTGCAGGAATTTCATGCACGTCAAAAGAGCTATGCCGACAAGCACCGTAGAGATTTGTACTTAAACGTGGGTGATCATGTATTTCTCAAGGTATCATCGGCGCGTGGAGTTAAGCGCTTTGGAATCAAGGGAAAACTCAGTCCTCGATTCATCAGACCGTTTGATATCCTCGAACGTGTCGGTGATGTATCGTATCGTCTGGCGTTATCTCCGCTGCATCTCACGTCCACAACGTATTCCATGTGCCTTTACTCAGAGGGTACAATTATCATCCCCTACATATGGTTTAGTATCCACTCGATCAGATCCGTGAGGATCTTTCTTATGTCGAGGAACCCGAACGAGTTCTTGATCGTCAAAAGCGAGTCATGAGGAAGAAGACGATTCCATTCGTCAAAATCCTTTGGAGGGACCATTCTGAGAGGGAAGCCACTTGGGAGACTGGTGTAGCAAAAAAAAGATAACTAATTGAATCTGTTGATTCCAAAGAATGTCAAACACAATCCTTACAACTATCGTTGGTTCAAAAGAATACCGATAATCAGGAAAACTCCAACAATCGTTGATTCAACGAATACCCGATTATTAAGAGAATCTTAGCAAACTTCCAAGAATTAAGCAAAATATTTCATTGTTAAAAAAACTCAGAGATATCCTAATACAATGAAAAACCTAACATTTATAGGAAAATGAGAATCAATCTAAATAAAGGTTAATATTACTTTCTATTTTCCTAAACCTATAACTGAAAATTAAATATTCTCTTTACCAGAATTTATTATTAAACAGGAAACTTAAATAAATAAAAAGAACATCAATATCTTGACTTTTATTTGGAGTTGAACTGCACCATTCTCTCTCCCTTAAAAAAGCTCGTCCTCGAGTTTGCCTTATATTCGTAGTATCCAAGTTTGCATCCCTTGCATCAAATTTCCTTTCTTTAATGAATCGACCTCGAACCTTGATTGTCTTAAAACCCAACTTGTCGAACATGGTAGCTTGGATCATTGAAGAATAAATATTATTAGCCACAACTATAGTGTCTTCAATGTTGTCTTCTTCCTCACAAAATTCTTCTTCCTCAATGATATCTTCAATATTGGTATCGTAAACTAGCATAGATTCTTCTTCATATTGATCATCATCAAATATTGAGGTCCTTCATAATCATCACTGGCCGTGCCATAATCTTCCCATTTATCAGAAGATGAACTATCACCCTAAAAAAACGGATATTCTAACATCTTAATCAGGAACTTCGGCTCTTGATACCAACTGATGTAGCGACAAAAAGATAACTAATTAAATTTGTTGATTCCAAAGAATGCCAGACACAATCTTTCCAACTATCGTTGATTCAAAAGAATACCGATAATCAGGAAAACTCCAACAATCGTTGATTCAACGAATACCCGATTATTAAGAGAATCTTAGCAAACTGTCAAGAACTAAGCAAAAGCTTTCATTGTTAAAAAAACTCAGAGAGATCCTAATACAATAAAAACCTAACATTTATAGGAAAATGAGAATCAATCTAAATAAAGATTGATGTTACTTTCTATTTTCCTAAACCTATAACTGAAAATTAAATATTCTCTTTACCAGAATTTATTGTTAAACAGGAAACTTAAATAAATAAAAGAACATCAATATCTTGACTTTTATTTGGAGTTGAACCGCATCAGAGACGGAGGAGTCTATCCAGACTTCTTACCCTCATTTCTAGTTTTAATTCGGGTATGTTCTCTTTCAGCTTATGTTATATATAATTCGGGGACGAATTATTCTTTTCACAGGGGGAGAGTTGTAAAACCCGCAAAAAAATACCATGAACAGTACACTACGTAAAAACATGAATAAATTAAAAGTTTCCATTTGTAATATACGACACGTGTCACGAACATTAAGTTACAAGTATTACGTAATATATTAATGCACGATAAATATTATGTATAATATTTAATCCACAAATATTTAAAACACGAATGAACACGAATATATTACGTATAATTTTTGGTCACGAAAAACATATGGTTTGGCCTTTTGGGCTTTGTGTACCCGCGGCAAGGAGAAAAGGAAAGGGGCTCGACCCATTTGAAAACCCAACTAGTGAAACATTAACCTCCAGGGAATTATACACATACATTTTTCAAGAAAAATAAAATAAAACCCTACCCCCCCTCTCCCTTTGTAGCCGCGACAGCCAACCAACCAACAAGGACGATTTTTGGTGTTTTGATCTTGGTTTATTACGTGTACGTGTTCGTGTTTCAATTTCCTTTTTATCTACGCATTCGGTATAATCAAAACCTTAATCTTTTTATTTATTGTTTTGATTTCATGAACACGAACCTTGAAAACATAATTAAAACATGTTACGATTAGTGAATAAAACAAGAAAAAGGGTGTTTGGTTTGTTTTGTTCCAGCCGCACACCAACCGAGACCAACCATGGTCTCGGTGGTCTTTTGGTACCACCAGCCGTAACCCTACACGGGGCGATGGTGTTTGTTTGAGGTCAGCCGCAAGCTAAGGTCCCCCACGGGGGTACCTGTGTCGAATCAGTGGGAACCGAGACCTATATGGTCTTGGTGGGTATTTTGGCTCGGCGAGGGGAGCACCGGCTAGGCCAGTGTGAACCGAAGCCCAGCAGTGGCAGCAGCCGTCGGTCACCACCACCAGCCGCAGGCTGTGTGGTGGTGGTTGGTGCTCGGTTTTGTGGTCTCGGGTTTCGGGGCTCGGGATACATTTTATTAACCATTATTTTATTAGTTAATTAATTAAATTAATTTACATGAACTAATTAATTAATTTAATTAAAACCATGACTTAGGTTTATTATTAAAATTAATAATACATGTACAACCTAAGTATTTTTATTAAGACTTAATTAAATTAAACCATGACTTAATTAATTACATTGTATAAGGTAAAGTTTATTAATTTAACCATGACATTTTATTAATTAATAAACCATGTTTTTTCATTAATAATTAATAATTATTTAACGTAAGTATTTAATTTAATAGACTTTACTAATAAACTATCATGACTTATAACTTCTGATTAATAAGCATTAGCTTATATTTTTAGACTTATTAATCCGGCTTATATCTATTTATGGAAATTTTCTATATCAAAAAACTTACTATTTTTGGAAATTTTATATTTTTAGAAACATACTATTTTTAGAAACTTTCTATTTTTGGAAACTTTTTATTTTTGGAAACTTTCTATTTTTGAAAACTTTCTATTTTTGGAAACCTTCTATTTTAAGAAAGTTACTTTTTATGACACTACAAGTATAGTAATACAATAAAACATGCAATACATAATCAGAATACATGTAAAACATGAATAAATACAAGATAACATTTAAAATAGTAAAACATGACAAGAACATATAAAATAAGTTAAGAACCCATAGAACCAGTAACACACTCAGTAATCAGACAACTCATACACATCCCTTATTTATGTAGTATCCGTGAAGTCAGAGTAGATCGTTCATCTTTCCTTCTAGCTTCACTACTGGACATAAGGTACGAATATTTCGTCCTTAAGTATGGACATTCCTTCGTATGTATGATTAGGATTCCCCGTGTATGATTAGGATTCCCCGTTTGTAGCCATCTATTTTCCCCAGTTATTTTATATGTTTTGAATGCTTATGTTTTATATTTTAAATGCCTGAGCTTATACATGTATGCCAGTTCATCTAGTTATGGAGGTACCATAACCATAACACTAGAGACACCCGTGTTAAGACTTCCTCACGACAGAGTGATTGCTCGTGGCGTCCCTTTCAGCTTTTGGCCATTTAGCTTATAAGTAAGAACAATCAATCTTAATAATTCGTTCAAAATAAGCTAATTAAAATCTTATAATTAAAATGATAAAGAACTAATAAGCTTATTCAAAATCGAATAACTTAAAAATAAGAAGAGATTTTATACAAACCTGATGATGAATTCGTATGTGATCATGTATTTGTGTTGATTAATTGATCGAATTAAGAGATTCATAATTGATTCATGATGATGTTCGTGCGGGATTCATGATTATATGCTTAGATCTATCTATTATAGAGAGAGAAACTAGATCGGGGGAAGAGAGAGACACAAAAAGACGGTGTGTGTGTTTATGAGAAAAAAAAGAAAAGGGCTTATATAGTGAACAGATGAAATGACGAAAATACCCCTTCAGTGTAAATTGTAGATCTAATCTCAGCCCTTGGATGAGATGAAGATGGATATTGGGGATGAGTCCCTTTGTATCCTAGAAAACTTTGATATCCAAAAGAACTTAAATCTTACATAATACAATTTGAATAAACTTTATTAAATAAAAAATATTTCATTAATAAAAATTCATCAAATAAATAAAATAAAACACATTACATCAAAATAAAGATGTATCAAATAAAAAGTCATTATAAGAGATTAATAATAACAATTTGTATAACAAAAAGGTTTTAAAATAAAAAAAAACAAAAATAAAAAACTATTAAACTTATATTCCTATGTTCCTCCCCTGCTTGCAAAATATTAAGGGCGAGCATTTGAAGCATCGATTCGGACTGTGCCAGAAAACTAAACCGAATTAAACCGACTTGGACTGGACCAAATAATTTTGATCCGGTCCTTGGTATGGGGTTTTGGATCATTTTGGTCTTTTATCCCGGTCCAATTCAGTCTGTAGAAACTAGAAGGCGGGGGGGGGGGGGGGGGGGGGGGGGGGGGGGGAGGGGGTTGAATAGTTTCTCTTCGGTTAATGTCCTAATTAAAATTCTTTCAATTAAGTTTGTGTCAAAACTACCTTTTACTAGCTAGTTGCATAGTGGTTAGGTTCAATTCTAAATGCATTAACAATGATAAGTGATAATTGAATGAAATGCAAGAATGTAAATATAAGTAAAGAGTAAAGAAAGAAGCAACCTAAAGAACGACACCAAGATTTATAGTGGTTTGACAACGAAGCTCTATCCTCGTTCATACTCCACTCCTCGAGTACACCTTACTCGAGATTTCCACTATATCCACAAGCTCCCTTCTTGGTGGAGAGAACCTTACAACGCCGCTTACATTATTTTCTGACATTAAGCTAAATGTCGAGACCTAATTTAGGTAGGACCAATCTACACACGTCGCCTACTTCACCATTTTCTGACACAAGGCTAGATGTCGAGTTTTAATCGAAAGCTAGAACCAATCTTTGTCGCCCATCTTCTTTTCCGACACAAGGCTAGATGTCGAGTTCTAACCCAAAGCTAGAACCAATCGTCACAACTCTTCACTTTCAAGTTTACTGAGAACTCACAAGACACATTCACACATCACTTTATAGTTTAGTAAGAACTAACACACAAGACTTACAACTCAATAAAACATATACAAGTATACACATGTAACTTGGATCTACACAAGGCAAATCCAAGTATACACATATACAATGGATTTACACAAGACTAATCCAAGTATTCCCAAATACATTGGATTAACACAACACCAATCCAAGTATCCACAAATACATTGGATCTACACAAGACTCAAATAAAAATGATGAACATGACTAAATCTAAGGTAGGTTGATCTTCATCAAGGCTTCATCTTTATTCACATCACAAATGTGTGTGTGATCCTCTCTTTGGACAAGTAAATAAGGGGATCAAGAGGATAATCATAAGTAACATACATAACACATTAAGTGATCATTTACTAATGATTAGGATATAAAAAAGAGAAAGGAGACAGAAAGAATGTCCAAAAAGGTTCTTGGAAAGTGTAAATTTGATCCACTATTTATAGGAGACAAAGACCAATGACTAACTACCCACAGTTCCTTATTTGTCACTACGGTTCGTTACTGATATAGAACCACATGCCTATTTAAGGAACCGCGGGTAGTTGAATCCGCTCCATTTTGTCCTTTAGTGGGGAAGTAATATATGAGGTAAGTTTTACCTTCAAAGGATATTCATATGGCATTTGGAATATGCCATATACAAATTTACATTTTCTATTTTAATAAAACATTTTCTTAAAAAGAAAGTTTATTAAAATCTTTTGTAACATTTGACAAAATCTTAGTTTTAAGGCTATTCACTAAACATGATTAAGATATGTTTGTGCAATACTTAAATGATTATTACCTTGATGATAGTGTTTGTTAAATAATTTGTCTTACGATTGTCTTTGATGATAAATGTCTTTTTACTTTGTCGTGATCAAAACTAAGAAAGATCATTTAACACTAATAATATTTTTAGGCATCACTTGCATTAACAATCTCCCCCTTTTTGATTACGACAAAGTATAAACTCATTTTTGTAAAATACAAAAGTTTTCGAATTATTAACGAGTTTATCACTATCATTTCTCCCCCTTTGTCGAAGCAAAAAGGTTAGCACAAGTTTTTGAAGAAAAGAAGAATCGACTTTGCTAGTAGCTCCCCTTTGGTGTTTACTCCCCTAGCTTGGGGCATCAGCTAAGGTGACAAGCTACATACAAAGTTTAGTAGAAAGAAAATAAACACCAATGTATATATTAGTCATTACCCACTATATAACTTGAGAAGGAGGAACAAAACAAATCTCAAATTAAAAGTAAGTATTTGCTATGTATGTTCAAGGAGGATGTTTTGACAAAATCAATGTACAATTGGTGGAATAAAGGTAGAAAAGAAACATCCATACCAATTGTAATGATAATATGTTAAAGGGTTAAAAACATAGAATTGTTGGAATCACCAAAAATTGTAAATTTTAACCATGTTCAACTCTTAACAATATGCGTGATAAAGAATTAGCGGGAAAAGAAATAACACACATAACAATCATATTACAAAAATATGAAAGAACATACAAGGTTGATACACACAATATGAATATTAAAACCAACAAATAAGGAAAATAAACAACATAAGCATAAACTATTCTAATAGTGATAGTCCTCCAAGATTGCTTAGGTTTTTTATTTGACTCACACAATTAAAACATAAAATGTGCTTTAATTGGTAAAATAAGACGACGAGGCATCATTCGAAGATTTGTTCACGAGAACAAATACTTTGAGAGGAGGTCGATTGAGTGAGAAGAAATTCAAGAAAATTTAGCTTGTCATACACATGAGAAAGTTCAGTTTGTTGAAATCGACAACACGCACACGAGCTTCATGATGCAAAATAAAGTCGTTTGATGAGGGAGGACCATCAAAATAAGAAGGTGGTGGTGGAGAAGGAGAGTGAGGATAAGAGAGGTTTTCACAAAGCCTTGAAAGGTTGGGAAAATAAGAAAGGTCATTGAGGTGAGGTATGTTGCAAGGTTTAGGTGGTGGTGGTGAAAGAGCTTCTCTTTCTTTGGTAATTGGATTAATTGAGAAAGTATCATTTTAATACTCAATAGGAGAGATAGAAGAAGTCTTACAAGGTTTGGGAGAAGATGAATCATGATGATCCTTATTCTTCTTGATCTAAACGGGTCGAACCGATATTTTCGGTTTCTTAGAAATCTTAGAAGAAGAAGCTTTGGGTTTAGAAGATTATGACAAAGAGATGTCAAGGTTAAGATTAGAAGAATTAGAAATTGTGAGGGACGACAAGAAGAACTCCCAAAACAAGAAGATTTAAAGAAAATAGACAAGGCGAAGATTTGAAATGAAAACAAAAGGGTTTAAAGGAATGTTTAGCCAAAATTAGCAAATAAAGAATCTTGAAAAATACCGAGGTCAAAGAAGAAAGACAAAAAACAAGCAAAAAAGAAGGCTGTTGTCCGCGTTTCCTTAAAGGAACCTGCAGTTCCATATTGATATGGAACCACGCGACAATTAATGAGTCGCGCACAGTGGACATGAAAAATTGATTTTCTAAAGTTTTGAGAAAATTTTGAACTCTTTCAAAATTAAGCAAATCTTGGGTTTTTACCTCTATTAGCACTATGATTATGCTCTGGTTGCACAAAAGGCAACACACTCACAAAGAATATCGTGATAAAGGGTGACAAAATATTTAGATAACATTTTGATTCAATTTTAGTCAAGGTTTAAAGGTTATGATAGATTAATAATTAAATTAAAGTTTATTAATGTGATCACATAGGTTGAAACACAAAAGGCTTAATCTATTAAACATCTTCATGAAAAACTTATGAAGGAAAAGGAAATACAAGAAAAATAAATAACAACTAACTATTACAAAGTTAGCTAATCTAGTTCTTGATTTGGTAGACTTCCTTGGCTTGATTTTCTTTAAAAATATTTATAGAAAATCATCATTCATCTCCTAGGAGGATTGATGAATAAATTAAGCAATAATCTTTGTAACTTTATGTGAAGTTCAATCAACTCCAACCTTAGGATGTCGATGAGGTTGAAATTATTTAAGCAACATGGACAATTAGTGCCATTGCTTATGAAAAAGTCAAATAAGTGAGGATCATCCAATAGGTTAGAAAGAGGAACACCCAAACGTGGAGTGTTATGAGGAGGATAAGGAGGCATGGTGTCCAATGGTGATACGGGTGAGTTTGGTGGGGTGAAAGGAGAGGTTACCAAATGCTCAACAAAGTCATCCTCAAAGGTAATGCTTTGAAGAGGTTGAGAGTTCACATCCAAGAGAGGACTTGTAGTGAGGGGTGAAGACAACTCATTCATCCTAGATTGGAATGAAGAAGAGGTAGAACCATGGGAATGGTTAGTACCATGAGTTGAGCTAGTCTTTCATGGAGAAAGAGGTGGTGAAGGTGTTGAAGAAATGAGAATAGGAGATATCTCATTCTTAGGTGTAAGAAAAGATGAAGAACCTTGTTTAGGCAACTTGATCTTAATCTTAAGGTTTCTTTTGGAAGAAGAGTGTTTGGAAGAGTTTTTATGTTCTTGTGGACACCATGGTTGTGTGTTAAGGTTTAGAGGAAGGCTTAGAGGAGAAGAAGATTAACGAAGAGAGGTTTAAGAAGAAGGTGGGACGATCCAAACAAGTAATGAGTTAAAATTCATTTTGGTGAATAATGAAATTTGCTAGGCTTAATTGGGAAAAAGCTGGTTTTTGGCAAAATTTTCATCAATGTTTACAAATATTTAGAGAAAATAGTGTAAAGCAGATATGCTTTCGAAGTCAGAGCCTGCGGTTCCTTAAATAGGGGCGCAATTCTTTATCACTAAGGAACCGCCCTGTAATTAAAGAACCGCGAGCAGAAGGTTATAGAAAAGGGACTTCCAACATTTTTCTTAAGCCCAGATTTTTAGCAAAGGTTTGACAAACCAAAATAGATTACTAAACAAAATCTAGATAGCTAACTAACACATAATTTCACAAAGTCATGTAAATTGAAAGTTCGATCACATGAACACATTAGGATTAAAGTACTAGATAATCCAAACACAAACTATTAGTTCTAAAAACCAAAGTCTAAAATAAGAAACATGAAACAAGATAGAGTAGCAATCGTGGCATCAACCAAGAGAAATAACACCTCATTCACTTTCTCTCATGAACATTTCTTCAATGTGACTTGATCCTTCACTTGGGTTCTCAAGAAGATAATGATTTAGAAAATACCGATAATCAAGATCAATGTCTTGAGAGGACAAGAGCGAACTAGAGAAAGATAAAAAGTTACTCGGAGAACTCATGCCGGTGATGATTTTAAAGTTGTATTTCCAACTAGTTAGAGACAAACCACACCCAACATCAAGAGCTTCATCTCGATGATCGCTTTCCTCTTCATAATTTTCATTTTTAGACTCTTGTATGAGATTCCCTTCAATGGGATACATCACACGATCAACGGAGTAAAAAGATGACACATTTAAATTAGGAAAGTCATGATCAACTTTCTAAGAAGATGAGTAAGAAGCATATCATAAGGGATACCAGGGGATTTCGACTCAAAGAGAAAATAGCTAATCCTACTAACGATGAAATACGCAAGATTGTATGGGGTGGAGGTAGCAACACAATACAACATATGTGCTAGGCACGCGGGAACACGATTGCAATTTCCACCTATGCACATTGCGATTTCCTTAATGATCTCCGCTGAAGGGATTATGAAATCATTAAGTTCGTTAGTAAGCAATTCCCAAGGAGTGAGAGTACGAACATATCCTTGGAAATCACCAAGACATAAATGTTCACGAGGTTTAGAAATGGCTCCGAAAATGAGCGAAGGAGAAAGAATCTTGGTCACATAGTGCACATCAATAGAGGCTGATTCTAGAGAGTAAATACTCCAATCATCGGTGAAACTACAATGACCATTATTTGGCACCTTATGAATTTCGCCAAATTCTTCAAGAGTGTATACAATGGCTTTCCCTTTTATGGAAAATCTTATAGATAAGCCATTATTGTTGCAAATTAATGTGAACGAACTAAAGAACTCCAAGAGAAAAGAAAGAAAAATTGGCTCATCAATGTCAAGCAAACAATTAAAGCCAATGGATTTGAACATGAATCGACTGAATTCAAGTCCATGGAGGTTAGAAGGGACAATACGTCCTTTATGAAAGCTACGAGTTTCTAAAGACCGAAGAGTATTTTTGAGAGAACGAGATTGACACGAAGTAGAAAGAATAGGCATGTATTCTCTAGTTTTCTTATGATTTTTCGAGTTTCCAAAGACATGACTAAGTACCTAAACACAAAAATATTCCCCAATCACTCTTATGTTACATAATGAACAAAAGTCAAAATCATAAGAATGTGCTTAATCAATTACTTGATAAACCAAAGGATTAATCCTTAACATTCTTATGTTCACACTGTACCAAATTCATCTTTGACTAGTACATATGAATTATGTAAAATTAAATATGAACTTTGAACATTGGTTTTTCAAAATTCGTTTTTAGGTAAACATTAACAATGCAATTACCAATGTGTTCATGGGTTCATATCAATTCCATCATTTAACCAAAATAACTTAGTCAAAATTCGGATTTGTTTTATAAGTGGGTTTTAGTAAAATCGCAATGAATTCAAACCAAAGGAATCATAGCAATACAACTATGTCAACCCATATTCCTAATTAGGTTCCAATTTGATTTTAATTTTAAAAATCCCCAATTATGAAAATAAGAACCCTAAAACAAATTGAATGAAATTGAATGAATATACGTACAATCAATTGATGTTAGAAGAAGGATGAGTGAAACTCACGCCTTGGAATCAATTAATTTTGAGTGATTGAAGATTTTGAAGATCAACAATGGTGGTTTTGGTTGGAAACCCGTCACCTATGGAGAAGAAAGGGTAGGGGTTTTTTTTGAAAAAATGATTTTTAGTTAAAACCAGATTATTTTTGTCACTTAGTGGACCGCGGTTTCTTATTGATAAGGAACCGCCGTTTTGAACCGTGACAAATAAAGAACCGCCAACAGAAGGCGGTTTTAAACCAAGAAAATAAATAAAATTTTCAAAACCAAGTTTTTCTAAAATACTTAAAATATATATCAAGCCTTTTAGAAATCATTGGACCACACCAAAACTAGGTAATAATGCCTTAATGAAGGATTACGAGTTAAAGCGAGACCGAAAAAGACCGATACGAAAAAAACGACTACTCATAAGAAAGAAACAAAGAAGAGAGAAACTGAGAGGAGTGAATCAAGGCTAAGTTCAATGCTCAAGAGATGAGTGCCAGTATTCAAGTAGTAGAAACGAAGAGCTTGTGTCATATATAGTGGTTTAAGACGTGCCTTTCCAGCGTAAGTCTAAACGGATTTGGTAATGAACCATACCAAGCGATTTTATAGAATAGTAAGATAACTTTCAAGTATTTGTCTTAAACTATTTCAAAATATGAGAAAGAGTATAGATTCACTTTCTCTCCCACATGATCAGACAAAACTTATTGCTAGGGATTGCAATAACGACATCCTTGGAATATTTCAATTCCAAATGTGTAATATCCTAACTACAACATATGATGTAATTTGGTATCTCAAAGGGATTAAACAATCATCCTTGAGATGAGCTCAATTTCACATATCACACATGATATATGGCCTACTAATCATATAATTTGCAAACCATATAAATCATGCTTGATAATTTAAGCAACTACTAACTCACTCTACAACCTCTAAGTGAGTCAAGTATCTAACCAATGAAGGTTTGAGAGGGTACAAGAATAAAGTCACAATACCACAAACAAATGTCAAGGCAAGGATGCCAAGAACAAGCACTGTAAAACCCGCATAAAAATACCATGAACTACGTAAACATAGAATAAATTAAAACTTTCCATTTGTAATATACGACACGTGTCACGAACATTAAATTACAAGTATTACATAATATATTAGCGCACGATAAATATTATGTATAATATTTAATTCACGAACATTTAAAACACGAATGAACACGAATACATTACGTATAATTTTTGGTCACGAAAAGCATATAGTTTGGCCTTTTGGGCTTTGTGTACCCGCGGCAAGGAGAACCAAGGAAATGGGCCCGACCCATTTGAAAACCCAACTAGTGAAACATTAACCTCTAGGGAATTATACACATACATTTTTCAAGAAAAATAAAATAAAACCCTACCCCCTTCTCCCTTTGTAGCCGCGGCAGCCAACCAACCAACAAGGACGATTTTTGGTGTTTTGATCTTGGTTTATTACGTGTGCGTGTTCGTGTTTCAATTTCCGTTTTATCTACGCATTCGGTATAATCAAAACCTTAATCTTTTTATTTATTATTTTGAGTTCATGAACACGAACATTGAAAACATAATTAAAACATGTTATGATAAATGAATAAAACAAGAAAAAGGGTGTTTGGTTTGTTTTGTTCTGGCCGCACACCAGCCGAGACCAACCATGGTATCGGTGGTCTTTTGGTACCACCAGCCGCAACCCACACGTGGCGATGGTGTTTGTTTGAGGTCAGCCGCAAGCCAAGGTCCCCCATAGGGGGTACCTTTGGCGAATCAGTAGGAAACGAGACCTATATGGTCTTGGTGGGTATTTTGGCTCGACGAGGGGAGCACCGGTTATGCCAGTGTGAACCGAAGCCCAACAGTGGAAACAACCGTCGGCCACCACCACCAGCCGCCGCTTGTGTGGTGGTGGTTGGTGCTCGGTTTTGTGGTCTCGGGTTTCGGGTCTCGTGATACATTTTATTAACAATTATTTTATTAGTTAATTAAGTAAATTAATTTGCATGAACTAATTAATTAATTTAATTAAAACCATGATTTAGGTTTATTATTAAAACTAATAATACATGTATAACCTAAGTATTTTTATTAAGACTTAATTAATTAAACCATGACTTAATTTAATTACATTGTATAAGGTAAAGTTAATTAATTTAACCATGATATTTTATTAATTAATAAACCATGTTTTTTATTATTAATTAATAATCATTTAACCTAAGTATTTAATTTAATAGACTTTATTAATAAACTATCATAACTTATAACTTATGATTAATAAGCACTAGCTTATATTTTTAGACTTATTAATCCAGCTTATTTCTATTGATAAAAACTTTCTATTTCAGAAAACTTACTATTTTTGGAAATTTTCTATTTTTAGAAACTTACTATTTTTGGAAACTTTCTATTTTTGGAAACTTTCTATTTTTGAAAACTTTTTATTTTTGAAAACCTGATATTTTTAGAAAGTTACTTATTATGACACTACAAATATAGTAATACAATAACACATGAAATACATAATCAGAATACATGTAAAACATGAATAATACAAGATAATATTTAAAACAGTAAAACATGACAAGAACATATAAAATAAGTTAAGAACACACATAACCAGTAACACACTCAGTAATCAGACAACTCTACATGTCCCTTATTTATGTAGTATCCGTGAAGTCGGAGTAGGGTCTTTCCTTCTAGCTTCACTACTGGACATAAGGTACGGATATTCCGTCCTTCAGTATGGACATTCCTTCGTATGTATGATTAGGTTTCCCCGTTTGCAGCCATCTGTTTTCTCCAGTTATTTTATATGTTTTGAATGCTTATGTTTTATATATTAAATGCCTGAGCTATATACATGTATGCCAGTTCATCTAGTTATGGAGGTACCATAACCATAACACTGGAGACACCCGTGTTATGACTTCTCCATGATGGAGTGATTGCTCGTAGCGTCCCTTTCAGTTTTGGCCATTTATTTATATTATCATGTGGAGCGTATGGGTGTATCCTAGTTACATGTTTTATAGGATTTTCATGGTGAATGTGGTGTGTGCCTTGCATCCTTCACAAGGAGTTGATCCCTCATACCCAGACCATGATGAGGTCACCCCTCTAAGTATTCATGCACGTTGATACCTCATGACCTATATTGCCTCTTGGCTAAATTTAAAATACAGTTTTTCATAAGTTAATCATAAGCTTTTCAAACTATAAAACCAGTTTTATAAACATGTACAAGGTTTTCCAAGACGTATACATTTCCGCTGCTATTAGTCTTTATTATGCTTATGTCATTCATACTATGTTATATATCCGTTCACTGGGCGTTTTGCTCAGCCCTTTCCTTTTCATGTTCCCAAACGGTAGGTACTCAGGGACGCACTTAGTTACTTGAGTGTATGTGCATCTGGACAGAAGCTATCCAGCCTCCTTTACCTTATGCATTTTCATACACTATTTCTTTTGACATTGTTTAGTCATTTCCTTTCAGTACTTATATTCATGTGCGTGAGCTTATGTTGGACTATCGATGTTTGATTCTGGTATTTCCCTTTATGGTCATTTAATGTTTTAGACATTTACCTTGCATGCTCTGATGACACGCCATAATTATCCTGTGATATTCCATTTATCAAAATGGGGTGTTACAAGCAAATAGAAAAGTAATGATCAAAATAATGATCAATAAGGCGTGTGGAAGGACAAAAACTTACCTTAGTCGCAAAGTGCATTCCAAGTCTTCTAAGGACGAATGCAACACCCAAACTTAACCAAGTGAATACTTAGTCTTCAAGGACTAGTATCACTAACACCAATCTTGATGTCATCATCCTAAGATGTTGAAAATCCAAGGAGACGAGTCTTCTAAAAGTGCAAGTAACTCAATCCACAATCAATTTAATGATTAGGTTCATGAGTACCTACACAAAGAAAGACTCAAACAAGTAGATACATTTCAAAAGTAAATTTAAAATGTATATAAGCTACTAAACAAGATATGATGCAAAATTATCAATTAAAAGACCTATTTTCAATGAAAAAATAGTTCTGACTAAATAGAAACTTTAGTACAACGAATCCCTTCTAATTTGAGGAGACAATGGATCGATCCAAGTTTTAAAGCACAATATACTTCAAAGACCTTGAGTGACCATCGCTCTGATACAAATTGTAAAAACTAGAAGAGGGAGGGGGGGTTGAATAGTTTCTCTTCGGTTAATGTCCTAATTAAAATTCTTTCAATTAGGTTTGTTTCAAAACTACCTTTTGCTTAAAAGCTAGTTGCATAGTGGTTAGGTTCAATTCTAAATGCATTAACAATGATAAGTGACAATTGAATGCAATGCAAGAATGTATATATAAGTAAAGAGTAAGGAAAGTAGCAACCTAAATAATGACACCAAGATTTATAGTTTTTCGGCAACAAAGCTCTATCCTCGTTCCTACTCCACACCTTGAGTACACCTTACTCGAGATTTCCAGTATATCCACAAGCTCCCTTCTTGGCGGAGAAAACCTTACAACGTCGCTTACATTATATGCCATATTAAAATTTACATTTTCTATTTTAATAAAATATTTTCTTAAAAAGAAAGTTTATTAAAATCTTTTGTCACATTTGACAAAATGTTAGTTTTAAGGCTAATCACTTTTTATGATCACTAAACATGATTAATATATGTTTGTGCAATACTTAAATGATTATTACCTTGATGATAGTGTTTGTTAAATAATTCGTCTTACGATTGTCTTTCCGATAAATGTCATTTTACTTTGTCGTGATCAATACTAAGAAAGATTAGTTAACACTAATAATGTTTTTAGGCATCACTTGCATTAACAGTCTCCCTCTTTTTGATTACGACAAAGTATAAACTAATTTATTTAAAATACAAAAGTTTTTGAATTATTAACTAGTTTATCATTTCTACCCCTTTGTCGAAGCAAAAAGGTTAGCACAAGTATTTGAAGAAGAGGAAATCGACTTTGCTAGTAGCTTTTGGCACCAAGTGATTGAGCTAAGGTGACAAGCTACATACAAAGGTTAGTAGAAAGAAAAGAAACACCAATGTATATATTAGTCACTACCCACTGGATAACTTGAGAGGGAGGAAGAACATAAATCTAAAAATTAGAAGTAAGTATTTGCTAAGTATGTCCAAGGAGGGTGTTTTGACAAAATCAATGTACAATTGGTGGAATAAAGGTAGAAAAGAAACATCCATACCAATTGTAATGATAATATGTCAAAGGGTTAAAAATTTAGAATTGTTGGAATCACCAAAAAACAATTGTAAATTTTAACCATTATCAACTCTTAATAATATGTGTGATAAAGAATTAACGGGAAAAGAAATAACACACATAACAATCATATTACAAAAATATAAAAGAACACATAAGGGAAATATTCATACACACAATATGAATATTAAAACCAACAAATAAGGAAAATAAACAACATAAGCATAAACTATTCTAGTAGTGATAGTCCTCCAAGATTGCTTAGGTTTTTATTTGACTCAAACAATTAGAACACAAAATGTGCTTTAAATTGGTAAAATAAGACGACGAGGCATCATTCGAAGATTTATTCATGGGAACAAATACTTTGAGAGGAGGTCGAGTTATAAGAAATTCAAGAAAGTTTAGCTTGTCATACACATGAGCAAGTTCAATTTGTTGAAATCGACAACACGCACACGAGCTTCCATAATGCAAAACAAAGTCGTTTGATGGGGGAGGACCATCAAAATAAGAAGGTGGTGAAGGAGACGTGGATTGAGGATAAGAGAGGTTTTCACAATGCTTGAAAGGTTGGGAAAAGAAGAAAGGTTATTGAGGTGAGGTATGTTGCAAGGTTTAGGTGGTGATGGTGGAAGAGCTTCTCTTTCTCTAGTAATTAGATTGATTGAGAAAGTCTCATTCCAATACTCAATAGGAGAGAAAGAAGAAGTCTTACAAGGTTTGGGATAAGAGTAATCATGATGATCCTTATTCTTCTTGATCCTAACATATCGAACCAAGATTTTTGGTTTCTTAGAAAGCTTAGAAGAAGAAGCTTTCGGTTTAGAAGGTTGTGACAAAGGGGTGTCAAGGTTAAGATTAGAAGAATTAGAAATTGTGAGGGATGAGAAGAAGAACTCCCAAAATAAGAAGATTTAAAAAAATTAGACAAGGCAAATATTTGAAATGAAAACAAAGGGTTTCAAGGAATGTTTAGCCAAAATTAGCAAACATAGAATCTTAAAAAATACTGAGGTCAAAGAAGAAAGGCAAAATACGAGCCAAAAAGAAGGCTACTGTCCGCGGTTCCCCAAAGGAACCGCGGTTCAATATTGATATGGAACCGTGCGACAATTAATGAGTCGTGCACAGTGGACATGAAAAATCGATTTTACAAAGTTTTGAGAAAAGTTTGGACTCTTTCAAAATTAAGTAAATCTTGGATTTTTACCTCTATTAGCACTAGATAATGCTTTGATTTCACAAAAGGCAACACACTCACAAAGTGTGTCTTGATAAAGGGTGACAAAATATTTAGATAACATTTTGATCCATTTTTAGTCAAGTTTTAGAGGTTATGAGAGATTAAGGTTCAATTTTAATTAAATTGAAGGTTAAAGCTATAAATTACCAACGAACTTTACTTTTTTTTCGATATTACAAATATAAAACATAAAATACATATATAGCCATTGAACTTTACAATTTATTCTAATATTACAAACATTCTTATAAGTGACCGTTGTTAACAGGTAATAAAGTTTAAAAAACTTACACGTCATCATTATTAACCGGTTAATATAGAAAAAAAATTTCCACCTCATCCTTTCGCCTCCACATCAGTATTCCACCAACACTTGTATTTTACCTATCAAAAATAAAATTATTATTCTATCTAGCGATTGCCTCCTCCATCACAACCATTTTCTTCTATCTTTCTTATCCCAAGATCCGACCACTATATTTGTGTTTGAATTAGAAGCATCAACGTCACCAGCACCATAACCGTCCTCGGTATCTACTCCCACTACCAAGACACATCCTGTGACATTTACAGTTGGTTCAATCTCGGCGAACTCAAATGTGTTTGGTCGGATCGAGTGGTTATGGTGCTGGTGATGTTTTAAGGTAGAAAACACGGAGGATATAATGTGTGAAATCTCGATCTTACAAAGTAATTCGACGGTGATTGGTGGCCCGGATTTGCGACCGACCTGTCACGGGTTGTGGTGAGGGTTGGCTAGTCAGTAGTGAAGGTGGTCGGAGGTTGGGGTAGCGAGGTTTTGGCTTGATAAGATATTTTTTGGTTTTGGTTTTATACGAGATCTTTGTTATAATGGAATGGCTTGAGAATTGCTGCAAGAAGTCAGCTTAATTTTGTGTGTTGGGGGGGGGGGGGGGGGGGGTATTTCTTAAACTAGTGAACATGAATAATCCATGATGACCAGTTGGTAATGAATTTGAGTTATGTGTTTCGTAGGTGGGTTATGAATCTAGTGGTAAAAAGGAAAGGAAGATGAAAGTGGATAATCCTATGTTGCATAACTAGTTGTTGAGATAAGATAGGCCTATCTGACGTGTAAAAGTCAATAAATGTCAACGAAACATAAGCTAGAATAATGACATGGAAAATAATATTTTCAGGTTACTAATAATAGCCGGGTACCAACAAGTTTCAATAACTATATAAGTGTTTTATGTTCTATACTTGTAATATCGAGAAAAAAAAGTAAAGTTCGTTGGCAATTTATGTCTTTAACCCTTAAATTGAAGTTGATTAATGTGATCACATAGGTTAAAACACACAAAGGCTTAATCTATTAAACATCTTCATGAAAAACTCATGAAGGAAAAGGAAATACAAGAAAAATAAATAACAACTAACTATTACAAAGTTAGATAATCTAGTTCTTGATTTGATAGACTTCCTTGGCTTGATATTCTTTAAAAACATTTATAAAAAATCATAATTCATCTCCTAGGAGGAATGATGAACAAAGTAAGCAAAAAGCATTGTAGTTTTGTTATTAATAAATGGTACTGTAAAAGTTACATAAACCTAGGAGGAATGATAATTAGATAAAGCTACATAAACCTTAATTGTAGTTTTTCGAGATGTCGTTGTAAAAAAACATAAAATTCAAATATTATTCACTGAAACTTATATTACAGAGTACGTGCAGCCGCAACGCGCGGATGTCCTGCTAGTTCTACTTTTTATATGTTATGTTGGGTTATTAATAAATGGTACTGTAAAAGAAAGCTAATATTCATTATACATATTGGTTGTATAGGTAGAAAGCTAAGATTCATTATACTAATAATTTAAATTATAGGTTGGGTTGATGTTGTCCTTCAACTTATGCAGCGTCTGTTGTTGTGTCGAAGGCAAATTAGTATTATTTAAGTGTTATAAAACCATAATTTTTTGTCTTTTTTTTTTGACAAGTTTAACTGCTGGACGATAACATGACCTTTTTTGTCCTCTTATGCTCTCCTAACTTGGTCGATGCTTCGACTTATCTCCATTCGACGATCGAATGCAATATGTCCTTGCATCCGGATAGGTTAACTCATTGAAACTCTCGATCGACCGAGTGTGATTCGGTCCTATTGCGACCAACCTAATAAACAAACGCTTGTTTTTTTAATATGTCAAACATGAGCTCAACCATAATATTATAATTTTCTTTTCTATATGTTGCAATCGTACTATCTATTTTTTTAGAACTGCGATTGTATTAAAAAAACTAACAAGATGCTAGATTACAACAAAATGAGACTTGGACTTTTAAGTCAATCAATTCAACCGAATCTAGCTTCTAAAACAAATTCAACAAAAAGAACGAAAACAACTTCATCGAAGATACTAGCGTACGGAGACTTCTCATGTCTAAAAATCTTCATATTGCGCCACTTCCAAATGTGCCACCAGACAATATAACAAATACCTTCAAAAACCTTTTTGAGGTTTGGAGAAGCCGAATAGAGATCAACCATTCCATCCACTCTTCATATGAAGACTTTTCTAGCAATCGTACTATCTATTTACACCGGGTATATTCGGCGCGAATTTTGTGAAGGTTTACAAAGACTTGAGCTTTTAAAATTGATCGACTTATAAAGTAAGTCTTGTTTGTCACGTAGTCTTATGTAAGAGCTTATAAGTTAGAAGTCTCTATAAGTTTCAACCTCATAAAAAAAATAAAATTTTAACCTAAAACTTATGAATCATAAATTGCTTATTTACCAATAAAAATATCCAACATATGACAAAAACTATTTAATTATATTTATTTTAGTAACTTTGTAACGATAAGTCTCAGTCTCAGTTTATTTGTAAAACAAAGTTATTAAAATATAAATTTTAATTTCGTCTTATAATAAAAGCCTCAGCCTTAACTCCTCCATCCAAAACTCGAATCTTATCCCAGCCTGTTATGCTAGATATATCCTTCCTTTTCTTAGACACAAATAAATTATTTTACTATCATGTTTATTCCTACTTTCGTCCTAAAATTATTGTTCATTTTTTCTTTTTCGTCTTTCTTATAATTGTTGTCCAATTTGAAAAATAATAACTGAGTTTGTTTATGTTTACTGTTTTACCCTTAGTTTAACTTGATATTTACACAAATTAAAGAAATACTAATTAATTACTAATGGGTAAAACTCTTTTTTATGCTTTCATAGAAATAAAAACAGTAATTAATATATTTTTCTTAAATACATTACTTAACCAAAATAATTAATAAAGAACTCAAATGTTACTCAAAACTAAGGTTCTAGATAGCGTGAGGGGTGATGTAACGGCACTTCACGTTTTTGCGAGCCATGACGAGTCATTACGTTCTTAAAGCGTAAATCAAAGCGTTATAAAATATGAATATATATATAAATTTGTATGTTTATTTCATATTATAAATATGTCGAGGTCACAAAAAGTGTAATACATTATGAATAAAGTTAAGAAACTATTTTCCATTTTTATATAAACTGAATTTAAAAAAGCTTTCACGTATCTCTTTTTATAGCGACTTATCATATTTTTTCACTTATCGTCTCACTTTATGCCTAAATTCAAGCTTAGATCTATTACGTGACGTGAAAATCAAATTTTTTCCGCATTTACAAAACTTTTATGAAAGTTTTACAAGTGAACCTTGCTCAAAGCCAATGTCTTAGGACTAACAATATAAATTTCAAACTCAAAAAGAATTAGAACTAAAGTAAGCACATGTGGCAATTATACCTTATTTATTTTGCTATAAATAAAGCCATCATCTTCGCCAAACAACATCCATCACCTTCCTTTACTCACTCACTCTTCCAAGTTCCAGAAGACCCGACTCGGTTGGTAATCTTCCACCTCTTATAAATCTTTTATGTAAGTGTATCTAATATGGGTTTATGTTGAAGTATAGCTTTTTGATCATAGATTCTACACATGCACATTTCTTCAAGTACACTTTGTTAAAATATTTTGACATCATTAATATTGATTTTTTTTTATTAAGTTGGAGTCAGAAAGTTCGGCTCGGGCTATACTTTCATATTTTTATAAACAACAGTACAAAATAGTTTTTGATGGACCAAATAAAAAAAAATTGAATATTTTTGAAAATTACATTATAATTTTTTCGCTAAAAGGATCGCAATACCCTTTGACCCCCTTCGTCTCCGTCCCTATTTTTTATATAATTAGTAAGCATGTTAAGGACTTTAGCCTTATAGCCTTTTAGGGCTATGTGCATTGCATGCATATTTTTTATTTTAGTGTAATGATGAGTATGAAATATATTTTTTGTGCCAATATACGATCGAGGGGTTACTTGGGTGCTGGGAATTGACATGACACAAAACTTTATGATAATGTCCATTTTAGAAAAATAAAAATTTTTAGCAGAAAAATAAAAATTTTTAGCAGAAAAATAAAAATTTTTAGCAGAAAAATAAAAAATTTTAAGGTGTTTGGGAATTCTTCAAGGGTTTGGGCTTTGCTATAAGTTGTTTTAACTTGGGCTTTGCTATAAGCAATTTTAACTTTTCAGTTAACATAGAGTTATTGTTTTTAGGATTTGATCATTTCTTATGCGATTTTATGAAACTGCAATGGATAAATGATTTGGATTTTACATACGATATTTGTAAACTTAAAATCTTATATGATCCCGATCTTTATTATAGGATTTAACGATCTACTCCGATCAGATCCTATATTAATATTTCTTTCGAACCACAAATTAAAAAACTACAAATTTATGTGTTGTGTTTGTAGAATTCTAAAAAATAACATGTTAATTTTCATATAACATTTTTTAATCATTGTTTAGGACTACATTGTATAAATTAGAAATAATATTAAGAACATAATATTATATTTTAAGATTTTACGATCTCGATCCGATTTTACAATCATGATTTTACAAAGCCAAAAATAATCCTAAGTAGAATATCGATCTTAAAAACCTTAGAGCACTTGCAAGTTGCAATGCACAGCTTCAGAAAAAGCTTTTCACTGTATTAACAAGTATTCAAATAAACAAGTATTCAAATAGCTTTTTAGCATCGTAGAAAAACACTTTTAAACTTGTTTGAACCAATAGCTTGTGATTCACCAAGGGTTTGAAGTTTTCCAAAAGTACTAATTTCTAACTAATGCTCTCATGTTTACTCTAGTTTTTGATGTTGTTTTGCTCATTTGAAAAGTTTTGCAAAACTATGTGCACTGGGGAAGTTTTTACAAATAGCTTTTTGATCATGTAAATTTAATGAAACGTGTGATGTGTCAAAAACAAAAAGTCTTTAAGAAGTATACTATTGCATAACTCTTAGAGCAACTCCAATGGGTCAAATGGAAAATAGCTTTTTACAATTTTACAAAGCTTTTTAGAGTGGTTTGTTGTATTGGATTGAAAGCTTTTTAATAAGCTTTTTAATATAACTTGGTGAACTCTAAGTCTTTGTAAAAAGTCTTGCTTAATAAATACAAAATACATTTAATGCATTAAATGCTATAAGTCATTGAAGACTTATAGCATTGTGAATGCTCTTAGAATGAAACCCTTAGATGAGTACCACATAATGCACATATACAGTGTTTGTTTATTTTCCATAAAACTTGTTGTCTTCCAACCAATTTTTAGCTCTTTATTTGGACTACAACTGTTTTTAGTAATATCTTGTGAGCACAAGATATAAATACAGTAGTACTTTCTACCCATGTTCATTTAAAGTTAGAGAATTTCAATGCAATAATCAATCTTGTTTATGTTTACATGTGGTATTTAATACAGTAACAAGCTCTATATGTGGTCCATTGTTTTTAATTTTCATTACTTTTGTTCATTAACACTAATGAATACTAAATTAAATTTATCTATTCATATTCTAGTTGGTATTCATGTGGAGATATAATCATATAATGCAGATATTAAAACACCAACCACCACAAGCTAAAAGTACAAGAATTGCTTACTTGTAAGTGCTTATTTAGTTAAGTAGTTGCTTACTTATAAGTGCTTATGCAGTTAAATAGTTGCTTACTTTTAAGTGCTTATTTGAAAGTGAAATAAGCAAATAATCAGTTTAACAGTAATCCGTTTATTAGAATAAAAAAGTAAGTAGCTAAACACTTAAATAAGCTATCCCAAACACCATAGAATGGACTCAAAGGGTGTGCTTAAACTGTATCTGCATGATATGACAAGCTCTATATGTGAAAATTTCATAGTTTCATGTTTAGTCTATGAACTGCATTAACTCTGTATGTGACAGATCTTCAGCTGATCACATAATGTCGGATATTGAGGCGCCACTAGTCCGCCCAAAACGAAAGAAAATCTGGGTTGATTATTTCATCCAGTTCAGATGGATTTTCGTCATATTTGTTTTGCTTCCGATCTCGTTCACTTTATACTTCCTAACTTACCTCGGCGATGTTAAATCCAAATGGAAGTCGTACGAGAAACGCCAAAAGGGACACCAAGAAAATGTCAAAAAAGTTATCAAAAGACTTGAACAAAGAAACCCTTCTAAAGACGGTCTTGTTTGCACCGCACGTAAGCCATGGATTGCTGTTGGAATGAGAAACGTTGACTATAAGCGGGCTCGTCATTTCGAAGTTGACCTTTCTGCATTTCACAACATTCTTGAAATCGACCAAGAGAGACTGATCGCGAAATGTGAACCATTAGTCAACATGGGTCAAATCACTCGAGCCACCGCCCCATTAAACCTTGCGCTGGCCGTTGTAGCCGAACTTGATGATTTGACTGTCGGTGGGTTGATAAACGGGTACGGAATAGAGGGTACTTCCCATCTATATGGGCTTTTTACCGACACCGTTATAGCGTATGAAATTGTTTTATCGGGGGGACGCGTAGTTCGAGCTACAAAAGACAATGAATTTTCTGATCTTTTTTACGCTATCCCTTGGTCGCAAGGTACTTTAGGGTTACTTGTATCCGCGGAAATTAAACTTGTTCCGATAAAGGAATACATGAAATTAACTTACACCCCTGTTCGAGGTAGCGTAAAAGAGCTTGGACAAGCATATATCAACTCGTTCGCACCGCCTTTTGGTATTGAAGACCCTGAAAAAGTTCCTGATTTTGTTGAAACGCTGATTTATAATCCTAACGAAGGTGTGTGCATGACGGGAAAATATGCATCGAAAGAAGAAGCTAACAAAAAAGGAAACAAGATTAATAGTGTTGGGTGGTGGTTTAAGCCATGGTTTTATCAACATGCGGAAACTGCACTTAAAAAAGGGGAATTTGTTGAGTACATACCGACGCGTGAGTTTTACCATAGGCACACACGGTGTATATTTTGGGAAGTTAAGCTTATTTTGCCGTTTGCTGATCAATGGTGGTTTAGATATTTGCTGGGATGGTTGATGCCACCAAAGGTTAGCTTGCTTAAAGCTACACAAGGTGAAGCCATACGAAATTATTATCATGAGATGCATGTCATTCAAGATATGCTTGTTCCGCTTTATAAGGTCCCTGATGCTTTGGAATGGGTTGATCGGGAGATGGAGGTATGATGCTCTTTTTAATACTTAATCCTTTTATTTAGACGCGACTGTTTTGATCCAGTTTCTTATGAATGAGGTTGATTTGGTCGTATTAAATCTATGACGGTTCAAGCGGGTCAAGGGTTAAAACTTAGCTGAACTTTGTAACGGGTCAAGTCTGAAAACTTAGCTGAATTTTGTAACGGGTCAAATGGGTCAAAACTTGGAAGTCCCCTAAATTGTTTTCAACTGCTTACAACCTTCTTAGAAGTTGGATTACTGTTTTAGTTATATAGTTGATCTTATGTAAGACATAAGTTAGTTATCGATACAATTTTATAAATGTCCAGAAGTTCCATACCGACCCATTCTGGATCCGTATTGAAAGTTATAGTTTAACTTGTATCCAACTCACTTGAGCTTCCCCTTTTGAACCCGTACTGAAAGATCTCGTTGAACCAGTAACCAACTCACCCGAGCTTCCAATTTTACCAACTCCATGTGAAACGGGTAAAAATAACTTCATAAACAGGTTGAACGAGTCTCGTTACTATTTTCAAATTTCATTGCATATGTAATGAAATATTATTAGCCTGTTATAATCACAATCAACACTCTAATTATTTATAAAAAAGTCGGTAATACTTTTCTTTACCCCTATAAAAAGTAGTACTGCAGTACTTATGTAACTGTTTCGAGGTTAATTTACAGGTATACCCCCTTTGGCTTTGCCCACACCGATTATACAAGCTCCCCTTCAAAACCATGGTATACCCCGAGCCAGGTTTCGAGC
Source organism: Glebionis coronaria (assembly GCA_025667525.1). Taxonomy (NCBI): domain Eukaryota; kingdom Viridiplantae; phylum Streptophyta; class Magnoliopsida; order Asterales; family Asteraceae; genus Glebionis; species Glebionis coronaria. The sequence continues at coordinate 506,657,252 of CM046881.1, read as the reverse complement.
AACAATGCAGACAAGGTGACACACCTTACGCTCAAATGTTCACAGATGTTGGTCTCTATTATGCACCAGGCCCAGTTTTGAGGGGTGAGGTATTTGACGGGGCTGAGGCAGTTCGTCGAATGGAGAGTTGGTTGATTGAAAACCACGGGTTCCAGCCACAGTACGCGGTTTCTGAACTAAATGAGAAGAATTTTTGGAGGATGTTTGATGCAGGACTTTATGAAGAGTGTAGGAAAAAGTATGGAGCTGTGGGAACGTTTATGAGCGTTTATTATAAGAGTAAGAAAGGTAAGAAGACTGAAAAGGAGGTTCAGGAAGCCGAACAAGCTCAAGTTGATGTCCCGTATGCTGAGGTTGAATGAACCGATGTTCGATTAGTTTGTTAAATGTTTCTTTGCAATGGTTGATTGTATGCAATTTTATGTATTTGATGGTTGCCATTTCTTCTGTTTGCAGCCTTGAACTTTGTTTGATTTTATTAAATTTAGCCCTTAAGAGGTTTTTGGTATCTCTTGTTTTGAAAAATTTCGCCGAGACCTGACGTGTTGTAATATGATAGTCGATGTATAGCGAGTGTTATTGCACCAACTCGTGCAACTCGATCATAGTAACTGAGCAGGGAGAAACCCGCAATAGCAGGGACGGAGCCAGTGGGGGCTGGCGGGTGCTGTGCCCCTGCCAACTGGTCCAACTAACATAATTTTTATGCCAGTAATGATTTAATTTCTATTTTAGAACAAACTTAATAAGTATGTTTTGGAAAGCATAAGCTAATTTGATTAAAAACAATGTAGAACGAAGATTGTTGGTTTTGAGTGATTTTAATTATTTTTTTTTTTGAAAACAGAGGTTGGACTTATGAAAGTTGAAGAAGGAGATAAGTTTGTTTTATCTGCAATTTACTCCTTATGTTTTGTGCTTTATACACTTTACACCCCAATTGTATAGTTATATTTTCAAACTAGTATAAAAAGAAGTTTACAATATCGACAGTTTTACCCATAAGTGAGAGAGATTTATTACAAATCTTTTATATAACAAAAGAATTATATTATTTAAGAATTTTAATGAAAACTGGAAGTTGTACAAAAAATAATTGGACCAATCAAATAATTTGATTTTAACACATAAGCAAAATCGAACGATATGATTGGTGGAGAAAAGTCAAAATAGAACACAATTTAGTCAAAATTAAAAATTTTGGTGGAATATTTTGATATAAACACACAAAGTTATATGTATCAAATTTATAAAAATAAAAACTTAAAAAATGAGGAAGAGATTAATAAAACTTTAATTAATGAATTTTAAATAAATTAGAAAGACTTAAATGTAAATTTATAGTTTTCCATATTTATTAATAACTTAATAAAATAATCAAAATACCTCCTAAACTTATATACTCTAAACTTTATAGAGAGAAGTGCAAAAATCATCCATGTGGTATGTCGAAAAATCGAATTACATCATTCGTTAACTTTTTGGACAACAGTCATCCCTCCGTTAGTGCGCGGGGCACAATACATCCCTCATGGACTAACGGTGCAAATGTTTTCTCGTTAAAAATTAACAAATTTTAAAAGAGAGGGTATTCTTGTCTTTTTCCTTTCCCATGGATGTATTGTGAACCTTATCATAAATAGTTTCAAAAAAAAAAAATTATTTTTGAAAAAAAAATTATTTTCAGAAAAGATAAGTTTTATTTTCTAGAAAAAAAATTTATTTTCGAAAAAAAAAATTATTTTCGGAAAAAAAAATTTATTTTCTAAAAAGTAAGTTTTATTTTCGAAAAAAAAAATTATTTTCGAAAAAAAAAGTTTTATTTTCCAAAAAATATGTTTTATTTTCGGAAAAAAAGTTTTATTTTCGAAAAAATATGTGTTATTTTCGGGAAAAAAATTTTTTAGCGAAACAAAAATTAAACTCTTTTTAGCGAAACAAAAATTCTGAAAAAAGAATTTAATTTTTTTTCGAAAAATAATTCTTTTTTTTCGAAAAAGAAGTTTAATTTTTTGAAAAAATGTTTGTTTCGGAAAAAATAAACTTTCTTTTTAAAATTTTTTGTTTTGAAATATTTTATTATTTTTTTTAAAAGATTTATTTTTTAAAAAAAAATTATCCTTGAAAAAAACTTGTTTCGAAACAAAAAATTATTTAAAATTTTTTTTTATCTTTTTCTCGAAAATTAACCATTTTTTCGAAAATAAAACTTTTTTCCGAAAATAAAACATATTTTTTCGAAAATAAAAACCTTTTTTTTTCGAAAATAAAACTTTATTTTCGAAAATAAAACTTATTTTTTAGAAAATAAAACTTTTTTTTCCGAAAATAATTTTTTTGAATAAAACTTTTTTTTTTTCGAAAATTAACCATTTTTTCGAAAATAAAACTTTTTTTCCGAAAATAAAACATATTTTTTCGAAAATAAAACTTTTTTTTTCGAAAATAAAACTTACTTTTTAGAAAATAAAACTTTTTTTTCGGAAAATAATTTTTTTTTTTTCGAAAAATAAATTTTTTTCCGAGAAAATAAAACTTATTTTTTCTGAAAATAATTTTTTTTTCAAAAATAATTTTTTTTTTGAAACTATTTATGATAAGGTTCACAATACATCCTGGGAAAGGAAAAAAACAAGAATGCCCTCTCTTTTAAACTTTGTTAATTTTTAACGAGAAAACATTTGCACCATTAGTCCATGAGGGATGTATTGTGCCCCGCGCACTAACGGATGGATGGCTGTTGTCCAAAAAGTTAACGAAGGATGTAATTCGATTTTTCGACATACCACTGGGATGTTTTTTGCACTTCTCTCAACTTTATACTTTAAAAATACAACATATATGTTATATTTAAAAAAATCAACAAAGCACATAATTATAAATATTCAAATAAAATACAGATTATTGTCTATTTATATTTTGACACTTAACAAAGTCAACTAATGCGATCTACGCAAATTGTTATTAACATTAATATAAATATCAAAATGAATATCGGTGTAAGATGAAAATAAATAACCAAGATTCTACATATTACAACAACATATATTGTTTCAAAGTCGTTATATGTTACTAAACACACAATGTCTAGAAAACGGTTAGCTAACATTTAAGTTAAACAAAGTGAAATCCTTTGTGCAACAAATATTTATTCAAAATATCAATTAATATTATCATATAATTAAAAATCAAGTAAAACTCGTGGGTCCGCGGGTATCGTAACTATTTAAGTATTAAAATTTTAATATTGGTTTATAAAATAATATTAAACATTACAAAATTGTGAATTTATATATAGTGTACGTCTAAGGTTGATGTAAATGGCTTAATGATTAATAATTAAGATATAAATATTTAAAATAAAAATATCAAAAGCAAAAAAGAGTATGAAATTTGTCAAATAAAAATTAAGGTGAGTTTATATTAATTTACACGGTGCACATAATCAAACATATAAACATTATATGTGCTTAAAAACATATATAATATAAATAAAATCGTAATAACGAAATTATTACTTAATTTACCTTTTTGTTAAGTCCCGTGCGTGTACGGGTATTAAAACTAGTTGCTGTATTTAATATGTTCAATAACAGTATCTCGTATCTCTTATTTATTCTCCACAATTGCTTAAAAAATGGTCTTATAATACAAATTTGATAAAGTTTGATGTTGTAATGTTTCATTCTTTTAATCTTTTCAATGAAACAACTGTTTTGCAACATATATAATCTCACTTTTCACCTAAATGGTTTTGTATGAACCTTTGGCTCCATCGCTTACCATAGGCCAAAAAAATTTCGGCCCCCCTCTAACAAAAATTTCTGGCTTCGTCTTTGCGCAATAGTACAACATCCGTCAATGCATTCGCATAGTAGCAATCTCACCCGAGCAGCAAGGAAAGGAACCTGCAACGACAAACAAAACAATAACCACGTCGACTAATTCATTGCCGGAAAAAATGGTTGCATTCGATAGCTCTAGTGATCTATGACAAAGAGTTTCTAACACCTATATAACAAAGTTTATTGTGATGTTTTGACAAAGAATTAACCGATTTAGGTTCCTTTTTTAAGCCGAGTACCTTATCCATGACCCCAAGAACACCGAATGGAAGCTAAGAAAAAACAATGTCGGGTGAAATGTATGGGAGATTGGATCGAGTAAAAGATACTTAACGGAATGCCTTTAATGACCTAACGAAATACAAACAAATTAATTTAAATCGGCTATAAAATAAGAAAAATGATTATTAATAATTTGATTAGTTTTCTTTTAGAAAGGCGAACATGTATTAAAGAGAACAAAACCAAGTCCAAGAAAAACAACAAAACAAAGGCAACAAAAGTACAAAAGAGACAAGCCTAAAAATACCTACAGCAAAGTGCCAAAAGAGAAACTATATCCTGTCACTAAAAAGAGCAGCCCATGACACAAAGAAAAAAAGCTTAGGCCCACAATTTGGCATGAAAATAGAAGTACCATATGATGACTCAATGTGCATCCATGAAGAAAGGCTGGGAGGCACATGGACAGCAGCCCCAAACTATACGATGAAACTGAAACAAATCTCAGCAGGAACCTGCACAGCAACCTCAAAATAGGAACAAGTGCAGCCCCCAAAGAAAATCTTGCATCCACCAAAGAAGCACTTGAACCAATCTCTCTCACTAATACAGTACACTTGCAGCAACCACAAAAGACTTGAACCAAACACTGTCCCATAAGCAAGAAGCGAGGAAACATAAACTGAAGATATCCAAAACTGAAACATGCAGTAGAAACAGAAGCTAAGATATCCAAAAATGAAGCGACAGCTACTGTAGTCGAATTTTTGAGGGATCCCGTAACCATTGTTGCCAATCAATCTCTCTATATTTTTTTGATCTTCTCACAATCCATTCGAAGCTTTTGAGTTGAATATCCTGAACTATCTTGTTAACGCTTGAAACTTTAGTGCCGAACACGTGTGCGTTTCTTTCCTTCCAAATAAAGTACCCACCGCTCCAAATAACCGATTGCCAAACTTGAAATAGAGAATTGGGAACATTAACGCCTCCACTAGATGAAAATAATTCGTCAATAGTGAAAGCATTAACCATTCCCACCTTCCACCAATTAAAAATTTTAACCCACACACTCATTGCTAAATCACAAGTAACTAAGCTATGAGCGCAAGTTTCCACGATATTGTTACAACATGGACAAAGAATCGAGTCCATATCAATGCCTCTTCTATCTAACTCCACACGAACCGGAAGCCTACCTTTTAACGCCCTCCACACGAAAATGTTTACTTTCTTAGGAACTAAATTATTCCAAAATGTCTCGTTACCTCCACTTTCCACACGTAAGATCTTCTCCTCGATCAATCTAGTAAGCTCTTTAACCGTGAATACACCGTCTTCACTAGTACTCCATATCCATTTGTCCCTACGGTTGGAGTTAATAGATATGTTTTCTACAAACCCCCCCCCCCCCCAAGAGCTTCCAACTCACTACTAACTCTACCCCTAATGGGTCTACCCCGCTCCCAATTCCAAATCCATACGTCATTTTCCCACAGCCCCTTATCCCGCACACTACCCTCTTTCCTCCTATCTAAATGAAATAATCTAGGGAATCTATCGCAAAGCCACCCACCCATCTATCTAACCAAAACCTAATGTCCTTCCCATCACCCAACACCCCAACGTAAGATGAAGAAAACTCTATCCCAATCCCGTTAATCTCCTCACAATCTTCACAATATCTTTCCATACCCCACTCCCCCCGAACTCACACTTGGAACCCTACCATCACCCAACCCCCCGCTATACCCATGGATGCTTTTAATCACCCTAACCCACAAGCTCTCGCCCTCCCTCTTTAACCTCCACCACCACTTACCTAACAAAGCCAAGTTTTTCGCCCTTAAGGACCCTATATTAAGCCCCCCCCTCCCCAAAAGACGTAAGAACCGAATCCCATTTAACCCAAGAGAGTTTTTTACCCTCCCCGACCCCGCCCCAAATAAAATTTTTTCTAATTCTCTCAAGAGATTTTATAACACTCAAAGGCACGCGGAACATCGAGAAATAATACAACGGCAAGCTATCAAGAACCGACTTTACCAATGTTAGGCGACCCCCAAACGACATTATTTTGGCTTTCCAATCCGAGAGCCTATTTTTGAATTTCTCCACTACGGGGCCCCAAGCGTTAACACGCCTCATGTTCTCCCGAATTGGAAGCCCCAAGTAAGTGAACGGAAATTCACCAATGTCGCATCCCATCCATCTCGCCATTTCCAAAATTTCCCTTTGATCAACACCTATACCGTACAACTTGCTTTTTTTATAGTTTACTTTTAGCCCGGAAACCTCCTCGAAGCACTTGAGAATGCACATATGGGATTTAGCATTCTCTTTATTCCATTCTCTAAAAAACAAAGTATCGTCCGCGTATTGAAGGTGTGAAACTGTGACTTTGTTTGCTCCCACGACGACACCTCTAAAAATGTCTTTTTCCACTGCTTCGGTAACAATCACGTTAAGCCCCTCCGCGCCAGAATAAAAAGAAAAGGTGATAGCGGATCACTTTTTCTAACACCCCTTTCTAAGAAGAACTCATCGGAAGGAGAATCATTGACCAAAATGGATAGAGACGCCGTCCTGAGGCAAGCATCCACCCATTTACACCATTTCATACCAAACCCCATCCTTTCCATTGTGTCTAATAAAAATCGCCAGTTTATGCTATCGAAAGCCTTCTCGAAATCCACTTTGAATATTAAAACCTTATCTTTTCTTTTCTTCAAAAAGTCCATTGTTTCGTTTGCTATTAGAACTCCGTCGAGAATAAACCTACCCTTTATAAACGCATTTTGCACTTCCCCCACTACATTACCCACCACTTGTTTAACTCTTTCCGCCAACATTTTATAGATAATTTTGTAATAACATCCGATAAGACTAATAGGGCGGAAATCACCAAGATCTAGAAACCACCTTGGGGATGATGGAGACGAAAGAGGCATTACACCCCCTTGAAATCTCCATATTTTCCCAGAACCACCGAACAGCGCTTAATAAGTCGGATTTAATGACATCCCACACTTTCTTAATGCATTTAAAATTAAAACCATCAGGCCCCGGAGGTTCCCCCCCCCCCCCCCCCCCCCCCGCAACCACAAACCGCTTCCCAAATTTCCTTTTCGCTGAAATTACTTTCCAATGAACGAGCCTGGTCGGAAGATATTTTCTCAATTTTCCTGTTGCAGAAAACTGGACGAATGATCCCCCCTTCAGAGAACAAGGATTTGTAATATATCGCTATCTCAACTTTGATTATTTTTGGATCCTCACACCATAAACCGTTTACCATAAGACCTGTAAAATTACATTTGTTGTTCCTCCTCCTAACATGCGAGTGAAAGAATTTTAAATTTTCATGCCTTGTACGTCCCACTTAATTCTAGCCTTTTGAAGAAGCATATTCGTGAATTCACGTTCCTTGTATTCCCATTGTTTTCTAGCCTCCATCCTAGAAGTCCTCTCACTATCGGTCAAAATCCTCTTTTCATCTTCTAATTCCCATCTCATCGCATCATTTCTTAACATATCGACTTTATCTTTATGCCCACCAAACCTCTCCTTACTCCATATTCTAAGACTTGCCTTAACATTTTTTAACCTGTCCCGAAATACACAGTCTGGTCTAGAGCTCCTTACATCTTTCCTCAATTCTTCCTCTACGATACTAACAAAATCCCTTTCTTCCATCCAGATATTGAAAATCCTAAATGGCTTTGGGCCTAAGTCAAGCTCTACATCTTTAATCACGATCGGACAATGATCAAATAACTTTCTATCAAGGGCGATTACCGATAAGCTACCCCATAGTTTATTAAAATTCTCATTCAACAGGAATCGATCTAACTTACTAAACTTTAGCCCATCGTCACTTACCCTCGTAAATTTTCTCCCCCCATAGGAATCTCGATAAGTCTCGTATTATTAATAAAAGTATTAAAGTCTAGCATTTCCTTGGTATTCACCTGGGAATTAAGTCTATCATCATTTCTCCTGACCACGTTTAGATCCCCGAAAATACACCACGCTCCTTGCCATTTATATATCAGCCTGGATAGTCTTTCCTAAAGCGATGCTTTGTGACTACACACATGTGGTCCATAAATACAAACAAGGAATACATCCTCGTTTATCACTTTCCAGCACCCCTTCACCGCGATGAACCTCTCGTCCCCCACCGCCTCTTTGCACTCGAAAACTCTTGTGTCCCATATAAGCAAAATGCCCCCTGAATTCCCGTTTGTTGGCAATTGAGAATAACCATAACCTTGCCCACCCCATATGTTCTCGACCCACATGTCATCGATCGCTCCACATTTTGTTTCTTGTAAACCAATAACATCCAAGCTCTCATCCTTAATTATCGATCTAATCCAACCTTTCTTCCCTCTCTCCCCCAAACCCCTACAGTTTAACGAAATCATCTTCATAATATACTAAATAAAAAACGAATGAACCACCAGACCTCAATGAAGTGTCTGCTGGTTAGTAGACTTGCCCTCCGTATTTGCTTCACGATCTTTCTCCGTTTATTCTTCGGCACGAAGCCATGAAACGCCAATCATATATATATATATATATATATACCTATATAGGGGTGAATTATATGCAGAACCCACTTAATGTGTAGAACTCTGCATAACTCGTTTAGACCAATAGAAATTTAATAAATATAAAATATTTTTATTTAATTAGAAGGGTATATTAGTAAATTATATTTTTACTTTCTTTTCTTATTTTTTAAACAAAAAACGTTTTTTTGTAAATTCCTTATTTTTTGCAAAAAAAATTAATTTTTTTCTAACATTCATGTTTTCAAAATAAATAAAAATCAGTGCATCCATGTTTCTTTAAAAAACATAAATGTTTTTTTTTATTATGTGAATTTTACATGTGTTTAAACTATACAATTTTAAGTACATGTATGTGTTTCGCTTAAGTTGATAGTTTCACATAGTTTCTAGTATACATTTTCTATATTTGACATCTTAAGACGAAAAACAATAACTTTATACATATGACGGCTAAAATTATTACAAACCAATAACACAAATATCATACTTCGATATCAATTAAAAAACAAAGTACTATTAAATTCTCTATAACAAAGTACTATCAAATTCACTATAACATGGATGCACGGCTTCAAAAATATATGTGTGCGACGACTAAAAACACAAGTGTTTTCATTGATCATTCTCATCATTTCCATCGATTGCGCGATCCCTGTATCATTAAAAAAAACCAGTTTTAAATTATTCAAAGAAACTACACATTAAAGCGTATTCACATCTATATTTTAATATTATCAAACAAAAATACAAATCAAACAACAAAAGTATAGGATCAAATTCTCTATAACATGAGTGTACGGATTTGAAAAACATCCATGCACGTCTTCGAAAACATCTATGCACGTTTTCGAGAACATTTATGCACACCTTTGTCAAAGTCCATTAAATATCGTAACATGAATGACATGACAAAAATTACCCCCTTAATACAATAAGGGGAATTGAAAAACACACTATTAAAAAACAATATAAACTTATGTGAGGGAGGAATATTAGAACTACATATCTGCCGTTAGATTTTCCCCAAAAACTGTTCATTGGTATGGGCTTGACAAAAAATTACATCTCAACCGTTTGTATACTCTTCTTCCCTATTCAATGGTATGGGTTTTTCAAAGCTATTCATTGGTATGGGCTGCCATTGATTTCTTCCTATTTTTCTTTGATCTCACACCCCTCTCTCATATCAGATCTCTCTCACCAATAATAATCTCACCAATAATAATACACACACATTTTTAGATCGGTATGAATTCTTTGATCTCTCTCTCAAATAATACATATTGTATTCTCATGGTGATAGTGGCTACATGAGCTCAATGTGCACCGTTGATTCCATATGCGTGTGTGGATCTTGCCCGTTGATTTGTGTGTATATACCCAGCCACAAATTATTCCCACTCACTCACCCCACCCTCCCATGCTAACCTTTGTTGCCGTTGATCTCTTCGTTGCCACCGTTCGTGGTGTGCGGCGTTGGTGGTCAGCAGGTGATATTGGTTAGCTTAGGTGGGAGGGTCGTTTTGTGAGCTACCTTGATTTGTAGGGATTGTCATCGCCGATTGTTAATTAAGGGTTTATGGTCAATGGGTGTAGTCAATGGAAACCCTTCATTGGGTTTGATGCAAACCCTAATTTTATTGATTGTATTAGAGTTGGTGTTGTTTTGGGTAACTGGATGTCGTCGCTGCTAATGTTTTTTTCTTACCTCCGAAGCTTCAAGTAAATAAGGTACCTTTATTAATGTTGTGTTTTTTTTCCTGTTTTTTTATTCTTGCTTTTTGATTGCTCTTTTAAGTACGAGCTTATTATAGGTTGAAATTGGATTTGATTTTATGGCTTGACAATTAGGCTTACATAATCGGCTCATGCTATATAAGTCAACCTGAATAAGCTCATAAGCTGCTAAAGAAGCATATATGATATAAGGGGTGTTTCTTTGGCTTAATTGATTGTGTCCTTTTGGTGTTTGTTTGCGCTTATGTAGCTACAGCGTTTAAATCTTGAACGGGTCGATAATCATGGTGACTTTTGATGTTTTTCAGTCAGAGGAGTGTGCTAGAAATATTGCAACTGTTATGTTTGTGGTTTCAAGATTGTGTTGGGGTGAAATAAGCCCGCAACGTGCCGATGGTAATAGACTGTGTGTGTTCCATTATATACTTCTTAACGGTCTCACGGGCTATGCTGATAATATTTTAATGTCGGTGACGGGGTTCGATTAAAGTTTGTAATACGTGTATCTTGGCGGGGTAGCGGGCTGTGATGAGGTTAAACTTTGAACCACAGTTACGGGTTTGTGAGATAAAACGAATTCGGTATTGAGATAAAAATAAAATTATTGTTATTTGGGCTTCAAAGATTCTTAACTGGGAAGATTTGAGGCCGTGATGAGCACTTATAGGTTTCACTAAAGCTGGTAACACTCGCGTTTTGGCGAGCAAACTACTAACTTTGCAGCCATGGCGAATGTGGCCGCTTTTGCGAGCGTAAATTTTGGAAACAAACGTTATAACCTCCCTCCTTGGTCTGTCAGCATCCTTCATGACTGCAAGACCACCGTTTTTAATACTGCTAGGGTGAGAAAAAGATTCTAAATTTGCATTATTTTTGTCACATGTTACGGCCCAAATGTCCAATGTTTTTTATGTATTTTGGGACGGAAGGAGTATACAAGTAGTGGTGGTGTTTAACTATGAATGTGTTTAACAGGTAGGTGCACAAACGTCATTGATGCAAATGACTTCAGCAGGGGGAGGATTTGCTTGGCAGTCATACATTGATCAAACAGAATCATATGATGACATTCATATACAACAGTCGGGTTATTGAAGCAACTTAATGTTACTAGAGATTCTTCGAATTATCTATGGTACATGACAGAGTAAGTGCAACACATTTTGCTCTTCTTAGATACCATTTACTTTAACATATAGATTAGTCCCAAAGAAAAAAAAGTAGCGTTTTGACCCAATTTAAAAACAGGATCGATGCGATTATGTTTTATCTTCTGTAGGTCAAATGAGTACAAAGAAAATATAGCTTAAACAGGAACGGGTCAAATAGTCTATTTTCCCATGTTATGTAGTATTATATACAGGGCAATGATGATATTTACAAATGAATTCGAGTCAATGAATTTGAACAAAGTCTGAGATTGGCCGTATCTTGGCGGGGTAATTCATTGTCAATGTTTTGCAGCCATGGCGGTTTTATCCTCTTTGGTCATACATTTTTCTCTTACAGATCTGAGCCTCTTAAAGTCTAAATTAAATGTCGATATTTGTTGTTTAGGCTTATATGATAAGTTTATTACATGATTGCTTACGTTTTTACTGCTCACTTTTGGTGACTTTCTAATGGGTCAGTTGGGGCGGTTCTTAGAATAGTTTGTGTTGTCGCAAAAGGCATATAGGCTTATAAAACATAATATGATCCAAAGATCAGCATCAATAATCGAAAGATTAGCTCTATTAGAGGTAATTATGTTTTATAATAGGGGTGCGCGGCTTATTTTTATTAGATCATCATCAATAATCGAAAGATCAGCTAGATCATCATCAATAATCGAACCGCCCCAGTGAACATGTTTTCAAACCAACACAAACGGTTGAGATGTAATTTTTTGTCAAGCCCATACCAATGAACAGTTTTTGGGGAAAATCTAACGGCAGATATGTAGTTCTAATATTCCTCCCTCACATAAGTTTATATTGTTTTTTAGCTGCGTGTATCTTGGCAGGGCAACCTCTGAGGTTGCAGCCATGGCACGTGTATTCTTTCTACCTGATGAGTGTCCAATTTGAGCCTCATTACAAGTGTCGTACTTTTGGAATAGAAATATTTACGGCTGTGGGGTGTTTTCATGTCCTTAGCGGCCAGCTTATGTAACAGGTTGGTGGCTTAACTGATTTTGGGCGACCCTCGCTGTCACTGGTCCTTTCGTTGCCGCTATATGCCGGGTAGCGAATGTGATCGGTGTCCGATGGTGTAACGATTATTGGTGATGATGAAAGCTGCCTGTATGGAATGTTTTAGTAGCCTTGCTTTGTTAAAAACCGTATCTTGGCGGGGTTTGACGATGGTGCTGGAAACAACCTCATACAAGGTATAATTCATACCTATTTTGGATGAACCATAATTTTCCTCACTTCCATTTTTGGTAAGCTGAGGCCAGACAAACACACCAACTTCGTTGCTTTTCTCATAATGATCGCTACAGGATGTTATGAGTCACACAATTGTTCATTGCCTGTATCTTGGCGGGGTGACCATTTGGTCGCAGCCATGACGGGCACTCGGTTGGACCTTTGGTGACAATTTCATGGTAATTAAGTTGATAATTGAGCCTCTGAAAGTCAGAATTAAAGACGTTATTTGTTGGTTATGCTTATATGGTGGGTTTATAGATTCCTTGATCTCAGCTTATGTCTTGAAGCTCACTTTTTCTGGCTTATTTTGACAGTTTGTGGGTTATAACATTTGTTATAAAGTATTATCTATGGGGCAGTGATAATAATGAATTCTTGTCCGAGTGAATTGAACAAAGTTTGCAATTAATCGTATCTTGGCGGGGTAATTCATGTTTAAATGTTTTGCAGCCATGGCGATTTTGTCGTCTTTGTTTCATACTATTCTCTCCAACAGATCTGAGCCTATTGGACTCATTTTTATAGTCCGTGTTTCCATTTGTTACGTTTATTTTACTTCTATTTTTTAAAAGACTTCTTTATGATGTTTAAAATCTGTTCAGGCTGTTATATGGCGTGCTTTCACTTAGGTTGGCCGTGATGATTATGTGACTCTGTTGTGTTGTTGTGGGAAGTGGAAGGATGGCAGAATGCGAGAGTCGGTCGGTTCAGCAACCTCCACGACCCCGACCACGACATCAGTTAATCTGAGCCATGCCAGGTCCAAGTAGCTTTTAGACCTTCGGATAACACTGAAGCAACTGTTGAGTATCGACCCATGTGAATGGACTGAGAATTTAAGGAAGATATACATGCGATTTATTGAAGCCTTCTTCTGCATCCCTAATCCAGTTATGTCCATCACTTATCGGCGTGCTATACAGGTATTTTCGATATTATACTTGCATACTATAGACTTTGATTTTCTACACACATGAGTTCTATGTCTTTGCAGCGAGTTCTCCATCAGCCGGCTATTCAAGAGTTAATGGAAAACCCGCTGCAAAGACACTCAACGCTGGTAAAAAGACACTCAACCCACAGTGTAAACACATTTTGTATCTACCCCGCGGCGGAGCGCGGGCATTAAACCTAGTTCTATACAAACATCAATGTATTTTAGTACTTCAGATTCATTTATACAAAAAGCAAAATGCTTTGACTTGGAAACTATTAAAAATTACTCATCAATAAACAACTAAGATTTTAAATAAATGCTCACACATCAAACTCACTTAAAAGCTTTAACTTTTTTAGGAGACGTATGCAACCTTCTTCTACGGAAATCACAAAAGCATTTTTGAAAAAGAAATGATGGTACACTCATTTTGACCAAGTTAATTAATTAATCACATATTAACTCTCGTACAAAATAGTAAATATATCCATTTGAATTGATGTTTTACAGTTTAACAAATATATTTATTCATATCATGAGGTGGAATCGATGGGTTAAATAGTACACTGTTTTTGACTTAAACAAGTCCATGTTGTACAAAATTGACTTACAGTTATAGAAAATTGATGTTGATGAAACAAATATATTTGTTTAAGAACTGCATCAACCAAGAGATCAAACCCATCTTCAACATAAAACCCAATGGTTGTCGTCGTCCTCTTCCTCCAACCGTCATGTCCGTCATGTTCTTCCTTCAACCGTCATCACCGATGTCCTCTTTCTTCATCGGAACCGCCTTGGTTCTCCTCCATTACACAACATTCGCCACAAACAATCATCATGTGTCGCCGCTATCGTCCTCCTCTAGCATTTTGGATTTGGAATTAACTTTAGATATTTGAACGTAGATCTATATATTTAAAAAGGGGTTGATGATGTTTTGTTTTTTAAGATCAAACATATATGAAGCGTATTTTTTTGGAGGCTAGGTTTGAAGGAGCAATGATTGAGTGTGAGAGATAAAAAAGTAACTGACATCTCAAATCAATTTCCTAAACAAATGGACGAATTCTTTTAGATTGATTGAAGTTTATTGCCTATAATCCGCTTTTAACTTTTTGTTTAATTAACAGAGAGCCCTTAATCTTTGGTTAAATTGCAGTTTTGTCATTTTTAATCTTAACCTTTGATTATATTGATCCAATGATCCATATTCATTTTAATAGTTCTGCATGGTTCTACATTTAAAATGAGTTCTGCATATAACTCTTACCTATATATATATATATATATAGAGTAGGGATCCAATAAGAAGAAAAAATAAAATGAAAAGAATAAGAAGAAATTCTAACCACAAATTCCACAAAGGAATGAGAATTTCAAGGGGAGATGCATCTGACTTTGTAGGTGCATCTGAAATGTGTGGCTGTGGTTTCTTCTCATTCTTCTCATTTTACTTAATCTTCTTATTTGATCCTAACTCTCTCTCTCTCTCTCTCTCTCTCTATATATATATATATATATATATATATATATATATATATATATATATATATATATATATATATATATATATATATATATATATATATATATATATATATATATATATATATATATATATATATATATATATATATATATATATATATATATATATATATATATATATATATATATATATATATATATATATATATATATATATATATATATATATATATATATAGGGGTGGGATCTAGAGAAAACCTCATGTTCGTAGAAAACCTAGAAAACAAACTATATGGTCGGTTTTGTAACATATCAAAGCGCGGGGTAGAAAGTGTAACTTAATTAAAATAAGAGGGGTTGGATCTGCCAACTGGCCATTCTCAATTGTTGAAACACCGTCTAAGACTATGTTTATTCATGACTTTTGGCCAACCGGTTGGGAGTACATACAATTAAATATGACATATTAAATTACTAAAAGTACACAATCAACAAACTCCATCCACGACCCGGTCGTTTCATGATCCTCAGATATTTCAACCAACCCTTCCACATGTCATCGTATCACAGGCGGGAAGAGAAAGATAGAAAAAATAGAAAAATAATATGGCCAGATAACAAGTTATATATAAATGGAAAGGAACAGTTAATATCAAGATCTGCCAAAACCTTCTTCTGTTCTTCGTCGGTATTTAATTGATAGACAGATAAAGGGTTCAAAGTATGTTTGGTTCGTGTGAAGGGCAAATAGATAAAGGGTTTAGGTGGAAGATTTCTTTGATTTGACCAAATGAGATCTGAGGAAGATGGGGCGTGAGTTTTGTGAGGATTACACAAATCTGTGTGTTGTGAGGACTAATTATACAAACACTTTAAATATTATGGTAAGTTGGCTAGTAATTGGGCTTTTAGGTTAAGCTGTGTAAGCTAGAAGGGTATAAAGAATGTTATTAGGCTGAGTTTTAATTTATTTATACATAATTATAGTATAAAATATAAAATATTAATTAATTAATTAATATATATATATAAAAAATATTTTATATGTTAAGTTAGGTTGGGTTGGGTTGGGTTGTTGATAAATGTTAAAAAAATTGAGATTGTTGGTATATATTGGTTGTATAAGTAGAGAAATAAAAAAATAATATCATAATGTAAGATTGGGTTGGATGAGTTTGCTAATAAACATAGTCTAATACACACTCACACACACTCAGTTTTGCACACACACCTGACAACCACCATGAACACTGGCCACGCCACCGTCAATGTCCGTCCACCACCAAAACGATGGAACACCACCACAGAGATCACATCTCCGGTCACCACCACAACGTTTGACCACCACCACAACATTTCATATCTTATTCTCCGACCACCACCCCAAAGATTCGATCACCAGTCACATCTCTACTGTAAATTCTCCTTTATATAATTCGTTAAATTTAGTTAAATTAAATTATATTGTTATGTAAGATAGAGCTTTTCTATTGGTTTACAAGAAATTGTTAGGTTATGATTATATGATCTAATTGTTGTTAGGGTTTAGCTTTTCTTATGGTTTTTACTTGTTAAATTGTTATTTTGTTTAATATGTGACAGATTGTTGTAAGCGGATGAATGAGCCTCAAAAAGATATTTGAATTATAACAACATCTTCTCGTGATAATACGAGCAGATCGTTAGGTCCTGTAAGCTACTAATATAGTTTAAATATGATTAAACACAAGTCTGTAGCCTATGATACGCGTATAATGTGCGGCTCCCCTAATAATTGATCTCTATAATAAATGAAAGGAAAAAGTATAAGTATTAACTGACACTTACAACTACCTCGTCAATTTTTAATCACTATGATCAATATTTAATGTTTTTAATACATCTTTTGGTATTATTTTCATAAATGCTTTTTGATACATTTTGTTTCCTACGCTGACTAAAATTTGAATTTAGATGTCATTGTCATATCTTTGCCAGTAGCAACTCTTTAAGTGTTCAATGTCTTTTAATTGGCGTGCTTCGGTTATTTAAATTTTAAAGGTACAAATGATTATTGAATTGATGATAAACAGATAAACCGTTAGCATCCTATTAAGTTAACGAGTTCACCTAAAAACTAGTAAGCTCGGATTAATAAGACACATCTTAGTGCATCATAGCATACATGTTTTAGGGAGTCAATTTGAAATTGTTATAGGGAATCGGCATCGGTTCCGAACTATATTGCGGCATCGGTTCCCAAATATATTGCGGCATCGGTTCCCAAATATATTGCGGCATCGGTTCCCAAATATATTGCGGCATCGGTTCCCAACTATATTGCGGTATCAGTTCCCAACGATATTAGGGCATCATAGCAAACACGTTGTAGGGAATCAGTTTAAAGTTGTTTTAGGACATCATGTATATTTCAAATTTTACATGTAATTATCGTGTCAAAGTACAATTACGATACTATATTCTTTTAAGTTTTAATGATAATTTAGTGTTTTACTAAATGACGTATGGTTTTTTTGTGCACTAAATATATAATGTAGGGATCTTTCAACCAGTTTGAGGTGGTCAATACATTTGACTAGTTTTATTTTTAGCTAGTTTTATTTATTTCACTCGTTTGAACCATCTATAAATATACCTAATGAATAATTTACCTCTATCATTTTTGCAACGAGAAACATAGAAGTTTTACTGATGTATGATACTCATAATGATGAGTTAAATCAACCTTACGTCTTGTTCTATACAGGTTTGGAGGATTCATCTTGCTGGAGATCATAAACTGCATATATATTCATTCAATGGGGACTCTCTTATCTAAGAAGTTGTCCTTGAAAAGCATCGAGGTGCGGTTACCGTGACACATTACTCTCCTACTCTTTTGATGTTTCTATGTTTGCCTCCGCTGATGCCAATAGAGAAGCTGTTGTATGGGATCGAGTCACCTGAGAGGTACGTCTTATTACTTCTTAAAATCTAGTCATTGTTAGAGGTATCAAAATGAGTGGGTCGGGAGGGTTCGATAACGGTTCAAAACATGGGTTAACCAGAAATTATATATGTCTAAATTTTACATGTAATTATATTCTTCCATTGTAATTTAGTTTTTTTCAATATTTAGTTTAGTATTTCAGTAGAATATGTTATAAGGCATCAGTTATAATTTGTTTTACGGCATCGGTTAGAATTTGTTTTACGGCATCAGTTAGAATGTATTTTTAAGGCATCACATAGAGTTTGCTTTAAGGTAACAGCCGAAACTTGTTTCAACTATTTCTCAACTTGTCGAAACGACCTTTTAAACACACTTTGTTTCTTCATCGACCATGTCTGCTCCAAACACACCTTATTTATTGCGATAACTTGATCAAAAAACACAATTTTGTCATCATAATTGGCAACCATATCAAAGATGGTAAGTTTAATTGCTAGTTAGAATATGTTTTCGGTGAACTACATCTGACCCAACCCATATCAAACTCTTTTTTAGAGTTATTTTGCCTATTTGTTTTTCCACCTCTTGTTTCAAACACGTATCCAAACCCCCCCTGAGTTATAAAAACAGCTTCTTTGTTTAAGCCTCGAGATTGTAACTTCCATAACTTTCATAGTTTATGTGATCGCATTTATGTGATATTTTTGATATATATAAAATGATGGAACTTGCAACAACTTGTTATGAGGGCATGGTTGTTGTTAAAGTATACTCAACCCGGTCTGTCTAAAATAGGACAGATTAGATTGACCCTTACATATTTATTTGCATCATTTTTATAAACACATGATCCGTTAAGTATATTTGTGAAGCAATCAGCGTAATATGTCTGTTATTTGGATTGAATATATAATAGGCTCTAAATATTTGAAATACAATTTGGGTGAGTTTCAAACTGATACGTAGTAGGGCATCGATTTCTATTTTTTAGTGTATCTGTTAGTATGATTAGGGCCTGCATTTGTATTTTTGTCCATTTGATTGTATGTTACTGTATAAAAATAAGGTCTGGAAATCGTTTGAACTAGAAATATGTTTGTATGTTTAGGACCTTCTACTCCTAAACGCACTTGTAGAAGATACTTAAAGTTTTATTCTTTTATATCAGGGGGTCCTTAACTTGAACAATTACTGAAATTTTGGGTAGATAGAAGTCAATTGGGTGGAATAACTATACAAAACATGTCAATCTTTTTGTTGGTGTTGATGTGTTGATTCTTGGTAGCCACTATGTTGTCTTGATTAATGTACTTTTGAAATTTTATCTCAGGACTTCACATCAACTAAAGTATCTATTCTTTTCCTGGTTTTTATGTGGGATTTTCATGATCTTACTAATAGCCCTTGTGAATGCGATTTAACACACTCAAAATACGTGTATCACACTTGATATGTGCGTGCTAACACAAGGTAGAGTTATTGTATGGTGTGTTCTATTCCAGAACATAGTCTGACCGTGATAGTGTCGCTTTGACTAACTTGTTTCTAAGATGTTGATGTGACTCAAATATAAAAGCGCGTAGGAAAACCTCTATTAGAAACAAGAGAACACGATAAAATGCAGTATTCATTAGTCTAAGTTGGTGTGTTCTATTCCAGAACATATTCAAATACCTGATAATGCATCTTTATTACTCTATTACCTTTTAGAATGTCTATTTAATGTTATTTTTTGTTATATGCAAGCACGAGAAGAGACGTACAGAAAATTCTTAAATTGACTACTCATGACAAACAAGTTATGATGTTCTCTGCCACACTAAACAAGGAGACTCGACCTGCGTCCAAGAAATTAATGCAAGATTTATATGTATTTTTTTAATTCTTTGCTCCTTATGGTATGTAAGTTGTTCGGTAGATTCGTGGTAAAACAGTTGACGTTATGATGTTTGATCTTTTCAGCCAATGGGAATTTATGTTAATGATGAAGCCAAGTTAATTTTTCATGGGTTTGTTCAGGTAGTACTTCATGTCTCAGTTTATTGATATTTTTTGGTATATCATACAGGTTTGAATTTATTGTTTTGCTGATATGTATTTCTCTTCAGCATTATATCAAATTGGGTGAGATGGAGAAGATTCGCAAGTTGAATGGCATTACAGACACGTTGGACTTTAGTTTTATAGTCAATTTCGTCAAGAGTGTCAGCAGAGCCACCGAACTCAACAAGTTACTTGTCGAGTGTAACTTCCCATCTATGTGCATCCGTATGTAGGAACGCTACTAGAAGAAAGGCAAGTTTATTTTTAACTGATATGACATACACACTTATTTTTAATCGAATATTTTTCTTTTGTCTTCATGACTATTAATATTAAACTAGTGCTTAGCTTATTAGATCACGCGCTTAAAATTTTGATTTCACTCTTTAGTTTCCAGTCTAGTAAGGAATTGGCCAATTTGGATCATTAACTATAGAACATGTATCAGACTATGCAGGTTGTTGCTGCTCTTGGAACAGAGTATGTCGAGCACCTCCTTACTGATATCATCCGGAACTGGTCTCATCCAAAGGCACTATACGAAAGTTACGACATCGTATGTATGTTTTAGTGCATCTATTTTTTACGTTTAGGGAAACTATTGTGTATGTTTAGTGCATCGATTTGATGTGGCAGCTGATAATATAGGCGTGGGCTCAGGAATATACCAGAAAAGGATGATTGGATACATGCTGACGATTAGTCAACTGTTTGTGTAGAAGCATGACTGTTTGGAGACCTACTTGACAAAATTCGAGTTAGTGAATTCACTTCGAGTCAGCACTCTGTCACAATTTATATACATGTATGTGTGTGTATGTATACTTATCTTCACTTTTCAAGCTATATGCAGATAAAGGATGCTTACATGCTTAACTTCTATGAAAACAATTCGAGTCAGCTGGCAAAGTAGTCTAATGAAGGAGACGTTGTTGAGCTTATATTTTGTCAAAGCAAAGTAAAGATTGAATGGAACTACCTGTACACAATACAATTAAAAAGTACTCTCATATCACTGAAAGTTGACCGCCACTGCCTCGAGACTATTCAAGGCCTTTTTCTCCAGGGCTAGGATTGCAAAACACCAATATGTGTTTTAGCTAATTGCAAATGATAAAAAATTATACTTACAACAGTGAAACATGTCTTCATGTTGCTTATAAGTTGGAGTAGAGTAGATAGATATAACAATACGAACCATTTTTATATATTTGATTCTTTAAAAACAAGTAGTAGATTGTTTATTGTAGTTCAACTACTGAAAGAAAGTAAACTTTTAACGATTTTTATGTTCCGGTATCAATCTTTTGTACCTTAAACATTATTAGTAGGATGTTAGATGTTCATATCAAGCAGTAAAATTTACTTTAAAACAAGTATGTGAATCCAGAAGCACAACAACAATTCTCATTATAAGAAAACATTATCACGATATCAAGTATACACAATAATGATTGAGAATACATCAACATTACGGCTACTAACTTTATAATCAGATTGATGCCATCTTCATCCGGTCTTAGCAGGAAAATGGTTTCTTCTGGTGACAATCTTGTATAGATAGAATGTTGTCATCATTTCACACGACAAAATACAAAATAAAACGAAACCGTAATCAAAACAAAAATCAGCACAAAAAAATTGGTCTATGTGCACTAATTATAAACAAACATACCAAATAGGAAAATGTTTATGCAACTGTAATGCCATATATACACACCCAATACCGGTGTAAGGACCAAAATACAGGCAACATTTGGTGTTGTATCCACATAATTTTGTGGCCTTTACAATAATTGATTTGAGGGTTGAATCTTCAAATGCACAAGAATACGAAAGGGCTGTTGTGACTACAACATATCTATAATTTTAACCATGGCATCAACAAGTTTACTTAAGAAATTCAAATAAGTTATTTGCTTGATATCTACACTTTTCTCTGTCCAATTGGGAGTTGATGTTTTGGATTTCAAGATGGCTATTAAGCAATTTTCCATTACTTTCCATGGCTTCAATCAATTGGTTTTGTAATAAAGTAAGGCGTCTCCCCTGCTGCACTATACGTAGCGGGACGCTTCCTTTTCTTTCCTTGATGTTTCGGGGCATAGGCTAGTTTAATTATCTACATAAAAACACTGATTTTAGTCAAATCAGGCATAGATATCTACTGCACATAGTTTTCAAAAATCCCACATAAGTAAAGAAACAAGTCCCACTGCTGCTAGGAATGGATGTGGCAACCACTCGAGATATCAGACATGACATGATAATATTATACATCACATGTGGTCCAAATAGGTAAGACGACTAGACTAAGAAGCACCACCAGCATGTTATGGTCAATCTTGAAGCACGTTTGCACCACTAGAATCATTGTATCTTGATCTTAATATGGGAAGTCATACTTACATATGCGTTTTCTCGTCAGCTCAGGTGATCTCCTTGGCTATTGAAAAAAGGTTGGATTGAATCAGCGAGCCTGAATGTTCGAACACCTCCTGCACTTATTTTTAGTTTTTCTCAGTTGGGAGAAAAGATAAGGCTGGTTACAAAGCCACAGCTAACGGGGAGTTTAATGAACCTCTACAGTTATTTTTTGGTATTTTCCATACCATTCAACTTATTGTAGCTGAATCATGAAGAGAGATGGATGAAGTTAAGGAGCTAATTGTTATTGTAAAAGAATATGCAAATGGCACTTAAAAGGAGAGAACTGAAGGACGACCTTGTTCGCTAGCAAGAGTTGGTTGCTTCACTCAGTGTAACCTTCAAATGCCTCACTCTTGATAAATGTTATGACGGTGTGCTACAAGGCCCGCGATCTCATCATTCCATCAAAATCTAGTAAAACTATGAATCTACGCTCTAAAAGCTATAATATAGTGCCCGCCAGAAAAGAAAATCTAGTAAAACTATGAATCTGATAATCTGAGATGGCTACTTACACTAAAAACGATGATGAATCTAACTACTTACATGAATTAAAATGATGAGTAACCATGGGTAATGATGGTGAATGACAAAATCCATGGTATAAGATCACAATTAATGTGCCGAGATGATCTCAATCGGCGTTTATGAGTCGAAGATGATCCATTTTCATTCTGTCTCCGGAGATGATCTTCATCTTCGTGGCTGGAAGCGCAGAATATGATGGGTCGTAGTGGTGAACGGTGGTTCATATGGAGGTTTGTGGTGGATATGGTGGTTATGGGAAAGAAACACGCTAACAGTAAATAGAAAATGGAAAAGTGGGTAAAAAATGGTATAAAAGTTTGAAATTGTAAGATTTACCCATAAGAATTATAAATTACATTTTGACCCCTTGTAGTATTGGAGCGAAAAAAAGAAAGAGAATTTGTATTGTTTTCTAGATTTTCTACCAAAGGAAGGTTTTCTAATGATCTCATCCCTATATATATATATATATATATATATATATATATATATATATATATATATATATATATATATATATATATATATATATATATATATATATATATATATATATATATATATATATATATATATATATATATATATATATATATATATATATATATATATATATATATATATATATATACTAGTTGCAAAACCCGTCCGATGGACGGGTATGACTTCTGATTGCCACTTACCTTTTTTTAGTTTATAATTGTGTTGTGATTAATATTTATTGTTAATTATCGTTTTATGTTAAATATTGGCGTATTAAAAATAAATGGATAATAAAAATAACCCCAGCAATTAATATAAGAAAAATAAATATAATGAAATTTATAAATTACTTGGAAAACAAATCTATCGTTACTCTTGTTCTACTGAAATAAATAACATATTTTTCAAAAATGAAAAGTTTATTTATGAAAATGGACATTTCAATGTGTGTCCTAATAGAAGACAGTATAAACTAAAGCAATGAAGATTTCGTTACACCTCTAATGAAATTTTCACGCCCTCTGTCACACCCCCAAATTGACCGCAGCGGAAGACTGACTTTGGGAGGCTATGACTTCATGAGTAATCGAGAGCTTGATCCGAGAACGACCTCTACATGCCAAATACCACAAAGTAGACTCCAAATAATCCACATAGTCAAGTACCTGAAATACATGCTTAAAACGTCAACATAAAGTTGGTGAGTTCATAAGTTTGTTTTAAAACGTTTATGAAAAATTAGAGTTTATACCGACCATTGCACCTTGCAGTAAAGTATAAGAGCTTAAAAATCATAGTTTCATGTTAAATAGATTTTCTTTGATGATTTCAAAGTTTACTAATAAAGGAATAAAGTTTACTTATAAAAAATATAGTTTACAGATAAGTAAAATTCACTGAAATAAATAGAGTTTTCTGATGAAACAGAGTTCACTGGAAATAAATAAAGTTTTCTGATGAAACAACATTTTCTGATAAAAACATAGTTCACATATAATAAATAACGTTTTCCGATAAAAACATAGCTCACTGATAAATAATAGAGTTCTCTAATAGAATAGAATTGTTTTATGAACCACAAGATTTTCCAACCACTTAGTGACAATATAACAAATACAAGGTCACTAACTAAAATAAAGCATTTATTATTGTCTAAGCTCATGACACCGAAGCGTTAACAACACCGGTAGTATAATCATATAATGCAGCCCCTACGGATGCCTAACCCACGACATCCGTCCACAGACTCAAATGAAACTGTGCCCGCTTGTCCTCTGTTGGACCAAGCCGGACAGGGGCGTCAACCCCGATAGATCTATCCATAACATTCGCGCTTTCGACCGGTCATCCGGTCTAAATTAACGGTTCATGATAATGGGCCAAAGTAATTGGGTTAAAGTGGGACTTAGACCAATACATAAAAGAGATATGCACTTGTGTTCATTCTTGCAACCATTGTCTCTACCCGAGAACCAATAAAAAGCAGTTAAAGTTTTGGGCTATGAAAATCACAATAGAAATTTTAGTATTAGCATTCATATGTATAACAATTAGAGGAGTTGACCACTCAGCACGTAACAATTAAACCAGTTTAAAGATAGTTTATGACCAACCAAGTAAGCTTAGGATTAGTTTATGACAATCAAGTAGTGTATACACAGTTATTGACAACCAAACAAGTTTAATATCAGTTTCTGACAAACAAGCAAGTTTATAAGTAGTCTATGACCAAACATGTACCTCCCCCAAAGAGCAATTATAAAACATTTATAACTCAATTCAAAGCAAGAAAAGGTGGGGTATGAACTCACCTCGACGAAGTAGCGCGAATAATAGTGATGCTAACAATACGCTCAGTAGAAACGGAAATCGATACGGCTCGGTCATGGTGTTGTGGTTTAACTAATCGGCTAAATCCAATAACTTAAGAAAATGTATATTTGAGTTCTCGATACATATGTACATCAACGTGACCCGTTGATAAAATAGTTAAGTTCTAAATTATAATAGTTCGGTGGTTGGTTAAATAAAATTAATCAATTAAGCACACACAAAATATGTAATGTATTCCGTACTCATTACGTCTAACCAGACGATGATATAATTCTTACGTTGAATTATCTAATAGAGACAACCATCTTACAAAATAAATCAAAGTATATATTTATTTTGTATTTACAGTATAACGATCGTGATAAAAATAATTAGACAACATAGTTCGACACATTTTAAAGAAGATCATCACTTAATAAATAATTGTCACTTTTAAGTAAAAATGTATGAATTTATTCTGTTTATCAATACAATAGAACCCATTTAATTTATGGGTTTACAAAAATAAAAGTATCTATTTATTTTATCTGTTACGAATATAATAGTATTTATTTTATCGGTCTACAAATATAATAATATTTATTCGTTTTATCGGTTTACAAATAAAATAGAAGTTTGTAGCGAAAGATGTAAAGTATAGAATTTTATAAAAACTTTGACATGACATATTCGTTTATCCAACGTTTCCCATATTAACTAATTCTTAATATTTCCAATTTTCCAAACGATATACGTTACACTAGCCGAGTTTTAACATATATCCATTTAGGCTAAATGATCACCATAACTAGATAAAATCAAACACAACCTATGTGTTATAATTTAAAAGCAAACACCCGACGTGGGCTATTTAAACACACAATTAATCGTATCCTTCTATTTATAGTTCTCGCATTAACGATAGCGTTTGACATATTTATTTAACCAATAAATATATATATACCACCATTTTAATCCGCTTTAATACTTAATAAAAATTAGATATGTTATTAGCCGATCCTAAACCACAACGAACCATGAACTCAGATCGTGCCCGACACTTTAAACTCTCGACGACCCGCGCCCGAATGTACTCGAACACTAAAAATCAGCAAACCCAAACGCATCCGTAAGACCCTACTGCAGTCCCAAACACCCCTGTAGACTTTTACTGCAGAACCGAACATCCTCTTTCGACAGTTAGCAGCAGATCCGAACGCCCTTAACGGCTAGTACCTCAGCACATCCAACTCCCCTATCGGCTATTATAAACAACTGCAAACAACACACCCTCTTCGGCTATCATCACAAACGAGCGTCCTTCGTGTCTTTTCTGCCCAAACAAACGCACCCTTCGCTGGTCGTTTCCATAATCCAACACCCCCCCCCCCCCTCTGTCGTTTATTCCCGAGCCAAGCACACCCCTCGTGGTGTTTTCAGTCGAACCAAACGCACCTTATACGTTTTATGCCAAAATAAAAATAAGACATCTACTGATGGTTTTCTGCCTGAGCCAAACACCCATGTGGCGGTGTTAAGTGAAGGTTAAGGCGCACCTACGCGTGCTACTGTTGTAGACAGACACACCCCCCGCTAGTGGTAGTGGTTTACCCACCAAAAGGGATGCCCCTTTACGGCTGACGTCGACGAAAACCAACACCCCACGTTGTGGCAGACGTGAAGGTGGTGATGGGTGACGGGAGGGTTGGTGGCTAGGGCCACGATGGTTGTTAACATGGTCATGATGGTGGCGATGTCGTGGGTGATTAGTGGCAGCGGCTGACGGGCTGTAGTGGTACAAGAGTGACGAAAAGATAGATTGGAGGTGGTGATTTCGTGGTCTGTGACGACGACGATGGTGGCACAAGGGTGATGATGGATGTTTAAGTTGTTCCAGCAGCAGCAAGGGTGGTGGCGCTCTACAGTGGTGATGGCTGACTAGAGCAGCAGTGGTGATGGCGGGAGTAATGGTGATGGGAGATGGTTTATATTAAGATGATGGTGGTGGTGTGTGATGATATAGTGGCGCGGCCGCTGGAGGCGAGTGGCCGGAATTTATTATCCGGTGACCGGAAATAAAAAGAGGCGCCGGTGTTTAAGGAGAGAGTGTGTGTTTCATTATTAGGTTTAGGGTTTGTGTGAAATGAGGGGAAACCCTATTTTTTTCCTTTTATATACTGCTATGAGTTTTTAAAATTACAACATGTAAAGTGTTTAATATTTCGAGGTTAATTGTGTAAAATTATTTAGAGGACTTTTCTTGTATCTTTGCTAAAATAAATCTATTATCGTGACCCGGGACTCGTTTCAACTCGATAAAGTTTGATTTGTTTTACGAAATTCATGTCGTTGATTTTAAAACGATTTTTCCAATAAACTAGAGTATTCACTCGACATTATTATGTAGTGTTTTATAAACCCGTTTAAAAATATTTAATTATATATCCGTTATATCGGAACAAGTTTTGATTTAAAGAAATATTAATTTCGCCTTGAAGATTTCCATTTTCAACATACGTTATTAAAACTAAATAAAATATAAACTAATTTAACAAACTTTTTATCAAATATTTTTGGATAATTAAATATAAATTTAATTTGTCTCGCGTCGGTTCTCAGATTCGCGCAGTCTTTTACAGTATGTAAAATAAACTCCCGTTTTCGAATCAAATAACTTTGATATCTCTCGAAAACGAATTTCGATTAATAATAATATTAATTTTATTATTATTTAAAGTCTAGAAAATTCCCGGTTGTCACAGTACATCCGTGTTATTTGGAGTTCGTCCTCGAACTCAATCATTGTTACCTAATTAAAAGTGTAGGGAGAGGGATTTTGAGGTTCTACCCCAGTGTTATATCAAATATATTTAGATCTGCTCACAGATACTTCTGTCCGAACTTTTAAAATCGTGTTACCTACCAATAGTTACTTTAGATAAACAAGAGGTATAAGTGGATTAACTTAAGCGGTTCTACATGTCAAACAGACAAATCGGTCGTCGTTCATAAAACGATAAAATTCGAAACGAAGAGTTTAGAAAAAAAAACGTTAGTTCTTAAAAGTCTCTAAGGGTTCACCACCACCATCCCATTACGTTCACGTCGATCAGTAATTATTTAGAAATGATTCTCGTAATAATTCGCGAATCAAATGAAGCTTATGGAATCATTCGTCGAAACGTCGTGATGATACTATAACAAGTAAAAATACGATAAATTCGTATGGACAAATCATGAGTTAAAATAAATACACTCCCAAAACTGGAGTACTAAACCAATATCATAAATACAGGGTCACGTCGGATATCCTTAAGCCCACTCGTTTATAATCACATATTTGCATACAAAAGCGTCCTAATCTATGCAAATATGTTATTATAAACTTATGGTTCGGTGATTTATGATTTCTTTATTCAAATGCAAAGGCGTCCCAATCCATTTAAATAAAGACTTCATAAATCGTCCTACTTAAGTGTCACCGGCAAAATACCCAATTCAACATCGTTAAAATATCTAAACGATATTATCCAAAATTACCAAAAGCAAAGAGCATGAGTTGACTATAAGTCGTCTTCCATAAGTAGACGTTTCGAACGTACCAGATCAAAGAACATAAGTGTCGATAGGCGATAAAGCAGTCGTAGACGTATATTGAGTAAAGAAACTCACGGTTATAAGTAGGATAAGTATATAGTAGTCGGTTCTAAATAAGCAATTATCCAATCACACAATTCCTTCCCATCCTCGAGGAAGACTCATCAAACACCAAGCTGAGTAATAACTTATCATAACCCAACCTCGAAACTCACTCACAAAGAATGGCCCGGGTTTCGTTATGAATTATTACACATCTCAACTTTCGATGACTCAGCTCGACTCTGAAAATACAACACAATCTACATTAACACGTAATACTACGAGTCTTACCCACCCCCGAGGTAATTCATCAAAATCATAGGTTGTGTAATGTCCCATACTTAACTCCATCTCGCACTCAATCAAACATGAGGCTCACTGAGGCATAGTTAAGTATTGTTACACCTCTCAACCTTTTTGAATGAATTAGCTCGAACCTGGGGATTACTCATGACCAATCGTCAACAAAATTTCATATAATGTCTCTAGGTTTGATTATAAAAAGATATGTGGGACCATTGTGTAACTCACAATGCCCAATGAATGTTCTAGCGTTCATATATAAAAGTATATTATATGTCTAAGTGCACTAATCAAACAATCGATCTCATGTAACAAGTAATACATAACAGGCAACAAGGCAATAGCAAACATGCATTGCAAATATCCATATAGCAGCGGAATAAGTATGATGTGATGAGTGTTACTACTAAATAAAACTGAGAGCCGGTTATAGTCTAGAGTTACTAATGCAACCTAGTTCTCTATAACCAAGGCTCTGATACCAATCTGTCACACCCCCAAATTGACCGCAGCGGAAGACTGACTTTGGGAGGCTATGACTTCATGAGTAATCGAGAGCTTGATCCGAGAACGACCTCTACATGCCAAATACCACAAAGTAGACTCCAAATAATCCACATAGTCAAGTACCTGAAATACATGCTTAAAACGTCAACATAAAGTTGGTGAGTTCATAAGTTTGTTTTAAAACGTTTATGAAAAATTAGAGTTTATACCGACCATTGCACCTTGCAGTAAAGTATAAGAGCTTAAAAATCATAGTTTCATGTTAAATAGATTTTCTTTGATGATTTCAAAGTTTACTAATAAAGGAATAAAGTTTACTTATAAAAAATATAGTTTACAGATAAGTAAAATTCACTGAAATAAATAGAGTTTTCTGATGAAACAGAGTTCACTGGAAATAAATAAAGTTTTCTGATGAAACAACATTTTCTGATAAAAACATAGTTCACATATAATAAATAACGTTTTCCGATAAAAACATAGCTCACTGATAAATAATAGAGTTCTCTAATAGAATAGAATTGTTTTATGAACCACAAGATTTTCCAACCACTTAGTGACAATATAACAAATACAAGGTCACTAACTAAAATAAAGCATTTATTATTGTCTAAGCTCATGACACCGAAGCGTTAACAACACCGGTAGTATAATCATATAATGCAGCCCCTACGGATGCCTAACCCACGACATCCGTCCACAGACTCAAATGAAACTGTGCCCGCTTGTCCTCTGTTGGACCAAGCCGGACAGGGGCGTCAACCCCGATAGATCTATCCATAACATTCGCGCTTTCGACCGGTCATCCGGTCTAAATTAACGGTTCATGATAATGGGCCAAAGTAATTGGGTTAAAGTGGGACTTAGACCAATACATAAAAGAGATATGCACTTGTGTTCATTCTTGCAACCATTGTCTCTACCCGAGAACCAATAAAAAGCAGTTAAAGTTTTGGGCTATGAAAATCACAATAGAAATTTTAGTATTAGCATTCATATGTATAACAATTAGAGGAGT
This sequence comes from Glebionis coronaria, assembly GCA_025667525.1. Classification (NCBI taxonomy): domain Eukaryota; kingdom Viridiplantae; phylum Streptophyta; class Magnoliopsida; order Asterales; family Asteraceae; genus Glebionis; species Glebionis coronaria. Next base: position 506,626,330 of record CM046881.1, on the reverse strand, counting down.
TGACCACTCAGCACGTAACAATTAAACCAGTTTAAAGATAGTTTATGACCAACCAAGTAAGCTTAGGATTAGTTTATGACAATCAAGTAGTGTATACACAGTTATTGACAACCAAACAAGTTTAATATCAGTTTCTGACAAACAAGCAAGTTTATAAGTAGTCTATGACCAAACATGTACCTCCCCCAAAGAGCAATTATAAAACATTTATAACTCAATTCAAAGCAAGAAAAGGTGGGGTATGAACTCACCTCGACGAAGTAGCGCGAATAATAGTGATGCTAACAATACGCTCAGTAGAAACGGAAATCGATACGGCTCGGTCATGGTGTTGTGGTTTAACTAATCGGCTAAATCCAATAACTTAAGAAAATGTATATTTGAGTTCTCGATACATATGTACATCAACGTGACCCGTTGATAAAATAGTTAAGTTCTAAATTATAATAGTTCGGTGGTTGGTTAAATAAAATTAATCAATTAAGCACACACAAAATATGTAATGTATTCCGTACTCATTACGTCTAACCAGACGATGATATAATTCTTACGTTGAATTATCTAATAGAGACAACCATCTTACAAAATAAATCAAAGTATATATTTATTTTGTATTTACAGTATAACGATCGTGATAAAAATAATTAGACAACATAGTTCGACACATTTTAAAGAAGATCATCACTTAATAAATAATTGTCACTTTTAAGTAAAAATGTATGAATTTATTCTGTTTATCAATACAATAGAACCCATTTAATTTATGGGTTTACAAAAATAAAAGTATCTATTTATTTTATCTGTTACGAATATAATAGTATTTATTTTATCGGTCTACAAATATAATAATATTTATTCGTTTTATCGGTTTACAAATAAAATAGAAGTTTGTAGCGAAAGATGTAAAGTATAGAATTTTATAAAAACTTTGACATGACATATTCGTTTATCCAACGTTTCCCATATTAACTAATTCTTAATATTTCCAATTTTCCAAACGATATACGTTACACTAGCCGAGTTTTAACATATATCCATTTAGGCTAAATGATCACCATAACTAGATAAAATCAAACACAACCTATGTGTTATAATTTAAAAGCAAACACCCGACGTGGGCTATTTAAACACACAATTAATCGTATCCTTCTATTTATAGTTCTCGCATTAACGATAGCGTTTGACATATTTATTTAACCAATAAATATATATATACCACCATTTTAATCCGCTTTAATACTTAATAAAAATTAGATATGTTATTAGCCGATCCTAAACCACAACGAACCATGAACTCAGATCGTGCCCGACACTTTAAACTCTCGACGACCCGCGCCCGAATGTACTCGAACACTAAAAATCAGCAAACCCAAACGCATCCGTAAGACCCTACTGCAGTCCCAAACACCCCTGTAGACTTTTACTGCAGAACCGAACATCCTCTTTCGACAGTTAGCAGCAGATCCGAACGCCCTTAACGGCTAGTACCTCAGCACATCCAACTCCCCTATCGGCTATTATAAACAACTGCAAACAACACACCCTCTTCGGCTATCATCACAAACGAGCGTCCTTCGTGTCTTTTCTGCCCAAACAAACGCACCCTTTGCTGGTCGTTTCCATAATCCAACACCCCCCCCCCCCCCTCTGTCGTTTATTCCCGAGCCAAGCACACCCCTCGTGGTGTTTTCAGTCGAACCAAACGCACCTTATACGTTTTATGCCAAAATAAAAATAAGACATCTACTGATGGTTTTCTGCCTGAGCCAAACACCCATGTGGCGGTGTTAAGTGAAGGTTAAGGCGCACCTACGCGTGCTACTGTTGTAGACAGACACACCCCCCGCTAGTGGTAGTGGTTTACCCACCAAAAGGGATGCCCCTTTACGGCTGACGTCGACGAAAACCAACACCCCACGTTGTGGCAGACGTGAAGGTGGTGATGGGTGACGGGAGGGTTGGTGGCTAGGGCCACGATGGTTGTTAACATGGTCATGATGGTGGCGATGTCGTGGGTGATTAGTGGCAGCGGCTGACGGGCTGTAGTGGTACAAGAGTGACGAAAAGATAGATTGGAGGTGGTGATTTCGTGGTCTGTGACGACGACGATGGTGGCACAAGGGTGATGATGGATGTTTAAGTTGTTCCAGCAGCAGCAAGGGTGGTGGCGCTCTACAGTGGTGATGGCTGACTAGAGCAGCAGTGGTGATGGCGGGAGTAATGGTGATGGGAGATGGTTTATATTAAGATGATGGTGGTGGTGTGTGATGATATAGTGGCGCGGCCGCTGGAGGCGAGTGGCCGGAATTTATTATCCGGTGACCGGAAATAAAAAGAGGCGCCGGTGTTTAAGGAGAGAGTGTGTGTTTCATTATTAGGTTTAGGGTTTGTGTGAAATGAGGGGAAACCCTATTTTTTTCCTTTTATATACTGCTATGAGTTTTTAAAATTACAACATGTAAAGTGTTTAATATTTCGAGGTTAATTGTGTAAAATTATTTAGAGGACTTTTCTTGTATCTTTGCTAAAATAAATCTATTATCGTGACCCGGGACTCGTTTCAACTCGATAAAGTTTGATTTGTTTTACGAAATTCATGTCGTTGATTTTAAAACGATTTTTCCAATAAACTAGAGTATTCACTCGACATTATTATGTAGTGTTTTATAAACCCGTTTAAAAATATTTAATTATATATCCGTTATATCGGAACAAGTTTTGATTTAAAGAAATATTAATTTCGCCTTGAAGATTTCCATTTTCAACATACGTTATTAAAACTAAATAAAATATAAACTAATTTAACAAACTTTTTATCAAATATTTTTGGATAATTAAATATAAATTTAATTTGTCTCGCGTCGGTTCTCAGATTCGCGCAGTCTTTTACAGTATGTAAAATAAACTCCCGTTTTCGAATCAAATAACTTTGATATCTCTCGAAAACGAATTTCGATTAATAATAATATTAATTTTATTATTATTTAAAGTCTAGAAAATTCCCGGTTGTCACACCCTCCTTTTAGTGTTAAAGTGTAATATATTGTCAATGAAAAACTAAAGTTTGTTAGTAACTTATCCGTTCAGCTCAATAAGTACTCAAATGGTCATTTGATTAATGATTTAAAATAGTAACTTGTGATTTGACCCAAGTTCGTGACCTGAAAGCAACAGCTTTCTTACCATACTTTACCAAGCTGTATTGTCCAGTATTGTGACACAAGAATAGGACTTGCAAATAATAGAATATTAGTTAAATATAGACCAATCAATTTTAATTATTGAATTTTCTATCTTATTTATTCTTTTTATTTGTCGTTTACATTTTTTGTTAGCTAAATATTATGGTTAAAAAATTATATACTATACAAAGATTTTTTAAGCATATTAGTAATGTTTGTCAATTTTCTTGTGTTTATTATGTTACTAAGTATATTTAGTAGTTTTTGAGATAATCGTATTGAATTTGTGTTACTAATTTTATTGCAAAATTGTAAACGACAAAACATCTAAAGACATGTATATTAATTAATAAAAAATTAAAAATTCGTCATTTTTAAATTTTATCTTGAATTATATTTTCTTTTATAAAAAGGTTTTTAAGCAACAAAAAGCTTAAATGAAAGTCTTCAATTATGATTTTCATCCGACATCTCTAGTATGTGGGAATCGAGGGTTGGTCGGATTGAATTCGGGTCAAGAATAAAAATAAGTTATCCAAACCCGATCTGATTTGAACTCGAATTCGGGTCTATTTGGGTCGGGTCTAGTCGGGCGGGTCAACCCGAATTTGATTAAATATTTAAAAAACTTTTTTTACTCATTTTTAATAGAAATTATATTAAGTTTAAATTTAATAAATAAAAAATAAATTTTAAAAAATCTTATTCGAATCAATCGAGTTGACTCGAACTCGAATTAGACATAATGTTTATACCCGATGTCCGATCTGATTTTAACTTCAGATTAATCGGATTGACCCGATCAACCCGAATTAAACTTGAACCCGAGTAACCCGACCCGAATAGGATCGGGTCGAGTCCAGGTCGAGTCAAATTCGAGTCGGGTCGAATATATTGACACTCCCCAATAGTGCACCGTCTGCATATCACCATCGAGTATTTACTTTATTCTTATTTTCACTTAACTTTATAAACTTCTAGTAGCGCATGGACTTAAAAATATACGTAGATTTTTTTCACTAATGAAAACGTAGTAGTAAGTTTAGTCGATTATTGCTGCCCAAATGTTAGCGATTGATGGTAACGTGGCCCCTTAAGCAGGGACATGTTCAAGCACCTTGTTTGTGGATAAATGAAAAATAAAAAGCTTCAACATCTTTTGAACAAAAATGGTTTTAGGATGAATCTCAAGCTCCTCTTTCCAGCGTTTATACTTCACACACGTGTCTAAACACCTATATTTCTACGTTCAGACTTCATGCAATGTAAAGTTAGCATATAAGAGCACATAGGCTACCTTTCACATTCTGAAAATAAATCAACCATGAATCAGTACACTCAGGTGAATTTGCTTTTCCAAAAAAGTACTTGAAAAAAGTTGGATACATTTTATATTGAAAGTTTTAAGAAAAGCTTAGGATTGGTCCATTATTAAAACGATAACCAAGGAGTGTATGATTATAGAACCATCAAGCATAAGTTGCATTCCCTTTAAGCAGACACTTCACACTTCAGAATATTAAAAGAAAATGCCACAGTTTTTGGCAATAGTTCAGCAGTTACATACACAATTGACCAGATTCATATGACTTCAAGTCGTGATAAACATGAAGGACTAATAGAAATACAGTTTACAACAGCAAGCTTACATCAAAAACAAACACTTTAACTACGATGATTGGATTTCTCGACAAGGTGCATAAGGCCAACAAATGAGAGGAACTTCTCCATCCAGGTTTCCGAAGATCAACAGTTAGTGTAACGTGTAAATTTCAAATAGATATCTGACTATCAAAATATTACTGTTCTCTTAAAAGCTTAATTTAAAAAATCAATAAGAGTTAACATGTTCACTTTTACTGACTTTGAACCTCTTTCATCCGTTGACATATTTTATAAAACATTTTTTACCCCTTTGTCCTGTTACAATTCAACCTAACTTAATTCGACCCATTCATAGGTAAATGGGTTGAAAATGACACATCTAGTTATAACGAAAGGTATTGGGCAATGTGTAACCCATTTGACCCATCTCCCTTTTTATCTTTGACGCGTTCAAGATATAAACACAGCCCACAGTAACCCATTCAAAAGTATGAGTCAAAACGGCCACCTCACTGGCATTACAGAGATGGAGACATGTTACCTCCTGATATCGTTGATTCCGTGGAGGTTTTCCACTGGCCATCTCAATTAGAGTACATCCAACACTCCATATATTAATGGCGATTCCCAAAATAATCAAATTCACTTAAACTCGAGCAGTTCATCAACTCGTTTGGTATGTCGCCAAATTCGTAACATATATTAACTATTTTAGCACCAAAAGTAGGATCAAAAGTACACAATAATCAGATACATATGAAAAAAGATTTACTAAAAGGATGTAATGGAAGGTAAATTAGGCACAAACATATACGTGGTCATTATTCTCATCTCCATCCCAATGCTTAAATATCTGACAATAAAAGGCTAAATTATCAGTTAACATACCTTTTAGTTTGAACATAAGTGAAATATAGATCGGTTGAAAATCGTGGCCAGATATTCCTGTGTTATCGTCAGATTTTCAACGCCCCATTTCGTGTCTCGTAAATTGTAGCAGTAAGACCAAACCTAAGTGGAATGTTAGTTGCTGATAAAGATAAAAGAACGACTTTTTTCTGTGGAAGGTTTTCCCGATTTTAATAGAATACATGATCAGCTGTTGAGCATTCTGAACTTGTGTTGCAGATCCAGATATCTCAAAAGTCATTTCCTCATGATTTCCTCTTGACTCTTGGATCGTAATAGTGGCACCACTGCGCCAGATATAGTTGATATTGGTTACCGATGTGCCAATAACTATGTCTGCATATGCAATAGGAACTTCATGTTCTATTTGACCTATGTATTACCACCAAAAAAATTGCAAGCCAACTTCCAATCCCTCTGCCCCGAATAGAAGTCCATATTTTTCTTAAAGGTAACAAAAAAACGTATAAAGTACTTATTATGGACAATCACAGCGGCTACCTACATGTTAAGGTAAGAAATATAACATACAGTTTGTTGTCATGGGGGCTGCGGGTTTTGGTTGCTGCTACTGCGGTCGTTTAGTAAGTTAGTATGATTACCTGAACTGCAACAACGATGGAGACGTCATGAGTAAATCGGTTATCTATAGAGCTTACATTGTTGAGACAAAATAAGGCACTTCATCAACACGCCTTAACACCCACCAACTGCGGGCAGCGGTCGCGCCATCGGGTATGCAGTTATAGCACTATTTAAAACACAAAAAACACACATTTAAATTCAGAAAAGCCAGTGAGTCTTGCTCTCTTTTTAGCTTCGATTAATAACTATATAAAGCAAATAGAATCTTAATCTTATTGGCTTATATTGTAAAAATATAGGTTCATGAATCTTAACTAAATCTTGATCTTCATATGCATGTGTGCTTTCATATTCAACTTTAATTACATCAAACTAAATGGAACGCGAAGAATAATAGGTGAAGATAATAGGAAATTTTCTTCTATTAAAGCTAGCAAAAACCGGTGGGTTAGGTAACGGGTCGAATTTGGTTGGTTTGACTCGCCAACACTTTTTGCTCCATTTTCATGAAATTTGTAAGTTTTAATGTATAAGAATAAAAGGTACTTAAAAATGCACTATACTTATTCAATAAAGCATTTTAGATTCTTAAAAATATCTGAATATTCTTTGGCCAGCTTTTAAACAATTTAGCTTATTTGGCCCAAACATCGTGCCACTCGGAGCAGCTTTTTGGTCAGAATCATACATATTCTCAATGGCACCTTGTTCCTGATCCGTGAACAGGTACTCCTACGATGCTGACAAATAAGTAAGAGTGTCATGTTTTCATCGATAGATTAAAATAATCTGGGCCATTTAATATACACTATACAAGTAAAAATATGAAGTACAAATGTAGTCTCCTAGAAAGAACATGGTCCTTAATAAAAGATGGACTAATTAACTAAGCAAGATTATGGATTTCCAAAAAAATATGGATTTTCATCACACGAGAGGACAACATAACATAGCTCACACCCATGTTGGCATGCTACACTACCACTTCCCAAGCAGATCAACTACAGTAATAACGATTGGGAACAGACACCATGCATGTATCACATTGGAGCAATTTTTTTTTAATGAGTATCTGACATTACATCAGAAGATTCGTTTCTCTCGACATTTTCTTCCATCTGATACCCCAAAATCACTATGATTTACTACTCCTTTATGGATAATTTAACATTTTCTGCTACCATCGTCTTTGAGCCACTTTTACATAAAAACATATTCATTACATAAATAAAAGGAGCAAAAAAGATGCAATCTTGATAGTCTTTTTTAGAAATATGTTATATGCAGAGCACGTGTCAATAAAAACAGGCATTATTAGTAAAGTTAAACAGGCATTATTAGAAATATGTTATATGTTTTTCCTCTTCTTTCTTACATCTATTTTCTTCTTCAATTATTATGGCTTCCTTGCTGTTTCTTAACCATATACCCGGCCTCCTTTTCTTATATTTTTCAGTTTTTATCATCTTCTTCAATTTTATTATTCATTTGTAATAGTCACTATGTAAGAGAACGTATGACTACCACTAATTAACCCAACAATAATATATGGGCTGACTATACACGAGGTAAACGCACAAAGTACACGAAACTTAAATAGTGGACTACAATATGTAAAACTTATAGGTTAAATATCTTTGAATAAAAACTTACTGATGATTTATGCCAGATTCGAGCAGATTATATTCTAATAGTAGGTACTTGCGTTATTAAATCCAGTAGCTCGTGACTTGCAAACAGGACCGCTAAAAAGACGTCATTGTACTCATTTTGTATGCCCTCGCAAAGAAAACTGATGCCTTTAGTTTAGAAATGATCTAATCATGAGCTAATCTGCTACATATATTCTGTGTATAGACCTTTTCCTGCTAGTTATAAATCCAAAGGATAGATAAAAGCTTGAAAGGGTGAGTAAACTTGTTACGGTTTGTTTCTCAAAAGCATATAACACTCAACATTCATGGCATATCATCCTTACTACTAATATAAGTCCGAACCTGATCATAGTAATTTGATTATTGAGTTCTAAAAGTCAAGTATCAAACCTGATCAAAGTTGAAAGTTCCGCTATGATAATTTCGTAAGCAGCAGAAGCAATTTTATCACCACTTGAGTATTAGTGTGTTTAAGGTGCCCAACGTAGCCTGCCCTAATGATCGGTTGGCCTTGTTTCCAGAAAAAAAGAAAAAAAAAGATCAGCCACCCGTTTTGGCCCATTTTGGCATATCTTCATTATCAGTTATAGAATGCATCAGAAGTTGGAAGTAGCATACAATGGAGGAACAAAGCAAGACTGAGGCATGCAATCAAATGGAGAAATCACCTTCAACAATGGTCGGTCCATTTGGGATGTTCTACTATCCTCTGAAACAGAAGGACGATCTTCAAGATTCTCCATATTATTTAAACTTGCTTTGTTCTTCCGATCAGCAGCTACAACAATTTACTAATCCAGGGATTCAACCAGAGTAGTAACAGAACTTTGCGCAGCAGCATCAATTGCATTCCTTGCATCTTGGGTGATGACCTGCTTTCTTTCGTCGAGAAACATCTTTAAATTCAAAACTGAAGGTGGTGGCAGTTCAATTGGGTGCAACACTATCCTTTGTGAAGCATAAAATTTCGACATTCTCGTTAATAAATCATGAGCAGCATGATCTGTACCATGAATGTTTTCTTCAAGATCAGATATATGGCAATTCGCAGCCTCGTTAGCCTTTTTTTGCTCAAGCAATGCAGCCACATCAGCAGCCGCTGCCTTTTGAGCAACAACTTTCTTATACATTTAAAAAAGAGGCACTGAATTGAGTAAATTCAAATTCAACATTAGTTTTGATCTATACCAAAACAAAAATGAAAGGTTACCTAACGCATGCAAATCACAATCTATAAACAAAAACATATATTGTAAAATATGAAATCGATCTGAAGAGGTACTTTTCCTAAACTCTTTTATATTTACAGACTGACAATATGTGGAACACATAAAGTTTGATCATGGTTTACACTTCTAAGAGCCTGCAGTAGTCAATGTATGTAATTTTATTTTATTTTTGTTTTTTACACGTTGATACATTAAGGAGAAAACTTACATGTAGTTTGTTGCGCACAAATGTTTGGTTACTTGAGATATTAGGAGAATTCAACACAGAACAACAAAGGGCATTCTATCAGTTCGTCATTGGTGCGCCTCGGCTTCCTCCTGGTGGTTTAGCGGTGCTAAATCCAAAGGTGACAATTGTTAGAAAGGTATATATTTTACATACTGGCATTATGTTTGTCATGATGATGTAACATTGTAACTAACTTTCTTTTGAGGTGCTGATATGTTTCTTTTGTATGGTGCATCATTCTTCAGCAGCCAGTAGTGTGGCATTTAGTGCTAACTGATTATTAAAACCTGCTGATGATGACTTGCCTAGTGTGATGACTTGCCTAGTGTGATGTCTTTGCTATTTGGATTGCTTGTTAAAAGTTTATTGATAACCCCTCGACAATTTACTTATTTCGATCAATTTGATCATTGTTTTGGCCCCTCAATGAACATAGACGTCTATAATTACAGGGATTCAATTTAGAGTTTTGTGTTTTCTTTTCCTTCTCTATAGTGATATTCAAGCTTGTTTAATTATTTTTACCAACCATAGTAAAACTGATAATGTTTATACTTCGTTTTTAGAATGTTGCTACTGGAGAGCATACATAAATGATCCAGATAACATGTTTTCTGCAGCAACTGCTCAAAATCTTCCATGTTGTGGATATATTTAAAAAAAACAAAACATGAAGCCTCTTCCAATCTCCAAAACCAACTTACTTGGAGGTAGCAAATCAATGGGTTCTTTGCCTTGGGCTTTGGTGCCTCTTCCTCGTCTTCGACTGCAGGCTTGGGGGCCTCGACCTTTTTAGGCTAAGCTTTTGGTTTCATTGAAATTAACACCAAACCGCTTAAATAGCCCGTTCTGTACGTACCTATGGAGACATAACGAAAATACAGATATAACTAAGAGCATAAAATCCAAACGGATACCCAGTCAAGATTATATTGTGTTTACTAAATCAGAAAGTGGATCTATGACAACCACCAAACAGACAACTATTAAACGAACATACGAATTAATGTGTTTCTGTCCTTCTTAGAAATACTCTTTAACATATAGTAAGCTGGTCTTAAAATTTTCTTTTTTTGTAAAATCCATGAACCAAGTAAAGAATAATAGTTCCAGAAGTAAATCATGTCTATTATATATACACTATTTGCTTTCGGACAGATAAACATTAAACTTACTCAAGCTCGCATAGACCTCGACCAACACCAAGTGCTGAACCTTAACCCAAAAAAAAGAGAAGTTAAGCTAATTGGTAAATAATGCACATTTAGAAACATGTGCAAATACAAAGTGGGGAAGACGATACCTTAATCCTAGCTTCTAGACGCTTGAACGTTGGAGCATTCTTAAGCATCCATTCTTGAGGGTCTTCATAACATAAAAGACCTGCATGTAAGCACACACATATTTAAATATACTATTTGAACATTAAAAAGCCTCAAACATCTACATATTGTGAATAAATGGTAACTAATTACGCAATATATGCATCATGCGGTAACAAAAAAACCTGCAGAAATCCTAAGACAGTCATATCCTATCGAAGGATCATGTTTTACATTATTTTCTAAAAAAAATTCATACACATATTGTATAACGTGCATAACTCTTAAGACAGTCATATCCTATTGGAGATTCATGTTTTGCATTATTTTCTGAGAAAACTCATACACGTAACGTATTATGCGTTTCTTAATTAAAAGCACCAACTTATAAGGATTCGTCTTACACGCGTGTATGGGAAAAAATATATAACTGATTGTTGCGTTTCTTCTGGATTCGCCATACCTAATAATTGAATATTTTAGGGTTTTGAAAAAAAAAGAACCTGTAGAAAAATACGATTAAATAAATATATGAATTCAACCTCCAGCTTGATCTAGTGTTGAGGCTTTGGTGTGTGGATTCTCAGACTTAAGTTCGAATCCTGTGATTATAAAAACATAGATTATAAAAAATATATTCAAGAATCCACAATTTCCATACATACCTGAATTGGAAACAAAATAAAATTCAATAAAATTCATAATTAAAATCAATAATCAAAGTTCATAATTTCAAAAAAAAACTCTAAATCACCATACACCAAAACTGACAAACTAACCTAATTCGATTCAATTCGAAAAAAATTAAATAAACGATTACCTCCATTCTGAAACGACATTGAAAGCCTTTTGTGATCTTGTTTGTGGTTGCATCTTTTTTGGTATCGGTATTGCGATTTTGGTACTATGATTTGTGATTTTTGTATTGATATTGCGATTTTGGTACTGTGATCTTGGTACTGTGATTTTGGTATTGTGATCGATGGTATGGAGGAAGTGACTATGGGGTATTTTGATATTCAGTTTTGAAGGGTTCAGTGGAATATTGATCAAACTGATATCGACTTATTCAATTTAAACTTTTATGTCTGGTTTTATAGGGGTGTGATTAAGTTCTTTGGGTTCGAGAATTTGTAAGCCCAACAGTTCGTAAGCCCATCTGCTGACTGGGATTAGTGCCCTGATAGATGACGTGGCAAATCCCTCCTCTTATATATAATGTAAAGATATATATATATATATATATATATATATATATATATATATATATATATATATATATATATATATATATATATATATATATAGATTTGCGTTCAAGTGAGTCACAGCTTAAAATGAGTTATAATAAGCACCAATAGTAAAGTGACAAGTGTCTTTTTATTTAAATAAAAATCATTAAATGTAAATTGAAATAAAAGGGTACAATAGGTATTTACTCTTTCCAATCAATTGTCAAAATATTTTTCTGCTACATTCGAGATGCGTGTTGTCATAAAAATATTGTAGTTTGTGGCAACCATGGTAGCAGTAGTGCATCAAAGAATGGAGATTAGGTGTAAGTCTTTTATTAATTATAAGAAACTAGAAGTCTTTTATCATCTTTTTTATTTCTAAACTTATTCTTCGTTATCTTATACTGTAACTCATTAATGTATCACCGATGAAAAAAAACTCAAGTACATATATTATGTATTGTTTAAACCTCAAAAGCTTTTAATTTCATACCGAACATTTTTATTTGTTGATTATCAACTGTGTACGTACATTTGAGTTTTAGATGTATAATAGCTCAGTGTGTCAATTTTAGATGTGTACCATTACTTCGTATAAATAAATTAAAGGTGTTTCAATTTGAATTAAGTACGTTTCAATAAGTTTGTTGGCGTGATTCTTTGATATAGGCAGTCTTGTTGTTGAAGATATCATTTTCTTATGGTATTTGATTTTTTTTAGTTAGCTTGTTGATGATGTCAATTTGTATCACTTTTTCACTAGTTGTTCATGTGGTTTTATATTAATAGCATTAACAAGTTGAGACTAGAAAGTACCAAAAGATATAAAAAGGTGTTTTGGATCATGTGTAAGTGATTGCTTTTTTTTTCTTCATATATTCATGTTGTAGACTTATAAATTGTTGTTTCTTCGTTACAGTTACACTGATTAGTCGTTGGTCATAACCGTGGGTGCATATACTCGGACAAATGTTTGTGCGTGTCATTTGCGATATCGGCAAGTGTTAACTCGAGAGAAGATGTAAAACCGGGCACGGTGTATCAGTCAAAATACTTATTTGTATTATCAGGAATTTGTATAAGTTTCATTTACGGAAGATATAAATAAAATTGCAATATCCAGTTTCAATGTTTTCTTTTGATATTTGTTTTTCGTATACTTGCTTTTTTATGTAGTATCATTTGTTAATTAATTGGCTTTGTCGATGGTGTGTATAATGATCTTTTTCATTTCATCTTCACTTGTAACTAGTTGCAAGTATTTTAGGCTTAACGTGTGTATGTGGTGATACACTAAAAAATTTGAATTTATGTATCAATTATCTTTTTTGGTAATTTGGCATCAAGGTGGTCTACGGGTTCAATTTGATTTAAAATAGCATAGATAACATATTTATGTAAAAAAAAACTCAGTATGTGTACCCCGAAAATTAATCGAAATTATGATACAAATAAAATAAGAGAAAGTCGTCTAATATAAAATAAAATTAAATACACAAAATGACCTTGCTAAAAGTTTTTTGCAAAACTGAGGAGGCAATAAGGTTCGTGTTCCATCACGTGTTTTGTATCAGTTGACTATTCATATATATTCATTCTACATTTGTACAAGTGGTTTTGTATCATTTGTTTTTATTTGTAAAGTTGTAGTAGACGTATTAGTTTGTTTGCTTGGAACTATGGACTAGTGTATATACTTATAAAATATTAAATATGTATTTTTATACAAAAAGACGATGTATCAATGGACGCTATAAATTTATTACCGAGTATGTCGTAATATCATTTTTGTATAATGTACAGTATCTCATTTGTTATTATTAGATTGTATGAAAAGTAATGTATCAATAATATGAAAATATCATTCAAATAGACTTATACAAAAAGTGGATATGTATCATTAATATTAATTTATTTTAAAAATTATCCATCGAACTTTTATGTCACATTAATCGGTTGATTGAAAAAATATATTATATAGAAAATAAAATTTAAAATGCAAAAGTAAATGAAAGATGAAACAACATAGTCCATATTTGTAGCACAAATTGATTGTCACATGTCATACTAATTTTATATCTAATGCCATTAATTTTCTATTTTATTACAATCATGCCATTTAATTAATTAAATGTGATCTTGACTAATTAAACTTGATCCAATGGTCCACAAGTGTGCTTACCGTAACTTACTTTAAGAGTGTTTACCACAATAACGCTCCCCTATATATATATATATATATATATATGTAAAGTTGAATTATTTTACATATTTTTTTTACTTGCAAGCAAGATGACTAATCATAAACATTCATTATCTAGGATTAAATTTTATAAAAGAAACACATAAAGGTCTTTTTTTTGTTAAATTGTTAAAAAATTGTAAAAGATCAACGGAATGACTAAAGTTATAAATTTTCTGAACTGATTTTTATTAATAATGATATTTCACTAACGATAAAAACAATAAAATATTTACATCTTTAGTCCCTCTGTCCGATTTTTGAAACTTTTGAACGTTTTGGAAAAAATGATCATTTCGTATTTTCTTTTTAAATTAATCTTCACTTTTAAGTCAAACCAAAATAGATGATAAGGATTTATCACTCCGTTTGTGATAAAATCAATGATGCATTTGAACTTTTCTCTATATTACCCTTTATATTAAAGAGGGGAATCACGTTTCTATAGAAACAGTGATCCCCTCACACCCTTATTAAACTATCTTATTTTCTTTCCCTCACAAAGGTGTCTTCCCTCACAAAAATCACACACACAAAACACGCACCGTTGGTTCCAACAGAACGTTATATTACTCTGTTTCATTGATGAGTTTTTGGATCTTTACTCCGTTCCATTGATGATTTTGGATCTTTCCCCCATTCATTGATTGGCGAGTGCACTAATTAATTTGGTTTGCCCTTTCAAATTGACCCCTTTCCCTTTGGTCGCAAAATCTTTAATTGCTATTGTTTGATTGTGTGGTGGCTACAGGAGATCAATCAGCCATATATATACCCATAGTCATTTAGTTGTGGGATTGTATTATTTGTGGGTTAGCTCCTATCTACTGATTTTCATCCATGGCGGCTTGAAATATGTGAAAAATATTAGGGGTTTTGCAATTTTTATCTGATTCCGGTTGTTGTGATGTGTGATGGTAACCCTGCGTTGTCACCGATCACTTCATTGCCGCCTTTAACAGCGTGTCGTGACGTGGGTCGGTGTTGGCGAGGTTGGATGCCTCATGTGGGTATCTGGGTGGTGGCGATCTCTTCCTTAATGAGGTATTAAATTAGTTTTATTTCATTTTTTTGGGGATTCAATAAGTTCTCGAATGTAGTCAAATTAGTATCATTTTTTATATAAAAAAACAAATTGGCCAGTTTTTTTAGGGTTTTGATATCAGTATGTTGTTAACAGCTTAGGATTGTTTGTTGTGTGGGATTGATGATATGAGAAGGGTCACACATACATTGGGTTTGATTGGGTTTATGGGCTTAAACACTCGGGGTTTTGGCTGATTAAGAGGCAATGCGAAGAGGCCAACTGATATTTGCGTTGCCGTGTCGGCTGTGATGAATTTAAATACGCGTAGGTAAAGAGATGGTGGCTTGGATCTTGGCGGGGTGACCTTTGAAGGTTGCAGCCATGCCGGTTAACCACTCTTTGTACTAAATTGCGCTTTATCTGAGCCAACGCTATAAAGCAGAAAATTGGTGGTCTGAATCGATATAAAACGTTCCCTTGATTTATGAAAACATTCGTGTGTTGGCTGGGCAAACTTTTAAGTTTGCAGCCATGGCGAGTGTAGCCACTTTCTCTGCCTCACAGTCGCGACTTGGATCCATATTTGTTCTTGCATATGTCCCGTTGCGTGCCCGCGGGATTACAGGGTATTAAATTTGTTTTATTTCATTCTTTTTGGGGATTCAATAAGTTTTCGAGTGTAGTCTAATTAGTAGCCTTTTTAATATAAAACAACAAGTTGGGCTATTTTTTTTGGGTCTTGATACCAAGATGTTGTTAACAGGTTAGGATTGTTTGTTATGTGGGATTGATGATATGAGAAGGGTCACACGGACATTGGGTTTGTGGGCTTAAAAAATTGAGGTTTTGGCTGATTAAGAGGCAATGCCAAGAGGCCACCTGACATTTGCGTTGCCGTGTCAGCTGTGATGAATTTAAGTACGCGTAGGTAAAGAGAAGGTGGCTTGGATCTTGGCGGGTGACCTTTGAAGGTTGCAGCCATGCGGGTTAACCACTCTTTGTACCAAAAAGGGTAATTGGTCGCTAATCCTTAATTATGTTTGTTTGATTGTGTGGTGGCTACAGGAAATCCTAAATTGGTATTGTTTGATTGTGTGGTGGCTACAGGAAATTGATCCTGTGCGTTCGTTTCATAAAGAGGTGTACCCATGGTGACCGTAGATGCTTCTCCCATGCCACCCATATATATACCCACAATAACACCTAATTCGTTGTGGGTTTTTGATACCAAGATGTTGTTAACAGGTTAGGATTGTTTGTTGTGTGGGATTGATGATATGAGAAGGGTCACACGGACATTGGGTTTGTGGGCTTAAACAGTTGGGTTTTTGGTTGATTAAGAGGCAATGCCAAGAGGCCAACTGATATTTGCGTTGTCGTATCGGCTGTGATGAATTTAAGTACGCGTAGGTAAAGAGAAGGTGGCTTGGATCTTGGCGGGGTGACCTTTGAAGGTTGCAGTCATGCCGCTTAACCACTCTTTGTACCAAATTGCGTCTTATCTGAGCCAACGCTATAAAGAAAAAAATTGGTGGCCTGAATCGACATAAAAAGTTCCCTTGATTTATGAAAACATTCGTGTCTTGGCAGGGCAAACTTTTAAGTTTGCAGCCATGGCGAGTGTAGCCATTTTCTCTGCCTCACAGTCGCGACTTGGATCCATAAAGTGTGCGAAATAAGGTGACTTGGATCTTGGCGGGGTGACCTTTGAAGGTTGCAGTCATCCCGGTTTACCAATGGTCCGTTGGAACCAACGGTGCGTGTTTTGTGTGTGTGATTTTTTTAAGGGAAGACACCCTTTGTGAGGGAAAGAAAATAACATAGTTTAATAAGGGTGTGAGTGGGATCACTATTTCTATGGAAACGTGCTTCCCCTGTATAATATAAAGGGTAATACGCGTAGGTAAAGAGAAGGTGACTTGGATCTTGGCGGGGTGACATATAAAGGGTAATCCCGTGTCGTTTGGTTGCTTTGATAAGCAGTGTCTGGTAAAGTTGTGTTTTTTTGCGGGGCGGCCATGCACTTGCAGCCATCACTGGTTTTGCCTGAGTATGTGTATCTTTTAGAACATTCAAAGAGGCAATGATGATTAGAATCGAGTGTTAAACCGGATTATGTACTTCTTGGCGGGGCAATGTTGGTGGGTTTGCAGCCAGAGTGCATGTCTCCTCATATCCGTTGCTCGCTTATCTGAGCCTCCAAATACCAAAAAAACAAAAAAAACTCTCGCGTGTCACCGGGTTCTACCACAGGGCATATAAATTGTGCTTTTGTATCCCGCGCCAGCTGTCTGGTAAGTGTTACATTATTTTCTCCTTTTGGTCAACTTTTGTCTTAACAACCTCAGCTTTTTTTCCCTGTGTCTGACATTTGCTTACCACAGGTCATCAACAACATTTTATGGCGTGTTCTAGCCATATTTCCTTGGTCGCGTATTCTACCGTTTAGGACCTGCCAGCAGATTCATTTGATCGCAGCCTAACTTAGCCTATGCTTGTAGGAAGGTATGTCAATTTCAGGTACAAATGGTCAAAAAAAAACTTATGCCCGTCTCGCGTTCCCTAATATTTTGTTGTTTTTTGGCTCGGCAAAGGTGACCAACCTACCAAAACAGAATGCCAGCGTGTGGTGTGCCTAACAGTTCATGCCTACTGGGTGCCAGCCATGGACTAGCGCCATCGTTAGGTCTTTTCTGTTTCCCTATAACTTATATGATACTCTTATACGGCCTATGATAATTTTGATACATAACCGATTGATAATCTGCCACCTCCACAGGTTTACTAAACCATGGCCGTTCCCTGACGGGCCAAAAAAAAAACAAATCACTACGGAGGAACGTTCGTTTGTGGAGATGCCAGAGAGCCGGAGGACGCCTGATTTAATGGGAACCCGCTCTGTCGTTGGCATACAGGGAAAAATGCACCCGGTAACACTCTATACTAATCTTTTGTTACTCAACACCCTTTGTTCTTTTTCGTCTTGGCTTCTTTAGAATTTTTAACCATGAAACCAAAATAGAAAAGTAAATAACTTCACATATGCAACTACATTAAACCAAGCACATAAAGACATCCTACCAATGTCCGAACGTCATTGGCAGTACTTAAACCAAATACATAAACACGCCCTGCCAATGACCCAACGTCATTGGTAGTACCAAAATAACAAATACCCAGGCACACACGCCTGGTCCATTCTTGGTAGACACGGAAACACAACGCGATTAACATAATGCCCGAGGATGGTTTATTCAACACACACAAAGCGAACACCTTCAGGCACATTCAAATAATCGCTTCAACCCGAAACGTTCCCTCGCAGCCGTTCAATGAATCTTTCCATCCTAGCAATGCGGTTGCCTGTTGCTAGTGCTTCGGCTCCGAGCTGATCTCTAAAGGAACAGTCTTCACGTGTCAGGGTCCCTAAAAATGCCACCATCTGGTTAACTACCGGTTTCCCAACAACGGTCCTTAACTCATAAACAAGATGAGTCCTATCAATTACACCACTATTGACCTCCTGCCACATCTGCTCCATCCTAGCTTTCTAGGTTGTTTCGCCTCGAATCTCATCCTGTAGGCGACAAATAAACATGTCCGCTCAATCGTCGGTCCCTGCTTCCTTCTCCAATGCATCGCATTTTGGACGGTACTCCATTAGTTATTTCTTAATAAAACTTAACTATAGATGTGTGTGAAGATGTGTCACCTACAGCCTGCTAACACTCCTTTATATAGCAATGCCTCATGGCTTAAAACCTATAGTGTCCTTCACTAACACTCAACACTAGCACGAAAAACAGTAGCCGGCTCCCAAATTGCATGATTATCGACTTAGGTTCCCAAAAGTGTATTTAAAAAAACACTATCCCCATCTACACACTGTTGCATCATCTATTATTCTACTTTTTCTGTTTACTTTTTTGCCATATTTAGACAATATAGAAAAACCCATTTATGGCCAAATACAAAAAAGCAGAAATAATTTTGTTCAGTGGCACTGCATATCTTTACCACAAGTGGTGAAAAAACAAACCACGAACAACAGTGCCATACTATTTTCTATAATACAAACTTTTTCTTACTATTATACAACATGTTATAACACACAAGCACAACATTTTATACGGATCCATTAGAACCTAATGAAAGAGCATTGGAACATAATAAAAAAACACATTTTGCACATAAACGACATTCGTTATATTACAAACAACATACAACACAACTTCAATAAAAATAACATAACAGCCAGTTTGGCCGTATAAAAGACATATCATCAACAGATACGGCCAGACTATAGACAATCGGAGCGCACACGCCGTTTATTCCAAACACACGACCAAACTTCTTGCTGTAAACATCCGTTGTATCATTAAATGGGTCACAAGGATCGGAAAAAATTATCCAGATCTTGAACACGCCCATCAGAATCATCCGCTGCTTGTAGCTTCCACAACTCCGCGACATCACGCTCTTGCATGTCGCTTAGCAACCAAAGCATTCGACTCACACGGTGGTCCGGGCTAAGGCTAGTCAGCTCACTTATAAACTGGGCCCTCTGATCAATATCGTTTTTCTTTCTCACATGCAAATCTTTAATTCTGGCCCTCCACTCCATCTCAGCTTCAATCTTCTTCCGCACATAGAAAGAGGAAACGGTTCCAAAATCACTAGAAGAACAAATCAATTGCAAAGCATGAAGCACTCCTCGCCAGGTCATTTTTTTGGATTGCCTGTTTAACCCTGTTTATTGCCTACAATGTGCTATACCCAAATATAATGACACACTTAAATAGACCATCTCCAACCCACTGTTGGCATGTCACATTAGGTTTTTTCTTTTTTTTTATCACTTGCTAGCCAACTAGCCACTAAAGCTTGCAACAGTGAGATTCTCAATAACACATTGTAGGCTAAATGAGTGATACAGGTTCCAGGCAAAATGCCAAGCACATGTTCATAAGAAAAGTGTCCCAATACAATAACCAAGAGGCACAAATGAATACTTGGTATGATACATTGGTTCCTGATGGGAAATAAAACACCAGCGAGATGCATTCAAAGTAAAAGGTGTTCTGAATTTCAAGATAATCAACAACAACATAAACATATGGCAACATACACAAACGTGGCGTTACAACTGCATAGACTACGACAAATACACATCAAGTTAAAACAACAAAGACCAAACATAATCTTCCCACACACGCCTAGGAACAACACTTCATTGAAAACATAGAAACACACAGACAATCACTTGGTGCGCCCTGCAAACACATTCGATGATCACATATTACGGATGAAAAACTCCATATCGGTCACACGATTTTCGGATGCACCCATCAATTCTTGCAGCTGGCGAAGCTCCGCCTCGGCTCTGTCTTGCATGTCCAATAGCAAAGAAACCATGCAGCTCAAAAGCGGTTCTGGGTTAATACTAGATAACTCGCTTATCACACCATCCCTATCAGCAATTGCAGCCCTTTTACGGGCATACATAACTTCAAGTGTACCCCTCCAATCCATCTCATCAGCCACCTGTTCACGCAGGTAGAACCAAAAACAGCCCTGGTGCTCCTCGGAACCGCAAGCCATCTGCAAAGCACGTAACCTTCTCAACCAAGACATTCTTTCGTCACTGATTATCGGTTACTCTGTGCACGGTGATGTATTGAAAATACATGCCATGACACCCTTATATACAACTACCACAACCCACTGTTGCAACATACCATTGGGAGTTTATATTACTTTAAAATATACACCCAACCAAAACCTGCAGCCCTTTCATGAGCATGTTGACCCTCATGATTCAACATTGTGTCAAACCTGTTACACAACCTCCAACACAATTCCATGTGCATGCGTGATGTGTCGTGGATAGTATAGTGATAATTAAGATACGTTATAGGGTAAATTAGAAAATTACCTTTAGGAAAAAGTAATAGACTAATTATACCAATGACGAATTCAATTAAACAGGTGAGTGAGTCGAGTTCGTTGTACACGAAGATCTTATGAATTTGAGACGTTTTGTTTTGATTTGGACAATCGATTTGAATTGGTTTTTGGTTTTTACGCTACAATAAAAATCTACAAATTTTAAGCTAATTAAAATTATCCTAAAGTGCATGAATCGTAAACCCCGCCTATTTAAAATCAACAAACAATTAATTACTTAAAAATTAAAACACTATTTAAAAATTAAACTAATTAAAAAATCTTAAAAATTTAATCTATTTAATTATCTATTAAAAATAAATCTATTTAATTAAATCAACTTTTAAACTAATTTACTTTTAAAAACTAATAAGCTATATTAAAAAAATTCACTTAAAATAAATTTATTAAGAAACTAATTTAATTTTAAACTAAAATAATAAAAATCTATTTAATTAAACTTTTTAAGTAAATTAAAAAAACATTTTTCTTTTTTTATATTTTATTTTATTTATCTAAAATTAAATCCTTTAACTAAAACATTTTTTAAAACTTTACTTAAAATGAAATTAAAACGAATTAAAGTTTAATAATAGAAAATCTGCCAAGCTACAAATAACACAATATTAATGAGAAAACTGAGAGATTACTCAAAAGGGCTTGCAGCCCAGATGGCTATCACCCTATGCCTGTGACCAGGAGATCACGGGTTCGAACCTTGTGAAGGACATATTTTTTTGGATTAATTTCCTTTTTGACAGATCAGTAAAATAAGTCTCAGGAAAGACTTGTGAAAGCTTATTTGCTAGAAAAGCTGTGAGGACACAGCTTATGGGCTTATCAGTCAGTTGGACTGATAAGCAGTTTACTAGATTAAGTAGCAATAAAGTAGTAACAATCAAATAAGCAGTAACAAATATAGCAGTCAAGAATAACAACAGAACTGAAGCAGAAAATTCTAAAAACAAATTAAGCAAAGCCTATGATCAGCAGTCACAAACAACTAAATCATGTAATCCACAGGCAAATAAACAAATCCAAACATAAAGCTATTTATACAAGCTTAATCAAACTCAGCAGACTCAATAAATTTCCCGAACAAGCAGGAACTCAATCCTCCAAATCGTTTAGCAGGCAAATATCTAATACCAAATACTACAGCAGTCTAGTAAAACTGATAAATTCTACCAGTAAACAATTGACAAGCACAACTCATAATTCTAACAGATATAGTTAGATCCCCGATTATCTATCTAAACAACAGCAAGATTAGTATCACCCAAATTATCCATTTTACTGAGTAAACTAAATTACAACAACTAATAAAAGCAGTAAGTCAACAAAACAATTTATCATCTCATAAGCTAAATCTAAACTTAACTCCAAATTATCAACATATAACTAAACGAAAACGCACCCAGCAATCCTTAATCTAATCAGACTATCACATACAATCTAAATCTCAATTCAAACATACAATACACAGTATATCAAAAACTCAGACAGCATAACATCATTTAGCAAATTCTAAACAGATTTAAACCAACTAAAAGTCTAAGCAGTATATTAATTTAACATTTATAATAAAAAAACATGAAATTAAAAGGGATTAACACCTTTTGATGAACCCTTTGGGAAGAAGGTGTGCGCTGAGCAACCTTAAAAACCCGAATCACAACCACCAAACATCAGCAAACAAAACACCATTCGAACCTCATTCAACCGAGACCACCATTCAATAACAAGTAACTTTTGATACTTTTCCAGTGGGGAAAAGTATTGATCCAAACTTTAACTTTAAATATTAGATTTAAACTATTAACAAGCTTAAATCTAACATTTTAAACATTATTATTGTGAAATAATTATAAGACTAAATTCATGTATTAATCAAGCAGTAAAGAAAATAAATGACACGCGATGAAAACAACTGAACTTTTATTAATATTCCCAAAAATAATACAAGATTTAAAGAGAAATACAGAAATTAATCTAAAATAATTTCAACATAATAACTTTAAAGCTAAAGAAAATATGAATTACAAGTAAAAATTGGGGGTATTTATAGCCCCCCCCAAGGGCTTCCTTGTGCGGATATTCGGATCTGATGAAGAATATTCCTCTTGATTCTGAGCCTTCGATCTTCAATCTTTTTCTCTCTCTTTAATCGGATGGTGGATATGAGTCACAATAGCACACGGATTGCCAACGTGGCATCCGTGTGCTAGTTGTGCTTCTTTTAGAGCCTGTGATTGGTTGGATTGGAGATGTGAGGTGTTTCGTCCTATAGGAAGACGCCACGTAGCCTCTCTTCTTCACACTTTCTCTTCCTTAAACCAAGGGGGTTTTAATCCCTTTGGTTTGAATTAATTAAATTCATGAAAAGCCCCATGTATAAACGTGTTTTTACCCATCTAGGGTTAATGAACAGTAGGAACTTTTACAGGTTTTTGTGAAGGAAAAAATTGGGGAAGAAAGGTGAAAGTGATTCACCTAGTTTATATCGAAAAAGTAATGAAAGTGAGTGGGACGTTTCAATTTATTATGTGGTTGTGGGAATAATAAAAACGAGTGGGTGGGTGTCGGTTGAGAATGACGTGTGGGGAATTTGGTGGATGAGAGTAACAAAGTTATTTACTCAAATTGAAGAAAATAACGTGTGTAAATACACGTTTAAATCAAACGTAACCCTAAGGGCCCATTTAACTCTTAAAATCGTCTCATCATTGGGCCTTTAATCATTTGGGCCATTAAACTAAAACCATCCGTTTACAACCCCACTTTTGGGCCTTAATTTTGGACTTGTCCAACTTTATTCACTTAATATCCATTATTGGGCTTTTCAGGCCCAATAAGCCCATGTGGGACCCACTTGACTTATAAACTTGACAATTTATTAAATCCTCTAGAGTCGAGCTCGATTTTGGCTTCCTCGATCTTTTTCATCAATCTCGTGTCGGTTTTCATCGGTTTTTCGTGAACTTGGTACCTACACACATGAAAACAAGAAACAAGCATATATAAGGCATAATTGATACATTTAATGCAATATTTCAATGTTTTAAGCTACTAATGATATGAGTAAAATCACTCATATCAATGCGCAGTTACAAGAATACAAACTAATAGCCCTTTGACTAGATCCTAACCACAAATGAAGTCTGCCACCAACATAGGTCTTCAAAGTAACTATTACATACATGCCAATACACATATGCCTTTTGATAATTAACTAGATACAAACAGTTAAATTATTGTAAATATATGTGAATGACCTTGCTCGAACAATAAGGATTTTTACATTCGGTGATGGTAAGAATGTATAACGATCACTAAGGTTTTTTTTATCCATGTGATGCAAGCGTCGGTTTTGCTAGTGGGAACTTCAGCTTTGACTGCACGTTTTTTTGTAAACGATGACTTGATAGGTATAGTAGACTCAATGACCCATGATGTTAATATCAAACCTTCAAGTGATGCTTGAACCTTATTTAATTAGGTTTTTATATAATACTGTGCGTTGCTTAAAATATTTGAACAATGGTTCTTGACTGCAGCTTGAAGCGATGGTTGATCGGTTGTTTGATCAGATACGGTATCCGAATGGTCAGTCATATAGTCGGAGCGCTTCGATCGTGCCCTAATTTGATGCGGTGTTACTTTCGTTGCTGTTGTACAAGCCGATAACCTTGAACGGCCCCAGTTAAACCCGAGCTTGCATGTGCCTTGGCGGGGCAACCTCTCGAGGGTGCAACCATGATCTATTTGTTGTCATACCCGTTGCCTTTAGATTTTTCGAGTTCTGATGGCATACATATTGAAAATAACAAACATTTCTAGAATGAGTGACTATTGGCAATGATGAAATCTATATACGTGGATGTTTTGGCAAGCGTGGTTTCCCAAGATCCGTATCTTGGCGGGGCGACCGTTTAGTCGCAGCCATGGCGGTTTTCTGGGTGCCGTTTCCATACCTCCATATCTGAGCCTAACTTGATCAGCAATTGAAGAACTTCACGTCCGGATTCAAGCAAATAAATATGTGTCCTTCTCTCAAACAAAAAATTGCGAATGATTCTCTATATTTTTTAGATGTTGTGTTTAGCTTTATAATGTGAATACTTCTTTCTATACATTTGTCCACAAAATGTACTGTCAATCGTTGGTATAATGCATTTCTTTCGTAATCAAACATATACACTTCGTGTAGCATAGTGTAATAAAGTTGGCCGTGCATTTTGAGTTAAAATATCCTACTTTTAGACGTTTATGTTATAACTCATCGACCACTAAAAACATTACCAAAAACGCCCGCTCTTCGCCGCAGCGAAGCGCGGGCTCTAAGACCTAGTATATATAATTGGTAGGAATTTAAAGGAAAAAAAATATGTAAAACAATTATAAAAGTGATATACATTAAATATGTATATAAACATAATTTATATGTCTAAATAGCATTACTTATAAAATAAATTTCAATTCATCTTCTTATGCTAGAAAAAAAGTTAGGTAAGGAAAATAGACTCTAATGAAGTACCCAAATGATAATGATGATAAACGTACGTGTTTTGTACAATTAGTCACAAGTTTAAATATATCAGAGATTCAATAGTTTAATCGAGTTACTTAATACCCGATATAAATATATTTTTCAATGTCGTAAAAATTGCTAGACCTACTTGGACAGACAGGTAAAACCTAACAATTAATCAATTAGATAAGAATTAATCGGGATTTAATCGGATTATATTTTATATATAATTGATAAAATTTTGATACTACAATTTGACCGATTTAATCGAGTGTTGTCTGATCTGATCGAATTATGCTTGATTTGATCGAACTCTGACCATAATCAAGTTAGTCGATTTAGCTGATTTTTATCCGACTTAATCAATTTATCCTTGATTTGATCGATCTTTATCCGATAAATCGATATATTAACCGATTTTCGACTAAAACGATTAATAAAAATGATAAGTGAAAATCAAAGCGGTTAAGGAGCGCCTGACGCCTAAGGCTACCCGCAACACAGAAGGTCGCGACCGAGTCGTCTCTCGGTCGGCCCGTTGCAGCGACCTATCGCCTAAATCAACTCCCACAAATCGACGTTAGGTACGATCTAATTCACAAAACAAGTCGTGGTTTCTTCTTTCTTTTCTTTTTCTGTTTTATATTTATTTGATAAAATTATATTAGATTTAATTATATTTTAATTATATAAAATTTATAAAAAAATTCCAAATTTTAATATATTAAGCTTTGTTTAATTCCTCACATTATATATTAATTTGACAATTTTTTTAAATTAGTTTTAGATAATGCATTTTCCTTTTTACTTCTAATTAAGTTTTTTATTAATATTTTTTAATTATATTTAAGTATACATATTATTGTAATGTTTTTTATTTTATTTAAAAAATTATTTGAAAAAAAATATTTTTATTAAAAAATTTGAACTAAATCACCTGGTTAAGACAAATAGCATCGGGTCGCAGGAGAGAAAAAACTGACGTTGCGACAATCAGACGTCTAGAAAGATTTTTACAACACTCATATTTTTAACCGAAAAAGAAAGAAAAAGAAAAACGGATAAATAGATAAATTAGGCAGGCAGGTAAGTTTAGATAACAAACTGGTTACTGGTACATAAATAAATAAATCATCAAATAAATAATCCCTGTTCATCATCATTTCCCAAAATTTAAAACCAAACAAACTCAACCAACTAACAAACTGACTAACAAACTAAGAATGTTGAATTCAATCGAATTCAGACGACCTCTTTCTCAAGCCTTAACCCTAGGTTCATTTCTTCTCATTTTCCCGCCATTTTTTAACATTTTTTTTACTGTATATGCTTTTTTTTTACAATTTTTACGTGGAAATCAGTACTGTAAAAGCCTTGCAGTTTTTAGTCGTGTTAATGAGGCGTAGAGATACTGTTTGGATGTGTGTTGCTCTTTTTCAAGTTGTTTGTTTTACGCGTAAAATGATTGGCGTGACTAACTACACTTAGATACAATATTCGATATCTGTTAACCAAGTGTACATAGTGTTTGGATGTGCGTTTTTAAGTATTTTATTCGATATCCGATAACAAAGTGTGGGTAGTGTTTGGATAGTGTAGATAGTGTTTAGATAGTGTAGATGGTGTTTGGATGTGCTTTTGTTGTTCGAGGTTGTTTGTTTACAGATTTACACGTAAAATGATTATTTTCAATTATAAATATATATCAGATAAAAAGTTGCGGGGATATTAATTTTTCTGTAACAGCTCTACACTTATTCCTTTGTTGCGTATTGTGTGCTCAACTACTCCAATTTGCTTTCCTAATATGTGAACTTCTGTCACGTGTGTCATCATGGCTATACGTATTCAAATGATTATCCATCTATATGTATCGAATGTTACCTCTAAGGATACACACAATAGGAAAGAAAATGGTTTAATACATACTAAAGAAATAAGTCTTAAGTTAGATACGTTTTGGGACCATTATGCCTAAGTTGGATGATCTGATACGCGCTTATAAAACTCAATGCCAAACACTCCGAAGCTGAGCATCTATCACGTGACAGTAAATAGTTGCCATTGAGTGATGGAGATTAAATTCGTAGCCATCGTTTTAGATTTGTGCTTCTTTACGCAGTAGTACTGTATCAGTAGCTTGGTTGGAGTAGCTTGGCACGTTTAGTCCAGATCTAATTAACGGCTGATGTTAAATTGCTGATTGTGCAAAGTGAAGACAGTACTAAATATAAACTGGTGGACTGTGTAGCTTACTGAAATGTATTATAATCGCGTATTCATTGTATTTTTCAGGTATGATTGTAACATTAGCGTTGATGATATGGAAAGGGTTAATGTGTATAACCGGCAGCGATGCACCTGTAATCGTTGTGCTTTCGGGAAGCATGGAACCTGGATTTAAGCGAGTAAGTGCATAGAGCCTATGTATAAAATGATAACCTCCAGAACTTGTGATCTTCATTTTGATATGACTGATTCATATGCATAATTTTGTTCTTCTGATATATGTGATGTAGGGTGATATCTTGTTTATGCATTTGAGCAAGGACCCGATTCGCGTAGGAGAAATTGTGTCGTTTAAAATTGAGGTGTGCTTCGTAAATCGTAATTCCTTTCTTTCTTTTCAGCCCTTAGATTCAGTTTAACTCAAAATTAAACTAATGTTCTATATTAGTTGAAATAGGCTGGCTGTCATGTTTATAGGATGTTTTATTGTTGATTTTCGGCATTGTTTAGTTTGCTAATGTAAATTTCTGTTCAACTTTTGGTTAAACTCAGGGACGTGCTATTCCAATAGTCCATCGTGTGATTAAGGTATTTAGTTCTCTCTCTTGTGCTTTTTATCATTTGTATCCAAGTTTTATCATCAAAAGCTGATGGTTATGTATGGAACGAAAGGGGGTGGGTTCTCTATAATTAAATTCGAGTAAATTTGTATTTTTGTTCAACTTATATGTTCTGCTTCTAACACAGTGACAAGGAAAACAGTCACCGTGTTAGTAAAATGTCATCAGAAGTTTTTAAAGGTGGTCTTCATGTAAACGAGTTATTTTAGTGTTATCTTGTTAAAAACTTGGTCAGCAAACGAGGCACACATTTGTAAAGTATTGAGGTGTAGAATACTAATAGCTTTTCCACTGGTTTCAAGTTAAATCAGAGGTTATTGCCTTATTGAGTCATCTCATCTGTAACTTATTTCTTTTATAGGTTCATGAGCATCAACACACGGGGGAAGTGGATATTCTTACAAAAGGTACCGCTTGTTTAATTCTTAACATTTGATTTGCAAGAAAGGTTTAGTTTTGATACTACTCCAATGTACTATACTTTGGCCTTTTATTATACTTTATCATTATCATATTCTATGAATTGATCATTTAACAAGGCATTTCTTAAAAATATTTTGGATGTTATTAGGGGACGATAATTATGCAGATGACACGTTTCTGTATGATCGAGGTCAGAAGTGGTTGAAACAACATCATATCACGGGGAGGGCGTTTGGGTAAGTTAACTATCACTGATATCTAACATTTGTGAGAGATTCTTGACTTTTAGTCAGCATACAAGTCAAAATAACCAAATAATTTTTCTCTGTACACAGGTTTTTGCCCTATGTTGGTTGGGTGACGATTTTATTAACTGAAAATCCCCTCATCAAGGTTCGCCTTTAATACTCCCTCGAATTGTTGGTATCATTGTCAGTTTTGTCTCAGCACTGCAGTAAAAAAGACGTTGTGTCAGTCTTTTTTTTAGGATAAATCTTTTGGAAAATGTCGGTTTCTTGCCAAATAGTAAGACCTCTAGGCTGTAGGTAAATGTTTATTAGAAAATGAAGTACAATGTTCAAATAAATGAACGTAATAGTAGAGTGACCTAGTTTCATCTGGATCATAATCACAACCATTTAAGGAATGCACTCTTGCTTATTATAAACTTGAAATACCAATGCATTTGTACTATAGATGGCAATTTTGACCTTTTTTCCTACAAATGGGTCCATTTTGGGTTATCTTATATGTCTAATGGATCAGATAGAATAAGGTCCAAGTCTTTGTTTAAAAAATAATTGTTTCGGATTGGTCAAAAGCCATCTTTTGAAACACATAACACCTCCTATGTCGCTTTATCAAAAGTAATTAAATCTAATTTTATAAACAAATCTGTCAAATTTCAAGCTTGATAAAAAAAAAAGCAGGTGGTTGGCCCAGCCCGACCCTTTTTGACCCGACCCTATCGTGACTTGTTGCCCAGATTGGCTGACATGCCCATTTTACAGCCTGTATTTGTTCTTATACCGAACACCTTTTACATTGGACTTTGTACTTATTGCTTCTGTTGACATATTGCAGTATATTTTTCTAGGTGCTATGGGACTGCTTGTGATAATGTCTAAAGGGTAGCAAGCCGTCTGATACATCGAAACAGAAATACTTCTGGGTGATTGTAATTCGCCAATCTATCATTTACGAGTAGTAAGCAACTGATATACTCATATACATACATACATGAGGTGTTCTCACGTCTGGTAGGGCATTACATACATGCAGATATATACATAAACACATGATGATCATCTGTGTTTTCACCCATAAAAGGGTCATAGACTTTTACAATGTTTCTTAAAAACAACCGTGACTTCAAAAAAATTGTTGCAAGGTAACTTTACCGTTTACCTGGTATGCTGGTCAGATTTGGTAACGGCAGTTAAGTTGTTGCTCACTTTGATTATAGATGATTACTTTGTGAGTGCACATATAGTGAGTCACCCTGTACAAAATCCACCACAAAATTCGTTACATTTCTATGCGATTTGCACGTACACGCAGATAATGAAAATTCAGAATCATACTCCGAACGGTTGTGATTTATATACATCTCTGTCTGATTTCTGATTTCTGATTTCTAAGATGGTTGTGATTTATATACATCTCTGTCTGATTTCTGATTTCTGATTTCTAAGATTAGTAGTTAGTTCAAACAAACTTATTGTATGAACTAAAACAGCTCTAGATGTCATACATACAGATCATGTATGATCATCTACAAATTAAAAGAATAAAGTGATCCTCAATTCATATATACTAAATTTTCCTCCTGACTCTTAACGCCAAGGCTAAGTATGATCATACAAGACCAAACGCCGAGAACACAGACTGCAGACATACTTGCGTTTGCTGACATACGAAATAGGTAAGCCACAGAACTTCCATTTGCTCTCTACATCCACTGCTTCGACTTTCCCTCGGCAGTGTGGACATGTCCCACTTGCCACTTGTCTCCCGAGCTCCTTTGCTTCCTCAATACACCCACAGACCAATAGCATGTCCCCGCTCTTATCTTCTTATAGAACTGTTTTAACAGAGACTTTGTGATCTTTTTTTGTTGAGGTTTGAGACTTGATATATATATGCATACACAAAATGAAGTATTTATTTGGGTAGGTTGGTGGGTAGGGGAGGTTATGGTGGGGGAGTGAACAAATGGAGCACATGGATTCAAATGTAAAATATTTCATGTACGTGTTTGGCAACTCTTGAAGTCTTGAACACGTGAGAGTTTGGTCCAAATGTTGGTTACTACGAATATTCTAACGGATACCCGTTTTTGATCCTGTGAATATTCATACTGCTTTCCGTATTTCGTGTTTATATACACATATACTTCCGAAGTTCCGAAATCTTTAGACCAAATGACTTGTAGCCTAGCCGGCTAGACGTATCCATATCGTGTGTGTGCACTGTACTCCTTAGCACAGATGGTTGTAGGCTCAAGTCCCGTCCGAAAATATGTAGCGTGTCCTTTCAAGTACGTACATGTATGTAATTTAACAAGACTTTCACCTCTTGGAGATTCCGAGAAATTTATGAGCATTTGTTATGGTTTGCAAATTGTTAGGTGTGTTGTTTTAATTTCGAAGAACAAACAAACTTGTTTCTAAGAATAGTACTAGTAATTTTTATAGTTTTAAACTTATTTTCGTTTGTATTCATTGCTTGTCTTTTTACACATTTTCGGGTGAAGTTGTGTAAAAAGTCCATGTAGGGCATCTTTCTTTTTGGAAATTAATTATTGGGATGAATCACGTTTTGAGTTTTTTTTTTAACCGGAGACTCTTGTTTTTTATACACTCAAATACATAATCTGTTAAATACACAATCTGTTAAGGTAATAGTACAAACTGTTTAATGCATAGTTTATAGTGTCTTAATTAAATATGAGAGTGTGCAAATCATTAGTCTTTTGTTTTGTAGCATTGACTCACATAATCATACTTGAAAAATGTTACATCAACATAAAGTTTATAAAAATAAATTTACATAATAATGTGTAAGTTAATTTGTTGATGCAAAGCAAAATATGTGAATAAAGCAAAAAGTATGAGAGATAATACCAATAATATTCATGACACATGATTATATAAATTTATATTTGTAAACTTTATGTAGATTTAGTATTTCTCATCATGCTTAGTTTTTTTTCTAAAAAACACTCACTTAATGATACAAATTAATGTTAAAAAAAATCATACAAATTATAAAATCAACATGAAGTGTATACTCGTAATTTAATAGATACTGGATAAAGTATGTATATCTTGGTCAAGTATAGATCATGTTTCCTAAAAGTATAAGATTTGGTAGACGTGGTCTAACTGGCTAACTAATCCATACAACTTGTCTAAAAGATGTAAATTTTATAAAAATTTCGACATCATCATAGATGGAATCGTAGACATGAAAATTGAAAAGTGTCTCTTGGCTTGGTCAACTATGTAATGACTAGACGAATACCCGCACATAACGGTGGGAATATCTAGCGACATATATTTAACTTTTTTGTACTTTTTTTATTAGTTTCGTGTAACGGGTGTTTCTCGCATGTCTTATAATACACCAACAAAGGTGAGCTATTTTAACAAAGCTAGGTCCCAACCACACTTAAATGCCCGACTATCACCTATCTTTGTAAAATTTATAAGTCATGAATACTTGTGATGTTAAAGTATTTTCACACGACATAAGTGGACAATGAATATTTGAAGACAAACAAACATATCATTAGGTGATTACTTTACATAAGTTTTTTTATATACAACGATGCAATAAAAACATGAGTTTTCTTACAAAGATCTAACAAGTGCATCCTAACTCGTTGTCAACAACTTCGATGATCTTGATTCAAAAAAAGGATTGAGTAGTTGATATGTACATAACCAGGTAACAACACGGCTCCATTTAAGTTGCGTTGTCTATAATCTTTTTTTCCTTGGGCCTTGAGTGCTTGATTCGGTGGTAACTTATTGTGGGAGGCTGCATTGGTATTTTTAGCTGGGGTCACTGGAATGTACTGTACTGGTGTTTCCGTGTTGATGGATCAGGAAGGGTAGAGGCTGACCGGACTTCAGGTGGTCGATTTGTAAGAGGCGATATGTTTGTCGATTTGTACGCCTGTACGACATGCATTTTCATCTCTTTCTCAACATGGAAATCAATCTTGTAGTGATGTATAAAGGCAACAGTTGTCTTTTCTCGAATTGATAAAGCCATGGCTGACCTGACTTCAGGTGGTCGATTTGTAAGAAGTGATAAGCGGGATATTATCTAACCTCCTCTTCCGCTTTCTTAAGTACTAGTGCGCAGAATGGTATGCACATTTCCACAACAGGTGTAGATACAGTGGCCTGAATGCTTCCAATTCCGTCCCCAATCACCAGTGTGACTCGAGACCTATACAAAACATAGATAGGGTATTGTTAGAAGATATTTTTTGGGGCAAGTATTTTTATCTAAGGATGTTATTTACATTGCGCGGACTTAAGAATCTTGTTTACAAGAAGTGCATGTGACATTCCAAAATATATCACTATATTAGCTTCAAATGATTCATACCCGTTTGCACACAGTCACACACCGTATACCAGTAGCCCCTTTGTTGGGAAGAAAGGGTAATTTTCCCATATATAAATATAAATTATGTCATTATTATGAAGAGAAGAGTGAAAACTGAGACGCATATCATAGTATGTTGCTTATGAACGTATAACCAACATATCAAATGTGCAACTGCAAAAAAAAACATACTTAAAGAGGTAAATGTAAAAATCTTCTTCACTTCATCTTCTTTTTTTTGTTTTTCTCCACCTTGCCTCCGCCAAAATCCATCATCATACCTTGAATTACAAATTTACACAATAATTCTAAACTTCTTGAATATCATCAATCATCATGCATAAAGTGTTATAAAACTGTAAAAAAAATAGACCCAATAATAATATTAGCAATGAGAGAGAACAAAGACATACATGAACGCTTTTGTTCCAGTTTTAGAATTTTGACAAGTGAAGTATTATTTCTTCAAAACCTCACATTTGAGACTTCATCATGTTATCAACTATATCAATATAATTATGTTTATAAGAAAATCCACAAAAAATGTGTAGACACAAAGATCCATATAAAAAATCGGAATAATTGAATATGACAGGAGCAATAGCTTAGGTTCATCGACACTATTGAATGGACCAGCAGGTTTATCAAGTTTACATACAAATTAAGCAAAGAACCCGATTTCTAACCTTAAGAGCTTCATCGACATTTTAATTTTTTATTTCTTCCATTTCTTTCTTTCTAATAGGAAGTACGACTGGTTTATGAGATGAGTTATGGTTTTTTATATAGTTTACAGTATTAGATAGTTGTATAATTTCAACATTATCAAACATTCCGTCAATAGTTTTATGCCAACCGTGTAGTTTTCTGCCATTAAAACTGCCAGCCTTATATTTACGTGCTCATTAAAACATTCTATCTATAGTTTGCACTTCCTATATTTCTAGTTCGTATAATTATTTTAGTTTCTTGCCCATTAAAACATTCCGTCAATACTTTTCATTTCTATAAATAAGCTTTTCAACATTCATAGCCACAAGAATTGAAAGTTTGAGAAGTTTTAGATTCAAAGTAAAAAAAAAATTCCCGCCTCTTTGTTTTTGATATGCATAAACGGTGGTATAGTTTCCTTGTTAATCTTAGGTTTTGACAAAGGACATTAAAGTTGATAGAATACACTTCAAGGTTTCCATTTACATGCGACATTGCTCAAAATACATATCTGATTACTTCAACATGTGGCGTTTTTTTAGTTACATATTTGTTGATTTTTCAACTTTTCAACATTCAATAAAATGGATACACCATTTATAGGGTATATAGATTGTTTTTCAACTTTTCAACATTCAACAAAATGGATACACCCTTTATAGGGTATATAGAAGATAGATATTTCATTTCATTTATGAAGCGTTTTACGACTCAAATTTTGTAGTGGATGCTCTTCCAAATTTGAGGGCTAAATCGGCAATCGCTTTCTGCCGAACGCTATCTTCTTTAATTAAGTTAGCAACCAATGTTTTGATTTGATCTGTGTATGTGGAACTGAACAAGCCATTTTAATATTTGTTGATTTAGAAAATAAATATGTTTATTAAAAATGTTAAATTAGGGATATATATATATAATGGTAAATTGAAAAAAAGTAAAATTTTTAAACACTCAACGGTTATTCAACGTCTATATCTCCATCTCTCCTCTTCGTCGGTTCGTTGATATTCTGAAATATGCACGGTGAATAGGAGGGCGTGTGGCGGCGTGAGGCGAAGTGGCACGACGAGAGTGCCACATAGGCTCGGCGAGGAACCCCTCACTGTGACACCCTCCTCTCTTAAAACTATTTTTTATCGGGTAAACAATGACTAATGTCAAAAGAAGTAAATATGATTCCGCCAATTTACTCTCAGAAAGTTATCAGAGCTATTTTCTTTATGAAAACAAATAAAGAAATAAAAATGAGGTAGGCAAATAAGTTTTTGAAACAGGCAGGGGCGGACATACGTTTTAGGTACGGGGTGACGACACCCTTATAGCTAGATCAAAAACATGAGATTACATTACAGTGTATTTTTCTTTAATTTTAAGCGTTTTTTAAAATGCTCCCACTCGAAACTCAAATTGCTCATCACCCACACATTAAAATCAAATACGATATTTCATTTCATATTAGGCGTGGTTGTTCCTCTAATTAAGTTAAGTAACAGTAAAAAAAAAGGTCAGGTCGTCGTCGGACATAGACGCCGGAAGTTCCAGGGAAGAAGAAGAAACCGTACAGTTGTATTATTAGTCTATTTTTGGTCCATGTGTATATTAATTAATCTATTTTGAGAAATCACCTTTACCTTTCAACTATTTTCCACATAAGACCTCTTGGTTTTATCACTTTTAGATTTTTTTATTTTGATATATTATTCTTCTGGTCTATTTGTACATAAACTTCTACAATATTTTGCTTTAAAAAAGTTACACAATAAAATATATAATGTTTTTTTAGTAAAATAGTAATATATATATATATATATATATATATATATATATATATATATATATATATATATATATATATATATATATATATATATATATATATGTATGTGAAATTTTTGATTAATTTTCTTACTTCCATAACAAATAAAAACAAGTTGTTTAGCTAAAAAATATATACATATTAATATTAGTCATAATATGTTCTTACTTTTGATTATACAAATTTCAAATACAACATGAAAGTGTTCTAATTTTTTTATTATCTTTTATGTAGGGACGGAGGTATGTGTTAACTTGGGTAGGCCAAAACCCACCCCAAAGTCCAAACCCTATTAGTTCTATAGATTAAAAGAAATTAATCCAGTGGAAGCTAAAATGGTCCATCGGAAAATGTTTAAACAACAAGACACATTGAAATTTTTAGCTTCATAAATTTGAAGTCAGTTGCACATGCATATGTTTGAAAAGAGAAGAATGATGCTAATTATTTTATTTGTTAGCTTTTTTTTTTTCTTTTTTCTTACTTATTATCAAAATTGTGTACCTTGTTGACGACCCATGCGTTCGAAAAAAAAATCTAAAAGTAGGATTTAGTAACGCTGTGATCTTATTTAACCGTTTATTACTATTTGGCCTACTCTTAAATGAAATCCTAGCTTCGTCACTGTTTTTGTGTTGTAGTGCATTTAAACCAAATATACTAAACCTAATAGCAATCTTATTAAAATTTAAGTTTCTACGCAAAATTTGTTTATATATCCAACCTCGGGGCATTATTTTTACATCTCGCTCAGGGCATCTCAGAGTATTTGAAATCTCAGGACCGGCCCTGCCCCTCATCTCTATAAAAGGAGGAGATGAGGGAGAGGTTTATTACGTCATTCTTTCTAATACTAATCCATGATTGATTAAGGATATTTACCTTGTGGGTTTCTTTTGTTGATAGCTTCATAGATCGTTGTTAATCCGCATCTAATAACTAGGTTGTAGGGATCATCTCTTACAAGTGATATCAAGAGATCGGTTCTAGTTTTCTGGTTACTATCGAAGGTTTTTGGTGTTCGATTTGTAGACATGAAGGTACAACAGTAGTCATTATCGAGAGAAAAGGGTTTTTTTATTTTGCGGTAATTGAAGATCAAGTCTGCAATTTTTTATCGTTGGTGTTACTAGAGTAAGAAGACGAATAAAATAGGTGGCGGTTGTTGTTAGTTGTACTTCAAAGGGTTTTTGTCTTTGGGCCAATATTGGGCTAGGACATTTAGTGATTAGAGGACACATTTGATCGTTCGCCTCTTATGTGACATGTTCCCTCCCAGTTTGATCAACAGGATCAGTCGGCTAGAGAGCGGGGCTATTCTTCTTCCGAGGAGACAAAGTAGTCTCTTGTACTGACCGAAACCTTAGTTCGGAAGTTTTGTTCAACATGTTTACGAAGCTCCAGTCTGGCGGTCAACTTGATGCGAGAGAGGCATGAGTGCAATTTGATCTTGTGGTGTATTCCTTTGTAGTGAGTAGGGCCTCTTTCTCATTCATCAGTTCGTCTCCGCTCTATTGAAAGGTCTCCATTCCTACGGCAGTTTTGTCAATGAACCCGTGGATAAGTAGGCCTTTCTCACAGACCGGTCTTCTCCTGAGTTCCTTCCTTCGTAGTCAGATTCTGAAACTTAATTATGTTGCTTGCTAGGCCCTGATGTGGAACTGTCATTTTTAGGGGGAAGAAAGTGGCCCATTTTTCGGCGGAGTGGGCAACATCGCTTTCTGTCGTGTAGCCGTGATGCCATTTTGAAAGAAGAGACCAAGAAAAAGAAAAGTCTTGCAGATTTTTGCCATCACTGGAAAAGAAATTGAGTTGTAGGCTTAGTAGGCTAATATTTAACAATTGGACTACTAAATTATTTTTTTGTTTTGTTTTTTATAAAAAAATAAACAATTATATTTTTGAAGGATTTATATACAAGGGGACTTTGTCGGTTTGTGATTGTGAGGTTTTTTAAAAAGTTTAGCAAACAAGAAGGGATAAAGAATGACGGGAACCAAGTTTGACATCGAGAAATTCGATGGAACTGAACAGCAACTCATCACAAGGAATCACACATTATGTCACACATTAATCCTTGAGACATTATGGCTCATCGCATTACATAATATAATGTAACATCTTTAATCCTTCAGATACATTACAAGGAATCACACATTATGTCAAAACCATTCCTTATGGCCCTTCTTTTTTTCCATTACATCTCGTAATAGAATCAAAATTACATAAAACCCCATCATTTACTAACCACATTAAATAGACTTTATATCATTAATGGTTATTTTAGTCTTTTTATTATCGATTACATTACATCTTCTCATACAACCAAACATGATTAATAGCCGTAATGAATCATTCCATTATATTATTCATTCCATTACGTCGTGCATTCCATTCCTTATACATTTAATTATGTCGTACCAAACGAATCATGTTTTTCATCAAAGGACTAAGCAAATCAATGTGCGTTATCACTTTATCAAAGGTCTTGGAAGCAAAGACGGTTGAAGTTCTGAAGGTGGGTACTGAACACAATACTGTGAATGTCCTAACGAAGGTCAGTGGCGGAGGCAGGAAACTGAATAGTGGGGGCCAAAAAAAATCTTTTACAATAGTAAGACGAAAAAAGTAAAATCCAAATAAAAAACCGAATATTTTAACTTAAAAATGGAGCATTTTTTTGTTTTTGAGTGTTAAATGTTAGACTTAAGTGTGTTAGTGGGGGGCAATTTCACTTTCGTGTGGGGGCTTTTAAATACCAGGCGATATTCAAGAAAGGGAAAAATGATGGAGTCGACGTAGACTTTATGGACGGGGAGGAAATCATTGCGGATGAAGGTAACAACAAAGATGTTGCTACTAATTCAGAGAAAGAGACAGTTAGATTGGAAAGTATTCAAAGAGAGGCTGGGGAAGTTGCTCAAAAGGAAAGAACTAAAGAAACGGAACCTGCAAATGAAAAAGAGGTCAAACAACCAGAGGCGATCAACGAACCAATGTCAAGTAAAGAACCCCCTAACCTAAGCTATAGGTCCGTCTCTGACGAAGGTGGTACATGGACGGAAATTACAACACTGCTTGGGGTTGCTGAGTGTTGGGATAGACTAATATAAGCGTAAGATGGAAATTGTTATGTTATACTCTTTATTAGCCTACGAAGATGTCTAGGGTTTAAGTGTCAAGTTTTCTAAATAGCCAATTAGAATAAGGTCGGCTGGTTGCTGGTGATTGGCAAACCTGACCCTTTTTGATCCGACCCTATCATGACTTGTTGTTGCCCAGCTTGCCCGACATGCCCGTTTTACTACCTGTATTTGTTCTTGTACTATAGATCTATGGGCTAATTCTTGAAATGCCCCTAAATGTCACCTTTTTTCTCTTTTTGCACCTACCAAATGAAAATTTCCTAAAATGTTTTATGCGACTTATGCGACTTTTCCAAAAATGGTAAAGTTTTGGGAAAAATTTTGAAAATTTTTGAACTTTTTTTTCTATTTTTGGAAAAGTTACATAAGTTGCATACACTACAAGAAAACTGGGAACAAGTGACTGGGGTTTCATCGGCGACAAAAAGTCGCCAGGGATAACCCCTTTTCCCTGGCGACTTGGCTGACGTGGCAAAAAAGCAGATATACTTTTTGGTCAAAGTTTGACTAAGGTATCCCTAGTGACATGTCGCCGGGGATTCACCGTCCAAAATCAGATGTCAAAGGAAAAAGCGCGAAATTTTCCCTCCAACGTATCCCTGGCGACATGTCGCCAGGGAAACTTCGTCCGACGTAATTAACATTAATTTTTTATGATAATAACCTGTCAAAATTATCCCTGGCGACATGTCGCCAGGGATACTTCGTCCAACGTAATTAGCTTCCAACTTAAGCAGAAAATCTATGGCGGGCTTTTTCCCGCCAAATTCTAAAAGTTTCCCCGGCGACATGTCGCCGGGGAAACTCCATGTCATATATATTATTAGTTTTTGCTTATTATGAGAAATTATTATTTATTCCATATAATTATTATTTTAACTATCGATCCGATGTTATTTTAATTTCGCGACATTAATATAATAAAAAATGAGACATCTATAAAACAAATATTTATTTATTCCACATATTACATAAAACCTTTTGTAATATCACATGGGAGACTTACAGACAAACACTCCTAAACATAATTTTATTCTTCACGGACACTTAAACACGCGCTTAATTAAACATGGATATTACAACGATATTAGACTCGTAAACACGGAAAAAAACACATCACAAACTAGTTCAAACTAAGGTTCCCCATGTCATCGTAAAGGTCGTGAAGTAGTGCAGCTGAATCCACTGTATGCCTATCGGCATGGCGGTACAACTCTACTGTACTCTCAAGTACCTTTATTTTCCATTCAAGTAAACACAGTTTGCACACGTTGAAGAGCTTGGAGAAGAAATTGGAGTCCTTGAAGGTCTCGAAGAAGAGCTTGGAGGAGAAAAGCTCGTTGAAGGTCTTGAAGAAGAGCATGGAGGAGAAAAGCTCATTGAACCTCCAAGAGAATTGACAAGTAGTCTGACTCGTTCGTCTTTCCATAAAAAAAATCTACATCAATATGAAACTGGAGGTTCCACCTTTGAACGTGGACAAGCATAGTACTGTCTACCAAAGGTATCATCCTGCCACGATTATCGAAGAACTACATCTCCACGTCCACACGTACACGGAAAAGCTTCATGCTTCAACATCTTCATAATAACAATGTGTTTGTGATGATAAGTGTGTGTGATCTGCTGGTGGTTGTGATGATAAGGAGTGTGTGCGGTTCTCCTTTTATGCTAAAAAAAGTGAGGGAAATAGTTAACGTTTTCCCGCCAATGTTTTCCCTCAAATATTTTCCCGCCAATGTTTTCCCTCCAATATTTAGCAACTCAATTGACCACCCATCCATCAAATCTATCAGATGGACAAGTGTTGCATACTGAAACCTCATGCATGAGTGTATTTGGATATGGTACGTATATCTATTTCAGATTTGGTACGTACGCAGGCAAAGAGAAAAGTAATATCTGTTGTCGGCCTTACTTTGCATTAATTATTTCATCATTAAAATTTTGAAAAATAGTACTATGGATGAGTCGGTATGCATTGGTTACACGTTAGATGTTCAATGGATGACTCAACATGTCTTGGTTACACGTTAGATGTTCAATGGATGAGTCGGCATGTCTT
Organism: Glebionis coronaria; assembly: GCA_025667525.1. Taxonomy (NCBI): domain Eukaryota; kingdom Viridiplantae; phylum Streptophyta; class Magnoliopsida; order Asterales; family Asteraceae; genus Glebionis; species Glebionis coronaria. The sequence goes on along the minus strand of CM046881.1, from coordinate 506,585,000 downwards.
GGTTACATGTTAGATGTTCAATGGATGAGTCGGCATGTCTTGGTTACACGTTAGATATTCAATGGATGAGTCAGTATGTGTTGGTTATACGTTAGATGTTCAATGAATGAGTCGGTATGTGTTGGTTACACGTTAGATGTACAATGGGAACAGGTCGGCATGTCTTGGTTACACGTTAGATGTTTAATGGATAAGTCGGTATGCATTTGTTAAGCGTTAGATGTTCAATGGATGAGTCGGTATGCATTGGTTACACGTTAGATGTTCAATGGATGAGTCGGTATGTGTTGGTTACACGTTAGATGTTCAATGGATGAGTCGGTATGTGTTTGTTACACGTTAGATGTTGAATGAATGAGTCGGTATGCATTGGTTACACGTTAGATGTTCAATGGATGAGTCGGTATGTGTTGGTTACACGTTAGATGTTCAATGGATGACTCGACATGTCTTGGTTACACGTTAGATGTTCAATGGATGAGTCGGTATGCATTTGTTAAACGTTAGATGTTCAATGGATGAGTCGGTATGTGTTGGTTACACGTTAGATGTTCAATGGATGAGTCGGTATGTGTTGGTTACACGTTAGATGTTCAATAGATGACTCGACATGTCTTGGCTACACATTAGATGTTCAATGGATGAGTCAGTATGCATTTGTTAAACGTTAGATGTTCAATGGATGAGTCGGTATGTGTTGGTTACACGTTCGATGTTCAATGGATGAGTCGGTATGTGTTGGTTACACGTTAGATGTTCAATGGATGACTTGACATGTCTTGGTTACACGTTAGATGTTCAATGGATGAGTCGGTATGCATTTGTTAGACGTTAGATGTTCAATGGATGAGTCGTTATGTGTTGGTTACACGTTAGATGTTCAATGGATGAGTCGGTATGTGTTGGTTACACGTTAGATGTTCAATGGATGAGTTGGTATGTGTTGGTTACACGTTAGATGTTCAATGGATGACTCGGCATGTCTTGGTTACACGTTAGATGTTCAATGGATGAGTCAGTATGCATTGGTTACACGTTAGATGTTCAATAGTTACCGAATTAGAATAAATAGAAAAACTAAACGGACTAAATTGGAATGAATTTAGAAATTAAACTGACCGGGATGATATTATTATTTTATAAATAATAATTATTATTTTATAAATAATAATAATAATAATAATAATTTTATAAATAATAATAATAATTATTATTATTTTATAACTAATTATAATAATATATAAGTAATAATAAATTTTATTTTGACAAAACTTATCCCCTGCGACATTTGCAACTATCCCTGGCGACATGTCGCAAGGGATAGTTTCCCTGGCGACACGTCGCCAGGGAAGGTTTGAGAAAAACGACAAAAAAGTTTAGGTACGTGAATATGCGTTGAAAAGTGATAGGTGTGAAAACACCCATCCTTTTACCACTTATTTCTGGCTAAAACGAGACCAAAACACGTATTTAATATCATTTGTTTGGAATTATGCGTGGTTTTTGTGTTTATTGTGTTTTCAGAGTCAACCGGGTGAATATTGAAGAAAACATGGGATTGCACGGGTTTTATCGAAGAAAAAGACTCAAGACGAAGTCTATTGTCCAAGAGATGCAAAAGATTTGAAGTCATTGTGCCTATTTGAAGATTTATCGAAGAAAAGGGCCAAAGATGGAAGATTCATATATGTCGAAGAACTCGAGTCTATTAAACAAAAGATTATAAGACGAGTTGGAATTATTCACCGACACTTCTCAAAATCCAAAGTCGGAAACGTTTATTTAAAGAAACGTAAAGACTAAAGAAGAAAGAAGAAAGAAGAAAAGAATCCCAAAAACAAAGCTCATTCACAAAGCCAACAAGACACGCCTATATATAGGACTTCACTTCACCATTTTGGAGGAGTTAGTCTTTAGTAGTTAGTTTTAGTTTTTCATTTTTTCTCTAGTTTTAGAGAGAGAAAGTTCTCAACTTTCTCTCACTAAGTTTTCATCTTTCTCTCTTTTAATCTTTCAAGATTAAACCTTTGTATTGTTTCTTTCATTAATCAAGTTTAAATTTAAGCTTTTAATCTTTAATCTCGTTCTACCTTTCTTTGATTTTGATTCACTTTTGGTGCGAATAACTTATGATCCGTGTTGTTCATTGATGCTTTCGTGCTTAAAAAGTTAATCTTTTATGTTTATTTAAGTTTTCATACGAATAAGCTTTAAGATCTTTGTGCTTATTGGCTTGTTTATATGTTTAGCTTATTTACTTTTTAAAAGTTTTCTTAAAAAGTTTATCTTTTTATCATTTGATTTATAAGTTTGCTTAATTTAAGTTTAGATAAGTTGTTATTTGTGCTTATTTGATTTGTTTCATATTAGATTCGTGCTAGTTTTGGTGTTGGCTTATTCATATAGCTTATTACCTTTGCTCATTCTCGAATCCCATTTAAATCGGAAAAGGTATAACCCTTTTCCGATTAGTACATTCCGAGCACCCCCTTTATTCCGATCGTTAGATCAGAAAAGGGTTTTGAAGATTCCGATTGTGGGTATTTAACCCATTCCGATTGCACCTCCAATATTCCGATCCTTTGATCGGAATAGGGTTTATGATTATTCCGATTTTCCCCTTTTATGATTGTTCCGATTTGCCCCTTTTATGATTATTCCGATTTTCCCCTTTTGTTTACATTCCGATTTGGACTTTCTTTTGAACATTCCGATGGGTTTATTTTCTGAACATTCCGACGAGAGTATTATGTGACATTCCGATCAGGGCTATTCTCCCATATTCCGATCACCCTCATTTCCCAGCATTCCGATCAGTGATTGTTTGCCATATTCCGATCTTACTTTCCGATAGTATATTCCGATCAGTATCCCTTAGCATTTTCCGATGGTTTTAGTTCTTGTCTTTTATAAACTTTCCAAGTGTTAGTTTTATTAAGTGTTCTAGCATTTTTCTAAATCTTGTCTTTAAGTTCTCAAGCATTTATTTTTAATTCGTTATTCTTAGCTTTAATTTTACTCTTCGACACTTACTTATTTGTTATTAGTTTAAAGTAGATAAACAAACCATCACCTTTTTATTAACTAAGAACAAATCATTCCACTTTGAGCTGTGAATCAATTCGAGGAGATACCGAGACTTAATCTGAACCCATACAAAACGCTTGTATCAAATGGCGCCGCTGCCGGCTCTTCTCGTTAAGATTAACAGTTTTTTGTGAGAACTTGGATTTTGGGATCCGTTCGCCGTGAACGTTACCTTTTTCATAAAAACTTTCAAAAAAAACTTTCAAAAAAACCCTAAAAAAATATATATATATCAAATTTTCAAAAATCCTAAAAATTAAAAAACCATAAAAACCAAAAATATTTCTTGTTTGCTTTGTTAGTTCTTTTGCAGGTGCATGCGTACACGATCAACGTCTTATCAAGAGCCCGAGCCTCTCGAAGACTTAGACATGGCCGGTGTACAAAACAACAACAATAACCCACCTCAAAACAATAACAAAAATAACAACCCACCTCTCAACAACAATAATAACAACAACAATGAGCCTCTACCAGACAATCGCCCGATGATTTAACTTCTGCAAGCACATGTAGACGGCAATAATGATCCAATTGTCATACCCGCGATTGCAGCCAACAACTTTGAGCTCAAATCTGGCTTTATCCAGATGGTCTCTGCTCAACCATTCTTGGGGCGTACCATTGATGATCCTCATGACCACATCAATAGATTCTTACAACTCACGAATACGGTCAAATTCAATGGTGTTCCACAAGAGGTAATCCGTTTACAACTTTTTCCCTTTTCTTTAGAGGGACAAGCCCGGCATTGGCTTGCTAAGGAACCGCCACAAAGTATTCTTACGTGGACGGATTTGGAGACCAAGTTCATAAACTACTTTTTCCCACCCTCTCGTACTACCGCTTTGCGGAATGAAATTATCCCACCCTCTCGTACTACCGCTTTGCGGAATGAAATTATCAATTTTGAACAAAAGTACGATGAGTCTTTTAGTGAATCTTGGGACCGTTATAAAGACCTTTTGAGAAAATGCCCACAACATGGTTTTACCAAAATGCACCAAATTAACACTTTTTATAATGGTTTAAGCATGAATGACCAAGATTCACTAAACAGTGCCTCGGGGGGTAATATTTTGGTTAAGACTTCCAATGCCGCTTGGGATATCATTGAAAATAAGTCTCGTGTGCAAACCAAGAGTGTTCGGACCAATGTCGCCAGTGCTAGTACTAGTGACAGCGACAAGCGACTTGACAAAATTACTACGCTTCTTGAATCGCTTGCCGCCCAAACCGCTAGCAATACCAACAGCATCAACGCTAAAAACGCTCAAGACGCTCAAGTCAATGCTATTAGCCAACCATGTGAAATATGCGGGGGTCCTCACTCTTACACCACTTGTACCGCCACCCAAGACTATCCTTCTGAGAATGTGAATGCAGCATACGGTACCTATCCTCAGGCCGCTTATCAAGCTCGTCCTCAAGGAGACCGCAACTTGCTTAGCTACCGTTCGAACAACTTTCTCTCACCGCCCGGTTTTCCTCTTAACAACCCAAACCAACAACAAAACCTCAATCGCCCTCCTCAACAACAACAACAACCTCGTGCACCATACATACCACCTCACAAACAACCATATCCACCTCAAAGAAACAACCAAGTTTACCAACAACCTGCTTATCAACCACCCGCTTACAATGCTCCTCCCAACCAACCCACCGCATTACAACAAGACATTGGAACCTACATGAGGACTAATGATGTGATCGTGGACAATCTCCAGCGGGAAGTACTCAACTTGAAAGCAGACATGGTGAAACAAGGAAATGATCTGAGAGCTGATATGAGAAACACTTTGGCAAGTCAAACGAATGACTTAAGGAACATGATGGCTAGTTTCTTCCAAGGTAATCAACCCTCTTCTTCGGGTACTCTTCTGAGTAACACCGTTGCGAATCCAAGAGGGGAGATGAAAGCAATCACCACTCACAGTGGAAAAGGTACCAAGGAACCCGAGCTTCCTATACCTCCATCGGTGATTGTGACTAAGGAAAACGAGTCACCTGCTCCTATTCCTCATCCTTCTACTTCCCCAATTTCTCCACCTCTTCCTTCTACCCCTCCTCCACCCAAGGATGTGAGTGATCCTATTCTCCCAAAGCCTTCCTCTTCTTCCGACATACCTTATCCCTCAAGGTTGAGGAAAGAGAATCTCAAAAGCAAGGATGATATTCAGGTTTCGAACTTTCTTAAAATGTTTAAACAATTGAATTTTAACATCTCCTTCGCTGAGGCTCTCGCTCACATGCCTAAGTATGCAAAAATGTTCAAAGATCTTCTTAGTGACAAGGAGAAGCTTCTTGATATTGCTAACACCCAACTTAATGAGAATTGCTCTGCAGTGCTCTTAAGGAAATTGCCAACCAAGCTTGGGGATCCGGGTCGTTTCTTAATCCCTTGTAACTTCCTGGGAGTAGAGAATTGCATGTCCCTAGCTGATCTAGGTGCCAGTATTAACTTAATGCCCTTAAGCGTTTGGAAGCAATTATCTCTCACTGAGCTAGTCCCCACCAAAATGACTTTGGAATTAGCTAACCGTACGGTTGCTTATCCAGTGGGGATAGCAGAAGACGTCTTTGTAGGAGTCGACAAATTCACTTTTCCTGCCGATTTCGTTGTCGTTGACTACGACATGGACCCTCGTGTGCCATTAATTGTTGGTCGTCCATTCCTGAGGACCGGTCGCACTCTCATCAATGTTGAAGCGGGTGAGCTTATCATGAGAGTGGGTGACGATAAAATTGTCTTCAACATGGGAAAGCTTTCTAAACAACCTTATTCATACGAGAGTGTTAATTGTATTGACTTTCTTGATGAGGCTTGTGAAGAACACTTCAAAGATGCTTGTAAAAGTATTCCTACCTCTCTTCCCAATGTTGAGACTGTTTCCTCTATTGATTCATCACTATCTCTATTTGGAGAAAGTGATTTCCTTTGGAAAGATTTGGAAGCCACCATGGGAGATGTGAACCTAGAACATGACAATTCTCCCACTGATTGGGATGAATATCTTCGCCTCATTGAGAACATTCTTAAAGAAGACAATATTTCTCCACCATCTCCCACGGTTATTGCTATCGATGCTCCGACTTTGAAAACGCCTCCCATCGAAAATCCTCCGGATTTAGAACTTAAGGAGTTGTCGCCCCATCTCGAGTACGTGTTCCTTGAAGATAAGAAGAAGTCGCCCGTCATCATCGCGAAGGACTTGAAAGAAGACGAAAAATCTCGCCTCATCGCCGTGCTTAAAGATCATAAGAAGGCAATTGCTTGGAAAATTTCCGATATCCGCGGAATTGATCCGAGCTTTTGTACTCACAAGATTCTCATGGAAGATGACTTCAAACCCGCAATCCAGATCCAAAGAAGGGTTAATCCTCGCATTCACGACGTCATCAAACAAGAGGTTATCAAACTTCTTAATGCCGGCTTGATTTACCCTATTTCGGATTCGCCTTGGGTAAGTCCCGTCCATTGTGTGCCCAAGAAGGGCGGAATAACCGTTGTTCCCATTGAACACAACGAGTTGATTCCCACTCGTCTCGTTACTGGGTGGAGAGTTTCTATTGATTATCGCAAGCTCAATGATGCCACGAGAAAATATCACTTTCCTCTTCCCTTCATAGATCAAATGCTCGAGCGTCTAGCTGGTAATGACTATTACTGCTTCTTAGACGGTTTCTCCGGGTATCTTCAAATTCCCATCGATCCCAAGGACCAAGAAAAGACCACATTCACTTGTCCCTACGGAACATTTGCTTACAAACGTATGCCTTTTGGTTTATGCAATGCTCCTGGGACGTTCCAACGGTGTATGATGGCTATATTCCATGACATGGTGGAAGACACTATGGAAGTCCTCATGGATGATTTCTCGGTTTATGGCGATTCTTTCTCTGCTTGCCTTGTCAATTTAGAACGTATGCTTAAGCGGTGTGAAGACACTCGCCTTGTTCTTAATTAGGAAAAATGCCATTTCATGGTGAAAGAGGGCATCATGCTAGGACACAAGATCTCCAAAGTCGGTCTTGAAGTGGACCGTGCTAAAGTCGATGTTATTTCTAAGTTGCCTCCACCTTCAACCGTGAAGGGTGTGAGAAGTTTCATGGGTCATGCGGGCTTCTACTGTCGTTTCATCAAAGATTTTTCTAAAATCGCTCGCCCGATGACCCACCTCTTGGAAAAAGATACTCCTTTTATCTTTTCCAACGAGTGTATTGAAGCCTTCAACTTGCTTAAGGATAAGCTTACTAAGGCACCCGTCTTGGTTACCCCTAATTGGGAGCTTCCCTTTGAGTTGATGTGCGATGCTAGCGACTATGCTATTGGAGCGGTTCTGGGCCAAAGAGTGAACAAACACTTCCAACCGATACACTATGCTAGCAAGACAATGACGGGGGCTCAATTACATTACACGACAACCGAAAAAGAGCTTTTAGCTGTTGTCTATGCTTTTGAAAAGTTACGCCCCTATCTTGTCCTTTCCACCAAAATCGTTTACACCGATCATTCCGCGTTGAAGTAATTGTTGACTAAACAAGATTCTAAACCTAGACTTCTTCGTTGGGTTCTGCTACTCCAAGAATTTAAAATTGAAATTCGCGATAAGAAAGGAGCTAAAAACCTAGCCGTGGATCATCTCAGTAGACTTGAGGATCCTTACCAAGGGGATCATCCGAACAAAGAGATCAATGATTCTTTTCCCCTGGAGACCTTAATGTCTATCAAATCGACTTCTGATGAAACCCCGTGGTTTGCGGACATTGCAAACTACTTGGCGGGTGGAAGTCTCGTCGACGGGTTAACATCCCAACAAAAGAAGAAGTTCTTCAAAGACATTAAGACTTACTTTTGGGATGACCCGTATCTATTCAAACAATGTGCTGATTTGATTATTCGCCGATGTGTTGATGGACCGGCAGCTTTAGAAATCCTTGACGCTTGCCACAAAGGACCCACCGGTGGTCACTTTGGTCCCAACTACACTGCCAAAAAAGTGTTTGACTCGTGATTTTATTGGCCCACCATTTATCGTGACGCTCACGAGATGGTTAAACGTTATGATGCTTGGCAAAAACAAGGCAAGATCACACATAAAGATGAGATGCCTCAGAATTTCATTCAAGAATGTGAAATCTTTGATGTTTGGGGTATCGACTTTATGGGGCCATTCCCTTCTTCTAAAGGAAACAAATACATCCTTGTAGCCGTTGACTACGTCTCCAAATGGGTTGAAGCCAAAGCTTTACCTACTAATGACGCAAGGGTGGTTTGTAACTTTTTGAAGTCGCTATTCGCTAGATTCGGTGTGCCTCGTGCCATTATTAGTGATCGCGGGACTCATTTTTGCAACGACCAATTTGCAAGAGTCATGGCCAAGTATGGTGTAAATCATCGTCTTTCCACCGCCTACCACCCACAAACTAATGGCCAGGCTGAAATCTCTAACCGAGGATTAAAGCGAATTCTAGAAAGAACCGTGGGAGAGCATCGTGCCTCATGGGCTGATAAACTTGATGATGCTTTGTGGGCTTTCCGTACCGCATACAAGACTTCGATTGGTTGTACACCATATCGTCTCGTGTACGGGAAAGCATGCCACCTCCCCATTGAGTTGGAGCACAAGGCTTACTGGGCCTTGAAGTGGGCTAATTTCGATATCAACAAAGTCGGTGACCTACGCAAGATCTAACTCAATGAGCTCAATGAACTCCGTAATGAGGCTTATGAAAATTCTTTGATCTATAAGGAGAAGACTAAGCTCATTCACGACTCTAAGATCAAAAACCGAGAGTTCCAAGTTGGAGACAAAGTTTTACTCTTTAACTCTCGGTTGAAAATCTTTTCGGGCAAGCTGAAATCTCGTTGGTCCGACCCTTTCACCATTGCCCAAATTTTTCCATATGGTACTCTCGAGCTCGCTCAACCTAATGGACCTAATTTTAAGGTGAATGGCCAACGAGTGAAGTTGTACTTTGGTGAGGACATCTCTCATGAGATGATTCCATCCTTCACCACGTTTCCCATGAACTAATATTGGGTCGAGTCAGGCTCGTGACTCGGTTATCAAAAACAAGCGCTCCTCGGGAGGCAGCCCGAGTATCTATCTTTTTCTGTTTTAACCTTCTAAGTGTAGGGGGACCTCTATAGGTTCTTTGTATTTGTGTGGTGATGTGATTACAGGGATGAATGCACTTTTTGGAACCTTTGAAGAACCGTGCTCCCGTGTTATCTGAAATCCGGTTCTATCTCTCAACTATCGTGATTCAATTTTCTTCATACTCACATTTGAAATTGATCACTTTAGTCGTCTCTTCCTTAGCTTGATTTAACCAACGTGCACAATGTCATAAGTGTAGGGGAGACTTTTCCCACATGCTTAAACATTGAGGACAATGTTTATCTTAAGTGTAGGGGGGACTTCTATCGAAGTTTTAAGTGGACTTTTCCATGAAAATGCCTTCATTTAACCAGAAAATCATCTTTTTCGACATTTTTCAGAAAATTTTATTAACTTTGGCCATTTAGTCGTAATTTTTAAATTTTTATCGTTACTTTCATATGTATATATCCCGCAATAAAGTCAAAAATATTAATTAAGTGGTATAGCTAGTTTAGAAGTCTTTGACATATTAGGCCCGTTGCGATTATTTTGACTCAACCCGGATAGACTTATCCAAGTTTATTCTAGCTAGTATCCTTAACCATGTAGACCTTAATTGGTTTATTAGGCTAAGCATCCACGAGTCTCATTACTTGAGATTTTAAATTGTGGAGAACGAGAAATGATAGAGTAAATTATAAGTTGGTATTGTTGCACAAGCTCACTTGGTGTAATTATTTGCCTATCCTCCCATCACTTGCTAATAATTTATCTGCAATAAGTAAGGTCGTAAGATTTGAAAAGTTACTTAGCTTCTAGCCCAAGATCGTTTAAAAGTTGCTCGGTAATGATAAGAGTTCATAGCCAAAGCATAACTTATGAAGCGGGGCGCGAAGATTGGCGAGTCCGAAAAGGCCCTAACAAGGCATGAGGATTCCATTTTATTGCTGAAGATCCAAAGTGATGTGAAAAGCATTATTCCCAAAATCAATATGAAGGATCAAGACTCACGACGAAAAGCAATCAACTCCCATAAAGATCATGGAGAAGTCTATCCAAAAAGACCCTAACAAGGTATGAGGATAAATAGATCCAAGTCCGAAAAGGAGGCGGATCGTTGTATCTCAAAATCCCAATTAGAGATTGAAGAAATAATCATGAAGTCGTGGTCAACAAAGTTGGAGTACCCCTCAAAAGTCTCCAAGTGAAGAACCTCTATTACGAAGAGAAGACCATTATCTCAAGAACGTCTCTCAAGATATGAAGTATGAAGTACATGCCAAATATCGGCCCGAGAAAGGTCTCAAATCGTGAATCGAGTTATGCCAAGATATGAACTTTTTGATATCCCGAGAAGCAGTTTTAAGAGATTTTGTCCTTTAGCTAACTATTGATTAAATCGTCATACTTTACTTTCAGCCGAAATAAACTATCGAAATAAGTCCAAAAATGCATCTTCATGATCATTCTAAGACAAAAATAAAATATAAGAGATACACCTAGGAATAAGGGAGTTTAAGCATATAATTAAGCCATGTGTATAAGTGTTTGATTTGCTAACTTATAATAACAATGATCTCGTTTTTAAGCTTAGTTTGGGGAAAATGAAACTTGAGGGTGATAAATCTTCGCAGCACCAAAGCCCTAATGTAAGTCCTTGATCTCTTTGCAAGTTATTTCCACATAGCTACTTTCTATCCTTTTGTTTACTTTAAAGTTTTAATTTCTCTTAGTACTTTAATTTTTGTTTAGTAGTATGTTAATAAGGCCAAGGTTGATTGATTATGAGAAAAGTGTAAAATGGCTTTATCACTAAGCATTGCACGAGGGCATGGCAATGGTTAAGTGTAGGGGATTTGATAGGTGTGAAAATACCCATCCTTTTACCACTTATTTCTGGCTAAAACGAGACCAAAACACGTATTTAATATCATTTGTTTGGAATTATGCGTGGTTTTTGTGTTTATTGTGTGTTTCAGAGTCAACCGGGTGAATATTGAAGAAAACATGGGATTGCACGGGTTTTATCGAAGAAAAAGACTCAAGACGAAGTCTATTGTCCAAGAGATGCAAAAGATTTGAAGTCATTGTGCCTATTTGAAGATTTATCGAAGTAAAGGGCCAAAGATGGAAGATTCATATATGTCGAAGAACTCGAGTCTATTAAACAAAAGATTATAAGACGAGTTAGAATTATTCACTGACACTTCTCAAAATCCAAAGTCGGAAACGTTTATTTAAAGAAACGTAAAGACTAAAGAAGAAAGAAGAAAAGAAGCCCAAAAACAAAGCCCATTCACAAAGCCCACAAGACACGCCTATATATAGGACTTCACTTCACCATTTTGGAGGAGTTAGTCTTTAATAGTTAGTTTTAGTTTTTCATTTTTTCTCTAGTTTTAGAGAGAGAAAGTTCTCAACTTTCTCTCACTAAGTTTTCATCTTTCTCTCTTTTAATCTTTCAAGATTAAACCTTTGTATTGTTTCTTTCATTAATCAAGTTTAAATTTAAGCTTTTAATCTTTAATCTCTTTCTACCTTTCTTTGATTTTGATTCACTTTTGGTGCGAATAACTTATGATCCGTGTTGTTCATTGATGTTTTCGTGCTTAAAAAGTTAATCTTTTATGTTTATTTAAGTTTTCATACGAATAAGCTTTAAGATCTTTGTGCTTATTGGCTTGTTTATATGTTTAGCTTATTTACTTTTTAAAAGTTTTCTTAAAAAGTTTATCTTTTTATCATTTGATTTATAAGTTTGCTTAATTTAAGTTTAGATAAGTTGTTATTTGTGCTTATTTGATTTGTTTCATATTAGATTCGTGCTAGTTTTGGTGTTGGCTTATTCATATAGCTTATTACCTTTGCTCATTTTCGAATCCCATTTAAATCGGAAAAGGTATAACCCTTTTCCGATTAGTACATTCCGAGCACCCCCTTTATTCCGATCGTTAGATCGGAAAAGGGGTTTGAAGATTCCGATTGTGGGTATTTAACCCATTCTGATTGCACCTCCAATATTCCGATCCTTTGATCGGAATAGGGTTTATGATTATTCCGATTTGCCCCTTTTATGATTATTCCGATTTGCCCCTTTTATGATTATTCCGATTTGCCCCTTTTGTTTACATTCCGATTTGGACTTTCTTTTAAACATTCCGATGGGTTTATTTTCTGAACATTCCTACGAGAGTATTATGTGACATTCCGATCAGGGATATTCTCCCATATTCCGATCACCCTCATTTCCCAGCATTCCGATCAGTGATTGTTTGCCATATTCCGATCTTACTTTCTGATAGTATATTCCGATCAGTATCCCTTAGCATTTTCCGATGGTTTTAGTTCTTGTCTTTTATAAACTTTCCAAGTGTTAGTTTTATTAAGTGTTCTAGCATTTTTCTAAATCTTGTCTTTAAGTTTTCAAGCATTTATTTTTAATTCGTTATTCTTAGCTTTAATTTTACTCTTCGACACTTACTTATTTGTTATTAGTTTAAAGTAGATAAACAAACCATCACCTTTTTATTAACCAAGAACAAATCATTCCACTTTGAGTTGTGAATCAATTCGAGGAGATACCGAGACTTAATCTGAACCCATACAAAACGCTTGTATCAAAATGTCAAACGTATCCCTGGCGACATGTCTCCAAGGAAACTTGGTCACCTCCCTCCAAAAATTTTCAGTCACGCGCGCTTTTGGCTAGACAACAAAAGTAGAAAGTATCCCCGGCGACATGTCGCCAGGGATTGTCGCCGGGGAAAAAATGGACCTTTTTGACCAGATATTCACTTTTCTCATAACACTTTTTCTTATCCAAAAAAAACCCTTCGTTGCTGCTGCTGCTACACCATCACCTCCACACCCTTCGATACTACACCATCACCACCTTCTTTATCATCATTATCATCACCACCACCACTCTCCTCCACACCTGCACACGTGCACTACCCCGCCATCTCCATTCGCCACCACCACCACCACCGCCATCTACATTCACCGGCACCACCACCATTCCATCTCCGTCCCCTATTAAGGTTTTTTTATATAATTTATATTGTAATTGATAGTTTAAGGTTTTTTTATATATAAATTTTTTTTAATTTATATTGTAATTGATTTTTTTATATAACTTATATTATAATTGATAGTATATTTGGTTTTGTTTTTACATATCCGGTCACCGTAGCCGAGTCCCGACCGTAGCCGAGCCCGACCACAGCCGAGACCCGACCGCAGCCGAGCCCCGACCACTGTCGTGCCCCGACCACAGCCGAGACCCGACGACTCTTTAACGGTATGTTTTTTTAATTTTTAATTGTAATTGATAATACATATTGTTTTTTGTTTAGTTATTTTTAGATTCGCCGGCGACATGTCGTCCGGGATGTCTAAACTTGTTAATTTTTGTTAAACGTAAATCCAAACACTCCTTATGTTACCTATTTGATGAGAATAAATTATAATAAGCTTTTTTGGATAAGCTGATTTCAAACAGGTTATCCTGATAAGCTGATCAGAATAAGCTGTTTGATAACAGCTTATCCTAATAAACTTATCAGGATAAGTAGTTTGATAACAGCTTATCCTGATAAGCTTATCAGAATAAGCTGTTTGAAAATAGCTTATCCTGATAAGCTTATCAAAATAAGCTGTTTGATAACAGCTTATCCTGATAAGCTTATCAGAATAAGCTGTTTGAATACAGCTTATTCTGATAAGATTATCGGGATAAGCTGTTTTCAAACAGCTTATTCTAATAAGCTTATCAAGATAAGCTGTTTTCAAACAGCTTTTCTGATAAGCTTATTAGGATAAGCTGTTATCAAACAGCTTATCCTGATAAGCTTATTAGGATAAGCTGTTTTTATTATATGATATAAATGTTTTATTGAACTAAACCTTAGAAATGTTTTAGGATTTTAGCGATTAATTTCGGAAAATTCCCGTCTGAAATTGATCAACCTATAGAAAACCCGTTCGAAGTTAATTTATTAGGGATTAACTTCGGAAAGTCCCCTGTTTGGGATTGCTTTTTTGAATGTTTTGTCTCATTTACGATATGAATGCGTATAACCGATTTACTATTTGAGATTATTTCGACAGTGTTTCTCCTTTACTCCTACGAATATGTCTTTAAACACATATTTGGGGAGTTGAGGAGAAATGATGCCGAAATTTTCTCAAATAGTAAATCGGTTATACGCATTCATATATGAGACGAAACATTAAAAGGGTGGGTTAGGATTGCCTTCCATAGTTGCACTAGGTGAACATACTATTTTCTATACTTGATAATTATATCTTTTATAAATATTATTATATAATTATATACTTTATAAATAATAATTATATATTTTATAATTATTTCTTATAATTTGATATAATACATATTATTATTTATGAAATATATAATAATTATTTTTTTAAATTCCTTGTTTTAATTAAGTTGCATATAATAACTAAATGTATCGTTAAAACACAGTTATGGTACTCATTGATAAGAGTTGGACACGGTTAGAGCGTCATGAGCCAGAATTTATATTGGGTCTTACCAATTTTGTCAAGCATTCCAGGAAGTTTGTGAATAGTTTGAATCAGATAACATGTCCATGCAAGTCTTGTCGACCGACTCAAGCTAACGAGTTTGAAGAGTTATATCGCAGTAATCGGTGTATTTGCATTCACCTCATAGCATGTTAATTTAGCATAATTGTATATTTATTTGTTGTTATATATGTACTTTGAGTGTGTTTTGTGATTATGCAGGTTACGAGCGAAATGGAATAAAATGACCGCTTAATTAATTTTTTTGGAGAAAAGACATTGTGAGCACCGATAAATAAAGAAGAAATATTGAAGAAAAAGAGTTGAGCGAGTCGCAATATTTTCGGTCATCTTTTATTTGTCCGGGCTTCGTTGGAGCAATTATTGGTTTTGGGTTATTTTTTATTGGGGCAAAGTTATTATATGTCAAAAGAATAAAAAAAAGAATAAAAAAATAACAACTTTTGACCCATTGAACCCAAAAGCCCAATATCCACCTAGATATATTATATATATTGAAAAAGGGATATTATAAAAAAGAGAGAATAAGGAGACGTGAGGACAACATTCGGCTGGGAAAAGAAGAAAAAAAAATTACTTTGCGGTCATTCTTTTTGGTGGGAGCCGACTGATTATTAATAAAAATAATAGAAGATTGACTGTTTTTGGAGACAACACACAACCGATCAAAGATATATAAAAAAAGGCAATTGGATTGGTGTGGTAAAGGACAAGACGCAACATTAAAAAAAAAGATGATGGTTGAGATTAAGCGGGTCGAGTGCACCGCGATGTCTGGCTAATTTTGTTTTAATTCCTTCCAGTAACTTTATTTATGGTTTGATCATCACTTTTGAATTATTATATTTTTATTACATTGATTTATAATTTATTTATAAATTATTTTTATTGAGTTAATATTATGTTTAATTATTTGTGCGAGACAATTTATTAGTTAACGGTTCATTCTTATTCTATTTAGTTAAAGAAAAAGATGGTCGTATAATCGATATAAATTATACCTAAATAAATTGTTAAAACATAATTATTGGTTGGATTAATATAAGATTTATTATCGCTAGTCATTGATAAACATAATAAATGCCAACATTAATTCATTCATATTAAGTCAAAATAATCTTTGTAAACGAACTAAAAAGTTTCGATAATCCATAAGTGTGACCAACCATAAATATTAGGAGCTGGAAGAGATTACATTTTTCTTTTAATTGTTTACATCTTTATTATATTTTTCTAGCTTTATTATTAGTTTAATAATTATTTAATTTTTTAATCAGTATTTTTATTATCAAAAGTATTTTAGTTGTTAGATTTCAAAACCAAAACTTTTATTGATCAGTGATCACCCTAAGACTTAAACTAAAACCACATAGTCCTCGTGGATCGATACCCGCTTACCCTATCTAGTATAAGGTAATTAGGTTATTTTTTTGACCGACACTTCGACGTCGATCAAAAATTTGGCGCCGCTGCCGGGGACTCAGTGAGCTTTTCGTTTAAGTTTTTGTTAATATTTTTTGTTAAATAAATAAAAAATACAAAAAGATTTTATTTTTCTTGTTCGTTTGTTTTTTTGTTTGTTTGTTTGTTTGTTTGTTTTGTTTCTTGTGAGTGTGCGGGTTAGTGTATGCGCACACGTAGATCGGGACGTACATCACCGTTAGCTTACGATCCTGAGGTTGAGAAAAGTGCAAGGTTAAGAAGGAAGACGTTTCGACAGTTTTCTACTAATCTTGATTTTTCAGGTTTAGCAGAGCTTTTCGTTGAAATGCCAGGTGACGAAGATGTTGGCGGAGGTGCTAGCGGAAGTAGTAGCGGAGAAGAATCCCCACCACGGGGTGTTGATTCTTATTACAGGTCGGGGATCTTCGAGGATCTCTCGCCTATCGTTTATCCGGATCCGGTTAAAGGGGTTACAAGTAACTTCAAGATCCAACCGAACCTCATAGCAATCTTGCCAGTGTTTAGAGGTCGTGAGGAGCCATACGCACATCTACGAGAATTCTTCTCAATTGCTGACACACATCAGGTTAATAATATTACCAAGGATGAGGTAAGACTTCGCCTTTTTCCTTTCTCACTTAAAGATCAAGCTAAGGACTGGTTCTCATCTCTTGAGCCAGGTAGTATTAACTCATGGTCTGAAATGCAATCTGTTTTTCTTGAGGAATTTTATTCTATAAGTAAAACTGTTGCCATTAGAAATAAGATTAAATCCTTTCGTCAAATCCCAGGCGAGCAGTTTCATGAAGCATTTAGTAGACTTAAGGAGTTATTAAGAACTTGCCCTCATCACGATGTTCCAAAATGGGAGCTTGTTAAAGTCTTCTATGATGGGTTGGATTATAACAACCAAAAATTTGTGATGGCCACTAGTGGGGGTATGTTTTTCTCGCGACCTATGGAGGAGGAATGGGAGTTTTTTTGAAAAACTTAGCAAAGGTTCTAAGACCCAAGCTTCAGTGGATCGAAACAACCAACCATCTTCCGCCAATTATGTGTCTAACCAACGTGGCACAAATTCTGAAATTAGCGAGTTAAGTAAGAAAGTTGATCTTTTGTTGAAAAATCTAGGAAAAGGTGTTCCAAATGTGTCTAATGTGTCGCATAGTGGGTGTTCAATGTGTGGTGATCCAAGTCATGCTGTCAATAATTGTCAAAGTTGGGGGGCGCCACCAAATGAGGAGGTAAATGGAGTCTATGGTGGTCGTCCACGAAATGACCCATTCTCCGAAAGTTACAATCCTGGATGGCGCAATCACCCCAATCTCCGTTGGAAAGATGAAGACAATCGCCCTAATAATGCCCAACAACAACACTATGGTTACAAACCAAGGTATGAGGGTGGCGATTCATCTAATTTCCAACCGAATTCTTACAATCATAGGCCACAACAACAATATCCAAATTAGGGCCAAGGGCAAGACGACAACTTTCTCTTAAACCTTGATCGAAAGTTTGATAGGCTTATGGATTCATTGTCTACCAACAATCAAGAGATTAATAGAAAATTCGAGGTCACTAATCAAAGACACGAGACCACTACCAAATCTATTGCAGCTCTTGAGAGACAAGTTGGTCAATTGGCGGATCAATTAAGCAAAAGAGATGAGGGAAGGCTACCGAGCTACCCCACCATGAATCCCGCACACAAGAAAAATGGAAATCACGTGAATATGGTGAAGTCTCTTCGAAACGGTAAAATCTACAACAATGACAAGGGAATTCCAAATTCTCCTGATGTCGAGGATTTCGTTACTGATGATGAAATTATTGTTGAAGGTAAAAATTCTGATAATGTTAAGTCCGGTTCTGAGTTGGTAAATGATTTGTTAAATGATTTTCCTAAACCTACAACATTGAATCCTAAAGCTACTGAATCTCCCAAAGTTGGGGAGGGTGGTGTGTCCAGCACACCTTACCCTACGGCGTTGGAGAAATTGACATCTGTGAAGTTAGCTAAAAAGGGTCCTCATGCTGAGGATATGTGGGAGACTTTCAAGCAAGTTAAGATCAATCTCCCCCTTATTGATGTTATCAAGCAAATTCCTGGATATGCCAAGTTTTTAAAGGACTTGTGTACCCAGAAGAGGAAGCTGAAGGCGTCTTTGCCTAAAAAGATTGACCTAACTGAGCATGTTAGTGCAGTCTTATCTAGCTCTCTTCCTCCTAAATTCAAAGATCCTGGAGCACCTTTGATTTCAGTGGTGGTCGGAAATATTGCCATTAAGAAGGCGCTCCTTGATCTTGGTGCTAGTATCAGCATCCTTCCTGCTAGTTTGGTTGATAAGTATGACTTAGGAACTCTTCGTAAGACAGACACTATTATTTCCTTAGCCGATCGATCTACCAAAATTCCTAGAGGTATCTTAGAGGATGTTATTGTGAAAGTTGATGACTTCTATTACCCAGTTGACTTCTTTGTTATGGACACCGAGTCACAATACAAGGATGTTCAACCGACTATTATCCTTGGGCGCCTATTCTTAGCCACGATAGATGCTAGGATTAATTGTCAGACCGGCGCCATGGATATCGCATTCGGTAATAAAAAGATAAGATTGAATGTGTTTAATTCTATGAATTCTCCTACGATGAATGA
This sequence comes from Glebionis coronaria, assembly GCA_025667525.1. Taxonomy (NCBI): domain Eukaryota; kingdom Viridiplantae; phylum Streptophyta; class Magnoliopsida; order Asterales; family Asteraceae; genus Glebionis; species Glebionis coronaria. Next base: position 506,566,130 of record CM046881.1, on the reverse strand, counting down.
ATGTTACCAAGTTGATGTGATTGATGAGGAAGTCCAAAAGCATGCATACCGTATGCTTAAGGATGATCCTTTGGAATTATATCTAACTGGTGAGAATGAGGAGATTCTTGATGTTGCTAAAGTTCAAGAGATTCAAGAGTGTTTGGTCAGTTCCTTGGACCATCAAAAACCACCATGGTCTTATAAAGTGGAGCCCTTGCCTTTTACTTTTGACACGGCCACGAAACCCGTCTCTAGAGGTGCCTCCAGCTCTTGAACTAAAACCTTTGCCATCTAATCTCAAATATGCTTTTCTAGGTCCTAATAATACTTTACCTGTTATTGTTGCTTCTGATCTCTCTGACACAAGAGGAAGCACTTCTAAAAGTGCTTTCCAAGTACAAAGCAACAGTATGATGGACGATTGCAGATTTAAAAGGGATCAGCCCTTCATTATGTATGCATCGAATTGTTACGGACCCAGATATTAAGCCAGCAAGAGATGCGCAAAGGCGTCTGAATCCTAATATGAAAGAGGTGGTGAAGACGGAAGTTCTTAAATGGTTAGATGCCGATATCATCTATCCCATCTCGGATAGTAAATGGGTAAGTCCTACTCAAACGGTGCCTAAAAAGGCCGGAATCACCGTTGTGGAAACCGAGAATGGGGAAAAACTCACAACCCGACCAGTTACTGGGTGGAGAGTTTGCATAGATTACCGTAAGCTGAATAATGACACATCTAAAGATCACTTCCCACTACCCTTCATTGATCAAATAGTTGAGAAGCTTTCTGGTAAGAAGTTCTATTGCTTCTTGGATGGGTACTCCGGTTATAATCAAATACCCATTCATCCTGATGACCAGGCCAAAACTACTTTTACATGTCCATACGGGACGTTTGCATTTCGAAGAATGCCTTTTGGCCTGTGTAATGCACCCGCTACCTTTCAGAGGTGTATGATGAGTATCTTTTCTGACATGGTTGGAGAATCTGTGGAGATATTTATGGATGATTTCTCCATCTTTGGTCAATCCTTTGAAAGTTGTCTTGATCAGCTTGAAAGCGTGTTAAAAAGATGCACCGAAACTAATCTGGTGCTTAGTTGGGAGAAGAGCCATTTCATGGTTCGAAAGGGAATTATATTAGGGCATGTTGTGTCATAAAAAGGGTTTGAGGTTGACCGTGCCAAAGTTCAAGTAATTTCAACCCTTCCTCCTCCCACTACCATCAAAGGTGTGCGTTCTTTTCTTGGTCATGTCGGGTTCTATAGGCGATTTATTAAAGATTTTAGTGCAATATCAAAGCCTCTTTGTAATCTACTCTTAAAAGATGCACGCTTTGACTTTAATGAATCATGTCTTAAAGCATTCAATATGCTTAAGCAAAAGCTTGTAGAAGCCCCTATTCTGCAATCACCTGATTGGTCAAAGCCTTTCGAGATCATGTGTGATGCAAGTGATTATGCCGCTGGGGCGGTTCTAGGACAGCGGGTCGATAAGAAACCCGTTGTAATCTTTTATGCTAGTAAGACTTTTTCAGAAGCTCAAATGAATTACACCACTACTGAAAAAGAGTTGTTAGCTGTGGTTTTTGCTCTTGATAAGTTTAGGTCATATATTTGGGGGCATTCTAAGGGGATAGTATTTTCAGATCATAGTGCCTTAAGACATTTGTTGACTAAGAAAGAGACAAAACCGAGGTTGCTTAGGTGGATTTTGCTTTTACAGGAATTTAATCTAGAAATTCGGGATAAAAAGGGGTCAGAAAATGTAGTTGCCGACCATTTGTCTAGAATTATCCCTCCGCCGTTCAACCCTTCTGATGTGATTAAGGAAAGCTTTCCAGATGAAAGCCTATTTGAGGTTTCTAAGGTTCCTTGGTACGCAAATATAGTTAATTACCTAGCTGTTGAAAAGCTTCCGGATTTTTGGTCCAAGCAACAAAGAAAATACTTATTCTCCCAGTTGAAGCATTATTTTTGGGAGGATCCGGAGCTCTATAAGGTATGTGCTGACCAAGTCATTAGGAGATGTGTTCCTGACCATGAGCATACAGACATATTGGCTCATTGCCATTCTTATGCATGTGGTGGTCACTTTGGTGCTACAAAAACTGGGCATAAAATCCTACAAAGCGGTTTCTTTTGGACGACTATATTCAAAGATGCCCAATCTCTTGTGAAAGCATGTATTCGTTGCCAACAAGTTGGTGGGATTTCAAGGCGTGATCAAATGCCTATGAATTCCATACTTTTTGTTGAGATCTTTGACGTGTGGGGTATTGATTTTATGGGGCCATTCCCCACTTCCCATGGCAATGTGTACATTTTAGTGGCAGTTGATTATGTGTCTAAGTGGGTAGAGACTGAGGCTACTAGAACAAATGACCATAGTGTAGTTCTTAAGTTTGTTAAGAAGAATATCTTTGCTAGACATGAAATTCCTAAGGCTATCATTAGTGATGGGGGTTCTTACTTTAAGAACTTTAGATTTGGGAAATTACTGAAACACTATGGAGTTAATCATAGGATAGCTACCCCTTATCACCCACAGACTAGTGGACAGGTTGAAGTATCTAATAGGGAGATTAAGCGAATTTTGGAAAAGACCGTTCGTAGTGATAGGAAAGATTGATCCTTGAGGTTAGATGATGCATTGTGGGCATATAGGACGGCTTTTAAGACTCCTATTGGTATGTCACCGTATAAGTTGGTATATGGCAAGGCGTGTCATTTACCGGTTGAATTAGAGCATAGGGCTGAATGGGCAATTAAGACCGTTAATTTGGATTTAGAGAAAGCAGGTAGTTCTAGGAAACTTCAATTATCTGAACTAGAAGAGATTAGACGTGATGCTTATGAAAGTTCTAGGATTTATAAGGAGAAAACAAAAGCTTTTCATGATCGATACATCACTAAGAAGTCTTTCTTGGTTGGTCAAAAAGTTTGGTTATTCAATGCTAGACTTAAGCTTTTTCCTGAAAAGTTAAGAAGTAAATGGACGGGTCCATATATTGTAACTCAAGTCTCTCCATACGGAGCCATTGAAATACAAAATATGGTGGGTGGAGAGCCTTTTAAAGTTAATGGACACCGTTTAAAGCCGTATGTTGAGTTGGAGAGTGATCAGATGGAAACGGTGGATGTGGTTTACTTGGAACCACTCCAACCGTCTCAATAGCTCATTTGAGTTATGTCTGGCTGAAGACGGTAAACTTAGCGCTTCGCGGGAGGCAACCTGTGGTTTGTGGAACTTTGTGGGTGTGTTCACTACAAACCCTCACGAGACAAAACTCGTCCAGTCGGGCTACCGAGTGGTTTAAAGGCTTGTTGCATACGCTAAATGCAACCGTGATTCCTACGAAAGTGAGTTAGGTTTTTGTTTTTTGTGTGAGTTTTTTTTTTCAAATTGATTTTTAACCAAAATTTCAATTTAAAGTTTTTACATTAAGGACAATGCAATGCTTTAAGTTGAGGGGGTGGCACATGTGTTACATGTTTTTGTGTGAAATTTTGGTCAAAATGGGTTAAAATGTGATTTTTGGGAAAAATTGAAAAATTTTAAAAATTTTAAATCACATTATAAGAGTCTTTTGCTAATTAGATGTGGAAGTTTCTTCTACATATATGTTTGTTGAGTGTTTGCAGATTCTGAAGATTAGTTTGTGGATGATTTATTGGAGCAAGCTAGAGGATTTGGCCATAATTATCAGGTGCACCCGATTCTATTGTATAATTTGGTTATTAAATTGATTTGATTGTTGCATGTAGTTAGGCATATGTATAATTTAGATGATCAAACCACGCCGGTTGAATTCCCTCTACTTACCTTTGCTTAGATCGAGTAGAAAGTTTAAATAAATAATATGAAATATAGTAATGTAATAGTTGGGTTAGGACATTTGAAATTGATCTTATTCGACTCGCCACCCGCGCACGGTGGCCTTAGAAAAGAGCTGGAGAACTGTCATAATTATTGGTGGTAGTCATATGTTGGGCTTGCCTATCTGATTCGTCACCCGCGCAAGGTGATAATTTAGTTGTTAGCATGGGTCAGACACCAATTGTAAAACCCGTATTTGAATTTTAAAATATTAAATACGCAGTTTTAATCTATTATTAACTTTATACAATTATTCAACGAAATAAATATTACGAATGTATTATTACACAGAAAAGTTAGTTGCGCTTCAGAAAAATAAAACGCGGAAATTAAACGAGAACGTACGAATAAGATATAAAAAAAAGAGGATGGAAATTATATAAGACTATAAGGGGCCGGTTCTTTAAAAAAAAAGTGGGACTTAATGGGCTTAGGCACGGTTTTGTAAAAGAAAAAAACGCAGGAGATCATCACTACTCCTCATTCTTAGAAACAAAAAAAAACATAGGGTTTGGGTGTGTTGGAGCTAAGCCGCCGGCAACAGGAAGAAAAAAAATGTTTTGATCTAAGATTGATTCGAGTAGTGCGTTTATAATCATTCTGTTCACGAAATCAAGGTAAACCCATTTCTTTCTTTTGCGTGTTCGATTTGAATACAGAAGTAATCAAGAAAACAAATGGACCTTAATGATAAGCATGTTATAACTTTGAATTAGTCGGGTTTTGGTTAACCGAGACATCACTATGTCTCGGTGGGTTTTATTTGTGGTCAGCCGAATCAAGAAGAAAGCAAGGGGATCGGGTTCTAAAAAAAAGAGGGGTGGTGTATTTTTTTGGGCTGGCCGAGAATCAACAACCCCAATCGGGGTATACTTATTTAATCTAGGGTGTCGGGTTGTTTGGTTAAATGAAACCAAGACCCTAAAGCCTCGGTGCCCTTTCTCTGCCCAATCGTGACCCACACAGGGTGTGTTTGGGGCTGCAGTTCCAGTAGGGGTGTTTGGGATTAGCCATGTTCATAAGGGGGCGTTTGGGTTTATATACAGTGGGTAAAATGGGGCAACAGTGGGCTATTTAATCAGTGGGAACTACATAAAAACAGTGACAATAATATTCAGGCCAGTGGATACATGTTTAAACAGAAATTAAAAAAGATTTAAATCTGAAGTTAGCGACAGTTTAGCGACGGTATTTCTGTCGCAGTTTTAATGACAGATTCTGGACAGCTTTTAGTCACAGTTTTAGTGACAGATTTTTCTGTCGCAAATTCTAGTAGGCAGATTTGATATATAAATTGAATTGTTTTATTGCGACCGAGAGTGGGGCATCTTGGTAGGCTCGGGACTATAATTAAAAAGGATTAAAACGACGACTTAATCATACCTTATTTATTTCACTTTTATTATTAGATGTTTTTAAATGATTTATATACTAAATTAATTTATTTATATTTAAATAGTTTTATAAGATTTAAAAGGGTATAATTTTATTAAAGAAATTATAAATAATTTAAGAAACTTTCTAATTTAGGAAACTTTCTATTTGTAGCAGGTTACTTATTATAGTATTAATCTAACGTGAGAATACGTTTATACCGTACTTAATAGTAGGTCGAATAATACATTGAAAAGAATTACTATAAGATCAGATTTATCAGTTAATATACGTACGGAATTTCAGAAATAAAATAAATAAATGAGAAGCCAATAAGATCAGTAAATTAAATAAACGAATATCAGTTAACTTATTCGCGTCCTTTATTCTTGTAGCACGCGTGAAGCCCGAGTAGTATTCGTTCAGTCTTCCATTCAGTCAGTTACTGGACTAGAGGTACGGATTTTCCGTCCTTTCAGTAAGGACTTCCTTTCTATGCATGATTAGGATTCCCCGTCTTCAGCCAAATGTTTTCCCCAGTATATGTTTAAGTTCATCAGTAATCATGTTAATAACTAAATAAATTGCCTGAGCATTATATACAAGCACGACCAGTTTATGTACTAGTTACGGAGGTACCGTAACCACGGCACTAGAGGCACCGGTGTCGTGACTCACATGCAGGAGAGTGATATCCTGCATCGTCCCACTCAGCTCAGCTTGGCTATTTTATCAGTATTATTAGTGGGGCGTATGGATGCATCCTAGGCTTATATGTGTTACAAGTTATCAGGGTGAATGTGGTGTGTGCTCTACATCCTTCACATTGGAGCTGATCCCTCCACCCAGCACAGTATTTAGAGGTCACCCCTCTACAGCATGACGAGGTCACCCCTCCAGTTATTCATGCACGGTTGTTACAACACGTGACCTATATAAGCTCTGGCAAATGAAATACAGTAAATGCATGTTTTCAGAATTAATAGTTATAGTTCAGTATCAGTATATATGAACTAGGTTTCTCAGATTTTATGCAGAGTTCTACCACATGTTACATATCAGTCTTATAGCTTCATTGTTGTCTTCTATTTCATTACATTCAGAAATTCCTTATCATGCTTTATATCCGTTCACTGAGCGTTATGCTCAGCCGTAGTTCCCTTTCATGTTCTAACGGCAGGTACCCCAGGACGCTCTTAGGATTCTGAGAGCATGTGAATTTGGATGGAAGCTACCAGACTTCTTACTTTATGTACTTACATTATTCTGCTTATTTGGACATTGTTTAGTCCTTTCCTTCAGTATTTTATTTTTCATGTTTTGAGCTTATGTTTGGATTACCGATGTTTGATTCCGGTATTTCCGTTATAGTCAGTTAATGTTTTAGGACATTTACCTTATGCTCTGATGACACGCCATAAACACGCGTAACGGTCCACTTATCCAAGTGGGGTGTTACAATTATGGTATCAGAGAGCAAGGTTCGACCTGTAGGCTCTATAACTTGACCTGTGACTAGTGGGTAGTCACCAGGAACTTCCCAAATCTTGGCGTTGTTATCATTCATGTTTCTCATGCATTTATCAGTCAGTTTTCTTCATTTATCAATCAGTTTCTTAAATTTTTTGACTAAGTAAAAGGTTGGTACATGACTGACCATATTTAGTCGCATGTGCTTTTCTACGAATTTTTGTTTTGGTGAACCGACCCATAGGCGTTCACCCTTGCTCGTTCAGATTTTTGTATTGGTGAACCGACCCAACGACGTTCATCCTTACTCTTGACAGATTTATGTTTTCAGTCGAATATTAATTGGTGAACCAGCCCATATACGTTCACCAATGTTCAGATCAAATTTCATGTTTTTTAGTTTAATGTTGTTTTGTGAACCGATCTATAGTTGTTCACCTTTGTGATATCATGACGTTTCATAAAATCTTGACAAATATGAATTGGACTACAACCAACCACATTTATTCCCAGATTGTACATTTCTATTCATGACAGTTCTCAGAAAATTTTGACAAGTATGGATCGAAACAGAATCGCCCATACCTAGTCACATGCTTCCTACTTTGAATACTGTGGATTAAACCATAACTACCCACATCAGTTGATGTTAAAACTTAGTTGATTATTCTTCTATGTTCTTTGTATCAGTTAAGTTTGTACTCTCAAGGGGATGTCGTTTTCATGCTGATTAAGTTCATGTCTCTTTATGAGGATTACGTTTTCAGCAAGGCGATGATGTTTTCATGCTAAGATACAGAAGAATTACAGTAAAATCCTATTTCATAAGAAATCATGTTCTGGTCTTTATCAATCATGTCCTTATACTGAACATTGATGAAACTCCGTTTAATCATACTTTTCAGCCTCTAAACAACCAGCATTAAGTCTATGCAGGAATTACCAGGCTATCATGTTACCCATTTTAGTTCAATCTACTACCGTTGAAATTAATTTATTTCTTTGATCATGTGAGACAATTGATACCAGTATCGATCATCTCATAAAATTCCACCAGTGCCATGTACAGTATTTCATGTGTACTCCATGTACGGTGTCTCAGATATGCTCCATATGCAATATTCATTTTGTACTTCATGTACAGTAGTCCAGGTGTACACCAGGTACCCTACTCCATGGATATTGCTAATCGATCCTCAATCATCTCAGGCGTTTCCACTTGTCGATATTTTACCAGGTGCTGATGCTGCTCGTGAGTTGAAGATTTTACCAGATGCTGATGCTGCCAACACTTTGAAGACCTCACAAATGCTAACGATGATGATACTTTGGAGATCTCTCAAGATGCTGTTGTCGTTCATACTATGAAGACTCTACAGAACAAGGATGAAAACTATAAATTTGAAATTTCTAACAAGAATAAATTTCAACCATCAGATACTACCATTCCATTCCATACTTTTACCTTCTCAGTTAGATGTCACACTTCACTCAGCTAACCGTTCATTCAGAAGAGTGGGAACCGGAACTCAGCCGGCCACTCAGCAGAATAGTTACATGAATCACGGTCATGATAATGACCGTCATAAATTGACAGACAAAGTAGTAGTGACAACCACCGTGCTTATAATTAATCAGTCAGTAACCATCGGAACTCCGGAACGGACATGACCAGAAATACAAGGGTCAGCAGTCTAACCGGTCCGCCAATCCTAGCAGTTACCAAAATTTTTCAGCCTTGTCCAAATTCATCCACTAAAAGACATGTCAAGACATCAGTCAGGACATAAGTCTCAGGTATCATTTCAGAAGACACATATCAGGACACCAGTCGTGGTACACGTTATACGAATCTTTCCTCAAAATACGAGTTAGAACTCATAACTCCAGTATATTTCTAAACCAGACCCTCAGTAATTCAGGGTACCCTTCAGAAAGGGGTATACCCGTTCTATTATGCCACGCATGAATCAGATCAATTAAAAATTCAGTCACCACCACTAGAGTATATCTCAGGTTAAACACACAATATTCATTCTGTGAGGTTACAGACGAACACATTCAGTAAAAAGTCGACATGTTTACTTCACGTGTTCCTATGTCATCTTTATCTTAAATCAGGTAGTCCCCTACCCCTCAGCCAGAAAGGACTCAACAGTATCATCATATTTATTAAAGCCTGATTTTCAGTTAACGACGAGATCCATCTTACTAAATCCCAAATATATTCATTATATATTCTGCCAGAAAAATCAGTACAAATTGGTTCTGCTTTACAAGCGCATGACTTAACAGTCCATAGCTACGAAGACTGTCTAGCCATCAGTTATAAATTCACTTCTGGAATTCTTTAAACTCATGACCAACAGATTACTCCAGTGCTCCCAGACGTAATCTCAGGAAGTTTTTCAGAAATTCCTTTCTAACCACGAAAGAAAATTCTACATAGATATTGTCTCAAGTACAGAACCTAGTTTCAGAACTCTTTATCGCAGGGCTTCAACTGAATTTAAAAGAGTTGTAGTATTTGCTGCAAGAATTACCAGAATGAGGCTCTATTCGCCCTAGCGCACCATCAGGAAGTGCATCGTTCCTATCTATTAGAAAGAAGGCCGGCAACATGAGACCAGGTATCGACCACTGAAAATTTTACAAGATCACAATTCTTAATCAATGTTCATCCCATGAATAGCAGGTTTATCTGATCGGCTACGATGTCTTAAACATTTTCTAGAACGATTCACGATTATGCCACCAGTAGTGGTGAGAGAAAGAACATGAGATTTTTTTCCCACACTGCTGTTGCACACTTTATAGTCTCCCTAATACTCCAGCTATAGTATGAAATTTATGAATAAGTTTTTCCATGGCTCCTCAGACAAATCGTCAGTATATTCATTGATAACATTCTGATCTGCTAAATTCTAAGAGAAGTACAAGAGAATCATCTTTTCACAGTTGAACAGAATCTCCGATAGGAGAAAATTATATAAGCAGCTTTCCAGATGTGAATTCCAGTTGAACGGAGTGGCATTTCTGAACCACCCTATTTCAGCAGAAAGAAATTTCAGACAACCCTGCGAAGGTGAAGGCCATCACCTGATGGTCCCGACCGACGACTGTGAACGAAGTACAAAGTTTTCTAGAACTCAATTGACTACTACCGCAGAAATTGCCGACAGCTCTCACTAAAAAATGTTTTATGACTATTCAACCAGATTTCCACCAGAATGTTCCATAATCCCAGACAAAATGCAGCTATGTCCATATCTAGATGCCTGACCTACTGCAGGTTCAAGATAAAACGCCGTCATGTCAGTGAGTTACTACAATCCTTAGAAATTTCTGAGCATAAATGAGACGAAATTCCACAAAATTTTATCAGTTACCACAGACTCAGAAAAAGTATCATACTATCTAAGTCATTGTCGACTATGTAATCAACCTACGCGTTTCCTTTCAACCGGAAGGATTACGCAGTAGCGGACATGCAGAAAATTCAGCAGTAAATCATACGATTTCAAGGCATTCCATCGACCGTCATATCAGACAGAATTCATGTTCACGATCAAGTGTATGTTTACGCCCACTTTAAGTTCATGTTTATTTTCACTTTCACGTTTACGTCTCATTCGTGGTATGATGTTGTTTCAGTTCATCTTTTATGCTATCTCATGATTTAAGCTCATGTTAGCGTTCATAACATTGTTCACGTTCAAGTTCGTGAGCCATTGCGCGATACACGTTTCTCAGTTTATTATCGAATACGGTTACAAAAAGCTTGAGAAACCAGACTCAAATTTAGCACAACTTTCCAATAACCAGGCAGACGCTTCACATCTCAGACCTTATCGTTTGGCATTCCTTCCTCAGTCAGCATACGTTCATGATGTGTTCTAGTATCACGTTCACAGTATGTTTCACGTATCCCATTCACGATATACTTCATGCACAACGTTCCTTATATAATCGCGAACCACGTTCACAATTGCTCACGTAGCACGTTCACAATTGTTCACGTAGTTCATCCCTATATGTTTTCAGCATCTTGCTCAGAGATACAAATGTTATCTTTTCAGGATAATTGTACGTACCGTTTCATGTACCTTACATGCTATAATTATTCATTCTATCAGATTCAGAAAATCCATTTTAAGTATGGAACCAGAAACTATTCAGCATCATTAGGACAGGGTCATCAAGACCAATATTTTTATTATTATGTTTAGACCTTGAAGGAATCGTTTCGAGCGGGAGACCACTCGAAACGGAGGAGTCCATTGGGACCTCTCATCCTTTTCTTCAATAAATCCAGTTAAGTTCTTTCAGTCAGGTTACGTTCCATGTCCTCTTCAGCCATGTCACGTTGCATGATCACTTTAGTCATGTCATGTTTATAACTATCAACAGCATTGTGTCTTAATTAGAAGACGAATTACCCTTCAGCTTATTGTGCCTTTCAGTTACGTGCTCTTTCAGTTCTTATAGCTTCACTAGTTTATTACCTTTAATTCGGGGACGAATTATTCTTTTTAGAGGGGAAGAATTGTAAAACCCGTATTTGAATTTTAAAATATTAAATACGCAGTTTTAATCTATTATTAACTTTATACAATTATTCAACGAAATAAATATTACGAATGTATTATTACACAGAAAAGTTAGTTGCGCTTCAGAAAAATAAAACGCGGAAATTAAACGAGAACGTACGAATAAGATATAAAAAAAAGAGGATGGAAATTATATAAGACTATAAGGGGCCGGTTCTTTAAAAAAAAGTGGGACTTAATGGGCTTAGGCACGGTTTTGTAAAAGAAAAAAACGCAGGAGATCATCACTTGTAACACCCCACTTGGATAAGTGGACCGTTACGTGTATTTATGGCGTGTCATCAAAGCATAAGGTAAATGTCCTAAAACATTAACTGACCATAAAGGAATACCGGAATCAAACATCGGTAATCCAAACATAAGCCCAAAACATGAAAAGTAAAATACTGAAAGAAAAGGACTAAACAATGTCCAAATAAGCAGAATAATGTAAGAAATGCATAAAGTGAGAAGTCTGGATAGCTTCCATCCAAATGCACATGCTCTCTGAATCCTAAGAGCGTCCTGGTGTACCTGCCGTTAGAACATGAAAGGAACTACGGCTGAGCATAACGCTCAGTGAACGGATATAAAACATGATAAGAATATACTGAATGAAATAGGCGATAGAATACTGAAGCTGTAAGACTGATATGTAACATGTGGTAGAACTCTGCATAAAATCTGAGAAACCTGGTTCATATATACTGATACTGAAATATAACTATTAATTCTGAAGACATGCATTTACTGTATTTTATTTGCCAGAGCTTATATAGGTCACGTGCTGTAACAACCGTGCATGAATAACTGGAGGGGTGACCTCGTCATGCTGTAGAGGGGTGGCCTCTAAATAACTGTGCTGGGTGGAGGGATCAGCTCCAATGTGAAGGATGTAGAGCACACACCACATTCACCCTGATAACTTGTAACATATATAAGCCTAGGATGCATCCATACGCCCCACTAAAACATACATATAAAAATGGCCAAACTGAACATGAGTGGGACGATGCAGGATATCACTCTCCTGCATGTGAGTCACGACACCGGTGCCTCTAGTGCCGTGGTTACGGTACCTCCGTAACTAGTACATAAACTGGTCGTGCTTGTATATAACGCTCAGGCAATTCTATTTAGTTATTAACATGATTACTGATAAATTTAAACATATACTGGGGAAAACATTTGGCTGAAGATGGGAAACCCTAATCATGCATAGAAAGGAAGTCCTTACTGAAAGGACGGAAAATCCATACCTCGTGTCCAGTAATGAAACAAGAATGAAAGCTGAACGATCGACTCTGACTTCATGGATACTACATAAGTAATGGACGGAAATAAGTCGTCTGATTACTGTTTTAAGCTTTAATCTGTGTTTATCTTCTATTCTGATAAATCTGATTAAGTATCTCTGGTATTTCATGTATTATTATGCTTACTGAACAATATTAAGTAACTTACCAAAAATAGCAGGTTTCCTAAAATAGAAAGTTTCCAAAAATAGATTGTTTACCTAAATAGTTATAAACTGGCTAAATAGGCTAATGAATAAGCTTAAGTGTTTACTGATTAACATTCTAAGTCATAACGATATAATGTATAGTTTATTAATTATTACGTGTCATTTAAATAAACTATAGGTTAAAGGCATTTAATTAAATAGAATGTGATTAAATTAAATAAAGATATAATGCATTCGTAATAATAAGTCGGGTTTTATTAAATTTTATATACCTTGTAAAGTTAAAAAGTAATGTAAAGAAAAATAATCCCGTAGAGTAACAACACGTACTCTTGTATTCTTTATTTTAAAACGCATCGAAAACCGAACCCGTGCCTTATTAATTTAAAATGGAAGACTCGTGTTATGTATTAAAATAAGCCGAGCCAAACAGCCCCCTTAAAGTCTTTTAAAACTGGTAGCCAAACACACCCTTAGCCTGTTCTAAAATGGATTGCCAAACACACCCTTTTCTGCCCAAATCCCACCGACAGTGGTGGTGATACCCCCGCCAGTGGTTTGTTTCCCCTGCTGGTTATAACATCCCACCGAGACCTAGATGTCTCGGTTCCCACTGTTAGCACCAGGTTTTACCCCTGCTTGTTTTTCTGTTTCCCCCGTTAGCACAAACCCAGCCCAAACCCTAATTGGTTGCGGCTGGTGTAATAATCCATCACCGAGAGTCTTTTGACTCTCGGTTTGTGTGCCAAACAACACAGCAACACCCGACATACAAACCCACCTCATAAAATTCGTTTAAAAACCCAATTAATCGGATTAAAAGAAACTAATTAGAACGAATTAGGGTTTATATAAGCTTACTAATCGTTTAGGGTTTTAGATAGCAACATTCGTCTTTCTTCTAGGATAAATCCTCGATCCCTTAATCTTGTTTCTTGATGTGGGTCGCGGCAGGGAAGAAGGACACCAACAAAACTGGCGGCTGCATCTTTTTTCTATTTAGGGTTTCTGTTGGAGTGTGTTTGTGTCGCCTTAGAAAAGAAAACAAAGGACCCCGTCCCTTTTTGTTATACACGGCTAAATCACCCTTGGGCCTTGAGCCCAAGTCCCAATATTTACTAATTTGTCAAAAACAGCCCTAACTAGTATTATGCTTGTTCTTTCGTTTTCGTTTCGCTTGTTTAAAATTACAAAGTTGCGTGTTCGTGTATCGTGTTTCAATTTCCTAGAAAACGTAATACTCTTTACTGTAAATAAGTAATACAAAAATAATATTTTTCCGAGGCTTAATAATTATTATCTGAATAAGTATTATCTGTCATATTTAAATAAACTGGGAATAGCGTATTTAATTTCCGCGTTTATATCTCTGTCTATCAATTAATACTTATATAGTTTATTAAATTTAAACTACGTATTTAAATATTCTGATTTTTAAATACGGTTTTACATCACTACTCCTCATTCTTAGAAACAAAAAAAAAACATAGGGTTTGGGTGTGTTGGAGCTAAGCCGCCGGCAACAGGAAGAAAAAAAATGTTTTGATCTAAGATTGATTCGAGTAGTGCGTTTATAATCATTCTGTTCACGAAATCAAGGTAAACCCATTTCTTTCTTTTGCGTGTTCGATTTGAATACAGAAGTAATCAAGAAAACAAATGGACCTTAATGATAAGCATGTTATAACTTTGAATTAGTCGGGTTTTGGTTAACCGAGACATCACTATGTCTCGGTGGGTTTTATTTGTGGTCAGCCGAATCAAGAAGAAAGCAAGGGGATCGGGTTCTAAAAAAAAGAGGGGTGGTGTATTTTTTTGGGCTGGCCGAGAATCAACAACCCCAATCGGGGTATACTTATTTAATCTAGGGTGTCGGGTTGTTTGGTTAAATGAAACCAAGACCCTAAAGCCTCGGTGCCCTTTCTCTGCCCAACCGTGACCCACACAGGGTGTGTTTGGGGCTGCAGTTCCAGTAGGGGTGTTTGGGATTAGCCATGTTCATAAGGGGGCGTTTGGGTTTATATACAGTGGGTAAAATGGGGCAACAGTGGGCTATTTAATCAGTGGGAACTACATAAAAACAGTGACAATAATATTCAGGCCAGTGGATACATGTTTAAACAGAAATTAAAAAAGATTTAAATCTGAAGTTAGCGACAGTTTAGCGACGGTATTTCTGTCGCAGTTTTAATGACAGATTCTGGACAGCTTTTAGTCACAGTTTTAGTGACAGATTTTTCTGTCGCAAATTCTAGTAGGCAGATTTGATATATAAATTGAATTGTTTTATTGCGACCGAGAGTGGGGCATCTTGGTAGGCTCGGGACTATAATTAAAAAGGATTAAAACGACGACTTAATCATACCTTATTTATTTCACTTTTATTATTAGATGTTTTTAAATGATTTATATACTAAATTAATTTATTTATATTTAAATAGTTTTATAAGATTTAAAAGGGTATAATTTTATTAAAGAAATTATAAATAATTTAAGAAACTTTCTAATTTAGGAAACTTTCTATTTGTAGCAGGTTACTTATTATAGTATTAATCTAACGTGAGAATACGTTTATACCGTACTTAATAGTAGGTCGAATAATACATTGAAAAGAATTACTATAAGATCAGATTTATCAGTTAATATACGTACGGAATTTCAGAAATAAAATAAATAAATGAGAAGCCAATAAGATCAGTAAATTAAATAAACGAATATCAGTTAACTTATTCGCGTCCTTTATTCTTGTAGCACGCGTGAAGCCCGAGTAGTATTCGTTCAGTCTTCCATTCAGTCAGTTACTGGACTAGAGGTACGGATTTTCCGTCCTTTCAGTAAGGACTTCCTTTCTATGCATGATTAGGATTCCCCGTCTTCAGCCAAATGTTTTCCCCAGTATATGTTTAAGTTCATCAGTAATCATGTTAATAACTAAATAAATTGCCTGAGCATTATATACAAGCACGACCAGTTTATGTACTAGTTACGGAGGTACCGTAACCACGGCACTAGAGGCACCGGTGTCGTGACTCACATGCAGGAGAGTGATATCCTGCATCGTCCCACTCAGCTCAGCTTGGCCATTTTATCAGTATTATTAGTGGGGCGTATGGATGCATCCTAGGCTTATATGTGTTACAAATTATCAGGGTGAATGTGGTGTGTGCTCTACATCCTTCACATTGGAGCTGATCCCTCCACCCAGCACAGTATTTAGAGGTCACCCCTCTACAGCATGACGAGGTCACCCCTCCAGTTATTCATGCACGGTTGTTACAACACGTGACCTATATAAGCTCTGGCAAATGAAATACAGTAAATGCATGTTTTCAGAATTAATAGTTATAGTTCAGTATCAGTATATATGAACTAGGTTTCTCAGATTTTATGCAGAGTTCTACCACATGTTACATATCAGTCTTATAGCTTC
The DNA here is from genome assembly GCA_025667525.1 of Glebionis coronaria. Classification (NCBI taxonomy): domain Eukaryota; kingdom Viridiplantae; phylum Streptophyta; class Magnoliopsida; order Asterales; family Asteraceae; genus Glebionis; species Glebionis coronaria. The sequence goes on along the minus strand of CM046881.1, from coordinate 506,549,938 downwards.
ATTGTTGTCTTCTATTTCATTACATTCAGAAATTCCTTATCATGCTTTATATCCGTTCACTGAGCGTTATGCTCAGCCGTAGTTCCCTTTCATGTTCTAACGGCAGGTACCCCAGGACGCTCTTAGGATTCTGAGAGCATGTGAATTTGGATGGAAGCTACCAGACTTCTTACTTTATGTACTTACATTATTCTGCTTATTTGGACATTGTTTAGTCCTTTCCTTCAGTATTTTATTTTTCATGTTTTGAGCTTATGTTTGGATTACCGATGTTTGATTCCGGTATTTCCGTTATGGTCAGTTAATATTTTAGGACATTTACCTTATGCTCTGATGACACGCCATAAACACGCGTAACGGTCCACTTATCCAAGTGGGGTGTTACAATTATGGTATCAGAGAGCAAGGTTCGACCTGTAGGCTCTATAACTTGACCTGTGACTAGTGGGTAGTCACCAGGAACTTCCCAGATCTTGGCGTTGTTATCATTCATGTTTCTCATGCATTTATCAGTCAGTTTTCTTCATTTATCAATCAGTTTCTTAAATTTTTTGACTAAGTAAAAGGTTGGTACAGGACTGACCATATTTAGTCGCATGTGCTTTTCTACGAATTTTTGTTTTGGTGAACCGACCCATAGGCGTTCACCCTTGCTCGTTCAGATTTTTGTATTGGTGAACCGACCCAACGGCGTTCATCCTTACTCTTGACAGATTTATGTTTTCAGTCGAATATTAATTGGTGAACCAGCCCATATACGTTCACCAATGTTCAGATCAAATTTCATGTTTTTTAGTTTAATGTTGTTTTGTGAACCGATCTATAGTTGTTCACCTTTGTGATATCATGACGTTTCATAAAATCTTGACAAATATGAATTGGACTACAACCAACCACATTTATTCCCAGATTGTACATTTCTATTCATGACAGTTCTCAGAAAATTTTGACAAGTATGGATCGAAACAGAATCGCCCATACCTAGTCACATGCTTCCTACTTTGAATACTGTGGATTAAACCATAACTACCCACATCAGTTGATGTTAAAACTTAGTTGATTATTCTTCTATGTTCTTTGTATCAATTAAGTTTGTACTCTCAAGGGGATGTCGTTTTCATGCTGATTAAGTTCATGTCTCTTTATGAGGATTACGTTTTCAGCAAGGCGATGATGTTTTCATGCTAAGATACAGAAGAATTACAGTAAAATCCTATTTCATAAGAAATCATGTTCTGGTCTTTATCAATCATGTCCTTATACTGAACATTGATGAAACTCCGTTTAATCATACTTTTCAGCCTCTAAACAACCAGCATTAAGTCTATGCAGGAATTACCAGGCTATCATGTTACCCATTTTAGTTCAATCTACTACCGTTGAAATTAATTTATTTCTTTGATCATGTGAGACAATTGATACCAGTATCGATCATCCCATAAAATTCCACCAGTGCCATGTACAGTATTTCATGTGTACTCCATGTACGGTGTCTCAGATATGCTCCATATGCAATATTCATTTTGTACTTCATGTACAGTAGTCCAGGTGTACACCAGGTACCCTACTCTATGGATATTGCTAATCGATCCTCAATCATCTCAGGCGTTTCCACTTGTCGATATTTTACCAGGTGCTGATGCTGCTCGTGAGTTGAAGATTTTACCAGATGCTGATGCTGCCAACACTTTGAAGACCTCACAAATGCTAACGATGATGATACTTTGGAGATCTCTCAAGATGCTGTTGTCGTTCATACTATGAAGACTCTACAGAACAAGGATGAAAACTATAAATTTGAAATTTCTAACAAGAATAAATTTCAACCATCAGATACTACCATTCCATTCCATACTTTTACCTTCTCAGTTAGATGTCACACTTCACTCAGCTAACCGTTCATTCAGAAGAGTGGGAACCGGAACTCAGCCGGCCACTCAGCAGAATAGTTACATGAATCACGGTCATGATAATGACCGTCATAAATTGACAGACAAAGTAGTAGTGACAACCACCGTGCTTATAATTAATCAGTCAGTAACCATCGGAACTCCGGAACGGACATGACCAGAAATACAAGGGTCAGCAGTCTAACCGGTCCGCCAATCCTAGCAGTTACCAAAATTTTTCAGCCTTGTCCAAATTCATCCACTAAAAGACATGTCAAGACATCAGTCAGGACATAAGTCTCAGGTATCATTTCGGAAGACACATATCAGGACACCAGTCGTGGTACACGTTATACGAATCTTTCCTCAAAATACGAGTTAGAACTCATAACTCCAGTATATTTCTAAACCAGACCCTCAGTAATTCAGGGTACCCTTCAGAAAGGGGTATACCCGTTCTATTATGCCACGCATGAATCAGATCAATTAAAAATTCAGTCACCACCACTAGAGTATATCTCAGGTTAAACACACAATATTCATTCTGTGAGGTTACAGACGAACACATTCAGTAAAAAGTCGACATGTTTACTTCACGTGTTCCTATGTCATCTTTATCTTAAATCAGGTAGTCCCCTACCCCTCAGCCAGAAAGGACTCAACAGTATCATCATATTTATTAAAGCCTGATTTTCAGTTAACGACGAGATCCATCTTACTAAATCCCAAATATATTCATTATATCTTCTGCCAGAAAAATCAGTACAAATTGGTTCTGCTTTACAAGCGCATGACTTAACAGTCCATGTACAGTATTTCATGTGTACTCCATGTACGGTGTCTTAGATATGCTCCATATGCAATATTCATTTTGTACTTCATGTACAGTAGTCCAGGTGTACACCAGGTACCCTACTCCATGGATATTGCTAATCGATCCTCAATCATCTCAGGCGTTTCCACTTGTCGATATTTTACCAGGTGCTGATGCTGCTCGTGAGTTGAAGATTTTACCAGATGCTGATGCTGCCAACACTTTGAAGACCTCACAAATGCTAACGATGATTATACTTTGGAGATCTCTCAAGATGCTGTTGTCGTTCATACTATGAAGACTCTACAGAACAAGGATGAAAACTATAAATTTGAAATTTCTAACAAGAATAAATTTCAACCATCAGATACTACCATTCCATTCCATACTTTTACCTTTTCAGAAATAAAATAAATAAATGAGAAGCCAATAAGATCAGTAAATTAAATAAACGAATATCAGTTAACTTATTCGCGTCCTTTATTCTTGTAGCACGCGTGAAGCCCGAGTAGTATTCGTTCAGTCTTCCATTCAGTCAGTTACTGGACTAGAGGTACGGATTTTCCGTCCTTTCAGTAAGGACTTCCTTTCTATGCATGATTAGGATTCCCCGTCTTCAGCCAAATGTTTTCCCCAGTATATGTTTAAGTTCATCAGTAATCATGTTAATAACTAAATAAATTGCCTGAGCATTATATACAAGCACGACCAGTTTATGTACTAGTTACGGAGGTACCGTAACCACGGCACTAGAGGCACCGGTGTCGTGACTCACATGCAGGAGAGTGATATCCTGCATCGTCCCACTCAGCTCAGCTTGGCCATTTTATCAGTATTATTAGTGGGGCGTATGGATGCATCCTAGGCTTATATGTGTTACAAGTTATCAGGCTGAATGTGGTGTGTGCTCTACATCCTTCACATTGGAGCTGATCCCTCCACCCAGCACAGTATTTAGAGGTCACCCCTCTACAGCATGACGAGGTCACCCCTCCAGTTATTCATGCACGGTTGTTACAACACGTGACCTATATAAGCTCTGGCAAATGAAATACAGTAAATGCATGTTTTCAGAATTAATAGTTATAGTTCAGTATCAGTATATATGAACCAGGTTTCTCAGATTTTATGCAGAGTTCTACCACATGTTACATATCAGTCTTATAGCTTCATTGTTGTCTTCTATTTCATTACATTCAGAAATTCCTTATCATGCTTTATATCCGTTCACTGAGCGTTATGCTCAGCCGTAGTTCCCTTTCATGTTCTAACGGCAGGTACCCCAGGACGCTCTTAGGATTCTGAGAGCATGTGAATTTGGATGGAAGCTATCCAGACTTCTTACTTTATATACTTACATTATTCTGCTTATTTGGACATTGTTTAGTCCTTTCCTTCAGTATTTTATTTTTCATGTTTTGAGCTTATGTTTGGATTACCGATGTTTGATTCCGGTATTTCCGTTATGGTCAGTTAATGTTTTAGGACATTTACCTTATGCTCTGATGACACGCCATAAACACGCGTAACGGTCCACTTATCCAAGTGGGGTGTTACACCAATTTTTATGATGGATAGCATTGCACTTAGCTGAGATAATTTTATGTGAAATAACCCAATCCTTGTATTATTGTAATGAAATTAGAAAGATTAGTTTAATTTAATGCATTGTATAATTATACTATGTGGTAGATAACTCCATCATGTGATGTACCAGTAGGCACGAAGTATAACTGTTCCCATTTAATTAAACAGACTTAATTAACCGGTTCTCATGTGCCAATGTGTCTTAGTATGCACCTATATGATAGATATTCATTTTTCTGAATAATTGGTCTTTATATCATCCTTGAAAGGAGTGTATCAAGCGTTCTAGATGACTTGTATAAGAAACGGTCCAGGATGGCTAAAAAAAGAGCTTATGTGTGATATGAAAAAAAAAAGTGAAAAAAGAATGAAAAAAAAAATTGTGAAAGAAAAAAAAAAGAAGAAAGGAAGTAGAAGTATATAAGCTTAAGTTTGATGTCCTATGATGTGCTCTTATGGTATAAAAACTCCAACGTTATAAAAGGTGTACAATATTCTCACCTTTTGTTTTAGATTAATGTTTAGATTGATTATAGGTGTGCATTAGGTACGTTGGACACATGGTTAATTATATGAAACATAAAGTAAATGGAGTCAATGAGAATGGTTATGCTAAGTGTTTAAGAAGGACAAAAATATTGGTAATCATTTTGGATTATTTGTCATGTAGGATGGTTATTAGTGTATTAGGTTGAATGTGATCTTTTTGATGAAATTTCAATAGTATGATTAAAAATTATGAAATTAACATGCTCGTATATTTTTATTTTATTTTTACTCGAGACGGTAAAAGTTAAGTTGAGAGGAGTTAATCGGTGTATTTTGCATTCACCTCATAGCATGTTAATTTAGCATAATTGTATATTTATTTGTTGTTATATATGTACTTTGAGTGTGTTTTGTGATTATGCAGGTTACGAGCGAAATGGAATAAAATGGCCGCTTAATTAATTTTTTGGGGAAAAGACATTGTGAGCGCCGATAAATAAAGAAGAAATATTGAAGAAAAAGAGTTGAGCGAGTCGCAATATTTTCGGTCATCTTTTATTTGTCCGGGCTTCGTTGGAGCAATTATTGGTGTTGAGTTATTTTTTATTGGGCCAAAGTTATTATACGTCAAAAGAATTTAAAAAAAAAAAGAAAAAAAATAATAACTTTTGGCCCATTGAACCCAAAAGCCCAATATCCACCTAGATATATTATATATATATTGAAAAAGGGATATTATAAAAAAGAGAGAATAAGGAGACGTGAGGACAACATTCGGCTGGGAAAAGAAGAAAAAATTACTTTGAGGTCATTCTTTTTGGTGGGAGCCGACTGATTATTAATAAAAAAAATAGAAGATTGACTGTCTTTGGAGACAACACACAGCCGATCAAAGATATATAAAAAAAGGAAATTGGATTGGTGTGGTAAAGGACAAGACGCAACATTAAAAAAAAGAGATGATGGTTGAGATTAAGCGGGTCGAGTGCACCGCGATGTCTGGCTAATTTTGTTGTAATTCCTTCCGGTAACTTTATTTATTGTTTGATCATCACTTTTGAATTATTATATTTTTATTACATTGATTTATAATTTATTTATAAATTATTTTTATTGAGTTAATATTATGTTTAATTATTTGTGCGAGACAATTTATTATTAGTTAACGGTTCATTCTTATTCTATTTAGTTAAAGAAAAAGATGGTCGTATAATCGATATAAATTGTACCTAAATAAATTGTTAAAACATAATTATTGGTTGAATTAATATAAGATTTATTATCGCGAGTCATTGATAAACATAATAAATGCCAACATTAATGCATTCATATTAAGTCAAAATAATCTTTGTAAACGAACTAAAAAGTTTCGATAATCCATAAGTGTGACCAACCATAAATATTAGGATCTGGAAGGGATTACATTTTTCTTTTAATTGTTTACATCTTTATTATATTTTTCTAGCGTTATTATTAGTTTAATAATTATTTTAATTTTTAATCAGTATTTTTATTATCAAAAGTATTTTAGTTGTTAGATTTCAAAACCAAAACTTTTATTGATCAGTGATCACCCTAAAACTTAAACTAAAACCACATAGTCCTCGTGGATCGATACCCTCTTACCTTATCTAGTATAAGGTAATTAGGTTTTTTTTTACCGGCACTTCGACGTCGATCAGTGCCAATGAGAAGTTGTACCCTGTTTGTGTAGAAGCAACTCGATTAGACTTTATGGCAAAGTTTACACATTATAAGGCCAAAGGTAAAATCACCGATACCATATTCAATGATATTCTAGAGTTTTTGAAAACTATCTTTCCCCCAAGCAGAGGATTCAAGCTCCCACCGTCATACTATGCAATAAAGAAGACATTTAAAACAATCGGGTTAGGGTACGATTCGATACATGTTTGTGAACACGATTGTTGCTTATTTCGGGAAGGATACGCCGGTTTGGATTTATGTCCGGTGTGTAATACAAGTAGATGGAAATACACTAACACGCCGGGGAAGAAAGTTCTTAAGAAGGTGCTACGTTACTTTCCGATCATTCCTAGACTAAAACGTTTGTACAAGTCTAGTAAAAGTGCAAAGGATATGATTTGGCATGCTACTGGAAAGTGTACGGAGCCCGGTAAGATGCAACACCCGTGTGATGGTGCAGCTTGGAAGAAATTTGATGCCAAGTATGCTGATTTTGCAGCAGAACCAAGAAATGTTCGATTAGGGTTGGCTGTTGATGGTTTCAATCCATTCGGCAACCTTAGTCAGACTTACAACATGTAGCTGGTGATATTGACAACATACAACCTGCCTCCGTGGTTGTGTATGAAAGAGAGTTCTTTATTGCTGACGCTATTAATTCCTGGCCCTACATCCCCGGGGAAGGACATTGATGTTTACTTGAGACCTTTAATTGATGATCTAAAAATTTTATTGGATGGTGTCAGTACTATAGACCAAGCTAAAGGCGAGGCATTCACCATGAGAGCGGTGCTTTTATGGACCATCAATGATTTTCCACCTCGAAGTAGTTTGTCTGGGTATAGTGGGCAAGGTTACAAGGCTTGCCCTACATGTAATGACGACACTCCATCTCTTCATGTGGCAAGCAAAATAGTTTATGTTGGCCACAGAAGATTCTTACCGCCTCGCCATAAATCCAGGTCTTCACGCGAATTCAATGGTAAACCCGAACACAAGCCCCGTCCTAGAACATTTACCATGGACCAGATTAACGATCAACATGCTTCACTGCCAAATCGACTGCCAGGTAAACATAAGAATTATGGGGGTGTGAAGATAACACGCAATTTTCGTCTTGAGCCTAACTGGTCTAAACGGTCTATTTTTTACGAGCTTGAGTATTGGCCTTTTCTTTCACTAAGTCACAATTTAGACATCATGCATATCGAAAAAAATGTGTTGGAGGCCATCCTGAACACTTTGTTGATGAATGACAAATCTAAAGACACTGTCAAGGCAAGACAATACTTGGAAAAGTTGGGCATTCGAAAAAGCTTGTGGCTCACCCAAAATAAACACGGGAAGTGCAAGAAGCCTCAGGCTTCGTATTCCTTCACACTAGAGAACAGGAAAAAGTTTTGTCAGTACATCAAAAGTGTTAAACTACCAGATGGGTTCGGATCCAACTTGAAGCACAAAAGTGACCGATAACGATACCAATATAACGGGCATGAAGTCTCATGACTGTCATATAATGATGCAACGTTTACTTCCTTTCGCACTTCATGAATACTTGCCTGATAAGATTGCAAGACCACTGATCGGCCTATGTAACTTGTTTAAGCAACTCTGCTCTGCAACTTTAATGGTGGATGACATGTTGACTGCTGTAAAAAAGGTGGTTGACATTTTGTGCGATCTTGAGATCATATATCCTCCTGATTTCTTTGACATTATGGTTCACTTGGTTATCCGTTTACCTGATGAGGCCATTGAAGGCGGGCCTATCCGCCCCCGGTGGATGTATCCATTTGAAAGATACATGAAAGAGATAAAAGTTTATGTACGAAATAAAGCTAAGCCAGAAGGTTCGATTGCGGAGGGTTATGTTGCACAAGAAGCATTGACTTTCTGTTCTAAGTATTTTCGGGATGATGTTACCACTAAATTTAATCGTCTCGACCGTAATGTGGACCCCCCCTCCCCCAACATGTCAGTTTCAGGTGTTCCGGTCGGTATGTAACCTGCTTAGGAAAAAGTCGTTTATTATGTTCCCTTATCAAGAGTTCAAGAAAGTGGAATGGTATGTACTAAACAACAGTCCTGAAATGGACAAGTACATTTCTGAGTTCAAGAGGTACGCGTTTTTTATTTTATTTTGAAACTTCTTTTTCTTAACAATAACGACTTATTCTAATACCATGAACGTTTTTCAGATAATATCCTGACAAAGACACGAAAAAAGAATTCCCCGCCTGGTTTGGAAATAAGCTAAACTTAGACTTATCTTGTGTACTTACCTGTAAAAAATAATATTATTATTAATAGTTTTCTGTACTTAATCCTTTATTCCTCATAGATCCGACAACCTCACGTAGACAATGACAAAGACCCAAAGGTTATCCGAACCAGCGAGTTATTCACTTTGGCTTGTGGACCATCACCGAATCCAATCTCAGTAAACTCTTGCATAGTCAACGGTGTGAGGTATGTCGTGCACAGTCGCGATGAACGTCGTACAACTCAAAACAGCGGCATTTGTGCGCCCGGCCCTAACAACACAATGGCTTATGGTCAGCTTCAACAGATCCTCGTGTTTCATTATTTTTCGTTCAGTGTTGTGTTGTTCCGAGTTAAGTGGTTCGACACTCGCCCCACATTAGGTAAACAACGTCTTATCTATAGAAACAACATGACATAACTCACCGACACAAGAGCTGAGTGGTGGAAAGATGATCAATACATTCTTGCAACACAAGTCAAACAAGTCTTCTACATTGAAGATAAGAACAAACCCAACTGGAAGGTCGTTGAACATGTTAATCATAAAAAGTTTTCCAACGGGGGTGTCATAGTGTCAGATGCCGTTCTTGATATTATACATTTGGACAACTCATCTGGTCTACCACTTTCCACTGATTTGAATGACTTGGGTGATGTGACCTTGCATATAGATGGCCAAGAAACGGAGGTTGATGCACCGTTTCAAATATCATTGATGTTGATGACGAAGACGATGGTATCACTGATGATGAAGATGTCCCTCATGATTTAAGTGATGAAGAACGTATGAATGATGATGATGGTGAAGACAAAGTTTATTCCAGTGAAGAAGAAGATTGACCTTTAGTTGTAACTTGCAAAATACACTTATTTGTTTGAATGAGTGAATCTAATTGTTGTGGATTGTTTAAATGTCTATATTTAGTTGGATGTGTTATATTTGGATTTGTGCATGCTTATATTATTTTGTTCATGAATTTGTCTATGTTATGCTAATTGTACTTGTACAGATGCAGCAGATGTTGCACGATCACACGGTGGTGGTGAGGATGAACCTCCTACGCCAAACATCCTTAGCGGTTGTCTCGCCTTATTTAGAAATAAAGGTTAGAATATTTGGATTATTGTAACACAATCATAAATTTGGTGCATATATATATATATATGTTGCTTGCCTTGAATTTTATGACTTCGTCACTCACTTGATTTTTGCAGGCAAAGGCAAAAGAAAACAAAATTTGGGCGGCAGAGAGGCCGGTAGAAAGACTCGGGGCATTACCCGATGTCTCGATTTGTTGAGCGAAGTTGACTTGCATGGCCCTGTCCCGATAAATTTTGAGGAACAACCCTCTTTCCGGCCTCTCGGCGCGTATGCTCAGCATTTTGCTAATTACGTCGGGGATTGTATCCGGAGGCCCGTGCCATTGTACTACCCAAGTTGGAATGATTTCCCTGAAGAGATCAGGGCGAGTCTTTGGGCGAACATAGAGGTCAGTTATCATTTTTATGTTTATAACATTATTGTATTTATTTATTTAATGGTGTATATATTTAAATAAATTTGTTTATTTATTTATATCATATATATAAATAACAAATTTAAATAAATATACAAATTGTATCTTATTTATTTATATCATATAATTTTTTTTAAATATATACAAAAACTTTTAAATAAATATAAAAAAATTAAAATAAATATAATTTTTTTTAAATAAATATATATTTGATGAGAATAAGGTAATAAGCTTTTTCGGATAAGCTGTTTTCAAACAGCTTATCCTGATAAGCTTATCAGAAAAGCTGTTTGAATACAGTTTATCTTGATAAGCTTATCAGAACAAGTTGTGTGAAAACAACTTGTTCTGATATGCTTATCAGGATAAGCTGTTTTCAAACAGCTTGTTCTAATAAGCTTATCAGGATAAGCTATTTTCAAACAGCTTGTCCTAATAAGCTTATCAGAACAAGCTGTTTTCAAAAAGCTTATGCTTATCAGGATAAGTTGTTTTTATTATAAAAATTTAAATAAATATATAAGCCATTAAATAAATAAACAAAATAATATATAAATTATATCTCTAACTCTAACTCTGTGTTTGTTTTATTTGATGTATATGAATGCAGTCTAAGTTTAATCTGACACCCCACAAGACTCCTACGACTTGGAAGGGTGTAAGTGGCGGCATCAATCAAATGCTTCAAAAGAATTACAATTCTCGAAAAAATGCATTCAAGACAAAGCATTGGCGCCGAGACATCGATACCGGTACGGTAGACATAGACAGAGTCCGCAGGGAGCGTCCTGAGGAAATTACAGAGGACTGGGAAAAACATATCGCACTTTGGAGTGATCCGGATTACGAGAAAAGATGCCTGACAAACTCCCAAAATTGGTCTAAGCAGAAGACACCGAGTCGGCAGGGATCCCGATCGTTAGCACTCCTTCGAGACAAAGTGATGAGAAATTCTGTAATTAATTTACATACATATATGTCTTTGATTATATGTTTTGGTGTTGTGATTTTTTGTTTTGAATTTGCTTCATTCTATATATGCGTGTTTATGTATGTACAGACTCAAGCTGCAATTGAAGCTGATGTGCCACCCCCGACTGTCATTGACCAATTCTTCTTGACGCATATAGACCCGGATGGGAATTTTTCTTGCGATGCGGACCGCGTTATGTATGTAAGTATTTTTTTTATTTTTTAAATTAATTAATTAATTTATTTTTTTTGGATATACCTTGGTTTTCGACTATTCCCTGCCGATAAATAATGTACCAAGCCGACTAATAAATAATATACTAACTATCGTTTGTTTTTGTCACTTCATTAGGAGGAGATACTTGCGATGAGGGCTGCAGGAAAACATACGGACGACGAGATCAACCGTATCATCAGAGGCGGAAAGCAGCGAGGCCATATGCCCGGTGTCGGTCAGATAGTGCCGAGAAGGAGTCTAACTGCTCGATATATTCCTCCCCCTGCACCTGCCATCGACCCACGATTGGAACAAGCGTCTCAAGTGTTTGAATTTATGAGAAGTGACTATAGGTTCACCGATGCGTTCTCACAATTCCTATCGGGTGGTGCTAGCAGGAGTGGCACGGGAGGCAGCGGTAGTGGCGCCGGTGGGAGTGGCACGGGAGGCAGCGGTAGTGGCGCCGGTGGGAGTGGCGGTAGTGGTAATGATAATGCCGACGGGTAGAATGGCAATAATGGTTAGTATGTCTTGTTTTTCCTTCCTTAGCTTGCAAGTTTAATAATTGTAAACCCCGAATTGCAAGTTTAATAAGTGTAACTAGGAACTTTGTACTCAAGTTGTGACATATGTATTTGTATTGATCGAGTTAATCGATCGAGAGGTTACATGTTATTGTGTTTTGGTACTAGATTTGTGGTAGATTTTTAGCATTTGTATCCCCAGGTTTTGTATTTGTATTCCCAGGTTTTGGTAGATTTTTTCCAGAAAAATTCCGGAAAAAATCTGGAAATGGCCTGCTGTGCAGGCTGCCCAAAAAAAATGACAAAGTTTCCCCGGTGACATGCCGTGGCTCGTTTGACTTTTTGAAAAGTCAGCAAGGTTTCCCTAGCGAAATGTCGCCAGAGAAACTGTGGCACAACGTTGACTTATCAACGCGAGGCTTTGACTTGTCAACGTAATGAAATGTTTCCCTGGCCACAAGTCGTCGGGGAAACATTGGTATAACTTTGACTTGTCAACGCGAGGCTTTGACTTGTCAACGTAACGAAAAGTTTCCGTGGCGACATTTCGCCAGGGAAAAGTGAAGTTTAATTAGCATGATTAACTTTGTTAATCACCAAAGTTTTCCCCAGCGACATCTGTCGCCAGGGAAACACTCGAAATTTCGCCAGGGAAAGGCTCGAATTTTGTAGTGATAAGCCATTTTGGGAAATTTTCATTTGGTTGATGCAAAAAGGGAAACAAGGTGACATTTTGGAGCATTTCAAGAATTAGCCTAGATCTAGAGGTGCACACAACCGGTTAACCGGTCCGGTTTTTATATAAACCGGAATCGGCCCGGTCCCTAGTCAACGGTCAAAAGACCGGTTTGTCCGGTTAACCGGTTTAAAACCGGACCGGCTGGGAGATCAAAAGTACAGACCGGTAGAACCGGTCCGAGACCGGTCCCAGACCGGTTTATGCCGGTTAACCGGTTCCGGTTTTTTTATTTTATTTTTTTTATATATAAAATTTTGAATTGTTACTAGATTTTCTGGTTTTTTTTATTTTAATTTTTATGCCGGTTAACCGGAACCCGTTTATAATAAACCGGTTCCGGTTAACCGGTCCGAAAACCGGTTGACAAACCGATTTTTTCCTCAAAATTAAGAACCGGTCACAAACCGGGGGTTCCTAAATAAACCGGGACCGGTTTATAATAAACCGGTCTCAACCGGTCCCGGTTTCCAGTTTTTTTCCGGTTCCGGTTTAAGAACCGGTTTTTTTTTGCATCTCTACCTAGATCTATTTACATTGGAGTTGTACTTATTTGCTTCTGTTGACGTATGTGATTGTGCAGTATATTCTAATAGGTGCACTGGACTGCTAGTGATAATGTCTTAAAGGGTAGCAAGCCGTCTGATATAGAAACAGAAATACTTCAGAATGATTGTAATAGGCCGATCATATACTCGATCATATACTGATATACATACATGATACATGCACGAGATGGTTCTCACGTTTCATAGAGCATTACATACATGCAGATATATACATAAACACATGAACATCTGCGTTTTCACTTTCACCTATAAGAATATTACAGTGTTTCTTAAAATTGAAAAACATCCGGACTTCAAAGAACTTGATGTAAGGTAACTTGACCGTTTACCTGGTCGATCTGTTGGTTAGATTTGAACATGGTGGTTGAGGGTTGATCATCTACAAAAGAATAAAGCGATCCTCAAATCATATATACTAATTTTTCAATCAACTAATTTCCCTTCTTACTCTTGTCACCAAGGCTAAATATGATGATACAAGACCAGACGGCGAGAACACAAAGTGCAGACATACTTGCGTTTGCTGACATACGAAATAGGTAAGCCACAAAACTTCCATTTGCTCTCTACATCTACTGCTTCCACTTTCCCTCGGCAGTGTGGACACGTCCCACTTGCCACTTGCCTCCCGAGCTCTTTCGCTTCCTCAATACACCCACAAAACAATCGCATGTCCTCGCTCTTATCTTCTTGAACACGTGAGAGTTTGGTCCAAAATCCAAATGTTGGTTTATTACTAGGAATATTCTTACTGCTACCCGTTTTGATCCTAGGAATATTCATACTGCTTTCCGTATTTCGTGTTTATACAAGTCTTTAGACCAAATGACTTGCAACCTAGCTGTATACATATAGCCTTGTAGGCTCAAGTCCCGTCCGAAATTTGTAGCGTGTCCTAACCAAATATGATCATAGGTATAAAAAAATTTTAACCTTAATATAATAGAGTTCAATTTTTTTTAATTACAGTAACTAAATAAGATTATAAACACATTTGATGAACCACATACATTTAAAGTATATTTGAAAAAAATTTGATATTTTTTTCAAAAATTAACACTAAATAAAAATAAAATTTATCAGTGTCCCGAACACCCACAGAAAACCTCCTACCTCCTTCCTATAGATACGTACATGTAAGCATATGTATTATATGCTTTGCAAATTGTTAGATTTGTTGTTTTAATGTTAAATAGAGTAGTAAAAAGGAACTCTTTGTGTCTTAAGAATAATAGTAATTTTATTGTTTTAAACATGTTTTCTTTTGAATTGCTTTCATTGCTTGTTTTTTTATTGAATGTGTAAACATTTTCGGGTAAAGTTGTGGGAAAAGTCTATGTACGGCATCATCTTACTTTATACTCTAGAAATTAATTATTGGGATAAAGTGAAACACGTTTTCAGTCCTTTTCATTGAAGAGTAGTGACTTTTACAAGGTTAATATTTTCTACGATTTTGTTTTGTACAGTAGTATTGACTATCGATGATCATGGTTGATTCTGAGTTTTTTTCTAGAAAACATCAACATAATCATGCAAATTTTAAAATCACCATGATCATCAATTTGAAGTGTATACTCGTAATTTAATAGATACTGGATAAGGTATATATATGTCTTGGTCAAGCATAGATCATGTTTTCTAAAAGCAAATATCTGATAGACGTGTTCTAAGCTAGCGGCTACCTAATCCAATACACTTATTTAATATTTCCAAATTTATAAAATTTCGCCCATCATCAACAATAAAATCTAGACATGAAAAATGTCTCTTGGGTTGGTCAACTATGTAACTATTTTTATTTTATTTTTTTCTATTTCATTTTAGTTATGACTTAGCATGGTTTTTAAACAGTGCGTTTTATAACGTACTATAACGTGAAACGTGGCTTCCACGTTACAAAACATATTAAGACATCGTCTTTAGGCGTACAGTGCTAAAAAGCGGCATAAAACGTCATATAGCGCGTAACGTGACGTTTTTTTTAATCTTTTTAGAGATTTACAAGAGGCTTGTTTACTAATTTTTGGCGATTTAATAGAGTTAACTTAATAATTTATTATGGAAAATCCTTGAGTAACTATTAACCAATTTTGTTTTAAATTTAAATTAGAGTATTGCTCTATTTTGTAAACTCGTTATATAAATATTAATTTATAAATATTTTGTACCGTTATATATCACACTTTAAAAAACGTTATAACTTCGTTATAACTTCTGTAGCTTAAAACTTGATGATGCTACGTTATGATTCACGCTATTTAAAGACTTAGTAAAAGAATTCGTATTCTATTGGCTAACCCGAGAACTTGGAGAGAAATAAGTCAGAGCAGTAATGTGCAAAAATGCCCATTTACTTGTAAGTTGTAACCGTTGAAGACTATTTGTGCAAATTGTGTTTACTGTTTAGAAATACACTTTTGTAACCTGATTACAAGACAATGATCACACTTTGCCCCACTTGATGTATTCTTTTAAACTCCTCCTTTATTGACTATTTTTTTGTCAATGTTATAAAACCAAATCTATAATGCACAATCTGGACCAACAACACATGTGGCAACTTAGTTTGACAAAACTAGAATTTAAGACCATAACTCCTTCATTTAAATATACCTACTGAACGACTTTGTCCAATTATTTTGTCTAGTTTCTTTCAAACAACTTTTTAAAAATAAATATTACAATAAAAAACTCAATTTTCATCTTCAATCATATATAATGACCAATCATATTCAATCATAGTATTTCTTATCTTGATCAAATAGAAAACACAATCTTCATCTTTTCTTTTAGACATGTAATCAAATGAACACAACTCTTCAAAAAAAAAATTGAGTTTCACTTGTTTTTTCTTTCTAAAAACAAGACATTTAAAACTTTCTAACAATATACAACTTATATTTCAAAATTATAAATGAGAGCATTTGGTCAATACTTTTCTCTCTTAGGCCATCTACAAATGACATGGTTTTATAAAAAGATCAAAATTCTCTCAAGTTAAATATAACTTAATTAATCATGTTACTTAATCAAAATTTAGATAAATGTATGAAAAAAATTCTTTTAATAAAATACAAAAGATCTGTATATATTTATCTCTATTATAATTGGAGAACTTGACTTATCAAGTTTGTTTTAACTTGAAATAATATCTTTTCTATAAAATGGTTTACAGCCAACTTATCATTCAATTGATAATTGTAATAATTCTCCTCAGTTTGCATATTTTAATTGTAGGTCCTTCTATTGCATGTTTACAACTTTTGTAAGATCCTATCATTCATTTTGAAATAAAGATACTAATTGATAGGTGTGTAAACACCCATCCTTTTTACCACTTAATTACAATAATAACTGAGCCAAAACGTGTATCAAATAGCGCCGCTGCCGGCTCTTTTCGTAAAGATTAACGGTTTTCTGTGAAAGACGCGTTGCTTTTTAGGATCCGTTCATTTGTGAGCGTTATTTTTCTTACAAAAAATTTACAAAAAAATCATAAAAAGTAAAAATTGATAAAAATCCATAAAAATTAAAAATTTCAAAAATCCAAAAAGATTTTCTCTTTATTGTGTATATATATTGTCTTTGTGTTTGGTTTCTTTTGCATTTTCAAGTGTATGCGTACTAGATCTTCTAATTATCAAGAGCCCGAGACTCGAGAAGATTTAAGTATGTCAGGTGTTAACAACAACAATAATCCACCGCACCTCAACAATAATAACAACAATGTTCTTCCACAACCCGATCTTCGGACAATGGAGGAGCTTTGTCAACCTACCATGTTTGGACGAGGAGGACCGATTGCGCCGATGCAAATCAACGCTCCTGAGTTTTCGTTGAAGCACCACATGATTCAGCAAGTGCAAACTAACCCATTCCGTGGATTGCCTGATGATGATGCCAACAAACACCTCGACAAGTTCATTACAATCACCCAAAGCATGAAGTTGCCCGGTGCCACAATGGATGTTCTTCGCCTACAACTCTTCCCACATACTTTATCACATCATGCCGAGAAATGGTTTGATCGTCTCCCGAAGAATTCTATTCACACTTGGGATGACATGACTCAACGCTTTTTATCGCGCTACTTTCCACCATCCATGGTCACGAGCCTTCGCAATCAAATCAGCGGTTTCATGCAAGATCCCGATGAGTCTCTTTTTGATGCTTGGGAAAGATATAATGTCTTGATTGATCGTTGTCCAAACCACAACATGCTTCCAGTCACATTGATTGATACTTTCTACAACGGTTTGACTTTTCGTGATCGTGATACGATTAATGCAGCCGCCGGTGGCACATTTATGAAAAGGAGACCCGAGGAGTGTAGAGAGCTTATTGAGAACATGACTACTCACCACAAAAACTAGGATTCCTCCGCTTCTTCAAGGAACAACCCGAGAGTCAATGTTTCTTCTACTTCAGCAAACCCTGATATGACCGAACTCACCCGCATGATGACTGAAATGAGCAAAAGTATCACACTTCTCGCTTCAAACTAACAACAACAACAAGTTAAAGCGGTTGCCAATCCTTGTGAAACATGCGGCGGTCCTCACTCATACACCGATTGTCCTTCGACTCAAGGAAATCCGGAAAATGTGTATGCAGCGTATGGTAATTATTCACCGGAAAATTACCAAGCCCGACAACAAGGGGATAGAAATCTGCTGAGTTACCGGTCCAACAACTACCTTTCACCCGGTTTTTCTCCTCAAAACCAAAACCCCGCCAACAACTACAATAGAAGCAACCAAATCCCACCAAGAGCTTCCAATCCTTATCACCCACCCGCTCCACAAACCCCACCCATTAATCCCGATGTTGAAGCCATCATGAGAACTCAAGGTGAGCAAATCAAGAATCTGCAGAGTCAAATTATCAATCTGAAAGGAGATATCACCAAGCAAGGAAATGAGATAAGATCCGAGCTTCGAGATAATATTCAATCCTCCTTCAGCAATCAAACAAATGATTTAAAGAATATTCTTGCTAGTTTCTTGCCCGCAGCTCAACCTTCTACTTTGATTTCTCTACCTTCAAACACCGTCACCAATCCGCGAGCAAATGTGAGTGCTATTACTACTCGTAGTGGAATTACCATTGTCGATCCACCGATCCCACCCCTATCATCTACACCTCCTCCACCACCATTTATCCCTACTCCTCCTACACCTAGTATTAGTGCACCATTACCGTCTCCGCCTCGCCATGACGATGTCTCTAGGAAGGAACCTTCAACATCTCAACCTTTACCTACTACACCTGCACCTTCACCACCCAAACCTAATATCCCTTATCCTTCTCGTTTAGGCAAGACCAAAATGCTAACCAAGGATGACTTTGAAGTGTCACGCTATGTGAAGATGATCTCTCAAATGAACTTCAACATTAGCTTTCTTGAAGCACTTGTCCACATGCCCAAATTTGTTAAAGCATTTAAGGAATTGCTTAACAAGAAGGAGAAGCTGATTGAGCTCGCCAACACACGCTTAAATGAAAACTGCTCTGCAGTTATTCTTAAAGAACTTCCGGAAAAGCTTGGAGATCTCGGTCGTTTTGTGTTGCCTTGCGTGTTCAACAAAACTGAAGAATTTACTGCCTTTGCTGATCTCGGGGCCGGTATTAATTTGATGCCTTTGAGTGTTTGGAAAACACTATCATTGCCCGACCTTACTCCAACGAAGATGACTCTTGAACTTGCAAATCGCACTCTCGCTTACCCCGTTGGTATTGCCGAAGACGTGTTCATTAAAGTTGGCATATTTACTTTCCCGGTCGACTTCGTCGTTGTTGATTATGAAATGGACCATCGTATTCCTTTAATACTTGGTCGGCCATTCTTGAGAACCGGACGAGCTCTTGTTGATGTTGCCGAAGGTGAGTTAATCTTAAGAGTCGGGGATGATGCACAAGTTTTTAAAATGGGGAAGCTTACAAGCAAATCCTTTGGACGAGAATCAGTGAATATGATTAATGTGCTTGATGACTTTGTTGTCTACAACAATCCTCTATTCGATTCTTGCATCGATAATCTACTTTTTCATGATGATGTGGATGATTCTCGCTCCAATTTAAAACCTTCTCCCATTTATGATTCTCTACCGATCTTTGATGCTTATGATGATAATTCTAGCTCAGATTCGGATGATTATGATGACCTTACTTCTGAGTATCCCGACCTGCCCACGTATGATGATTTTGATGAGGCTGATACTCTTTCGAGTGATTCTTCACACGATGAAGATCCTCCGCCATCACTCGATCCTACTTTGGACGATTACTCATTTGAGGAAGACTTCTCTGAATTTCTCAACACTTACTTCCCTCATTAGAGTGATGCTCCTCCTTATGATTTCGAAGATTATCGTCTTGATCGTACTTTGGATTTGAAGAACATTCTTTCAAAGAAGAAGAAACCGGTCGACACCAATATCCGTAGCACGTATGAGTTAACACCTCTTTGTCCCCCTCCTGAGGACGAGGTTGTGCTTCTTCGCGGATCTTCTTCCCATTCTGCTGAGCCTGAGTGCTATTTTTCCTTAAGGGAAACGGTGTTCGACCCCGGTATCGATATTCTACAGCCATCTCAGTATCCACCTGATGAAATAAAAGGAAAAATCTTTGGAAATATTGAAGACATGCTTGCACCTCACCATACTTGCTTCCACCGTGCTCCATCACTGCTTAAGGGAACCTTGCCTATTCTTCTTTGGCTTGCCTTGTTCGCCTTAAGCTTGTGCTATTTGATTGACGAAAACTATGTCTTTGATCCTGGTGGATATGTTTCATGCTTCTTCCTATGATGATCAAGGTCGAGTCAGGCTCACGACTCGGTTAACAAAAATCAAGCGCTTCTTGGGAGGCAACCCATGTATCTATCTTTTCGCTTTCTTTATCCTAAGTGTAGGGGAGACCCGTTGGTTTGCTATTTCCTCTCCTCCCTTCTTATAATCAGGGATTCACGCTCAATGATCCACTCTTGATGATTCTTGACGAACCGTGAATCCGTGTTCCATTTTTCCGGTTCTATCCTAAACTCTTTTCGATTCTCTATTTTATATATTCCAATATTAAAATAGGAATCTCTTTAGTTGTCTTTTCCTTAGCGAGATTTAAACAAAGTGCACAATGTCCTAAGTGTAGGGGAGTTTACTCCCACATGCTTAAACATTAAGGACAATGTTTATCTTAAGTGTAGGGGGGACTTCTATCAAAGTTAAGTGGTCTTTTCCTTGTATTTGTCCTCATTTTAACCGGAAAATCAATTTTTCGACATTTTTTAAAATTTTTGATCTATTTTGGCCTATTAGTTTTTACCTTTATATAGTTATTTTCTTCCTTTATTAGAATAAATTTTTAATAAAGTGGTTTTAATTTTCAAACTTTAGGAGGAGGAGGAGGAGGAGGCATGGTGTCCAATGGTGATATGGGTGAGTTTGGTGAGATGAAAGGAGAGGTTACCAAATGCTCAACAAAGTCATCCTCAAAGGGAATATTTTGAAGAGGTTGTGGGTTCACATCCAAGAGAGGACTTGGAGTGAGGGGTGAAAACAAATCATATGTTGTTTACAAAAAATTATGATGTATATAGTATTGAACACATAACTAGACCAACGGGTTCAACCGAGAACCAGATTCACCATCAGTTACGTGCAGCCGCAACGCGCGGATGTCCTGCTAGTTTTACTTTTTATATGTTATGTTGGGTTATTAATAAATGGTACTGCGAAAGAAAGCTAATATTCATTATACATATTGGTTGTATAGGTAGAAAGCTAAGATTCATTATACTAATAATTTAAATTATAGGTTGGGTTGATGTTGTCCTTCAACTTATGCAGCGTCTGTTGTTGTGTCGAAGGTAAATTAGTATTATTTAAGTGTTATAAAACCATAATTTTTTGTCTCTTTTTTTCGACAAGTTTAACTGCTGGACGATTACATGACCTTTTTTTTGTCTTCTTGTGCTCCCCTAACTTGGTCGATGCTTTGACTTATCTCCATTCGACGATCGAATGCAATATGTCCTTGCATCCGGATAGGTTAACTCATTGAAACTCTCGGTCGACTGAGTGTGGTTCGGTCCTATTGCGACCAACCTAATAAACAAACGCTTGTTTTTTTTAATATGTCAAACATGAGCTCAACCATAATATTATAATTTTCTTTTCTATATGTTGCAATCATACTATCTATTTTTTTAGAACTGCGATTGTATTAAAAAAAACTAACAAGATGCTAGATTACAACAAAATGAGACTTGGACTTTTAAGTCAATCAATTCAACCGAATCTAGCTTCTAAAACAAATTCAACAAAAAGAACGATAAACAACTTCATCGAAGATACTAGTGTACGGAGACTTCTCATGTCTAAAAATCTTCATATTGCGCCACTTCCAAATGTGCCACCAAACAATATAACAAATACCTTCAAAAACCTTTTTGAGGTTTGGAGAAAGCCGAATAGAGATCAACCATTCCAGCCACTCTTCATATGAAGACTTTTCTAACAATCGTACTATCTATTTACACCGGGTATATTCGGCGCGAAGTTTGTGAAGGTTTACAAAGACTTGAGCTTTTAAAATAGATCGACTTATAAAGTAAGTCTTGTTTGTCACGTAATCTTATGTAAGAGCTTATAAGCTAGAAGTCTCTATAAGTTTCAACCTCATAAAAAAAATAAAAATTTAACCTAAAACTTATAATCATAAATTGCTTATTTACCTATAAAAATATCTAACATATGACAAAAACTATTTAATTATATTTATTTTAGTAACTTTGTAATGATGAGTCTCAGTCTCAATTTATTTGTAAAACAAAGTTATTAATATATAAATTTTAGTTTCGTCTTATAATAAAAGCCTCAGCCTTAAATCCTCCAACCAAAACTCGAATCTCATCCCAGCCTGTTATGCTAGATATATCCTTCCTTTTCTTAGACACAACTAAATTATTTTACATCATGTTTATTACTATTTTCGTCCTAAAATTATTGTTCATTTTTTCTTTTTTGTCTTATAATTATTGTCCAATTTAGAAAATAATAATTGAGTTTGTTTATGTTTACTGTTTTACCCTTAGTTTAACTTGATATTTACACAAATTAAAGAAATACTAATTAATTACTAATGGGTAAAACTCTTTTTTATGCTTTCATAGAAATAAAAACAGTAATTAATGTATTTTTCTTAAATACATTAGTTAACCAAAATAATTAATAAAGAACTCAAATGTTACTCAAAATTAAGGTTCTAGATAGCGTGAGGGGTGATGTAACGACATTTCACGTCTTTGCGAGCCATGACGAGTCATAACGTTCTTAAAGCGTAAATCAAAGCGTTATAAAATATGAATATATATATATATAAATTTGTATGTTTATTTCATATTATAAATATATCGAGGTCACAAAAAGTGTAATCCATTATGAATAAAGTTAAGAAACTATTTTCCATTTTTATATAAATTGAATTTAAAAAAGTCTTCACGTATCTCTTTTTATAGCGACTTATCACATTTTTCTAGTTATCGTCTCACTTTAAGCCTAAGTTCAAGCTTTAATCTATTACGTGGCGTGAAAATCAAATTTTACGCATTTACAAAACTTTTATGAAAGTTTTACAAGTGAACCTTGCTCAAAGCCAATGTCTTAGGACTAACAATATAAATTTCAAACTAAAAAAGAATTAGAACTAAAGTAAGCACATGTGGCAATTATACCTTATTTATTTTGCTATAAATAAAGCCATCATCTTCGCCAAACAACATCCATCACCTTCCTTTACTCACTCACTCTTCCAAGTTCCAGAAGACCCGACTCGGTTGGTAATCTTCCACCTCTTATAAATCTTTTATGTAAGTGTATCTAATATGGGTTTATGTTGAAGTATAGCTTTTTGATCATAGATTCTACACATGCACATTTCTTCAAGTACACTTTGTTAAAATATTGTGACATCATTAATATTGATTTTTTTTTTATTAAGTTGGAGTCAGA
This sequence comes from Glebionis coronaria, assembly GCA_025667525.1. NCBI lineage: Eukaryota > Viridiplantae > Streptophyta > Magnoliopsida > Asterales > Asteraceae > Glebionis > Glebionis coronaria. The sequence goes on along the minus strand of CM046881.1, from coordinate 506,526,639 downwards.
AAGTTCGGCTCAGGCTATACTTTCATATTTTTATAAACAACAGTACAAAATAGTTTTTGATGGACCAAATAAAAAAAATTGAATATTTTTGAAAATTACATTATAATTTTTTCGCTAAAAGGATCGCAATACCCTTTGACCCCCTTCGTCTCCGTCCCTATTTTTTATATAATTAGTAAGCATGTTAAGGACTTTAGCCTTATAGCCTTTTAGGGCTATGTGCATTGCATGCATATTTTTTATTTTAGTGTAATGATGAGTATGAAATATATTTTTTGTGCCAATATACGATCGAGGGGTTACTTGGATGCTGGGAATTGACATGACACAAAACTTTATGATAATGTCCATTTTAGAAAAATAAAAATTTGTAGCAGAAAAATAAAAAAATTTAGTCAGGGTCCACAACTCATTTGGTTGATGTTGTTTTAAGGTGTTTGGGAATTCTTCAAGGGTTTGGGCTTTGCTATAAGCAGTTTTAACTTGGGCTTTGCTATAAGCAGTTTTAACTTTTCAGTTAACATAGAGTTATTGTTTTTAGGATTTGATCATATCTTATGCGATTTTATGAAACTGCAATGGATAAATGATTTGGATTTTACATACGATCTATGTAAACTTAAAATATTATAGAATCCCGATCTTTATTATAGGATTTAACGATCTACTCCGATCGGATCCTATATTAATATTTCTTTCGAACCCCAAAATAAAAAACTACAAATTTATGTGTTGTGTTTGTAGATTTTAAAAAATAACATGTTAATTTTCATATAACATTTTTTAATCATTGTTTAGGACTACATTGTATAAATTAGAAATAATATTAAGAACATAATATTATATTTTAAGATTTTACGATCTCGATCCGATTTTACAATCATGATTTTACAAAGCTAAAAATAATCCTAAGTAGAATATCGATCTTAAAAACCTTAGAGCACTTGCAAGTTGCAATGCACAGCTTCAGAAAAAACTTTTCACTGTATTAACAAGTATTCAAATAAACAAGTATTCAAATAGCTTTTTAGCATCGTAGAAAAAGACTTTTTAACTTGTTTGAACCAATAGCTTGTGATTCACCAAGGGTTTGAAGTTTTCCAAAAGTACTAATTTCTAACTAATGCTCTCATGTTTACTCTAGTTTTTGATGTTGTTTTGCTCATTTGAAAAGTTTTGCAAAACTATGTGCACTGGGGAAGTTTTTACAAATAGCTTTTTGATCATGTAAATTTAATGAAACGTGTGATGTGTCAAAAACAAAAAGTCTTTAAGAAGTATACCATTGCATAACTCTTAGAATGAAACCCTTAGATGAGTACCACATAATGCACATATACAGTGTTTGTTTATTTTCCATAAAACTTGTTGTCTTCCAACCAATTTTTAGCTCTTTATTTGGACTACAACTGTTTTTAGTAATATCTTGTGAGCACAAGATATAAATACAGTAGTACTTTCTACCCATGTTCATTTAAAGTTAGAGAATTTCAATGCAATAATCAATCTTGTTTATGTTTACATGTGGTATTTAATACAGTAACAAGCTCTATATGTGGTCCATTGTTTTTAATTTTCATTACTTTTGTTCATTAACACTAATGAATACTAAATTAAATTTATCTATTCATATTCTAGTTGGTATTCATGTGGAGATATAATCATATAATGCAGATATTAAAACACCAACCACCACAAGCTAAAAGTACAAGAATTGCTTACTTGTAAGTGCTTATTTAGTTAAGTAGTTGCTTACTTATAAGTGCTTATGCAGTTAAATAGTTGCTTACTTTTAAGTGCTTATTTGAAAGTGAAATAAGCAAATAATCAGTTTAACAGTAATCCATTTATTAGAATAAAAAAGTAAGTAGCTAAACACTTAAATAAGCTATCCCAAACACCATAGAATGGACTCAAAGGGTGTGCTTAAACTGTATCTGCATGATATGACAAGCTCTATATGTGAAAATTTCATAGTTTCATGTTTAGTCTATGAACTGCATTAACTCTGTATGTGACAGATCTTCAGCTGATCACATAATGTCGGATATTGAGGCGCCACTAGTCCGCCCAAAACGAAAGAAAATCTGGGTTGATTATTTCATCCAGTTCAGATGGATTTTCGTCATATTTGTTTTGCTTCCGATCTCGTTCACTTTATACTTCCTAACTTACCTCGGCGATGTTAAATCCAAATGGAAGTCGTACGAGAAACGCCAAAAGGGACACCAAGAAAATGTCAAAAAAGTTATCAAAAGACTTGAACAAAGAAACCCTTCTAAAGACGGTCTTGTTTGCACCGCACGTAAGCCATGGATTGCTGTTGGAATGAGAAACGTTGACTATAAGCGGGCTCGTCATTTCGAAGTTGACCTTTCTGCATTTCACAACATTCTTGAAATCGACCAAGAGAGACTGATCGCAAAATGTGAACCATTAGTCAACATGGGTCAAATCACTCGAGCCACCGCCCCATTAAACCTTGCGCTGGCCGTTGTAGCCGAACTTGATGATTTGACTGTCGGTGGGTTGATAAACGGGTACGGAATAGAGGGTACTTCCCATCTATATGGGCTTTTTACCGACACCGTTATAGCGTATGAAATTGTTTTATCGGGGGGACACGTAGTTCGAGCTACAAAAGACAATGAATTTTCTGATCTTTTTTACGCTATCCCTTGGTCGCAAGGTACTTTAGGGTTACTTGTATCCGCGGAAATTAAACTTGTTCCGATAAAGGAATACATGAAATTAACCTACACCCCTGTTCGAGGTAGCGTAAAAGAGCTTGGACAAGCATATATCAACTCGTTCACACAACCTTTTGGTATTGAAGACCCTGAAAAAGTTCCTGATTTTGTTGAAACGCTGATTTATAATCCTAACGAAGGTGTTTGCATGACGGGAAAATATGCATCGAAAGAAGAAGCTAAGAAAAAAGGAAACAAGATTAATAGTGTTGGGTGGTGGTTTAAGCCATGGTTTTATCAGCATGCAGAAACTGCACTTAAAAAGGGGGAATTTGTTGAGTACATACCGACGCGTGAGTTTTACCATAGGCACACACGGTGTATATTTTGGGAAGTTAAGCTTATTTTGCCGTTTGCTGATCAATGGTGGTTTAGATATTTGCTTGGGTGGTTGACGCCACCAAAGGTTAGCTTGCTTAAAGCTACACAAGGTGAAGCCATACGAAATTATTACCATGAGATGCATGTTATTCAAGATATGCTTGTTCCGCTTTATAAGGTCCCTGATGCTCTGGAATGGGTTGATCGTGAGATGGAGGTATGACGCGCTTTTTTAATACGTAATCCTTTTATTTAGATGCGACTGTTGCGATCCATTTTCTTATGAATCAGATTGATTTGAGTCGTATTAAATCTATGACGGATCAAGCGGGTCAAGTTTTAAAACTTAGCTGAATTTTATAACGGGTCAAGTTTTAAAACTTAGCTGAATTTTGTAACGGGTGAAATGGGTCAAAACTCGGAAGTCCCCTAAATTGTTTTGAACTGCTTACAACCTTCTTAAAAGTTGTATTACTGTTTTAGTTATATAGTTGATCTTATGTAAGACATAAATTAGTTATCGATACCATTTTATAAATGTCCAGAAGTTCCGTACCGACCCATTCTGGATCAGTATTGAATGCTCTAATTATTTATATAAAAGGTTAATACTTTTCTTGACCCGTATAAAAAGTATTACGTAACTGTTTCGAGGTTAACTTACAGGTATACCCCCTTTGGCTTTGCCCACACCGATTATACAAGCTCCCCTTCAAAACCATGGTATACCCCGAGCCAGGTTTCGAGCAACAATGCAGACAAGGTGACACACCTTACGCTCAAATGTTCACAGATGTTGGTCTCTATTATGCACCAGGCCCAGTTTTGAGGGGTGAGGTATTTGACGGGGCTGAGGCAGTTCGTCGAATGGAGAGTTGGTTGATTGAAAACCACGGGTTCCAGCCACAGTACGCGGTTTCTGAACTTAATGAGAAGAATTTTTGGAGGATGTTTGATGCAGGACTGTATGAAGAGTGTAGGAAAAAGTATGGAGCTGTGGGAACGTTTATGAGCGTTTATTATAAGTGTAAGAAAGGTAAGAAGACTGAAAAGGAGGTTCAGGAAGCAGAACAAGCTCAAGTTGATGTCCCGTATGCTGAGATTGAATGAGCAGATGTTCGATTAGTTTGTTAAATGTTTCTTTGCAATGGTTGATTGTATGCAATTTTATGTATTTGATGGTTACCATTTCTTCTGTTTGCAGCCTTGAACTTTGTTTGATTTTATAAAATTTAGCCATTGAGAGGTTTCTGGTATCTCTTGTTTTGAAAATTTTCGCCGAGACCTGGTGGGGAAACAAACGTGTTGTTATATGATAGTCGATGTATAGCGTGTTATTGCACCAACTCGTGCAACTAGATCATAGTGACGGAGTAAGGAGAAATCCGCAATAGTACAACATCCGGCAATGCATTCGCATAGTAGCGACCTCAGCCGAGCAGCAAGGAAAGGAACCTGCAACGACAAACAAAACAATAACCACGTCAACTATTTCATTGCCGGAAAAAATGGTTGCATTCGACAGCTCTAGTGACAAAGAGTTTCTGACTCCACCTATATAACAACCCTTTCTCTATTTTATTCAAAGTCTATTGTGATGTTTTGACAAAGAATAAACCGATTTAGGTTCCTTTTTTTAAGCCGAGTACCTTATCCATGACCCCAAGAACACCGAATGGAAGCTAAAAAAAACAATGTTGGGTGAAATGTATGGAAGATTGGATCGAGTTAAAGATACTTAAGGGAATGCCTTTAATGACTTAACGAAATACAAAGAACAACTGTTTTGGTGTAATCGAGACACTAAATCTCTCGACTTGAGTTTGAACCCGGCTGCCAATTCTAAGAAAATCCTTCACATGGAAAATTGAAGGAGTCAGACTCCTAACCTCTCACACATAAAGACTATAAGCAGATGCATTCATCCAACTGAGCTCAATTTCATTTGAAAAAAAAATACAAACAAATTAATTTAAATCGGCTATAAAATAAGAAAAATGATTATTAATAATTTGATTAGTTGATTTATATATATAAAAAATTGTGTTATTTTGCATTTTTTTTACTTGCAAGCAAGATAACTAATTATAATCATTTATTGCTTAAAATTAAATCTCATAAATAAATACGAAAGGACTATTTTTGTCAAAATATTAAAAAATTGCAAAAACTCAGCGGAAGTAATAAAGTTGTAAATTTTCTGAACTGATTTTTATTAATGGTTATATTTCACTAACGATAAAAACAATAAAATATTACTAGTGATAACACAATGAAATATCACCAGTGATATTTGATAAATATAGTTATACTGTAATATTACCGGTGATATATATTATTTTATCACTATTGATATTTCATTATTTTTTTCACTAATGAAATATCATAATCGATAAAAATCAGTTCGGAAAATTTACAACTTTAGTCCTTCTGCCCAATTTTTGAAACTTTTGGACGTTTTGGCAAAAATGATCATTTCGTATTTTTCTTTTATATTTTTTAGATTAATCTTCATTTTTAAATCAGATTAAAATAAATGGTGATTCATCATTCTGCTTGTGATAAAAAACAAGGTTGCACTTAAACTTTTCTTTATATTTTATATATATAATTGGTGGGAATTTAAAGGAAAAAAAATATGTAAAACAATTATACAAATGATATACATTAAATATGTATTTAAACATGATTTTATATGTCTAAATAGCATTACTTTTAAAATAAACTTCAATTCATTTTCTTATGCTAGAAAAAAGTTACGGTAAGGAAAATTGACTATCTGTATTGCATAAAAACACAAATGACTTTTTGCAATTTCATAAAGCTATTGAACAAGCTTTTTAGCATTGAAACATGAGGTTTTTGAAAAGCTTTTAACATAAGACTTTTATAAAAAGCTATTACACATTTATAGAACTTGCATTGAATGCAATAGATGTAATCACACTAAAACTTACATACATTAGAGCACAGGGAATCTATAAGCCAGGACACAAAAAGTGCTGCCACGTCAGCTTTTTTCTCACGGCACCAGTTTTCACTGGTAATCCTGAGCCGTGGAAAAACTGGTACCGTGGGAGTAAAGTGATATAAGGGTCTACATATACCCACTTTAATAATTAAAATAATAATAATAAAATAAAATCAGAAAACCCCATGGCGAGGGCTGGTGAGCATGGCGCAGGAGCCATGGCGCAGCACCACGGAGCCCTGCGCCGTGGGTTTTTCTGCGTTATAACCATGGCGCCTAGCCATAAAGTCATAAAAGATTTTTTTGCCATTGTGCATGCTCTAATGAAGTACCCAAATGAATGAATGATAAACGTAACAATTAATCAATTAGGTGAGAATCAATCGGATTATATTTTATATATAAATTTATAAAATTTTGATACTATATGCTCAATTTGACCGATTTAGTCGATTGTTATATGATTTGACCAAATTATGACTGATTTGACCGACTTTACCTATAATCAAGTTGATCGATTTAGTTAATTTTTGCTCTACTGGACCAATTTATCTTCGATTTGATCGATTTTTATCTGATAAATCGGTATGTTAAACATTAAACGATTTTCGACTAAAACGATTAATAAGAACGATTAATAAGAACGATTAAATCAAGACGGTTAGGAAACGCCTAACGCCTAAGCCGATATTTTTTAACCGAAAAAAAAAAGAAGAAAAACGGATGAATAGATAAATTAGGCAGGAAGTTTTGATAACAAACTGGTACATAAATAAATAAATCATCAAGTAACCCCCTCTTGAACATCATCATTTCCCAAAATATAAACCAAACAAACTCAACCAACTAACAAACTAAGAATGTTGAATTCAATCGAATTCAGACGACCTCTTTCTCAAGCCCTAACCCTAGGTAACTTCATCTCACTTCGTTTCTTTTTCCCGCCAATTTTTTTAATCAAATTTTCTACTGTATATGCTTCTTTTTTTTTATCTCTTCACTTAAGTTAATAATCGTCGTTGATAATATGTATCTCTTCGTTGTTTTCGGTTCTACAATTACTGTGTGATCATCACGTACAGTAAAAGCCTTGCGCTTTTTAGTCGAGTTAATGAGGCGTAGATACTGTTTGGATGTGTGTTGCTCTTTTTCAAGTTGTTTGTTTTACGCGTAAAATGATTGCCGTGACTAACTACATTTAGATACAAAATTCGATATCTGTTAACCAAGTGTACATAGTGTTTGGATGTGTGTTGCTCTTTTTCAAGTTGTTTGTTTTACGCGTAAAATGATTGCCGTGACTAACTACATTTAGATACAAAATTCGATATCTGTTAACCAAGTGCACATAGTGTTTGGATGTGCGTTTAAGTATTTTATTCGATATCCGATAACAAAGTGTAGGTAGTGTTTGGATAGTGTTTAGATAGTGTAGATGGTGTTTGGATGTGCTTTTGTTGTTCGAGGTTGTTTGTTTACAGATTTACACGTAAAATGATTATTTTCAATTATAAATATATATCAGATAAAAAGTTGCGGGGATATTAATTTGTCTGTGACAGCTCTACACTTATTCCTTTGTTGCGTATTGTGTGCTCAACTACTCCAATTTGCTTTCCTAATATGTGAACTTCTGTCACGTGTGTCATCATGGCTATACGTATTCAAATGATTATCCATCTATATGTATCGAATGTTACCTCTAAGGATACACACAATAGGAAAGAAAATGGTTTAATACATACTAAAGAAATAAGTCTTAAGTTAGAATACGTTTTGGGACCATTATGCCTAAGTTGGATTATCTGATACGCGCTTATGAAACTCAATGCCAAACACTCCGAAGCTGAGCATCTATCACGTGACAGTAAATAGTTGCCATTGAGTGATGGAGATTAAATTCGTACCCATCGTTTTAGATTTGTGCTTCTTTACGCAGTAGTACTGTATCAGTAGCTTGGTTGGAGTAGCTTGGTACGTTTAATCCAGATCTAATTAACGGCTGATGTTAAATTGCTGATTGTGCAAAGTGAAGACAGTACTAAATATAACTGGCGGACTGTGTAGCTTACTGAAATGTATTATAATCGCGTATTCATTGTATTTTTCAGGTATGATTGTAACATTAGCATTGATGATATGGAAAGGGTTAATGTGTATAACCGGCAGCGATGCACCTGTAGTCGTTGTGCTTTCGGGAAGCATGGAACCTGGATTTAAGCGAGTAAGTGCATAGAGCCTATGTATAAAATGATAACCTCCAGAACTTGTGATTTTCATTTTGATATGACTGATTCATATGCACAATTTTTTTGTTCTGGTATATATGATGTAGGGTGATATCTTGTTTATGCATTTGAGCAAGGACCCGATTCGCGTAGGAGAAATTGTGTCGTTTAAAATTGAGGTGTGCTTCTTTGTAATTCCTTTCTTTCTTTTCAGCCTTTAGATTCAGTTTAACTCAAAATTAAACTAATGTACTATATTAGTTGAAATAGGCTGGCAGTCATGTTTATAGGATGTTTTATTGTTGATTTTCGGCATTGTTTAGTTTGCTAATGTAAATTTCTGTTCAACTTTTGGTTAAACTCAGGGACGTGCTATTCCAATAGTCCATCGTGTGATTAAGGTATTTAGTTCTCTCTAGTGCTTTTTATCAGTTGTATCCAAGCTTTATCATCAAAAGCTGATGATTATGTATGGAACGAAAGGGGGTGGTTTATAATTAAAGTTGAGTAAATTTGTACATTTGTTCAACTTATATGTTCTACTTGTAACACAGTGACAAGGAAAATAGTCAGTGTGTTAGTAAATTGTCATCAAAAGTTTTTAAATGTTGTCTTCATGTAAACGAGTTATTTTAGTATTATCTTGTTGAAAAGTTGGTCAGCAAAAGAGGTGCACATTTGTAAAGTATTGAGGTCTAGGATACTAATAGCTTTTCCACTGGTTTAAGTTAAACACAGGTTATTGGGTCATCTCGTCTGTAACTTATTTCTATTATAGGTTCATGAGCACCAAAACACGGGAGAAGTGGATATTCTTACAAAAGGTACCTCTTGTTTAATGCATAACATTTGATTTGCAGGAATGGTTTAGTTTTGATACTACTCCAATATTATACTTTGGCCTTTTATACTTTATCATCATCATATTCTATGAATTGATCATTTAACAAGGCTTTTATTAAAAATATTTTGGATGTTATTAGGGGACGATAATTATGCAGATGACACGTTTCTGTATGCTAAAGGTCAGAAGTGGTTGAAACAACATCATATCATGGGGAGGGTGTTTGGGTAAGTTAACTATCACTCATATCTAACATTTGTGAGAGATTCTTGACTTTTAGTCAGCATACAAGTCAAAGTAACCAAATAGTTTTTCTCTGTACACAGGTTTTTGCCCTATGTTGGTTGGGTGACGATTTTATTAACCGAATATCCCCTCATCAAGGTTTGTCTTTTCAATACTCCCTCGAATTGTTGCTATCATTGTCAGTTTTGTCTCAGCACTGCAGTAAAAAAGACGTTGTGTCAGTCTTTTTTTTAGGATAAATCTTTTGGAAAATGTCGGTTTCTTGCCAAATAGTAAGACCTCTAGGCTGTAGGTAAACGTTTATTAGAAAATGAAGTACAATGTTCAAATAAATGAACGTAATAGTAGAGTGACCTAGTTTCATCTGGATCATAATCACAACCATTTAAGGAATGCACTCTTGCTTATTATAAACTTGAAATACCAATGCATTTGTACTATAGATGGCAATTTTGACCTTTTTTCCTACAAATGGATCCATTTTGGGTTATCTTATATGTCTAATGGATCAGATAGAATAAGATCCAAGTCTTTGTTTAAAAAATAATTGTTTCGGATTGGTCAAAAGCCATCTATTGAAACACATAACACCTCCTATGTCGCTTTATCAAAAGTAATTAAATCTAATTTTATAAACAAATCTGTCAAATTTCAAGCTTGATAAAAAAAAAAGCAGGTGGTTGGCCCAGCCCGACCCTTTTTGACCCGACCCTATCGTGACTTGTTGCCCAGATTGGCTGACATGCCCATTTTACAGCCTGTATTTGTTCTTATACTGAACACCTTTTACATTGGACTTTGTACTTATTGCTTCTGTTGACATATGTGATGGTGCAGTATATTTTTCTAGGTGCTATGGGACTGCTTGTGATAATGTCTAAAGGGTAGCAAGCCGTCTGATACATCGAAACAGAAATACTTCTGGGTGATTGTAATTCGCCAATCTATCATTTACGAGTAGTAAGCAACTGATATACTCATATACATACATACATGAGGTGTTCTCACGTCTGGTAGGGCATTACATACATGCAGATGTATACATAAACACATGATGATCATCTGTGTTTTCACCCATAAAAGGGTAATAGACTTTTACAATGTTTCTTAAAAACAACCGTGACTTCAAAAAAATTGTTGCAAGGTAACTTTACCGTTTACCTGGTATGCTGGTCAGATTTGGTAACGGCAGTTAAGTTGTTGCTCACTTTGATTATAGATTATTACTTTGTGAGTGCACATAAAGTGAGTCACCCTGTACAAAATCCACCACAAAATTCGTTACATTTCTATGCGATTTGCACGTACACGTAGATAATGAAAATTCAGAATCATACTCCGAACGGTTGTGATTTATATACATCTCTGTCTGATTTCTGATTTCTGATTTCTAAGATTAGTAGTTAGTTCAAACAAACTTATTGTATGAACTAAAACAGCTCTAGATGTCATACATACAGATCATGTATGATCATCTACAAATTAAAAGAATAAAGTGATCCTCAATTCATATATACTAAATTTCCCTCCTGACTCTTAATGCCAAGGCTAAAAATGATCATACAAGACCAAACGGCGAGAACACAAAGTGCAGACGTACTTGCGTTTGCTGACATACGAAATAGGTAAGCCACAGAACTTCCATTTGCTCTCTACATCCACTGCTTCCACTTTCCCTCGGCAGTGTGGACATGTCCCACTTGCCACTTGTCTCCCGAGCTCCTTTGCTTCCTCAATACAGCCACAGACCAATCGCATGTCCTCGCTCTTATCTTCTTTTAGAACTGTTTTAACAGAGACTTTGTGATCTTTTTTGGTGAGTTTTGAGACTTGATATATATATGCATACACAAAATGAAGTATTTATTTGGGTAGGTTGGTGGGTAAGGGGAGGTAAAGGTGGGGGAGTGAACAAATGGAGCACATGGATTCAAATGTAAAATATTTCATGTACGTGTTTGGCAACTCTTGAAGTCTTGAACACGTGAGAGAGTTTGGTCCAAATGTTGGTTACTACGAATATTCTAACGGATACCCGTTTTTGATCCTATGAATATTCATACTGCTTTCCGTATTTCGTGTTTATATACACATATACTTCCGAAGTTCCCAAGTCTTTTGACCAAATGACTTGTAGCCTAGCCGGCTAGACGTATCCATATCGTGTGTGTGCACTGTACTCCTTAGCACAGATGGTTGTAGGCTCAAGTCCCGTCCGAAAATATATAGCGTGTCCTTTCAAGTACGTACATGTATGTAATTTAACAAGACTTTCACCTCTTGGAGATTCCGAGAAATTTATGAGCATTTGTTATGGTTTGCAAATTGTTAGGTGTGTTGTTTTAATTTCGAAGAACAAACAAACTTGTTTCTAAGAATAGTAATAGTAATTTTTATAGTTTTAAACTTATTTTCGTTTGTATTCATTGCTTGTCTTTTTACACATTTTCGGGTGAAGTTGTGTAAAAAGTCCATGTAGGGCATCTTTCTTTTTGGAAATTAATTATTGGGATGAATCACGTTTTGAGTTTTTTTTTTAACCGGAGACTCTGTTTTTTATACACTCAAATACATAATCTGTTAAATACACAATCTGTTAAGGTAATAGTACAAACTGTTTAATGCATAGTTTATAGTGTCTTAATTAAATATGAGAGTGTGCAAATCATTAGCCTTTTGTTTTGTAGCATTGACTCACATAATCATACTTGAAAAATGTTACATCAACATAAAGTTTATAAAAATAAATTTACATAATAATATGTAAGTTAATTTGTTGATGCAAAGCAAAATATGTGAATAAAACAAAAAGTATGAGAGATAATACCAATAATATTCATGACACATCATTATATAAATTTATATTTGTAAACTTTATGTAGATTTAGTATTTCTCATCATGCTTAGTTTTTTTTCTAAAAAACACTCACTTAATCATACAAATTAATGTTAAAAAAAATCATACAAATTATAAAATCAACATGAAGTGTGTACTCGTAATTTAATAGATACTGGATAAAGTATGTATATCTTGGTCAAGTATAGATCATGTTTCCTAAAAGTATAAGATTTGATAGACGTGGTCTAACTGGCTAACTAATCCATACAACTTGTCTAAAATATGTAAATTTTATAAAAATTTCGACATCATCATAGATGGAATCGTAGACATGAAAATTGAAAAGTGTCTCTTGGCTTGGTCAACTATGTAATGACTAGACGAATACCCGTGCATAACGGCGGGAATGTCTAGCGACATATATTTAACTTTTTTGTACTTTTTTTATTAGTTTCGTGTAACGGGTGTTTCTCGCATGCCTTATAATACACCAACAAAGTTCAGCTATTTTAACAAAGCTAGGTCCCAACCACACTTAAATGCCCGACTATCACCTATCTTTGTAAAATTTATAAGTCATGAATACTTGTGATGTTAAAGTATTTTCACACGACCCATAAGTGGACAATGAATATTTGAAGACAAACAAACATATCATTAGGTGATTACTTTACATAAGTTTTTTTATATACAACGATGCAATAAAAACATGAGTTTTCTTACAAAAATCTAACAAGTGCATCCTAACTCGTTGTCAACAACTTCGATGATCTTGATTCAAAAAAAGGATTGAGTAGTTGATATGTACATAACCAGGTAACAACACGGCTCCATTTAAGTTGCGTTGTCTATAATCTTTTTTTCCTTGTGCCTTGAGTGCTTGATTCGGTGGTAACTTATTGTGGGAGGCTGCATTGGTATTTTTAGCTGGGGTCACTGGAATGTACTGTACTGGTGTTTCTGTGTTGATGGATCAGGAAGGGTAGAGGCTGACCGGACTTCAGGTGGTCGATTTGTAAGAGGCGATATGTTTGTCGATTTGTACGCCTGTACGACATGCATTTTCATCTCTTTCTCAACATGGAAATCAATCTTGTAGTGATGTATAAAGGCAACAGTTGTCTTTTCTCGAATTGATAAAGCCATGGCTGACCTGACTTTAGGTGGTCGATTTGTAAGAAGTGATAAGCGGGATATTATCTAACCTCCTCTTCCGCTTTCTTAAGTTCTAGTGCGCAGAATGGTATGCACATTTCCACAACAGGTGTAGATACAGTGGCCTGAATGCTTCCAATTCCGTCCCCAATCACCAGTGTGACTCGAGACCTATACAAAACATAGATAGGGTATTGTTAGAAGATATTTTTTGGGGCAAGTATTTTTATCTAAGGATGTTATTTACATTGCGCGGACTTAAGAATCTTGTTTACAAGAAGTGCATGTGACATTCCAAAATATATCACTATATTAGCTTCAAATGATTCATACCCGTTTGCACACAGTCACACACCGTATACCAGTAGCCCCTTTGTTGGGAAGAAAGGGTAATTTTCCCATATATAAATATAAATTATGTCATTATTATGAAGAGAAGAGTGAAAACTGAGACGCATATCATAGTATGTTGCTTATGAACGTATAACCAACATATCAAATGTGCAACTGCAAAAAAAAAAACATACTTAAAGAGGTAAATGTAAAAATCTTCTTCACTTCATTTTTTTTTTTTGTTTTTCTCCACCTTGCCTTCGCCAAAATCCATCATCATACCTTGAATTACAAATTTACACAATAATTCTAAACTTCTTGAATATCATCAATCATCATGCATAAAGTGTTATAAAACTGTAAAAAAAATAGACCCAATAATAATATTAGCAATGAGAGAGAACAAAGACATACATGAACGCTTTTGTTCCAGTTTTAGAATTTTGACAAGTGAAGTATTATTTCTTCAAAACCTCACATTTGAGACTTCATCATGTTATCAACTATATCAATATAATTATGTTTATAAGAAAATCCACAAAAAAATGTGTAGACACAAAGATCCATATAAAAAATCGGAATAATTGAATATGACAGGAGCAATAGCTTAGGTTCATCGACACTATTGAATGGACCAGCAGGTTTATCAAGTTTACATACAAATTAAGCAAAGAACCCGATTTCTAACCTTAAGAGCTTCATCGACATTTTAATTTTTTATTTCTTCCATTTCTTTCTTTCTAATAGGAAGTACGACTGGTTTATGAGATGAGTTATGGTTTTTTATATAGTTTACAGTATTAGATAGTTGTATAATTTCAACATTGTCAAACATTCCGTCAATAGTTTTATGCCAACCGTGTAGTTTTCTGCCATTAAGACTGCCAGCCTTATATTTACGTGCTCATTAAAACATTCCATCTATAGTTTGCACTTCCTATATTTCTAGTTCGTATAATTATTTTAGTTTCCTGCCCATTAAAACATTCCGTCAATACTTTTCATTTCTATAAATAAGCTTTTCAACATTCATAGCCACAAGAATTGAAAGTTTGAGAAGTTTTAGATTCAAAGTAAAAAAAAAATTCCCGCCTCTTTGTTTTTGATATGCATAAACGGTGGTATAGTTTCCTTGTTAATCTTAGGTTTTGACAAAGGACATTAAAGTTGATAGAATACACTTCAAGGTTTCCATTTACATGCGACATTGCTCAAAATACATATCTGATTACTTCAACATGTGGCGTTTTTTTAGTTACCATATTTGTTGATTTTTCAACTTTTCAACATTCAATAAAATGGATACACCATTTATAGGGTATATAGATTGATTTTTCAACTTTTCAACATTCAACAAAATGGATACACCCTTTATAGGGTATATAGATAGATATTTCATTTCATTTATGAAGCGTTTTACGACTCAAATTTTGTAGTGGATGCTCTTTCAAATTTGAGGGCTAAATCGGCAATCGCTTTCTGCCGAACGCTATCTTCTTTAATTAAGTTAGCAACCAATGTTTTGATTTGATCTGTGTATGTGGAACTGAACAAGCCATTTTAATATTTGTTGATTTAGAAAATAAATATGTTTATTAAAAATGTTAAATTAGGGATATATATATATATAATGGTAAATTGAAAAAAAGTAAAATTTTTAAACACTCAACGGTTATTCAACGTCTATATCTCC
This sequence comes from Glebionis coronaria, assembly GCA_025667525.1. Taxonomy (NCBI): domain Eukaryota; kingdom Viridiplantae; phylum Streptophyta; class Magnoliopsida; order Asterales; family Asteraceae; genus Glebionis; species Glebionis coronaria. Next base: position 506,511,259 of record CM046881.1, on the reverse strand, counting down.
ATCTCTCCTCTTCGTCGGTTCGTTGATATTCTGAAATATGCACGGTGAATAGGAGGGCGTGTGGCGGCGTGAGGCGAAGTGGCACGACGAGAGTGCCACATAGGCTCGGCGAGGAACCCCTCACCGTGACACCCTCCTCTCTTAAAACTATTTTTTATCGGGTAAACAATGAGTAATGTCAAAAGAAGTAAATATGATTCCGCCAATTTACTCTCAGAAAGTTATCAGAGCTATTTTCTTTATGAAAACAAATAAAGAAATAAAAATGAGGTAGGCAAATAAGTTTTTGAAACAGGGGCGGACATACGTTTTAGGTACGGGGTGACGACACCCTTATAGCTAGATCAAAAACATGAGATTACAGTGTATTTTTCTTTAATTTTAAGCGTTTTTTAAAATGCTCCCACTCAAAACTCAAATTGCTCATCACCCACACATTAAAATCAAATACGATATTTCATTTCATATTAGGCGTGGCTGTTCCTCTAATTAAGTTAAGTAACAGTAAAAAAAAAGGTCAGGTCGTCGTCGGACATAGACGCCGGAAGTTCCAGGGAAGAAGAAGAAACCGTACAGTTGTATTATTAGTCTATTTTTGGTCCATGTGTATATTAATTAATCTATTTTGAGAAATCACCTTTACCTTTCAACTATTTTCCACATAAGACCTCTTGGTTTTATCACTTTTAGATTTTTTTATTTTGATATATTATTCTTCTGGTCTATTTGTACATAAACTTCTACAATATTTTGCTTTAAAAAAGTTACACAATAAAATATATAATGTTTTTTTAGTAAAATAGTACTATATATATATATATATATATATATATATATATATATATATATATATATATATATATATATATATATATATATATATATATATATATATATATATATATATATATATATATATATATGAAATTTTTGATTAATTTTCTTACTTCCATAACAAATAAAAACAAGTTGTTTAGCTAAAAAATATATACATATTAATATTAGTCATAATATGTTCTTACTTTTGATTATACAAATTTCAAATACAACATGAAAGTGTTCTAATTTTTTTATTATCTTTTATGTAAGAACGGAGGTATGTGTTAACTTGGGTAGGCCAAAACCCACCCCAAAGTCCAAACCCTATTATATCTATAGATTAAAAGAAATTAATCCAGTGGAAGCTAAAATTGTCCATCGGAAAATGTTTAAACAACAAGACACATTGAAATTTTTAGCTTCATAAATTTGAAGTCAGTTGCACATGCATATGTTTGAAAAGAGAAGAATGATGCTAATTATTTTATTTGTTAGCTTTTTTTTTTCTTTTTTCTTACTTATTATCAAAATTGTGTACCTTGTTGACGACCCATGCGTTCGAAAAAAAAATCTAAAAGTAGGATTTAGTAACGCTGTGATCTTATTTAACCGTTTATTACTATTTGGCCTACTCTTAAATGAAATCCTAGCTTCGTCACTGTTTTTGTGTTGTAGTGCATTTAAACCAAATATACTAAACCTAATAGCAATCTTATTAAAATTTAAGTTTCTACGCAAAATTTGTTTATATATCAAACCTCGGGGCATTATTTTTACATCTCGCTCAGGGCATCTCAGAGTATTTGAAATCTCAGGACCGGCCCTGCCCCTCATCTCTATAAAAGGAGGAGATGAGGGAGAGGGTTATTACGTCATTCTTTCTAATACTAATCCATGATTGATTAAAGATATTTACCTTGTGGGTTTCTTTTGTTGATAGCTTCATAGATCGTTGTTAATCCGTATCTAATAACTAGGTTGTAGAGATCATCTCTTACAAGTGATATCAAGAGATCGGTTCTAGTTTTCTGGTTACTATCGAAGGTTTTTGGTGTTCGATTTGTAGACATGAAGGTACAACAGTAGTCATTATCGAGAGAAAAGGGTTTTTTTTATTTTGCGGTAATTGAAGATCAAGTCTGCAATTTTTTATCGTTGGTGTTACTAGAGTAAGAAGACGAATAAAATAGGTGGCGGTTGTTGTTAGTTGTACTTCAAAGGGTTTTTGTCTTTGGGCCAATATTGGGCTAGGACATTTATCGTAGTGATTAGAGGTCACATTTGATCGTTCACCTCTTATGTGACATGTTCCCTCCCAGTTTGATCAACAGGATCAGTCGGCTAGAGAGCGGGGCTATTCTTCTTCCGAGGAGACAAAGTAGTCTCTTGTACTGACCGAAACCTTAGTTCGGAAGTTTTGTTCAACATGTTTACGAAGCTCCAGTCTGGCGGTCAACTTGATGCGAGAGAGGCATGAGTGCAATTTGATCTTATGGTGTATTCCTTTGTAGTGAGTAGGGCCTCTTTCTCATTCATCAGTTCGTCTCCGCTCTATTGAAAGGTCTCCATTCCTACGGCGGTTTTGTCAATGAACCCGTGGATAAGTAGGCCTTTCTCGCAGACCGGTCTTCTCTTGAGTTCCTTCCTTCGTAGTCAGATTCTGAAACTTAATTATGTTGCTTGCTAGGCCCTGATGTGGAACTGTCATTTTTAGGGGGAAGAAAGTGGCCCATTTTTCGGCGGAGTGGGCAACATCGCTTTCTGTCGTGTAGCCGTGATGCCATTTTGAAAGAAGAGACCAAGAAAAAGAAAAGTCTTGCAGATTTTTGCCATCACTGGAAAAGAAATTGAGTTGTAGGCTTAGTAGGCTAATATTTAACAATTGGACTACTAAATTATTTTTTTGTTTTGTTTTTTATAAAAAAATAAACGATTATATTTTTGAAGGATTTATATACAAGGGGACTTTGTCGGTTTGTGATTGTGAGGTTTTTCAAAAAGTTTAGCAAACAAGAAGGGATAAAGAATGACGGGAACCAAGTTTGATATCGAGAAATTCGATGGAACTGAACAGCAACTCATCACAAGGAATCACACATTATGTCACACATTAATCCTTCAGACATTATGGCTCATCGCATTACATAATATAATGCAACATCTTTAATCCTTCAGACACATTACAAGGAATCACACATTATGTCAAAACCATTCCTTATGGCCCTTCTTTTTTTCCATTACATCTCGTAATAGAATCAAAATTACATAAAACCCCATCATTTACTAACCACATTAAATAGACTTTATATCATTAATGGTTATTTTAGTCTTTTTATTATCGATTACATTACATCTTCTCATACAACCAAACATGATTAATAGCCGTAATGAATCATTCCATTATATTATTCATTCCATTACGTCGTGCATTCCATTCCTTATACATTTAATTATGTCGTACCAAACGAATCATGTTTTTCATCAAAGGACTAAGCAAATCAATGTGCGTTATCACTTTATCAAAGGTCTTGGAAGCAAAGACGGTTGAAGTTCTAAAGGTGGGTACTGAACACAATGCTGTGAATGTCCTAACGAAGGTCAGTGGCGGAGGCAGGAAACTAAATAGTGGGGGCCAAAAAAAATCTTTTACAATAGTAAGACGAAAAAAGTAAAATCCAAATAAAAAACCGAATATTTTAACTTAAAAATGGAGCATTTTTTGGTTTTTGAGTGTTAAATGTTAGACTTAAGTGTGTTAGTGGGGGGCAATTTCACTTTCGTGTGGGGGCTTTTAAATACCAGGCGATATTCAAGAAAGGGAAAAATGATGGAGTCGACGTAGACTTTATGGACGGGGAGGAAATCATTGCGGATGAAGGTAACAACAAAGATGTTGCTACTAATTCAGAGAAAGAGACAGTTAGATTGGAAAGTATTCAAAGAGAGGCTGGGGAAGTTGCTCAAAAGGAAAGAACTAAAGAAACGGAACCTGCAAATGAAAAAGAGGTCAAACAACCAGAGGCGATCAACGAACCAATGTCAAGTAAAGAACCCCCTAACCTAAGCTATAGGTCCGTCTCTGACGAAGGTGGTACCTGGACGGAAATTACAACACTGCTTGGGGTTGCTGAGTGTTAGGATAGACTAATATAAGCGTAAGATGGAAATTGTTATGTTATACTCTTTATTAGCCTACGAAGATGTCTAGGGTTTAAGTGTCAAGTTTTCTAAATAGCCAATTAGAATAAGGTCGGCTGGTTGCTGGTGATTGGCAAACCTGACCCTTTTTGATCCGACCCTATCATGACTTGTTGTTGCCCAGCTTGCCCGACATGCCCATTTTACTACCTTTATTTGTTCTTGTACTGTAGATCTATGGGCTAATTCTTGAAATGCCCCTAAATGTCACCTTTTTTCTCTTTTTGCACCTACCAAATGAAAATTTCCTAAAATGTTTTATGCGACTTTTCCAAAAATAGTAAAGTTTTGGGAAAAATTTTGAAAATTTTTGAACTTTTTTTTCTATTTTTGGAAAAGTTACATAAGTTGCATACACTACAAGAAAACTGAGAACAAGTGACTGGGGTTTCATCGGCGACAAAAAGTCGCCAGGGATAACCCCTTTTCCCTGGCGACTTGGCTGACGTGGCAAAAAAGCAGATATACTTTTTGGTCAAAGTTTGACTAAGGTATCCCTAGCAACATGTCGCCGGGGATTCACCGTCCAAAATCACATGTCAAAGGAAAAAGCGCGAAATTTTCCCTCCAACGTATCCCTGGCGACATGTCGCCAAGGAAACTTCGTCCGACGTAATTAACATTAATTTTTTATGATAATAACCTGCCAAAATTATCCCTGGCGACATGTCGCCAGGGATACTTCGTCCAACGTAATTAGCTTCCAACTTAAGCAGAAAATCTATGGCGGGCTTTTTCCCGCCAAATCCTAAAAGTTTCCCCGGCGACATGTCGCCGGGGAAACTCCATGTCATATATATTATTAGTTTTTGCTTATTATGAGAAATTATTATTTATTCCATATAATTATTATTTTAACTATCGATCCGATGTTATTTTAATTTCGCGACATTAATATAATAAAAAATGAGACATCTATAAAACAAATATTTATTTATTCCAAATATTACATAAAACCTTTTGTAATATCACATGGGAGACTTACAGACAAACACTCCTAAACATAATTTTATTCTTCACGGACACTTAAACACGCGCTTAATTAAACATGGATATTACAACGATATTAGACTCGTAAACACGGAAAAAAAACACATCACAAACTAGTTCAAACTAAGGTTCCCCATGTCATCGTAAAGGTCGTGAAGTAGTGCAGCTGAATCCACTGTATGCCTATCGGCATGGCGGTACAACTCTACTGTACTCTCAAGTACCTTTATTTTCTATTCAAGTAAACACAGTTTACACACGTTGAAGAGCTTGGAGAAGAAATTGGAGTCCTTGAAGGTCTCGAAGAAGAGCTTGGAGGAGAAAAGCTCGTTGAAGGTCTTGAAGAAGTGCTTGGAGGAGAAAGGCTCATTGAACCTCCAAGAGAATTGACAAGTAGTCTGACTCGTTCGTCTTTCCATAAAAAAAATCTACATCAATATGAAACTGGAGGTTCCACCTTTGAACGTGGACAAGCATAGTACTGTCTACCAAAGGTATCATCCTGCCACGATTATCGAAGAACTACATCTCCACGTCCACACGTACACGGAAAAACTTCATGCTTCAACATCTTCATAATAACAATGTGTTTGTGATGATAAGTGTGTGTGATCTGCTGGTGGTTGTGATGATAAGGAGTGTGTGCGGTTCTCCTTTTATGCTAAAAAAAGTGAGGGAAATAGTTAACGTTTTCCCGCCAATGTTTTCCCTCAAATATTTTCCCGCCAATGTTTTCCCTCCAATATTTAGCAACTCAATTGACCACCCATCCATCAAATCTATCAGATGGACAAGTGTTGCATACTGAAACCTCATGCATGAGTGTATTTGGATATGGTACGTATAGCTATTTCAGATTTGGTACGTACGCAGGCAAAGAGAAAAGTAATATCTGCTGTCGGCCTTACTTTGCATTAATTATTTCATCATTAAAATTTTGAAAAATAGTACCATGGATGAGTCGGTATGCATTGGTTACACGTTAGATGTTCAATGGATGACTCAACATGTCTTGGTTACACGTTAGATGTTCAATGGATGAGTCGGCATGTGTTGGTTACATGTTAGATGTTCAATGGATGAGTCGGCATGTCTTGGTTACACGTTAGATATTCAATGGATGAGTCAGTATGTGTTGGTTACACGTTAGATGTTCAATGAATGAGTCGGTATGTGTTGGTTACACGTTAGATGTACAATGGGAACAGGTCGGCATGTCTTGGTTACACGTTAGATGTTTAATGGATAAGTCGGTATGCATTTGTTAAACGTTAGATGTTCAATGGATGAGTCGGTATGCATTGGTTACACGTTAGATGTTCAATGGATGAGTCGGTATGTGTTGGTTACACGTTAGATGTTCAATGGATGAGTCGGTATGTGTTTGTTACACGTTAGATGTTGAATGAATGAGTCGGTATGCATTGGTTACACGTTAGATGTTCAATGGATGAGTCGGTATGTGTTGGTTACACGTTAGATGTTCAATGGATGACTCGACATGTCTTGGTTACACGTTAGATGTTCAATGGATGAGTCGGTATGCATTTGTTAAACGTTAGATGTTCAATGGATGAGTCGGTATGTGTTGGTTACACGTTAGATGTTCAATGGATGAGTCGGTATGTGTTGGTTACACGTTAGATGTTCAATAGATGACTCGACATGTCTTGGCTACACATTAGATGTTCAATGGATGAGTCGGTATGCATTTGTTAAACGTTAGATGTTCAATGGATGAGTCGGTATGTGTTGGTTACACGTTCGATGTTCAATGGATGAGTCGGTATGTGTTGGTTACACGTTAGATGTTCAATGGATGACTTGACATGTCTTGGTTACACGTTAGATGTTCAATGGATGAGTCGGTATGCATTTGTTAGACGTTAGATGTTCAATGGATGAGTCGGTATGTGTTGGTTACACGTTAGATGTTCAATGGATGAGTCGGTATGTGTTGGTTACACGTTAGATGTTCAATGGATGAGTCGGTATGTGTTGGTTACACGTTAGATGTTCAATGGATGACTCGGCATGTCTTGGTTACACGTTAGATGTTCAATGGATGAGTCAGTATGCATTGGTTACACGTTAGATGTTCAATAGTTACCGAATTAGAATAAATAGAGAAACTAAACGGACTAAATTGGAATGAATTTAGAAATTAAACTGACCGGGATGATATTATTATTTTATAAATAATAATTATTATTTTATAAATAATAAAAATAATAATAATAATTTTATAAATAATAATAATAATAATTATTATTTTATAACTAATTATAATAATATATAAGTAATAATAAATTTTATTTTGACAAAACTTATCCCCTGCGACATTTGCAACTATCCCTGGCGACATGTCGCAAGGGATAGTTTCCCTGGCGACACGTCGCCATGGAAGGTTTGATAAAAACGACAAAAAAGTTTAGGTACGTGAATATGCGTTGAAAAGTGATAGGTGTGAAAACACCCATCCTTTTACCACTTATTTCTGGCTAAAACGAGACCAAAACACGTATTTAATATCATTTGTTTGGAATTATGCGTGGTTTTTGTGTTTATTGTGTTTTCATAGTCAACCGGGTGAATATTGAAGAAAACATGGGATTGCACGGGTTTTATCGAAGAAAAAGACTCAAGACGAAGTCTATTGTCCAAGAGATGCAAAAGATTTGAAGTCATTGTGCCTATTTGAAGATTTATCGAAGAAAAGGGCCAAAGATGGAAGATTCATATATGTCGAAGAACTCGAGTCTATTAAACAAAAGATTATAAGACGAGTTGGAATTATTCACCGACACTTCTCAAAATCCAAAGTCGGAAACGTTTATTTAAAGAAACGTAAAGACTAAAGAAGAAAGAAGAAAAGAAGCCCAAAAACAAAGCCCATTCACAAAGCCAACAAGACACGCCTATATATAGGACTTCACTTCACCATTTTGGAGGAGTTAGTCTTTAGTAGTTAGTTTTAGTTTTTCATTTTTTCTCTAGTTTTAGAGAGAGAAAGTTCTCAACTTTCTCTCACTAAGTTTTCATCTTTCTCTCTTTTAATCTTTCAAGATTAAACCTTTGTATTGTTTCTTTCATTAATCAAGTTTAAATTTAAGCTTTTAATCTTTAATCTCTTTCTACCTTTCTTTGATTTTGATTCACTTTTGGTGCGAATAACTTATGATCCGTGTTGTTCATTGATGCTTTCGTGCTTAAAAAGTTAATCTTTTATGTTTATTTAAGTTTTCATACGAATAAGCTTTAAGATCTTTGTGCTTATTGGCTTGTTTATATGTTTAGCTTATTTACTTTTTAAAAGTTTTCTTAAAAAGTTTATCTTTTTATCATTTGATTTATAAGTTTGCTTAATTTAAGTTTAGATAAGTTGTTATTTGTGCTTATTTGATTTGTTTCATATTAGATTCGTGCTAGTTTTGGTGTTGGCTTATTCATATAGCTTATTACCTTTGCTCATTTTCGAATCCCATTTAAATCGGAAAAGGTATAACCCTTTTCTGATTAGTACATTCCGAGCACCCCCTTTATTCCGATCGTTAGATCGGAAAAGGGTTTTGAAGATTCCGATTGTGGGTATTTAACCCATTCCTATTGCACCTCCAATATTCCGATCCTTTGATCGGAATAGGGTTTATGATTATTCCGATTTGCCCCTTTTATGATTGTTCCGATTTGCCCCTTTTATGATTATTCCGATTTTCCCCTTTTGTTTACATTCCGATTTGGACTTTCTTTTGAACATTCCGATGGGTTTATTTTCTGAACATTCCGACGAGAGTATTATGTGACATTCCGATCAGGGCTATTCTCCCATATTCCGATCACCCTCATTTCCCAGCATTCCGATCAGTGATTGTTTGCCATATTCCGATCTTACTTTCCGATAGTATATTCCGATCAGTATCCCTTAGCATTTTCCGATGGTTTTAGTTCTTGTCTTTTATAAACTTTCCAAGTGTTAGTTTTATTAAGTGTTCTAGCATTTTTCTAAATCTTGTCTTTAAGTTTTCAAGCATTTATTTTTAATTCGTTATTCTTAGCTTTAATTTTACTCTTCGACACTTACTTATTTGTTATTAGTTTAAAGTAGATAAACAAACCATCACCTTTTTATTAACCAAGAACAAATCATTCCACTTTGAGCTGTGAATCAATTCGAGGAGATACCGAGACTTAATCTGAACCCATACAAAACGCTTGTATCAAATGGCGCCGCTGCCGGCTCTTCTCGTTAAGATTAACAGTTTTTTGTGAGAACTTGGATTTTGGGATCCGTTCGCCGTGAACGTTACCTTTTTCATAAAAACTTTCAAAAAAACCCTAAAAAAATATATATATATAAAATTTTCAAAAATCCTAAAAATTAAAAAACCATAAAAACCAAAAATATTTCTTGTTTGCTTTGTTAGTTCTTTTGCAGGTGCATGCGTACACGATCAACGTCTTATCAAGAGCCCGAGCCTCTCGAAGACTTAGACATGGCCGGTGTACAAAACAACAACAATAACCCACCTCAAAACAAAAACAAAAATAACAACCCACCTCTCAACAACAATAATAACAACAACAATGAGCCTCTACCAGACAATCGCCCGATGATTTAACTTCTGCAAGCACATGTAGACGGCAACAATGATCCAATTGTCATACCCGCGATTGCAGCCAACAACTTTGAGCTCAAATCTGGCTTTATCCAGATGGTCTCTGCTCAACCATTCTTGGGGTGTACCATTGATGATCCTCATGACCACATCAATAGATTCTTACAACTCACGAATACGGTCAAATTCAATGGTGTTCCACAAGAGGTAATCCGTTTACAACTTTTTCCCTTTTCTTTAGAGGGAAAAGCCCGGCATTGGCTTGCTAAGGAACCGCCACAAAGTATTCTTACGTGGACGGATTTGGAGACCAAGTTCATAAACTACTTTTTCCCACCCTCTCGTACTACCGCTTTGCGGAATGAAATTATCAATTTTGAACAAAAGTACGATGAGTCTTTTAGTGAATCTTGGGACCGTTTTAAAGACCTTTTGAGAAAATGCCCACAACATGGTTTTACCAAAGTGCACCAAATTAACACTTTTTATAATGGTTTAAGCATGAATGACCAAGATTCACTAAACAGTGCCTCGGGGGGTAATATTTTGGTTAAGACTTCCAATGCCGCTTGGGATATCATTGAAAATAAGTCTCGTGTGCAAACCAAGAGTGTTCGGACCAATGTCGCCAGTGCTAGTACTAGTGACAGCGACAAGCGACTTGACAAAATTACTACGCTTCTTGAATCGCTTGCCGCCCAAACCGCTAGCAATACCAACAGCATCAACGCTAAAAACGCTCAAGACGCTCAAGTCAATGCTATTAGCCAACCATGTGAAATATGCGGGGGTCATCACTCTTACACCATTTGTACCGCCACCCAAGACTATCCTTCTGAGAATGTGAATGCAGCATACGGTACCTATCCTCAGGCCGCTTATCAAGCTCGTCCTCAAGGAGACCGCAACTTGCTTAGCTACCGTTCGAACAACTTTCTCTCACCGCCCGGTTTTCCTCTTAACAACCCAAACCAACAGCAAAACCTCAATCGCCCTCCTCAACAACAACAACAACCTCGTGCACCATACATACCACCTCACAAACAACCATATCCACCTCAAAGAAACAACCAAGTTTACCAACAACCTGCTTATCAACCACCCGCTTACAATGCTCCTCCCAACCAACCCACCGCATTACAACAAGACATTGGAACCTACATGAGGACTAATGATGTGATCGTGGACAATCTCCAGCGGGAAGTACTCAACTTGAAAGCAGACATGGTGAAACAAGGAAATGATCTGAGAGCTGATATGAGAAACACTTTGGCAAGTCAAACGAATGACTTAAGGAACATGATGGCTAGTTTCTTCCAAGGTAATCAACCCTCTTCTTCGGGTACTCTTCTGAGTAACACCGTTGCGAATCCAAGAGGGGAGATGAAAGCAATCACCACTCACAGTGGAAAAGGTACCAAGGAACCCGAGCTTCCTATACCTCCATCGGTGATTGTGACTAAGGAAAACGAGTCACCTGCTCCTATTCCTCATCCTTCTACTTCCTCAATTTATCCACCTCTTCCTTCTACCCCTCCTCCACCCAAGGATGTGAGTGATCCTATTCTCCCAAAGCCTTCCTCTTCTTCCGACATACCTTATCCCTCAAGGTTGAGGAAAGAGAATCTCAAAAGCAAGGATGATATTCAGGTTTCGAACATTCTTAAAATGTTTAAACAATTGAATTTTAACATCTCCTTCGCTGAGGCTCTCGCTCACATGCCTAAGTATGCAAAAATGTTCAAAGATATTCTTAGTGACAAGGAGAAGCTTCTTGATATTGCTAACACCCAACTTAATGAGAATTGCTCTGCAGTGCTCTTAAGGAAATTGCCAACCAAGCTTGGGGATCCGGGTCGTTTCTTAATCCCTTGTAACTTCCCGGGAGTAGAGAATTGCATGGCCCTAGCTGATCTAGGTGCCAGTATTAACTTAATGCCCTTAAGCGTTTGGAAGCAATTATCTCTCCCTGAGCTAGTCCCCACCAAAATGACTTTGGAATTAGCTAACCGTACGGTTGCTTATCCAGTGGGGATAGCAGAAGACGTCTTTGTAGGAGTCGACAAATTCACTTTTCTTGCCGATTTCGTTGTCGTTGACTACGACATGGACCCTCGTGTGCCATTAATTGTTGGTCGTCCATTCCTGAGGACCGGTCGCACTCTCATCGATGTTGAAGCGGGTGAGCTTATCATGAGAGTGGGTGACGATAAAATTGTCTTCAACATGGGAAAGCTTTCTAAACAACCTTATTCATACGAGAGTATTAATTGTATTGACTTTCTTGATGAGGCTTGTGAAGAACACTTCAAAGATGCTTGTAAAAGTATTCCTACCTCTCTTCCCAATGTTGAGACCGTTTCCTCTATTGATTCATCACTATCTCTATTTGGAGAAAGTGATTTCCTTTGGAAAGATTTGGAAGCCACCATGGGAGATGTGAACCTAGAACATGACAATTCTCCCACTGATTGGGATGAATATCTTAGCCTCATTGAGAACATTCTTAAAGAATACAATATTTCTCCACCATCTCCCACGGTTATTGCTATCGATGCTCCGACTTTGAAAACGCCTCCCATCGAAAATCCTCCGGATTTAGAACTTAAGGAGTTGTCGCCCCATCTCGAGTACGTGTTCCTTGAAGATAAGAAGAAGTCGCCCGTCATCATCGCGAAGGACTTGAAAGAAGACTAAAAATCTCGCCTCATCGCCGTGCTTAAAGATCATAAGAAGGCAATTGCTTGGAAAATTTCCGATATCCGCGGAATTGATCCAAGCTTTTGTACTCACAAGATTCTCAAGGAAGATGACTTCAAACCCGCAATCCAGAGCCAAAGAAGGGTTAATCCTCGCATTCACGACGTCATCAAACAAGAGGTTATCAAACTTCTTGATGCCGGCTTGATTTACCCTATTTCGGATTCGCCTTGGGTAAGTCCCGTCCATTGTGTGCCCAAGAAGGGCGGAATAACCGTTGTTCCCAATGAACACAACGAGTTGATTCCCACTCGTCTCGTTACTGGGTGGAGAGTTTCTATTGATTATCGCAAGCTCAATGATGCCACGAGAAAATATCACTTTCCTCTTCCCTTCATAGATCAAATGCTTGAGCGTCTAGCTGGTAATGACTATTACTGCTTCTTAGACGGTTTCTCCGGGTATTTTCAAATTCCCATCGATCCCAAGGACCAAGAAAAGACCACATTCACTTGTCCCTACGGAACATTTGCTTACAAACGTATGCCTTTTGGTTTATGCAATGCTCCTGGGACGTTCCAACGGTGTATGATGGCTATATTCCATGACATGGTGGAAGACACTATGGAAGTCCTCATGGATGATTTCTTGGTTTATGGAGATTCTTTCTCTGCTTGCCTTGTCAATTTAGAACGTATGCTTAAGCGGTGTGAAGACACTCGCCTTGTTCTTAATTAGGAAAAATGCCATTTCATGGTGAAAGAGGGCATCGTGCTAGGACACAAGATCTCCAAAGCCGGTCTTGAAGTGGACCGTGCTAAAGTCGATGTTATTTCTAAGTTGCCTCCACCTTCAACCGTGAAGGGTGTGAGAAGTTTCCTGGGTCATGCGGGCTTCTACCGTCGTTTCATCAAAGATTTTTCTAAAATCGCTCGCCCGATGACCCACCTCTTGGAAAAAGATACTCCTTTTATCTTTTCCAACGAGTGTATTGAAGCCTTCAACTTGCTTAAGGATAAGCTTACTAAGGCACCCGTCTTGGTTACCCCTAATTGGGAGCTTCCCTTTGAGTTGATGTGCGATGCTAGCGACTATGCTATTGGAGCGGTTCTGGGCCAAAGAGTGAACAAACACTTCCAACCGATACACTATGCTAGCAAGACAATGACGGGGGCTCAATTGCATTACACGACAACCGAAAAAGAGCTTTTAGCTGTTGTCTATGCTTTTGAAAAGTTCCGCCCCTATCTTGTCCTTTCCACCAAAATCGTTTACACCGATCATTCCGCGTTGAAGTAATTGTTGACTAAACAAGATTCTAAACCTAGACTTCTTCGCTGGGTTCTGCTACTCCAAGAATTTAAAATCGAAATTCGCGATAAGAAAGGAGCTAAAAACCTAGCCGCGGATCATCTCAGTAGACTTGAGGATCCTTACCAAGGGGATCATCCGAACAAAGAGATCAATGATTCTTTTCCCCTGGAGACCTTAATGTCTATCAAATCGACTTCTGATGAAACCCCGTGGTTTGCGGACATTGCAAACTACTTGGCGGGTGGAAGTCTCTTCGACGGGTTAACATCCCAACAAAAGAAGAAGTTCTTCAAAGACATTAAGACTTACTTTTGGGGTGACCCGTATCTATTCAAACAATGTGCTGATTTGATTATTCGCTGATGTGTTGATGGACCGGCAGCTTTAGAAATCCTTGACGCTTGCCACAAAGGACCCACCGATGGTCACTTTGGTCCCAACTACACTGCCAAAAAAGTGTTTGACTCGGGATTTTATTGGCCCACCATTTATCGTGACGCTCACGAGATGGTTAAACGTTATGATGCTTGGCAAAAACAAGGCAAGATCACACATAAAGATGAGATGCCTAAGAATTTCATTCAAGAATGTGAAATCTTTGATGTTTGGGGTATCGACTTTATGGGGCCATTCCCTTCTTCTAAAGGAAACAAATACATCCTTGTAGCCGTTGACTACGTCTCCAAATGGGTTGAAGCCAAAGCTTTACCTACTAATGACGCAAGGGTGGTTTGTAACTTTTTGAAGTCGCTATTCGCTAGATTCGGTGTGCCTCGTGCCATTATTAGTGATCGCGGGACTCATTTTTGCAACGACCAATTTGCAAGAGTCATGGCTAAGTATGGTGTAAATCATCGTCTTTCCACCGCCTACCACCCACAAACTAATGGCCAGGCTGAAATCTCTAACCGAGGATTAAAGCGAATTCTTGAAAAAACCGTGGGAGAGCATCGTGCCTCATGGGCTGATAAACTTGATGATGCTTTGTGGGCTTTCCGTACCGCATACAAGACTCCGATTGGTTGTACACCATATCGTCTCGTGTACGGGAAAGCATGCCACCTCCCCATTGAGTTGGAGCACAAGGCTTACTGGGCCTTGAAGTGGGCTAATTTCGATATCAACAAAGCCGGTGACCTACGCAAGATCCAACTCAATGAGCTCAATGAACTCCGTAATGAGGCTTATGAAAATTCTTTGATCTATAAGGAGAAGACTAAGCTCATTCACGACTCTAAGATCAAAAACCGAGAGTTCCAAGTTGGAGACAAAGTTTTACTCTTTAACTTTCGGTTGAAAATCTTTTCGGGCAAGCTGAAATCTCGTTGGTCCGACCCTTTCACCATTGCCCAAATTTTTCCATATGGTACTCTCGAGCTCGCTCAACCTAATGGACCTAATTTTAAGGTGAATGGCCAACGAGTGAAGTTGTACTTTGGTGAGGACATCTCTCATGAGATGATTCCATCCCTCACCATGTTTCCCATGAACTAATTTTGGGTCGAGTCAGGCTCGTGACTCGGTTATCAAAAACAAGCGCTCCTCGGGAGGCAGCCCGAGTATCTATCTTTTTCTGTTTTAACCTTCTAAGTGTAGGGGGACCTCTATAGGTTCTTTGTATTTGTGTGGTGATGTGATTACAGGGATGAATGCACTTTTTGGAACCTTTGAAGAACCATGCTCCCGTGTTATCTGAAATCCGGTTCTATCTCTCAACTATCGTGATTCAATTTTCTTCATACTCACATTTGAAATTGATCACTTTAGTCGTCTCTTCCTTAGCTTGATTTAACCAACGTGCACAATGTCATAAGTGTAGGGGAGACTTTTCCCACATGCTTAAACATTGAGGACAATGTTTATCTTAAGTGTAGGGGGGACTTCTATCGAAGTTTTAAGTGGACTTTTCCATGAAAATGCCTTCATTTAACCAGAAAATCATCTTTTTCGACATTTTTCAAATTTTTTTATTAACTTTGGCCATTTAGTCGTAATTTTTAAATTTTTATCGTTGCTTTCATAT
Organism: Glebionis coronaria; assembly: GCA_025667525.1. NCBI lineage: Eukaryota > Viridiplantae > Streptophyta > Magnoliopsida > Asterales > Asteraceae > Glebionis > Glebionis coronaria. The sequence goes on along the minus strand of CM046881.1, from coordinate 506,495,599 downwards.
GTATATATCCCGCAATAAAGTCAAAAATATTAATTAAGTGGTATAGCTAGTTTAGAAGTCTTTGACATATTAGGCCCGTTGCGATTATTTTGACTCAACCCGGATAGACTTATCCAAGTTTATTCTAGCTAGTATCCTTAACCATGTAGACCTTAATTGGTTTATTAGGCTAAGCATCCACGAGTCTCATTACTTGAGATTTTAAATTGTGGAGAACGAGAAATGATAGAGTAAATTATAAGTCGGTATTGTTGCACAAGCTCACTTGGTGTAATTATTTACCTATCCTCCCATCACTTGCTAATAATTTATCTGCAATAAGTAAGGTCGTACGATTTGAAAAGTTACTTAGCTTCTAGCCCAAGATCGTTTAAAAGTTGCTCGGTAATGATAAGAGTTCATAGCCAAAGCATAACTTATGAAGCGGGGCGCGAAGATTGGCGAGTCCGAAAAGGCCCTAACAAGGCATGAGGATTCCATTTTATTGCTGAAGATCCAAAGTGATGTGAAAAGCATTATTCCCAAAATCAAGATGAAGGATCAAGACTCACGACGAAAAGCAATCAACTCCCATAAAGATCATGGAGAAGTCTATCCGAAAAGACCCTAACAAGGTATGAGGATAAATAGATCCAAGTCCGAAAAGGAGGCGGATCGTTGTATCTCAAAATCCCAATTAGAGATTGAAGAAATAATCATGAAGTCGTGGTCAACAAAGTTGGAGTACCCCTCAAAAGTCTCCAAGTGAAGAACCTCTATTACGAAGAGAAGACCATTATCTCAAGAACGTCTCTCAAGATATGAAGTATGAAGTACATGCCAAATATCGGCCCGAGAAAGGTCTCAAATCGTGAATCGAGTTATGCCAAGATATGAACTTTTTGATATCCCGAGAAGCAGTTTTAAGAGATTTTGTCCTTTAGCTAACTATTGATTAAATCGTCATACTTTACTTTCAGCCTAAATAAACTATCGAAATAAGTCCAAAAATGCATCTTCATGATCATTCTAAGACAAAAATAAAATATAAGAGATACACCTAGGAATAAGGGAGTTTAAGCATATAATTAAGCCATGTGTGTAAGTGTTTGATTTGCTAACTTATAATAACAATGATCTCGTTTTTAAGCTTAGTTTGTGGAAAGTGAAACTTGAGGGTGATAAATCTTCGCAGCACCAAAGCCCTAATGTAAGTCCTTGATCTCTTTGCAAGTTATTTCCACATAGCTACTTTCTATCCTTTTGTTTACTTTAAAGTTTTAATTTCTCTTAGTACTTTAATTTTTGTTTAGTAGTATGTTAATAAGGCCAAGGTTGATTGATTATGAGAAAAGTGTAAAATTGCTTTATCACTAAGCATTGCACGAGGGCATGGCAATGGTTAAGTGTAGGGGATTTGATAGGTGTGAAAATACCCATCCTTTTACCACTTATTTCTGGCTAAAACGAGACCAAAACACGTATTTAATATCATTTGTTTGGAATTATGCGTGGTTTTTGTGTTTATTGTGTTTTCAGAGTCAACCGGGTGAATATTGAAGAAAACATGGGATTGCACGGGTTTTATCGAAGAAAAAGACTCAAGACGAAGTCTATTGTCCAAGAGATGCAAAAGATTTGAAGTCATTGTGCCTATTTGAAGATTTATCGAAGTAAAGGGCCAAAGATGGAAGATTCATATATGTCGAAGAACTCGAGTCTATTAAACAAAAGATTATAAGACGAGTTAGAATTATTCACTGACACTTCTCAAAATCCAAAGTCGGAAACGTTTATTTAAATAAACGTAAAGACTAAAGAAGAAAGAAGAAAAGAAGCCCAAAAACAAAGCCCATTCACAAAGCCCACAAGACACGCCTATATATAGGACTTCACTTCACCATTTTGGAGGAGTTAGTCTTTAGTAGTTAGTTTTAGTTTTTCATTTTTTCTCTAGTTTTAGAGAGAGAAAGTTCTCAACTTTCTCTCACTAAGTTTTCATCTTTCTCTCTTTTAATCTTTCAAGATTAAACCTTTGTATTGTTTCTTTCATTAATCAAGTTTAAATTTAAGCTTTTAATCTTTAATCTCTTTCTACCTTTCTTTGATTTTGATTCACTTTTGGTGCGAATAACTTATGATCCGTGTTGTTCATTGATGTTTTCGTGCTTAAAAAGTTAATCTTTTATGTTTATTTAAGTTTTCATACGAATAAGCTTTAAGATCTTTGTGCTTATTGGCTTGTTTATATGTTTAGCTTATTTACTTTTTAAAAGTTTTCTTAAAAAGTTTATCTTTTTATCATTTGATTTATAAGTTTGCTTAATTTAAGTTTAGATAAGTTGTTATTTGTGCTTATTTGATTTGTTTCATATTAGATTCGTGCTAGTTTTGGTGTTGGCTTATTCATATAGCTTATTACCTTTGCTCATTTTCGAATCCCATTTAAATCGGAAAAGGTATAACCCTTTTCCGATTAGTACATTCCGAGCACCCCCTTTATTCTGATCGTTAGATCGGAAAAGGGTTTTGAAGATTCCGATTGTGGGTATTTAACCCATTCTGATTGCACCTCCAATATTCCGATCCTTTGATCGGAATAGGGTTTATGATTATTCCGATTTGCCCCTTTTATGATTATTCCGATTTGCCCCTTTTATGATTATTCCGATTTGCCCCTTTTGTTTACATTCCGATTTGGACTTTCTTTTGAACATTCCGATGGGTTTATTTTCTGAACATTCCGACGAGAGTATTATGTGACATTCCGATCAGGGATATTCTCCCATATTCCGATCACCCTCATTTCCCAGCATTCCGATCAGTGATTGTTTGCCATATTCCGATCTTACTTTCCGATAGTATATTCCGATCAGTATCCCTTAGCATTTTCCGATGGTTTTAGTTCTTGTCTTTTATAAACTTTCCAAAGTGTTAGTTTTATTAAGTGTTCTAGCATTTTTCTAAATCTTGTCTTTAAGTTTTCAAGCATTTATTTTTAATTCATTATTCTTAGCTTTAATTTTACTCTTCGACACTTACTTATTTGTTATTAGTTTAAAGTAGATAAACAAACCATCACCTTTTATTAACCAAGAACAAATCATTCCACTTTGAGCTGTGAATCAATTCGAGGAGATACCGAGACTTAATCTGAACCCATACAAAACGCTTGTATCAAAAAGTCAAACGTATCCCTGGCGACATGTCTCCAAGGAAACTTGGTCACCTCCCTCCAAAATTTTTCAGTCACGCGCGCTTTTGGCTAGACAACAAAAGTAGAAAGTATCCCCGGCGACATGTCGCCAGGGAAAAAATGGACCTTTTTGACCAGATATTCACTTTTCTCATAACACTTTTTCTTATCCAAAAAAAACCCTTCGTTGCTGCTGCTGCTACACCATCACCTCCACACCCTTCGATACTACACCATCACCACCTTCTTTATCATCATTATCATCACCACCACCACTCTCCTCCACACCTGCACACGTGCACTACCCCGCCATCTTCATTCGCCACCACCACCACCACCGCCATCTACATTCACCGGCACCACCACCATTCCATCTCCGTCCCCTATTAAGGTTTTTTTATATAATTTATATTGTAATTGATAGTTTAAGGTTTTTTTATATATAAATTTTTTTTAATTTATATTGTAATTGATTTTTTTATATAACTTATATTATAATTGATAGTATATTTGGTTTTGTTTTTACATATCCGGTCACCGTAGCCGAGTCCCGACCGTAGCCGAGCCCGACCACAGCCGAGACCCGACCGCAGCCGAGCCCCGACCACTGTCGTGCCCCGACCACAGCCGAGACCCGACGACTCTTTAACGGTATGTTTTTTTAATTTTTAATTGTAATTGATAATACATATTGTTTTTTGTTTAGTTATTTTTAGATTCGCCGGCGACATGTCGTCCGGGATGTCTAAACTTGTTAATTTTTGTTAAACATAAATCCAAACACTCCTTATGTTACCTATTTGATGAGAATAAATTATAATAAGCTTTTTGGATAAGCTGATTTCAAACAGGTTATCCTGATAAGCTGATCAGAATAAGCTGTTTGATAACAGCTTATCCTAATAAGCTTATCAGGATAAGTTGTTTGATAACAGCTTATCCTGATAAGCTTATCAGAATAAGCTGTTTGAAAATAGCTTATCCTGATAAGCTTATCAAAATAAGCTGTTTGATAACAGCTTATCCTGATAAGCTTATCAGAATAAGCTGTTTGAATACAGCTTATTCTGATAAGATTATCGGGATAAGCTGTTTTCAAACAGCTTATTCTGATAAGCTTATCAAGATAAGTTGTTTTCAAACAGCTTTTCTGATAAGCTTATTAGGATAAGCTGTTATCAAACAGCTTATCCTGATAAGCTTATTAGGATAAGCTGTTTTTATTATATGATATAAATGTTTTATTGAACTAAACCTTAGGAATGTTTTAGGATTTTAGCGATTAATTTCGGAAAATTCCCGTCTGAAATTGATCAACCTATAGAAAACCCGTTCGAAGTTAATTTATTAGGGATTAACTTCGGAAAGTCCCCTGTTTGGGATTGCTTTTTTGAAAGTTTTGTCTCATTTACGATATGAATGCGTATAACCGATTTACTATTTGAGATTATTTCGACAGTGTTTCTCCTTTACTCCTACGAATATGTCTTTAAACACATATTTGGGGAGTTGAGGAGAAATGATGCCGAAATTTTCTCAAATAGTAAATCGGTTATACGCATTCATATATGAGACGAAACATTCAAAGGGTGGGTTAGGATTGCCTTCCATAGTTGCACTAGGTGAACATACTATTTTCTATACTTGATAATTATATCTTTTATAAATATTATTATATAATTATATACTTTATAAATAATAATTATATATTTTATAATTATTTCTTATAATTTGATATAATACATATTATTATTTATGAAATATATAATAATTATTTTTTTAAATTCCTTGTTTTAATTAAGTTGCATATAATAACTAAATGTATCGTTAAAACACAGTTATGGTACTCATTGATAAGAGTTGGACACGGTTAGAGCGTCATGAGCCAGAATTTATATTGGGTCTTACCAATTTTGTCAAGCATTCCAGGAAGTTTGTGAATAGTTTGAATCAGATAACATGTCCATGCAAGTCTTGTCGACCGACTCAAGCTAACGAGTTTGAAGAGTTATATCGCAGTAATCGGTGTATTTGCATTCACCTCATAGCATGTTAATTTAGCATAATTGTATATTTATTTGTTGTTATATATGTACTTTGAGTGTGTTTTGTGATTATGCAGGTTACGAGCGAAATGGAATAAAATGATCGCTTAATTAATTTTTTTGGAGAAAAGACATTGTGAGCACCGATAAATAAAGAAGAAATATTGAAGAAAAAGAGTTGAGCGAGTCGCAATATTTTCGGTCATCTTTTATTTGTCCGGGCTTCGTTGGAGCAATTATTGGTGTTGGGTTATTTTTTATTGGGGCAAAGTTATTATATGTCAAAAGAATAAAAAAAAGAATAAAAAAATAACAACTTTTGGCCCATTGAACCCAAAAGCCCAATATCCACCTAGATATATTATATATATTGAAAAAGGGATATTATAAAAAAGAGAGAATAAGGAGACGTGAGGACAACATTCGGCTGGGAAAAGAAGAAAAAAAAATTACTTTGAGGTCATTCTTTTTGGTGGGAGCCGACTGATTATTAATAAAAATAATAGAAGATTGACTGTTTTTGGAGACAACACACAACCGATCAAAGATATATTAAAAAGGCAATTGGATTGGTGTGGTAAAGGACAAGACGCAACATTTAAAAAAAGAGATGATGGTTGAGATTAAGCGGGTCGAGTGCACCGCGATGTCTGGCTAATTTTGTTGTAATTCCTTCCGGTAACTTTATTTATGGTTTGATCATCACTTTTGAATTATTATATTTTTATTACATTGATTTATAATTTATTTATAAATTATTTTTATTGAGTTAATATTATGTTTAATTATTTGTGCGAGACAATTTATTAGTTAACGGTTCATTCTTATTTTATTTAGTTAAAGAAAAAGATGGTCGTATAATCGATATAAATTATACCTAAATAAATTGTTAAAACATAATTATTGGTTGGATTAATATAAGATTTATTATCGCTAGTCATTGATAAACATAATAAATGCCAACATTAATTCATTCATATTAAGTCAAAATAATCTTTGTAAACGAACTAAAAAGTTTCGATAATCCATAAGTGTGACCAACCATAAATATTAGGAGCTGGAAGGGATTACATTTTTCTTTTAATTGTTTACATCTTTATTATATTTTTCTAGCTTTATTATTAGTTTAATAATTATTTAATTTTTTAATCAGTATTTTTATTATCAAAAGTATTTTAGTTGTTAGATTTCAAAACCAAAACTTTTATTGATCAGTGATCACCCTAAGACTTAAACTAAAACCACATAGTCCTCGTGGATCGATACCCGCTTACCCTATCTAGTATAAGGTAATTAGGTTATTTTTTTGACCGACACTTCGACGTCGATAAAAAATTTGGCGCCGCTGCCGGGGACTCAGTGAGCTTTTCGTTTAAGTTTTTGTTAATATTTTTTGTTAAATAAATAAAAAATACAAAAAGATTTTATTTTTCTTGTTCGTTTGTTTTTTTGTTTGTTTGTTTGTTTGTTTGTTTTGTTTCTTGTGAGTGTACAGGTTAGTGTATGCGCACACGTAGATCGGGACGTACATCACCGTTAGCTTACGATCCTGAGGTTGAGAAAAGTGCAAGGTTAAGAAGGAAGACGTTTCGACAATTTTCTACTAATCTTGATTTTTCAGGTTTAGCAGAGCTTTTCGTTGAAATGCCAGGTGACGAAGATGTTGGCGGAGGTGCTAGCGGAAGTAGTAGCGGAGAAGAATCCCCACCACGGGGTGTTGATTCTTATTACAGGCCGGGGATCTTCGAGGATCTCTCGCCTATCGTTTATCCGGATCCGGTTAAAGGGGTTACAAGTAACTTCAAGATCCAACCGAACCTCATAGCAATCTTGCCAGTGTTTAGAGGTCGTGAGGAGCCATACGCACATCTACGAGAATTCTTCTCAATTGCTGACACACATCAGGTTAATAATATTACCAAGGATGAGGTAAGACTTCGCCTTTTTCCTTTCTCACTTAAAGATCAAGCTAAGGACTGGTTCTCATCTCTTGAGTCAGGTAGTATTAACTCATGGTCTGAAATGCAATCTGTTTTTCTTGAGGAATTTTATTCTATAAGTAAAACTGTTGCCATTAGAAATAAGATTAAATCCTTTCGTCAAATCCCAGGCGATCAGTTTCATGAAGCATTTAGTAGACTTAAGGAGTTATTAAGAACTTGCCCTCATCACGATGTTCCAAAATGGGAGCTTGTTAAAGTCTTCTATGATGGGTTGGATTATAACAACCAAAAATTTGTGATGGCCACTAGTGGGGGTATGTTTTTCTCGCGACCTATGGAGGAGGAATGGGAGTTTTTTTGAAAAACTTAGCAAAGGTTCTAAGACCCAAGCTTCAGTGGATCGAAACAACCAACCATCTTCCGCCAATTATGTGTCTAACCAACGTGGCACAAATTCTGAAATTAGCGAGTTAAGTAAGAAAGTTGATCTTTTGTTGAAAAATCTAGGAAAAGGTGTTCCAAATGTGTCTAATGTGTCGCATAGTGGGTGTTCAATGTGTGGTGATCCAAGTCATGCTGTCAATAATTGTCAAAGTTGGGGGTGCCACCAAATGAGGAGGTAAATGGAGTCTATGGTGGTCGTCCACGAAATGACCCATTCTCCGAAAGTTATAATCCTGGATGGCGCAATCACCCCAATCTCCGTTGGAAAGATGAAGACAATAGCCCTAATAATGCCCAACAACAACACTATGGTTACAAACCAAGGTATGAGGGTGGCGATTCATCTAATTTCCAACCGAATTCTTACAATCATAGGCCACAACAACAATATCCAAATTAGGGCCAAGGGCAAGACGACAACTGTCTCTTGAACCTTGATCGAAAGTTTGATAGGCTTATGGATTCATTGTCTACCAACAATCAAGAGATTAATAGAAAATTCGAGGTCACTAATCAAAGACACGAGACCACTACCAAATCTATTGCAGCTCTTGAGAGACAAGTTGGTCAATTGGCGGATCAATTAAGCAAAAGAGATGAGGGAAGGCTACCGAGCTACCCCACCATGAATCCCGCACACAAGAAAAATGGAAATGAGCACGTGAATATGGTGAAGTCTCTTCGAAACGGTAAAATCTACAACAATGACAAGGGAATTCCAAATTCTCCTGATGTCGAGGATTTCGTTACTGATGATGAAATTATTGTTGAAGGTAAAAATTCTGATAATGTTAAGTCCGGTTCTGAGTTGGTAAATGATTTGTTAAATGATTTTCCTAAACCTACAACATTGAATCCTAAAGCTACTGAATCTCCCGAAGTTGGGGAGGGTGGTGTGTCCATCACACCTTACCCTACGGCGTTGGAGAAATCGACATCTGTGAAGTTAGCTAAAAAGGGTCCTCATGCTGAGGATATGTGGGAGACTTTCAAGCAAGTTAAGATCAATCTCCCCCTTAGTGATGTTATCAAGCAAATTCCTGGATATGCCAAGTTTTTAAAGGACTTGTGTACCCAGAAGAGGAAGCTGAAGGCGACTTTGCCTAAAAAGATTGACCTAACTGAGCATGTTAGTGCAGTCTTATCTAGCTCTCTTCCTCCTAAATTCAAAGATCCTGGAGCACCTTTGATTTCAGTGGTGGTCGGAAATATTGCCATTAAGAAGGCGCTCCTTGATCTTGGTGCTAGTATCAGCATCTTTCCTGCTAGTTTGGTTGATAAGTATGACTTAGGAACTCTTCGTAAGACAGACACTATTATTTCCTTAGCCGATCGATCTACCAAAATTCCTAGAGGTATCTTAGAGGATGTTATTGTGAAAGTTGATGACTTCTATTACCCAATTGACTTCTTTGTTATGGACACCGAGTCACAATACAAGGATGTTCAACCGACTATTATCCTTGGGCGCCCATTCTTAGCCACGATAGATGCTAGGATTAATTGTCAGACCGGCGCCATGGATATCGCATTCGGTAATAAAAAGATAAGATTGAATGTGTTTAATTCTATGAATTCTCCTACGATGAATGAATGTTACCAAGTTGATGTGATTGATGAGGAAGTCCAAAAGCATGCATACTGTATGCTTAAGGATGATCCTTTTGAATTATATCTAACTGGTGAGAATGAGGAGATTCTTGATGTTGTTGAAGTTCAAGAGATTCAAGAGTGTTTGGTCAGTTCCTTGGACCATCAAAAACCACCTTGGTCTTATAAAGTGGAGCCCTTGCCTTTTACTTTTGACACGGCCACGAAACCCGTCTCTAGAGGTGCCTCCAGCTCTTGAACTAAAACCTTTGCCATCTAATCTCAAATATGCTTTTCTAGGTCCTAATAATACTTTACCTGTTATTGTTGCTTCTGATCTCTCTGACACAAGAGGAAGCACTTCTAAAAGTGCTTTCCAAGTACAAAGCAGCAGTATGATGGACGATTGCAGATTTAAAAGGGATCAGCCCTTCAGTATGTATGCATCGAATTGTTACTGACCCAGATATTAAGCCAGCAAGAGATGCGCAAAGGCGTCTGAATCCTAATATGAAAGAGGTGGTGAAGACAGAAGTTCTTAAATGGTTAGATGCCGGTATCATCTATCCCATCTCGGATAGTAAATGGGTAAGTCCTACTCAAACGGTGCCTAAAAAGGCCGGAATCACCGTTGTGGAAACCGAGAATGGGGAAAAACTCACAACCCGACTAGTTACTGGGTGGAGAGTTTGCATAGATTACCGTAAGCTGAATAATGCCACATATAAAGATCACTTCCCACTACCCTTCATTGATCAAATAGTTGAGAAGCTTTCTGGTAAGAAGTTTTATTGCTTCTTGGATGGGTACTCCGGTTATAATCAAATACCCATTCATCCTGATGACCATGCCAAAACTACTTTTACATGTCCATACGGGACGTTTGCATTTCGAAGAATGCCTTTTGGCCTGTGTAATGCACCCGCTACCTTTCTGAGGTGTATGATGAGTATCTTTTCTGACATGGTTGGAGAATCTGTGGAGATATTTATGGATGATTTCTCCATCTTTGGTCAATCCTTTGAAAGCTGTCTTGATCAGCTTGAAAGCGTGTTAAAAAGATGCACCGAAACTAATCTGGTGCTTAGTTGGGAGAAGAGCCATTTCATGGTTCGAAAGGGAATTATATTAGGGCATGTTGTGTCAGAAAAAGGGTTTGAGGTTAACCGTGCCAAAGTTCAAGTAATTTCAACCCTTCCTCCTCCCACTACCATCAAAGGTGTGCGTTCTTTTCTTGGTCATGTCGGGTTCTATAGGCGATTTATTAAAGATTTTAGTGCAATATCAAAGCCTCTTTGTAATCTACTCTTAAAAGATGCACGCTTTGACTTTAATGAATCATGTCTTAAAGCATTCAATATGCTTAAGCAAAAGCTTGTAGAAGCCCCTATTCTGCAATCACCTGATTGGTCGAAGCCTTTCGAGATCATGTGTGATGCAAGTGATTATGCCGCTGGGGCGGTTCTAGGACAGCGGGTCGATAAGAAACCCGTTGTAATCTTTTATGCTAGTAAGACTTTTTCAGAAGCTCAAATGAATTACACCACTACTAAAAAAGAGTTGTTAGCTGTGGTTTTTGCTCTTGATAAGTTTAGGTCATATATTTGGGGGCATTCTAAGGTGATAGTATTTTCAGATCATAGTGCCTTAAGACATTTGTTGACTAAGAAAGAGACAAAACCGAGGTTGCTTAGGTGGATTTTGCTTTTACAAGAATTTAATCTAGAAATTCGGGATAAAAAGGGGTCAGAAAATGTAGTTGCCGACCATTTGTCTAGAATTATCCCTCCGCCGTTCAACCCTTCTGATGTGATTAAGGAAAGCTTTCCATATGAAAGCCTATTTGAGGTTTCTAAGGTTCCTTGGTACGCAAATATAGTTAATTACCTAGCTGTTGAAAAGCTTCCGGAGTTTTGGTCCAAGCAACAAAGAAAATACTTATTCTCCCAGTTGAAGCATTATTTTTGGGAGGATCCGGAGCTCTATAAGGTATGTGCTGACCAAGTCATTAGGAGATGTGTTCCTGACCATGAGCATACGGACATATTGGCTCATTGCCATTCTTATGCATGTGGTGGTCACTTTGGTGCTACAGAAACTGGGCATAAAATCCTACAAAGCGGTTTCTTTTGGACGACTATATTCAAGGATGCCCAATCTCTTGTGAAAGCATGTATTCGTTGCCAACAAGTTGGTGGGATTTCAAGGCGTGATCAAATGCCTATGAATTCCATACTTTTTGTTGAGATCTTTGACGTGTGGGGTATTGATTTTATGGGGCCATTCCCCACTTCCCATGGCAATGTGTACATTTTAGTGGCAGTTGATTATGTGTCTAAGTGGGTAGAGACTGAGGCTACTAGAACAAATGACCATAGTGTAGTTCTTAAGTTTGTTAAGAAGAATATCTTTGCTAGACATGAAATTCCTAAGGCTATCATTAGTGATGGGGGTTCTTACTTTAAGAACTTTAGATTTGGGAAATTACTGAAACACTATGGAGTTAATCATAGGATAGCTACCCCTTATCACCCACAGACTAGTGGACAGGTTGAAGTATCTAATAGGGAGATTAAGCGAATTTTGGAAAAGACCGTTCGTAGTGATAGGAAAGATTGGTCCTTGAGGTTAGATGATGCATTGTGGGCATATAGGACGGCTTTTAAGACTCCTATTGGTATGTCACCGTATAAGTTGGTATATGGCAAGGCGTGTCATTTACCGATTGAATTAGAGCATAGGGCTGAATGGGCAATTAAGACCGTTAATTTGGATTTAGAGAAAGCAGGTAGTTCTAGGAAACTTCAATTATCTAAACTAGAAGAGATTAGACGTGATGCTTATGAAAGTTCTAGGATTTATAAGGAGAAAACCAAAGCTTTTCATGATCGACACATCACCAAGAAGTCTTTCTTGGTTGGTAAAAAAGTTTGGTTATTCAATGCTAGACTTAAGCTTTTTCCTGAAAAGTTAAGAAGTAAATGGACGGGTCCATATATTGTAACTCAAGTCTCTCCATACGGAGCCATTGAAATACAAAATATGGTGGGTGGAGAGCCTTTTAAAGTTAATGGACACCGTTTAAAGCCGTATGTTGAGTTGGAGAGTGATCAGATGGAAACGGTGGATGTGGTTTACTTGGAACCACTCCAACCGTCTCAATAGCTCATTTGAGTTATGTCTGGCTGAAGACGGTAAACTTAGCGCTTCGCGGGAGGCAACCTGTGGTTTGTGGAACTTTGTGGGTGTGTTCACTACAAACCCTCACGAGACAAAACTCGTCCAGTCGGGCTACCGAGTGGCTTAAAGGCTTGTTGCATACGCTAAATGCAACCGTGATTCCTACGAAAGTGAGTTAGGTTTTTGTTTTTTGTGTGAGGTTTTTTTTTTCAAATTGATTTTTAACCAAAATTTCAATTTAAAGTTTTTACATTAAGGACAATGCAATGCTTTAAGTTGAGGGGGTGGCACATGTGTTACATGTTTTTGTGTGAAATTTTGGTCAAAATGGGTTAAAATGTGATTTTTGGGAAAAATTGAAAAATTTTAAAAATTTTAAATCACATTATAAGAGTCTTTTGCTAATTAGATGTGGAAGTTTCTTCTACATATATGTTTGTTGAGTGTTTGCAGATTCTGAAGATTAGTTTGTGGATGATTTATTGGAGCAAGCTAGAGGATTTGGCCATAATTATCAGGTGCACCCGATTCTATTGTATAATTTGGTTATTAAATTGATTTGATTGTTGCATGTAGTTAGGCATATGTATAATTTAGATGATCAAACCACGCCGGTTGAATTCTCTCTACTTACCTTTGCTTAGATCGAGTAGAAAGTTTAAATAAATAATATGAAATATAGTAATGTAATAGTTGGGTTAGGACATTTGAAATTGATCTTATTCGACTCGCCACCCGCGCACGGTGGCCTTAGAAAAGAGCTGGAGAACTGTCATAATTATTGGTGGTAGTCATATGCTGGGCTTGCCTATCTGATTCGTCACCCGCGCAAGGTGATACTTTAGTTGTTAGCATGGGTCAGACACCAATTTTTATGATGGATAGCATTGCACTTAGCTGAGATAATTTTATGTGAAATAACCCAATCCTTGTATTATTGTAATGAAATTAGAAAGATTAGTTTAATTTAATGCATTGTATAATTATACTATGTGGTAGATAACTCCATCATGTGATGTACCAGTAGGCACGAAGTATAACTGTTCCCATTTAATTAAACAGACTTAATTAACCGGTTCTCATGTGCCAATGTGTCTTAGTATGCACCTATATGATAGATATTCATTTTTCTGAATAATTGGTCTTTATATCAGCCTTGAAAGGAGTGTATCAAGCGTTCTAGATGACTTGTATAAGAAACGGTCCAGGATGGCTAAAAAAAAGAGCTTATGTGTGATATGAAAAAAAAAAGTGAAAAAAGAATGAAAAAAAAAATTGTGAAAGAAAAAAAAAGAAGAAGAAAGGAAGTAGAAGTATATAAGCTTAAGTTTGATGTCCTATGATGTGCTCTTATGGTATAAAAACTCCAACGTTATAAAAGGTGTACAATATTCTCACCTTTTGTTTTAGATTAATGTTTAGATTGATTATAGGTGTGCATTAGGTACGTTGGACACATGGTTAATTATATGAAACATAAAGTAAATGGAGTCAATGAGAATGGTTATGCTAAGTGTTTAAGAAGGACAAAAATATTGGTAATCATTTTGGATTATTTGTCATGTAGGATGGTTATTAGTGTATTAGGTTGAATGTGATCTTTTTGATGAAATTTCAATAGTATGATTAAAAATTATGAAATTAACATGCTTGTATTTTTTTATTTTATTTTTACTCGAGACGGTAAAAGTTAAGTTGAGAGGAGTTAATCGGTGTATTTTGCATTCACCTCATAGCATGTTAATTTAGCATAATTGTATATTTATTTGTTGTTATATATGTACTTTGAGTGTGTTTTGTGATTATGCAGGTTACGAGCGAAATGGAATAAAATGGCCGCTTAATTAATTTTTTGGAGAAAAGACATTGTGAGCGCCGATAAATAAAGAAGAAATATTGAAGAAAAAGAGTTGAGCGAGTCGCAATATTTTCGGTCATCTTTTATTTGTCCGGGCTTCGTTGGAGCAATTATTGGTGTTGAGTTATTTTTTATTGGGCCAAAGTTATTATACGTCAAAAGAATTTTAAAAAAAAAGAAAAAAAATAATAACTTTTGGCCCATTGAACCCAAAATCCCAATATCCACCTAGATATATTATATATATATTGAAAAAGGGATATTATAAAAAAGAGAGAATAAGGAGACGTGAGGACAACATTCGGCTGGGAAAAGAAGAAAAAAATACTTTGAGGTCATTCTTTTTGGTGGGAGCCGACTGATTATTAATAAAAAAATAGAAGATTGACTGTCTTTGGAGACAACACACAGCCGATCAAAGATATATAAAAAAGGAAATTGGATTGGTGTGGTAAAGGACAAGACGCAACATTAAAAAAAAAAGATGATGGTTGAGATTAAGCGGGTCGAGTGCACCGTGATGTCTGGCTAATTTTGTTGTAATTCCTTCCGGTAACTTTATTTATAGTTTGATCATCACTTTTAAATTATTATATTTTTATTACATTGATTTATAATTTATTTATAAATTATTTTTATTGAGTTAATATTATGTTTAATTATTTGTGCGAGACAATTTATTATTAGTTAACGGTTCATTCTTATTCTATTTAGTTAAAGAAAAAGATGGTCGTATAATCGATATAAATTGTACCTAAATAAATTGTTAAAACATAATTATTGGTTGGATTAATATAAGATTTATTATCGCGAGTCATTGATAAACATAATAAATGCCAACATTAATGCATTCATATTAAGTCAAAATAATCTTTGTAGACGAACTAAAAAGTTTCGATAATCCATAAGTGTGACCAACCATAAATATTAGGATCTGGAAGGGATTACATTTTTCTTTTAATTGTTTACATCTTTATTATATTTTTCTAGCGTTATTATTAGTTTAATAATTATTTTAATTTTTAATCAGTATTTTTATTATCAAAAGTATTTTAGTTGTTAGATTTCAAAACCAAAACTTTTATTGATCAGTGATCACCCTAAAACTTAAACTAAAACCACATAGTCCTCGTGGATCGATACCCTCTTACCTTATCTAGTATAAGGTAATTAGGTTTTTTTTTACCGGCACTTCGACGTCGATCAGTGCCAATGAGAAGCTGTACCCTGGTTGTGTAGAAGTGACTCGATTAGACTTTATGGCAAAGTTTACACATTATAAGGCCAAAGGTAAAATCACCGATACCATATTCAATGATATTCTAGAGTTTTTGAAAACTATCTTTCCCCCAAGCAGAGGATTCAAGCTCCCACCGTCATACTATGCAATAAAGAAGACATTTAAAACAATCGGGTTAGGGTACGATTCGATACATGCTTGTGAACACGATTGTTGCTTATTTCGGGAAGGATACGCCGGTTTGGATTTATGTCCGGTGTGTAATACAAGTAGATGGAAAGACACTAACACGCCGGGGAAGAAAGTTCCTAAGAAGGTGCTGCGTTACTTTCCGATCATTCCTAGACTAAAACGTTTGTACAAGTCTAGTAAAAGTGCAAAGGATATGATTTGGCATGCTACTGGAAAGTGTACGGAGCCCGGTAAGATGCAACACCCGTGTGATGGTGCAGCTTGGAAGAAATTTGATGCCAAGTATGCTGATTTTGCAGCAGAACCAAGAAATGTTCGATTAGGGTTGGATGTTGATGGTTTCAATCCATTCGGCAACCTTAGTCAGACTTACAGCATGTAGCTGGTGATATTGACAACATACAACCTGCCTCCGTGGTTGTGTATGAAAGAGAGTTCTTTATTGCTGACGCTATTAATTCCTGGCCCTAAATCCCCGGGGAAGGACATTGATGTTTACTTGAGACCTTTAATTGATGATCTAAAAATTTTATTGGATGGTGTCAGTACTATAGACCAAGCTAAAGGCGAGGCATTCACCATGAGAGCGATGCTTTTATGGACCATCAATGATTTTCCACCTCAAAGTAGTTTGTCTGGGTATAGTGGGCAAGGTTACAAGGCTTGCCCTACATGTAATGACGACACTCCATCTCTTCATGTGGAAAGCAAAATAGTTTATGTTGGCCACAGAAGATTCTTACCGCCCCGCCATAAATCCAGGTCTTCACGCGAATTCAATGGTAAACCCGAACACAAGCCCCGTCCTAGAACATTTACCATGGACCAGATTAACGATCAACATGCTTCACTGCCAAATCGACTGCCAGGTAAACATAAGAATTATGGGGGTGTGAAGATAACACGCAATTTTCGTCTTGAGCCTAACTGGTCTAAACGGTCTATTTTTTACGAGCTTGAGTATTGGCCTTTTCTTTCACTAAGTCACAATTTAGACATCATGCATATCGAAAAAAATGTGTTGGAGGCCATCCTGAACACTTTGTTGATGAATGACAAATCTAAAGACACTGTCAAGGCAAGACAATACTTGGAAAAGTTGGGCATTCGAAAAAGCTTGTGGCTCACCCAAAATAAACACGGGAAGTGCAAGAAGCCTCAGGCTTCGTATTCCTTCACACTAGAGAACAGGAAAAAGTTTTGTCAATACATCAAAAGTGTTAAACTACCAGATGGGTTCGGATCCAACTTGAAGCACAAAAGTGACCGATAACGATACCAATATAACGGGCATGAAGTCTCATGACTGTCATATAATGATGCAACGTTTACTTCCTTTCGCACTTCATGAATACTTGCCTGATAAGATTGCAAGACCACTGATCGGCCTATGTAACTTGTTTAAGCAACTCTGCTCTGCAACTTTAATGGTGGATGACATGTTGACTGCTGTAAATAAGGTGGTTGACATTTTGTGCGATCTTGAGATCATATATCCTCCTGATTTCTTTGACATTATGGTTCACTTGGTTATCCGTTTACCTGATGAGGCCATTGAAGGCGGGCCTATCCGCCCCCGGTGGATGTATCCATTTGAAAGATACATGAAAGAGATAAAAGTTTATGTACGAAATAAAGCTAAGCCAGAAGGTTCGATTGCGGAGGGTTATGTTGCACAAGAAGCATCGACTTTCTGTTCTAAGTATTTTCGGGATGATGTTACCACTAAATTTAATCGTCTCGACCGTAATGTGGACCCCCCCCTCCCCCAACATGTCAGTTTCAGGTGTTCCGATCGGTATGTAACCTTCTTAGGAAAAAGTCGTTTATTATGTTCCCTTATCAAGAGTTCAAGAAGGTGGAATGGTATGTACTAAACAACAGTCCTGAAATGGACAAGTACATTTCTGAGTTCAAGAGGTACGCGTTTTTTATTTTATTTTGAAACTTCTTTTTCTTAACAATAACGACTTATTCTAATACCATGAACGTTTTTCAGATAATATCCTGACAAAGACATGAAAAAAGAATTCCCCGCCTGGTTTGGGAATAAGCTAAACTTAGACTTATCTTGTGTACTTACCTGTAAAAAATAATATTATTATTAATAGTTTTCTGTACTTAATCCTTTATTCCTCATAGATCCGACAACCTCACGTAGACAATGACAAAGACCCAAAGGTTATCCGAACCAGCGAGTTATTCGCTTTGGCTTGTGGACCATCACCGAATCCAATCTCAGTAAACTCTTGCATAGTCAACGGTGTGAGGTATGTCGTGCACAGTCGCGATGAACGTCGTACAACTCAAAACAGCGGCATTTGTGCGCCTGGCCCTAACAACACAATGGCTTATGGTCAGCTTCAACAGATCCTCGTGTTTCATTATTTTTCGTTCAGTGTTGTGTTGTTCCGAGTTAAGTGGTTCGACACTCGCCCCACATTAGGTAAACAACGTCTTATCTATAGAAACAACATGACATAACTCACCGACACAAGAGCTGAGTGGTGGAAAGATGATCAATACATTCTCGCAACACAAGTCAAACAAGTCTTCTACATTGAAGATAAGAACAAACCCAACTGGAAGGTCGTTCAACATGTTAATCATAAAAAGTTTTCCAACGGGGGTGTCATAGTGTCAGATGTCGTTCTTGATATTATACATTTGGACAACTCATCTGGTCTACCACTTTCCACTGATTTGAATGACTTGGGTGATGTGACCTTGCATATAGATGGCCAAGAAACGGAGGTTGATGCACCGTTTCAAATATCATTGATGTTGATGACGAAGACGATGGTATTACTGATGATGAAGATGTCCCTCATGATTTAAGTGATGAAGAACGTATGAATGATGATGATGGTGAAGACAAAGTTTATTCCAGTGAAGAAGAAGATTGACCTTTAGTTGTAACTTGCAAAATACACTTATTTGTTTGAATGAGTGAATCTAATTGTTGTGGATTGTTTAAATGTCTATATTTAGTTGGATGTGTTGTATTTGGATTTGTGCATGCTTATATTATTTTGTTCATGAATTTGTCTATGTTATGCTAATTGTACTTGTACAGATGCAGCAGATGTTGCACGATCACACGGTGGTGGTGAGGATGAACCTCCTACGCCAAACATCCTTAGCGGTTGTCTCGCCTTATTTAGAAATAAAGGTTAGAATATTTGGATTATTGTAACACAATCATAAATTTGGTGCATATATATATATATATATATATATATATATATATATATATATATATATATATATATATATATATATATATATATATATATATATATATATATATATATATATATATATATATATATATATATATATATATATATATATATATATATATATATATATATATATATATATATATATATATGTTGCTTGCCTTGAATTTTATGACTTCGTCACTCACTTGATTTTTGCAGGCAAAGGCAAAAGAAAACAAAATTTGGGCGGCAGAGAGGCCGGTAGAAAGACTCGGGGCATTACCCGATGTCTCGATTTGTTGAGCGAAGTTGACTTGCATGGCCCTGTCCCGATAAATTTTGAGGAACAACCCTCTTTCCGGCCTCTCGGCGCGTATGCTCAGCATTTTGCTAATTACGTCGGGGATTGTATCAGGAGGCTCGTGCCATTGTACTACCCAAGTTGGAATGATTTCCCTGAAGAGATCAGGGCGAGTCTTTGGGCGAACATAGAGGTCAATTATCATTTTTATGTTTATAACATTATTGTATTTATTTATTTAATGGTGTATATATTTAAATAAATTTGTTTATTTATTTATATCATATATATAAATAACAAATTTAAATAAATATACAAATTGTATCTTATTTATTTATATCATATAATTTTTTTTAAATATATACAAAAACTTTTAAATAAATATAAAAAAATTTAAATAAATATAATTTTTTTAAATAAATATATATTTGATGAGAATAAGGTAATAAGCTTTTTCGGATAAGCTGTTTTCAAACAGCTTATCCTGATAAGCTTATCAGAAAAGCTGTTTGAATACAGTTTATCTTGATAAGCTTATCAGAACAAGCTGTGTGAAAACAACTTGTTCTGATATGCTTATCAGGATAAGCTGTTTTCAAACAGCTTGTTCTAATAAGCTTATCAGGATAAGCTACTTTCAAACAGCTTGTCCTAATAAGCTTATCAGAACAAGCTGTTTTCAAAAAGCTTATGCTTATCAGGATAAGTTGTTTTTATTATAAAAATTTAAATAAATATATAAGCCATTAAATAAATAAACAAAATAATATATAAATTATATCTCTAACTCTAACTCTGTGTTTGTTTTATTTGTTGTATATGAATGCAGTCTAAGTTTAATCTGACACCCCACAAGACTCCTACGACTTGGAAGGGTGTAAGTGGCGGCATCAATCAAATGCTTCAAAAGAATTACAATTCTCGAAAAAATGCATTCAAGACAAAGCATTGGCGCCGAGACATCGATACCGGTACGGTAGACATAGACAGAGTTCGCAGGGAGCGTCCTGAGGAAATTACTCCCGAGGACTGGGAAAAACATATCGC
Organism: Glebionis coronaria; assembly: GCA_025667525.1. Classification (NCBI taxonomy): domain Eukaryota; kingdom Viridiplantae; phylum Streptophyta; class Magnoliopsida; order Asterales; family Asteraceae; genus Glebionis; species Glebionis coronaria. The sequence goes on along the minus strand of CM046881.1, from coordinate 506,475,360 downwards.
ACTTTGGAGTGATCCGGATTACGAGAAAAGATGCCTGACAAACTCCCAAAATTGGTCTAAGCAGAAGACACCGAGTCGGCAGGGATCCCGATCGTTAGCACTCCTTCGAGACAAAGTGGTGAGAAATTCTGTAATTAATTTACATACATATATGTCTTTGATTATATGTTTTGGTGTTGTGATTTTTTGTTTTGAATTTGCTTCATTCTATATATGCGTGTTTATGTATGTACAGACTCAAGCTGCAATTGAAGCTGATGTGCCACCCCCGACTGTCATTGACCAATTCTTCTTGACGCATATAGACCCGGATGGGAATTTTCCTTGTGATGCGGACCGCGTTATGTATGTAAGTATTTTTTTTTTATTTTTTAAATTAATTAATTAATTTATTTTTTTTGATATACCTTGGTTTTCGACTATTCCCTGCCGATAAATAATGTACCAAGCCGACTAATAAATAATATACTAACTATCGTTTGTTTTTGTCACTTCATTAGGAGGAGATACTTGCGATGAGGGCTGCAGGAAAACATACGGACGACGAGATCAACCGTATCGTCAGAGGCGGAAAGCAGCGAGGCCATATGCCCGGTGTCGGTCAGATAGTGCCGAGAAGGAGTCTAACTGCTCGATATATTCCTCCCCATGCACCTGCCATCGACCTACGATTGGAACAAGCATCTCAAGTGTTTGAATTTATGAGAAGTGACTATAGGTTCACCGATGCGTTCTCACAATTCCTATCGGGTGGTGCTAGCAGGAGTGGCACGGGAGGCAGCGGTAGTGGCGCCGGCGGGAGTGGCACGGGAGGCAGCGGTAGTGGCGCCGGTGGGAGTGGCGGTAGTGGTAATGATAATGCCGACGGGTAGAATGGCAATAATGGTTAGTATGTCTTGTTTTTCCTACCTTAGCTTGCAAGTTTAATAATTGTAAACCCCGAATTGCAAGTTTAATAAGTGTAACTAGGAACTTTGTACTCAAGTTGTGACATATGTATTTGTATTGATCGAGTTAATCGATCGAGAGGTTACATGTTATTGTGTTTTGGTACTAGATTTGTGGTAGATTTTTAGCATTTGTATCCCCAGGTTTTGTATTTGTATTCCCAGGTTTTGGTAGATTTTTTCCAGAAAAATTCCGAAAAAAATCTGGAAATAGCCTGCTGTGCAGGCTGCCCAAAAAAAATGACAAAGTTTCCCCGGTGACATGCCGTGGCTCGTTTGACTTTCTGAAAAGTCAGCAAGGTTTCCCTAGCGAAATGTCGCCAGAGAAACTGTGGCACAACGTTGACTTATCAACGCGAGGCTTTGACTTGTCAACGTAATGAAATGTTTCCCTGGCCACAAGTCGCCGGGGAAACATTGGTATAACTTTGACTTGTCAACGCGAGGCTTTGACTTGTCAACGTAACGAAAAGTTTCCGTGGCGACATTTCGCCAGGGAAAAGTGAAGTTTAATTAGCATGATTAACTTTGTTAATCACCAAAGTTTTCCCCAGCGACATCTGTCGCCAGGGAAACACTCGAAATTTCGCCAGGGAAAGGCTCGAATTTTGTAGAGATAAGCCATTTTGGGAAATTTTCATTTGTTTGATGCAAAAAGGGAAACAAGGTGACATTTTGGAGCATTTCAAGAATTAGCCTAGATCTAGAGGTGCACACAACCGGTTAACCGGTCCGGTTTTTATATAAACCGGAACCGGCCCGGTCCCTAGTCAACGGTCAAAAGACCGGTTTGTCCGGTTAACCGGTTTAAAACCGGACCGGCTGGGAGATCAAAAGTACAGACCGGTAGAACCGGTCCGAGACCGGTCCCAGACCGGTTTATGCCGGTTAACCGGTTCCGGTTTTTTTATTTTATTTTTTTTTATATATAAAATTTTGAATTGTTACTAGATTTTCTGGTTTTTTTTATTTTAATTTTTATGCCGGTTAACCGGAACCCGTTTATAATAAACCGGTTCCGGTTAACCGGTCAGAAAACCGGTTGACAAACCGATTTTTTCCTCAAAATTAAGAACCGGTCACAAACCGGGGGTCCCTAAATAAACCGGGACCGGTTTATAATAAACCGGTCTCAACCGGTCCCGGTTTCCGGTTTTTTTTCCGGTTCCGGTTTAAGAACCGGTTTTTTTTTGCATCTCTACCTAGATCTATTTACATTGGAGTTGTACTTATTTGCTTCTGTTGACGTATGTGATTGTGCAGTATATTCTAATAGGTGCACTGGACTGCTAGTGATAATGTCTTAAAGGGTAGCAAGCCGTCTGATATAGAAACAGAAATACTTCAGAATGATTGTAATAGGCCGATCTATCAGTTACGAGTATTAAGCAACTGATATACTCGATCATATACTGATATACATACATGATACATGCACGAGATGGTTCTCACGTTTCATAGAGCATTACATACATGCAGATATATACATAAACACATGAACATCTGCGTTTTCACTTTCACCTATAAGAATATTACAGTGTTTCTTAAAATTGAAAAACATCCGGACTTCAAAGAACTTGATGTAAGGTAACTTGACCGTTTACCTGGTCGATCTGTTGGTTAGATTTGAACATGGTGGTTGAGGGTTGATCATCTACAAAAGAATAAAGCGATCCTCAAATCATATATACTAATTTTTCAATCAACTAATTTCCCTTCTTACTCTTGTCACCAAGGCTAAATATGATGATACAAGACCAGACGGCGAGAACACAAAGTGCAGACATACTTGCGTTTGCTGACATACGAAATAGGTAAGCCACAAAACTTCCATTTGCTCTCTACATCTACTGCTTCCACTTTCCCTCGGCAGTGTGGACACGTCCCACTTGCCACTTGCCTCCCGAGCTCTTTCGCTTCCTCAATACACCCACAAAACAATCGCATGTCCTCGCTCTTATCTTCTTGAACACGTGAGAGTTTGGTCCAAAATCCAAATGTTGGTTTATTACTAGGAATATTCTTACTGCTACCCGTTTTGATCCTAGGAATATTCATACTGCTTTCCGTATTTCGTGTTTATACAAGTCTTTAGACCAAATGACTTGCAACCTAGCTGTATACATGTAGCCTTGTAGGCTCAAGTCCCGTCCGAAATTTGTAGCGTGTCCTAACCAAATATGATCAGAGGTATAAAAAATTTTTAACCTTAATATAATAGAGTTCAATTTTTTCTAATTACAGTAACTAAATAAGATTATAAACACATTTGATGAACCACATACATTTAAAGTATATTTGAAAAAATTTTGATATTTTTTTTAAAAATTAACACTAAATAAAAATAAATCTATCAGTGTCCCGAGCACCCACAGAAAACCTCCTACCTCCTTCCTATAGATACGTACATGTAAGCATATGTATTATATGGTTTGCAAATTGTTAGATGTGTTGTTTTAATGTCAAATACTACTGTAGTAAAAAGGAACTCCTTGTGTCTTAAGAATAATAGTAATTTTATTGTTTTAAACATGTTTTCTTTTGAATTGCTTTCATTGCTTGTTTTTTTATTAAATGTGTAAACATTTTCGGGTAAAGTTGTGTGAAAAGTCTATGTAGGGCATCATCTTACTTTATACTCTAGAAATTAATTATTGGGATAAAGTGAAACACGTTTTCAGTCCTTTTCATTGAAGACATGAAGAGTAGTGACTTTTACAAGGTTAATATTTTCTACGATTTTGTTTTGTACCGTAGTATTGACTATCGATGATCATGGTTGATTCTGAGTTTTTTTCTAGAAAACATCAACATAATCATGCAAATTTTAAAATCAGCATGATCATCAATTTGAAGTGTATACTCATAATTTAATAGATACTGGATAAGGTATATATATGTCTTGGTCAAGATCATGTTTTCTAAAAGCAAGTATCTGATAGACGTGTTCTAAGCTAGCGGCTACCTAATCCAATACACTTATTTAATGTTTCCAAATTTATAAAATTTCGCCCATCATCAACAATAAAACCTAGACATGAAAACTGCTGTCTCTTGGGTTGGTCAACTATGTAATTTTCATTTTTGAAATATAGTTATGAGTTATTTCTTCCGTTCTAAAATTATAATTCATGTTACTATTTTGAGAAGTTTTAAATTGATAGTTTATGTTAAAAAATAAATAAATAAATGTAGGTTAATTACCATATCATCCTCATTTAAAAAAATTATTACAAACAATATATATGTTGTAAATTAATTAGTCAAAAGTAAAGTAGTCATTATGTAAAAAGTAAAAGAGAATAAGCTGAAAAGTAATGTTTTTATAAAAATACGTGTTTTTTATCGATGAAATAGACCATAATTATTGGATGGAAGAAGTATAACTTATGAGAATTCGTATTCTGTTGGTTAACCCGGGAACTTGGAGACAAATAACTAAAATACTTGGGAGTTGGGAGCACTAATGTGCAAAAATGCCCATTTATTTGTAACCGTTGAAGACTATTTGTGCAAATTGTGTTTACTGTTTAGAAATACACTTTGTAGCCTGATTACAAGACAATGATCACACTTTGCCCCACTTGATATATTCTTTAAACTCCTTTATTGACTAGTATTTTTTTGTCAATGTTATAAAACCAAATCTATAATGCACAATCCGAACCAACAACACATGTGGCAACTTATAGTTTGACAAAACTAGAATTTAAGACCATAACTCCTTCATTTAAATATACCTACCGAACGACTTTGTCCAATTATTTTGTCTAGTTTCTTTCAAACAACTTGTTAAAAATAAATATTACAATAAAAAACTCAGTCTTCATCTTCAATATATGTAGTGACCAATCATATTCAATCATAGCTATTTCTTATCTTGATCAAATAGAAAACTCAATCTTCATCTTTTCTTTTAGACATGTAATAAAATAAACACAACTTTTTTCACAAAAAAAAATTTGGAGTTTCAATTGTTTTTTCCTCTTAATAAAATGGTTTACAGCCAACTTATCATTCAATTGATAATTGTAATAAAAGTTCTCAGTTTGCATATTTTTATTGTAGATCCTTCAGTTCTATTACATGTCTACAACTTCTGTAAGATCCTATCATTCATTTTGATATAAAGATAGTAACTGTAATGATAGGTGATTTATATACTCCATAAATTAATTTGATATACTTAAAATGTGTGTGTTGACATTTTTATTTTTAATATGTGTGTTAAAATTTTTCTATTCCATTAATGCAAGAATATAAATGTCTAGACACAAATATTTTGAATGCGTCAATTAATTTATGGAAGTGCAAATCATCCTCCCATTGTAATTAGAGTTCTCTCCTGTTTGCATCATATTCATACTTTAATTGTAACTTTGTAAGAGCATCTACAATGCTAGCTTTTACAAAAGCTTTTAATATTAATTGCATTAAATGCGTAATACATCAAATGCTCAAAACTTTTATCAAAGACTTGAGAAGTATCAAGTCTTTCTTAAAAAGTCTTCTAAAAACCTTTCATGCAGTGCTAAAAAGCTTTTCACAAAGCTTTTCAAAATTATAAAAAGTCATCTACAACTTGAGCCATTGTGGATGCTCTCCACAAAAGGTGAAGATTAGCGGGAACACCTTAACCCCGGGTGCCTTTTGGCACCAGCCATTGTCCACCCCACAAGGAATAGCTCCGGCAACTCTCCTGGCCCAGAGGAGCAACACCTGGAGGGAGACGAGCCGAGACTCGACCCCCGATCTCTTATTCCACAAAGTCTCTCCAGTGTGCCCATAGATTTTGCGGAGTCGGGTACCTATTTGAAACAAATGTCAAAGATGGAAATTAAACTTGGGTCATTTGACTCAAGCACATGAGCTCCATCCATTGGACTAATGCTCCTATTACATGCCTATTACTTTTGTAAGAAGATCCTTTCATTTCTTTCTCAATGAAGGATGTAGTGGATTTAATGGGTTGTGAAAGATTTATAGTATGTATATATGGCATTGTATTATACTGAATGCATGAAGATGCCTATTTTATCTAAAATTGTCTTCTAGTCTATTTTCTTTTCTAGAAGGCATAAAATCAAGTGAAGGTAGTTTTTCATAGACACATCTATGATTCTATGTATATGGACAGAATGATGGACATATGCATCTATGTATAATAATGTTATTGTTTGCATATTCTTTGATGGACTTAACCCTTATATTAACCATAAACGTGTGTTAGAGACTTGTGTTACTGCAGCTACTCATCTGCAGCCCCATGGTAATCACTCTTGCCGGAATTACCCTCGTGTAGGGCCTGTGACACCATGACTGACTGATTACCTACATCATACCTACTGCATACCCCATTTCCGCCGGATAGGGGTACGCTGTTGTTGTTGTCGAAAAATATATCAGTCAGATTCTGATCTAAACCTTACCTTACAAGAGAATATGTATAATAATAATAACAAGGAAGCTGAGTTATAACTTAAGGTTGATGGCTGTCGATCATAAAGCTTTCACCAAGAAAATTTATACTAGCAAATCTCAAACTTGTGACAATTTCTTAGTCATTTGAACGGGTCTAGTTTAGTATGTGAGACCTTATATTACTTGCAAAGAATATGAAATAATCACATTGCTTCTTACCTTGTGTTTGAATTCTACAAAGATTCCGGAGAAATATACAAACATCGTCCCTTCATTACCTTTTTATACTGATGTTCAGGATCACTAGATTGAAGTATGCAAACATGAGACAAGAGTTGATGCGTATTCACAATGTTATCTACTTATATATCCATTCATTTGTACGCCCTCCTGATTCGTCCATGTCTATAAAGATGCTAACTGCCTGAAATGAAATAGATTGTTTTAGTACTGTTGTGAACAAATAAAGCTGAGTTAGAGCCACACGATAAGATGAAAATGTACATATATTACTTATCAAATGTATAATTTGTTTAGGACAGCCCAAAATAAATTAGGCCATAACTTATAACAGTGATGGCATCTCAAGTTTTCAATTTACTTAAAAAAAAAGAGTGTCAATTAAGGTAGTATTTATATGATAATGGGTCGGGTTAAGCCGTAAAAGTCAGCTAACCTTACAATATAGTAACTATTTACTCAATAATTATGAAAATGGGGAGAAGAAATTGTTGACAGGTCAACCAACCCCACCAGAACCCGGGTTTTAACCCACACATAAAAATGACATGTTTTGATCCCTGACCAAATCTACCCATTTCGCCATCTCCAGACACCTTATACAAACAGGACTAGAGCTTAGCCTGATTTAAGCTTAAGAGTTAAGACACAAGACTGCCCAAACTTTTCACGTATGAGACGAGAAAATGAATATACCTTTCCGATCCGAGGCCGCTCTTTAAGTTTTTCCAGGCTGTTTCTGATATGAGAGACAGCACCCCAGCATTTCAGAGTATTTGCCACGTCATCAAGCCTCAACAAGTACTCTTCTTCAGTCAGAGGAAAAGATCTCTGTCAGAGAAATCAAGAAGTAAAGTATCACGAGGCAGCTAATAACAGACATTCGAGGTGTTCACTGACAACGTTTTTGTATCACAAATTGTTTTGGAAAGCATAGTCACTTTTTTTATTTGCACAGAACATACCATTATCACCTAACTCCCAATGGGATTTAAATATCTAAACAGTAATGAGATAAATGTCGACCATTGCCATTACTGAATATATGACGAAATCATCTCAAGCTTTCATTCTACACCATAATTCTACATACTTATTTCTTCTAAGATGCATTACCATTCGTAAAAACTATCTAACATGTCCTTTGCAAACTATGAAAAACTAAAATGATAGGCAGTATTACCTGCTCCATGTACTTCCACATGACATTCATTGCAAGGAAATTTTTACCCATGAATTCCTGCAAAAAGTAAAATATAAATATGCACCTGTCAATAAATCGTCTGATAATCCACAGCCGGCATTTAATCAAATAGCGGTAATAGAATAAGAAATATAACCGGGTTTTTCATCTTTTACTTTTTTTCTTCAGAATTCGGTCCACTTTTAGTTTTAGGCATGTTTATATATAGATGCAGAAAAGACTACAAGTAAAGTTTAGTGGTAGACAACAACATGAAGATTATACTGTTTATACATAGATGCAGAAAAGACTACAAGTAACGTTTAGTGGTAGATAACAAGATGAAGCTTATACCTTCTTTATAAGTTGAACATCATAGGATCGTCCATATTTCTTCCTAATAAGTGTTGCCAGATCAATCCCGGAAAAAGCAGAATCATCTACACCAATAAGTCTTTCTAGATTCTCTCTGAGAAATTCATTTTTTGCCTGTAAGACAAAAGGTTAATCTTTTCAGCTATGTATGTGTGTGTAACTAAGGTGACACAACTTTGGAGGTTAGAAAGTATGAGAAATAATCTCTACTTACCGAATCAGTTTCATTCTCAGAAGACTCGTCCTCATTTGTACTGTCATCCATCTTACTAGAACAAATAGGATGACAACGTTTACCTATACAAGAACCATGTACAATGTACTGTCTCTGGAAATTTAGTGATTTGCTGCCAGAAGAACCTAAACCCGAATCGCTGAAGCATGGTAGACTACGGCATCCTGATCTTAATACATGTTCTTTACCTCCTAATGACCATGTACAAGGAAGACTGGCCTGAACACCCACCATATTCTGCAAAACAATCGTGAATGATTCTCAAGACCTTGTGAATAGCTATAGTTAATAAGCATTTATATCACTTTAATCACATTGTTGGAATGTGCAAAATTTAGAACTCTCGAAAGTTACTGGTATTAATAAAGTATCCATGTTATTAAAGACTATCTTAGTGTATTTAAACTGCCACTCTTAGTTACGTGCTCCCGTCAAATTTATAAGTATAAAGCAAAAAGTCTGCGTAAAGTTGCTGCAATGGGCTAAAACTAGTTGTTGAACTTATGTTTTTGATACTTAGCCTTTCAGCTAAAAGTACTTTTTTTATTAACCTGGGTTCCGACTTGAAATTGCAGAGAAAAAGTTCCCAACCAGCATATGAACTACACTTCTACAACACGCAACTTAACCAGAGATAGTTTTTTTGAGCCAAGTATGGAGGTTACAACAGACTTGTCATAGACCAGGACCTCAAAAAACTTACGGAAATTCAGTCCATGCTATAAATGCAGACCATCCATAAGACGTCACTGATTCAGGTATCCTAAGGAAAGATCAATAGATAAAAAGTAATCTACACCCAGTAGAGCATTGCAACACTATACAAGACACTCCACCAAATATACATATTTCCTCTTTCACACTCCAAATTCCACCCACGGTAATGATTGTTCTTTGCTTCAGGTTATATCCCTGGTAAATCAATAAAATCCACCTTCTAGATATAGTTTAACTGTTCAGTAACATGACTACCACTCAATCCAAAATTAGATCGACACTATTATGTTTCATCGTTATAGACCATCTTCCAAAATCAAGACTGGCATGGTGTTTAACTACTCGTACACTCATTCTTATCCTTTCTTCTTTGTTTTTCCATACTCTCCGAAAATAAAAAGGCAGAAATTCCTTCCAAAACCTAGCCATATTAAACGCTAATAAGCTTGAGTATCTAATCTGAAAGTAGTTGTATGAGTTAGATCTCAGGAGGTGTTTGCCCCTGCTTATTGATAGTGCATATCTTATGTTCTAATACAACAAATAATCAGGGTGGCCTAGTGGTCAGGGCAATCTCGTGTCCTCACAAGACGTCTAAGGTTCAAACCTCACTAGGAACACATCTTATGGGTGACAAGAGAAAGGGTCAGAAACAGTCACATGAGGAGATACCCCGGTTAGGCTGTCTATATCTGAGTCAAAGACTCACCCTCATCCGTTTATCCGGGGTTTTTTTGTAAACTGCTCACCATTATCTAACTATATTAAGGTGAAATAATCAGGTCCACAGATGCTCATTTGAACTGATTCCAGATTATAATATTTCAATACAGTAGAAGCAATTCTAAACACTATCTGTTACATTCGATTTTGTTTGTGCTCATTCATAATATTTCTATAATCATAAGCAGTTGTAATAACCAATCTCAAACACCAACAAATAGAATACTAAGCTATAGGCCAACACCTACAGTCAGGGGCGGATGCACTCTTTTGGTATGGGGTGGCAGCGCCCCCCATGGCTAGCCGAAAAAGACGAGATTTTAGTGTAATTTTGATCTTCTTTCGCAAATGCCCCCCACTCAAAACTCATATCGCCCCCCACTCACATATTAAAACCCAAAATTCAACTCTTTTAAACCTTATAAATATATAAGTAAAAATACTCGATTTATCATTACGATCATAGGTTTTTCCTCTGCATTTTATTGTTATTGTCAAAAAAAAAAAAATTGCCCCCCACATCCTGATTTCCTGGTTTCGCCACTGCTTACGGTTAGTGATTGGTGTTAGGGTGTGATATAGTCTAGATAATTGATTGAATCGTGTATAATCCCTTTCCAAGTAAAGTATTTCGACCCTAATTTCCTGGATTACACGAAATCTATATTGGGATAAGACTCCTAAATCACTCGGTATCTAGAGAATTATTACTGTATATCCATAAGTTGAAAATGAGGCCATACAATGTGTAATAAACAAATGGAAGCTCACGATGACATCGGTTTAAAGCGGTTGGCAATCAACAGTTGGCAAAACGGGTAGTCGATTGGGTTACGGTGGGAAAACGGGTAAATCATTTAGGTTTTGGGGGCGCTGGAGCAGGATCAAGGGCGCCCCCTTAAACAAATGAGGCTGCCCCTTGACCCAACAAGGGGGCACGACTTCCTTGAGTAGGTTCACTAGTAGACACCATTGGCACGGAATAACAAAGAGTTTTTAAGTAGGTACTAATATGAATTATGGTTTGTCATGTTCAAAATACCCGATTAGGAACACTTACTTAACACAAACATTTTTACTATAATAATCACTAGTCACTTAACAATGGACATATATATTTAGACAAGTAAAATATAAAGAGATGATGATGAGAATGAACCTGAAATGAAGATTTGAGGGTGTTGCTGCTCATGGACAGAAAAGTGAAACAACAACAACGAGAACAAAGTCTGTATTTTATGTGGTGAAGATATTAAGTGATCATGACCGTTAATGTTTTTTCTTCGCTTTACGCGTCACGCAATTTTAACTTGTAACTTGCCCGTCATAAACTATACTACTATACTAGTACTAACTCATTTTTCTCTTTGTTTCTTTTTCACCTTATCAAGGTTTATCATCTTCTCTTGAAAAATAATTTTTTCAACATTCTCTTTTATAAATTTTTGAATGTAGAGTATTATTAGACGATCAGTTCAACTATCGAGTCAATCCAAACAAACAGAATATATAATCGATCATCGAATCATTTTAATCGAGTTATCAGGTAAAGGTTCGACCATCCAGTCACCAATCATCTCAGTCGAATCAACGAATACTGGTTCACTGATTTGACCAGCGGGTCAACTCGGTCGAGTCATCGGTTCACTGATTCGACCACCACATCAATCCAGTCGAATTATCGAGTTACTGGTTCAACCACTGAATCAAATTGCAAACTATTTATCGTTTGACAATTTCCGCAGTTACGCGCGAATATATCTTTAGTTTAAACTAGTAAGATTACTTATAAGAGGATGTACAACGACATAATTATATTTTATGAAATCAATATAATACAATTTGTGTTGTGTTGCTTCGTTGTCACAGATTTTTGGTGTATGTCTTGGTTTGTCTCAACTTGTTACTTCGTGTACTTTGTCTTGGCAAATCGGTTTCGATTTTGCCCTTTATGTTCGATGTAACTTGTTTTGTACAATTTTTCTCCTTTTGTGAGGTGTGATATGAAATCTTGTTCAAAAAAAATAATGTTTTGACTTTTTCGATTTATCACATCGCTCGATTTGTTTATGTGCCAAAATCAAACTATTTGATTGGTTTAATTGTTCTTTTTACAACATCTACTTTCCATAAAAAAATTCCAAACAATCTAATTTTTATTATATAAAATATATACTTTATCTATAATTTTCATTGATAAAAAAACAATGTTGTAAAACAAGGCTAAGCGGCCGCCTAGCGCCTAGGCGCCCGCCTATGAGCTAGGCGGTAAAAAAAAGTAAAGAAAGTCAACAAAAAGTAATGTGTTTTGCGCGCGCTATTTAGAACCTTGACAAAAAGTCAATATTTTTTTACAAAAAGTTAAGGGTTTTCTTTCTAATACATAGTTTTCATATTTATTTTAACGTAACATCTTAAAATAAGAGATAAACGAATGATTATAAACATAAAGTAATGTGTTTTTCGTCTGAAATTGGAACCAATTGAATTATATGTTCACGTTTCAAGTTTTAAGCACTTAAATTGTTATGTTTTATTTGTTTATTTTGCAAGAACTTCGAATTATTTGAAATTAGAAGTATTTTTTTATATCATACATATTATTTATAATATTTATATGCAAAAAATTCCAATCCGCTAGGCGGCGCTTAGGCGTCGCCTAGATGAATTCCGCCTCGAAGGTCGTCGACCGCCTCACTAGCGCCTAGCGATTTCTGCAACCTTGATAAAAACTCATGTCGATCTTTATACACGTAATTAAATATAGGGCTAATTTAGAAAGAGGACCAAAAGCATATGGTCACCTAAAAAAGAGTCCAATGGAGTATCAATTAGTCAATTAGCCTATAAAGACCTATTCGACCGGTGACACTTGACATTTTCTCTAATCATAGGATAGTACATGTAGGACCTAGTCAAGTACATACAAGTACACTATGTGTAAGTGTACTTGTTATTCGACTACCGGTCACCTCGATTATTCGACCCGTACTTTTTGAATAAAATAATATTTGTTAATAAATCAATCTTCAATTATTATGTTATTCGACGTTGACTTAAATATTATTCGACCCGTACTTTTAATTAATAAAAAATATAAAAAATTTATCCCAAATAGATCCTTTCGTTATTCGACTTGTACAATTTAGTTATTCGACTTGTACTTTTAAAAATAATTAAAATAATTAATCATTTTGTTATCCATTTACCATCTTGTTATCCATTTACCCAAACCAACTGTTTTGTTATCCATTCACATATTATTCCACACATCTTATTCCACAAAACCTTGGGCGATCATATTGATCCCGATTGTTGTTCACCCCAATCTTAAACAATCCAAGCAATCCTATTCCCGATTAATTACTGGTATCCACACATATTACTCTATTGAATCGAATGAGAGTTAATTGTAACGATGGTGGATGGTGATGTTATCTCTGATGTTAACCCAGATGCTGTTGTTAACCGAGAAGAAATTACAAATACAAAGGAACCTAAAGTAAGTGTTCGTTCACGATTGAATATTATTTCCACAATCAAATGTAAGTTGAAGCCGTAAAAAAATAGGGATTTATTGTTTAGGAGTAGTGTATTTGGTCGGTGGTTAGATTTTCCTAAATCATCGTATGAAAACCATATGCTACATTATGTTTTGCAAACTCAAGAGGAGGTTAATGGCTTGAGTAGTGATTGCCCTCCCATTAAGATTAGAATTGGTGATATTAATCTACAGTTTGGTAGGGAGGAATTTTGTTTGATAAGTGGTTTTCGATGTGGGTCGTTATTCTTAGATGATACAGAAAGTTATTCATTTGTTGAACGTGTTTTTCCTGAGAAGATGAACAGTAACATTAAGAGTGTTAAACAACGGGAGTTGTTAGAGCTGATAAATGTTGATAAAAAATGGTCTAAGTTAGATGACAGCGATGCTGTTAGGGTATGTTTGTTGTTTGTAGCGGAGGCCATATTTATGGGACGAGAAGATTTTCTTAATGTTCCACAGCATTTGTTGAACCTTGTTGAAAATTTGTCCGCTTGGAACTCGTTTCCTTGGGGTGAATATATGTGGCAGCATTTCTATAGTAAGACAGTAAAAGTTGTAAAAAAGAAGAAAAAAGTATCAAAGGAAAACCCCGGTTACAACCTGAATGGGTTTGTATGGGCCTTTAAGGTTAGTAATAAATTTGATTATTAAAATTTGTATATTATCAACTTGTAAATTTATATTTTTGATAAAAGTAGATTATCCTTTAGACATGTAGATATGGATTCTGGAAAGCTTTAGTAACAGCAACTTATGGTGGTCTAAACAAGAGGATGTCATACCTCGAGGTCTTAGGTGGAGCCCAAACGGGAGGCGTTTTGATAAAGATCAATATGATTTGTTATTTGGTCAGGTAATAATAGTAATAGGATCTCCTATTTGTATATATGACGATTCCAAATAGTAATGTATGAATTGTCGGTAAATCATTAGGGTTCGGTACCAATAATTGAACTGGTTCCGACAGCCGAAGAGGTGTGCCAAGAATGGTATAGTCGAAGCCTGTCATTCTTCCGGGGGATGTCGTATCTTGTATCCAAGCCTACAAACCTAATGGAAGAATACCCCTTTCTCAAAACCTGGCATCCACCAGTTCTTCACAATTGGAATGTAGGAAACCTGATGTACAATCTTTAAAAGTACCTGAAACTGATGTACAATCTTTAAAAGTACCCGATACTAATTTACAATCTGTAAAAGTACCCGATACTAGCTTTGGTGATGTGCATTACGATGAGGTTCCCAAAAATCTGTCTGGGGAAGGTACTTCGACACCAAGCCTTCAAAATCGTAACCTTTTTGGAACTGCTTTAGGGGTTGGGTTAAAAAAGAATGAGGGTGTAAGGAATGAAAAAGCATCGTGTGTTTCTGATGTTGAATGTGTCAAGGTGGAGAGAGAAACCAACGCACATACTAGATTAGATAACTGTATTATGGAAGCTGTGAATAATCTCTGTTCAGTCGTTTGTTCGATTAAACCAATTAAGAAGACTAGTTTGGAAGAGCTTAGAAATTCAATTGTTGGTGTTGTATGTGCAACAACAGAGACTAGTTTTGATTTTAGTCTTGCGGATGATAATTTGTTTGAATGCCCTGTGCAATAGCAGACATATGAAAAGACACGGAGTCTTTGTATAAAGACTCACAACCATCACAAATGGAGTGTTTGCTTAATGCGTTGGAACTTGTTACACCTTCAGTTGATGATACTGATTTCCTTGTTGGAGAAATAAGTGAGCAGAAGAATGATGCTGATATAGTCGATTGTTCCCGTAAGGTAACCCGAATATTCATTTATTTTACAAGGAAAGATTAAGGTTACCAACATTTTGTTCTTGTCAATCCCTTATAAGAAATTTTGTTTGCATTTTAGTTTTATGTTGACGGGAAGGGTAAGATGGTTGATGAAACTGAGTCTCAGAAGTATAGGTTAGATAATATGGTTGTTGGCTTCTTTGGAGATAACACGGAAGAAAAATTGGTGAATAGTCAAGAGGTTAAGGGAGAAGAGGTTAAGGGAGACACGGACGTTGCACATGAGATCGATGTGCAGAATGCTTTAGATTTGAAAAACCCTTATGATAAACTATTGAAGGTGTGTATTAACTTTAGTTTATATAAGTAAACATAAACTTATCGTAATATTGATGTTTGATTTGTAAAACATTATTTTTCAGGAAGGGAATATGAATCTTGACAGGTTAATAGCATATATGAATGTTGATCGGTCGCAGTTGTCTTTACACGGACCATTTAATGTATGTATTCCCTTATATATATTAGTTACTAGATGTGTTTTTGAAGAAACTTTTTTTAAAAGTAACATATGATGATCTTTTTAACTTTTCAGGAATGCAATGTGGTGCAACCGAATGATAGGCCGGCATTGGATTCAATTCTTGAATCTGTCAGAACTAAACCTTGTGTGTCTGTAAAGGTACCACGTAAAAGGAAGCCAGGGGTGGCATATCAGGAGCCGTATGCTCAACAAAGGTCTACTACTGATCCTGTTAAAAAAAACCCGTTCCCGTTTGAACAACAAAACTATAGGTTCTGATGGTGGATTGGTTGTCCGAATTGAACCAATGAAAACGAATGAACCTGTATTCGAAATAGCCTACACCCCATTTGAAATGTTTAAAGAGGTAAAATTCTTGGTTTTTGGTGTTTATTAATTTCCAAGATTATTAGTTTTTCATAGTTGTAACCTCAATTTTCAGGAATTGAAACGCCCTAAAAAAGTCACCCCACAAAAGTTACAGTACCGGCATATTTGAAGAAGTTGTTGACAAAAAAGGGTTCCATTGCAAATACTTTTCCGTTGTTCCAATTTCGGTGGGTCGAGTACGGACAAGTTGTTAATGAGACATTCTGGTTATGCTTGTTGGGTTTAGACGAAAACAATAGAGGATGGCTACGCACTGTGGTAGGTTACACACTCTTTAATTAGAAGATAAAGAAATAGTATGTTTAGTTTAAAATATTGTTTGATATTGTGTGTTGTTTGATATTCGCAACACTTTGAAGTTTGGATTGACTTATTGTTCCACTATCGTGGCAAAAATGATGATTGGACTGTAGCCGGACCTCATTTTTGTCCGTCAATGTTAATGAGAGGTTTGCCCAAACAGTACGTGGAAGGAAAAAACGTTCGTATTAGTTGGGCAGACGTTGAGAAGGTTTGTTAAATTATTTGAAAGATTCCATATACATTGATATTATTAGTCTTAGATATTAGGTTATAGAAATAATAAATTTTATTATATTTAGGTGTACATCCCTTTGAATGAACAACTAAAGCACTGGGCACTTGGTGAATTGCATATTAGGACGGGAGTGATCACAGTTTATGATTCTCTTCCACCCCGTCGGAGATCAAAGAATTTGCCAATTCAAGAGACCCGCTTGTGGTGGATAGGGATGCGTGAAGTATTTAGCAACAAACTACCACAGTTACTACATAATGCTGGTGTACTAAAGCGCAAGGGGTTAAAATTGGAAGACTACAAAATAAGTTTTAAGTTTTCACATGATGTACCGATTCAAGGTGGAAACTATGGAGACTGTGGGATATGGGCTCTTATTATATTGTATCGGCTAACACGTGGGATGCCTTTGGTTTTTGGCAACTCAGTTAAAACTTCCCTTGCTTATCGCGAAAACTTGATCTCATATTTCTGGAAACACAAGGTCAGCTACCTACACCGTAAAGACATGTAGTTTATGTTTACTAGTAATATATAATTTGCATGCCTGTATTCTCTGTATGCTTTATAAAACAAATTTTCCACTAATGGTATTAAATGAAAAAGGCGTTGCGTTAATGGTAATTTATTCCAGTCCAGAAATATTCAACACATTTTCTTAACAGCGACCTAAAACAAACAAACATAACAGAATTACAAACATTATAACTAATGCAATGGTACAAGTTGTAAAGCATAATGATCTCCTATTAAGATGCTCTCGCTGGCTTAAGGTGACTAAGGTTGTTGTCAGATTTGTGTTGTCAGCATGATGGTTATACATTAGTTCCTTGTAGTATTCTGAAGGTAGCTCGTTATCTAGCCATCCAAAAACACCACATAGAGCAGATCTCTCCTGTTCAACAAATTGTAAATTAGTTAGCTGCAAAATATAAGTTTTATGCAAAGATTCATTTTAATTTGATACGAATTAGTGTTCTAAACTTTGTGTCTAAATTTACAGTTGGATCTGTTTGTGTCATCATGAGCATTCAGTAATACACATAATCAGGCCTACAGATCCAACTAGAACTCTAGACACCTTGTTAGATTACTAATAGGCCTAAAACTGTAACCACTTGGAACATGTTTTGAAAAAATTGTGTCTAGGTTTCTAGTTAGATCTTTTGCAGGAGATTTGCACATTGACTAACGCACTTATACAACACAACTGATCCAACTAGAACTCTGGACGCTAATCGCGAAACCAAGCTAACATGGGTTCGTATAAATCAATCAAGTGTTTAGCTTCCCAGTTGGATCAATTGCTGTTGACTTGTGCATTGTCAAATACACTTAGACAAAACAATTGACCCTACTGGAACGCCAGAAATTATTAGCCGAACGTAGGTGTTTTTTAAACTTTGGGGTTCAGGTTAATACTTACATAAACTGGACAGCCTTTGAACCTTCTGCCGGGATTCAATCTTGTCCATGATACTTGAGTATCCATATTAAGTGGACGATATACAAATTGCAATGTGTCATTCTCCTTACATCATAGTATCGACGCCTATACGAATTTGTTGATGAAGAAGACATATTTCGTTGTAGGTATTTACTCTATGCGTTGTGGTATTTATTTACATGATAAAGCTGCATAGTCTTTAGTATGTATTTCTTGGTTGTTGGGAAGACTTAATTAATCGACTAGTGGTTGCAAACTATAAGTAATTTATAAATATATGTGTACTTTATATTCCACTGGTGGTTAAACAAGCACTTCTCTTTTTGGCTATTTGTATAATGCTAATTGTTTAAAAGCAATCGAATAAATTTTATTCGACTTGTAGTTCAACCTATGTATAATCATTATGCGACTAGAGGTTGAACATGTAAACTCATTCGATTGTTAGTTAAACAAGCCCTTTTATTCGACTAGTAGTTCAACTTAGGTATATAAATTATGCGACTGTTGGTTCATCATGTATAATCCTTCGAGTCTTAGTTAAACAATATATTTTATTCGACTAGTAGGTAAAGTTAGTTATTCGAATGGAAGTTGTAAAAATAATTTAAGTCATATCAGTGTTAGTTAAAGTAGCCATGGTGTTAAAGTAGCCATTGGTTTCTTATAGAAAAATGGCTAGACGGAAAATTGTTATATTCAAAGTCTTACTTGTTTTTAAGGTCTCTACTAGGGCAGTCCTATTAGAAAAGTCCATAAATTTCTCCAAGCTAGTCTGTCTTGTTAAGGGGAAATTTGGTGTACAAGAACACGAAAATATTTCGTTGTATTACACCATACGAGAGGATAGAATTGACCTGAAGGATGACGATGACGTTGAGTGTATGTGTATTGATATTCTGGACACGCAAGACGTTGCAAAGATTTACATCAAGTTGGTTGAGGTAAACAATCTACACAACCTAAATTATGCTTCCTTTGATTTAAATGAACCTTTAGTTTGTGAGGAATTAGCTTCTAGCCATCTAGGTTGGCAACGAAATTCACTAAACAATATGCCCGCGCTTCCAACAAATAATAGAATAGAACAAAAATTAACCAACAACCACAATTACGATTTGTCTTTGCCCTTTAAAAAAGGCGATAGGTTTGACAATAAGGCGGTGTGTATGTTTGTCATTGGAAAAAATATCGTTACCGATGGCTACCAATATAAGGTACTACGGTCTTGTGTCCAACGTTACAGTGTTTGCTGTTCACAAGCAGAATGCAATTGGTTGATACACACACGCAAGCTAAAAAGTAGTATGGTCTTTAGAGCCACAACCGTTCAAAACATCCACACTTGTTCCAAGACAAATTTTTTCCCTGACCATCGCAACGCAAAGCGTAATTTATTATGGCCATTACTGAATGACAAGTTCAGAGATACTAAGAGGGTATATACACCCACCGATACTGTAAAGGATTTGCATTTAGATTGGAAGTTAGATGTTTCGTATTATAGAGCTTGGGCGGGTAAACAAAAGGCTTTGGAAATCCTACACGGTTCGCCTGAGGAATCGTATACCCAGTTACCTTTTTATTGTCACAATTTAAAGTTGTTGAACCCAGGAACCGTAACACATATTGATACTGACGAAGATTGTTATTTCAAGAAGTGTTTTATTGGCTTCGCCGTCGCGGTAAGATACTTCCTAATTCATTATGTTTTATTGTTTTCCCACTATACCAGAACATAAAGTGAAATAATGTCATTATAATTGCAGATTCGGAGCTTTGTACGTTATATGCGGCCTTTGTTGAAAATCGATGGAGCACATTTGAAGGGTAAGTATCTTGGTACTAACCTTGTTACGATTGGAATGAATGGCAACAACCAAATCATACCCATTGCCACGGGTGTGTGCCAAGGTGAAACAACTGAGAATTGGACATGGTTTTAACTAAACTGAAAGAATGTATCGGTGATTTTCCTAATTTAGTAATCATATCTGATCGTCATCAAGCCATTAACGTAGCTTGTAGCACTGTGTTTCCAGAAGCCTTCCATGGTATATGTTGTAGGCATCTGCTTATGAATTTCAGCTTAAAGTCCCGAAAGTTTAATGCAATTTATTGGAAAACATGTAAAGCTTATTTGAACCAAGATTTTGAAAGCAATATTTCTGAAATTAATTTGTAAACCTAAGGATTACAGAAAACTCGAAGAAGCTGGTTTTGAAAATTGGTCCCGCGCTTTTTGCCCAATAAACAGATACAATTATTTAACGTCCAACTGCGTTGAGTCGATTAATTCACTAACAAATGGTATTAGGAAATTTCTAATCACAAAGCTTATGGATTTTTTTAGGGACCTTCTACAAAGAAGGTATTGTGAGCGGAGGTCGCAAGATGATGGTACGATCGATAAAACTTTGTTTTCGATTATTTTTAAACAAGTATTAAATAACTACTAATGGTTTTGTTGGTCAACATTTTATTGTAGTTGTGCCGCAAATTGATGAACTATCAACCTGGGCTGCTGCAAAGGTGACAAAGAGGAATTTGAAGAGTGCTAGTTGGCTGGTTCATCCGATAGAGAATTTCAAGATTTACCAGGTGAAAGATCATAGAGCTGCCCACAAAGTGGATCTTGTAAACAGTCAATGTACGTGTCGTAAATGGCAACTTTCAGGCCTGCCATGTGGTCATGTATGTTCTGTCTCTTAGGTAATTGGGTTGCGCAATCCAAATCGATGGGCCAAGGCATGGTTTTGTAAAAGCACCGTTAACAACACCTACAGGGAGTTGGTGTACCCTCTGCCAGAAGTGTCAATGTGGGAACAACCAATTAATCTACAGAAGGTTTTGCCTCCTATCGTAGTAAAGCGGCAACCAGGACGGCCCAAATCGAATGCTCGTATAAGGTCCCAAGGAGAGGAACCAATAAACAACTATTGCAGAAGGTGTGAAGAGACTGGACACCACAGAGACGCATGTCAGGCTCCATTGCAAGAACGTCAGGTAAAAATATCTTATAAAACGTTTTATTTTTCATTACAAGTGGGCTAATGTCTAACATTTGAATAATATTACTACTAGGATACTTTGGGACACGTCCATTCTAGCCACTTCATTGACAAGCCAAGTCAGGTGGAATCGTCAAACCATCGTAATGTTCACCTTGAGGATTTTTGAAGATTTGATGCGTTTTTTGTATTTTTCTTTTATGTACCAATGACATTAGTTAAATGTATTGTTGAATACATCGTCAAACCATCGTCATGTTTAATGTATTGTGGTTATTTACCCTTAATATTTGTTTTTTTTATTTTGACTTTGCTGGACAAAATATGTGTAATGGTTATGTAGAATCTGTTGCTCTAGAATTAAGCAACTATTTTACATATTTTTTCAGGTTTACATGAGTGTTAGCAAATCTAAAGAACAAAAAAAAATTATGTATTAAAATTTTTGGAGGTTGCCCTGTATCGAACCCACGACCTCACTCCTCTAAACGCCTCACACACACATCTCATAACCAACTCTGCCCTAGTTCCTTTACTGTCCAAAGGTAGAGTTAGTTGGTATGTAAGGGCATTTGTGTTTGGCTTATACATCAGAATTCAAACATAATAAGCCATTTTCAGATTAAATAAAATATTTTATGTTTACATAGTTTAAAAATTGGATTTTCTCTTTTAATACTTAGTTTTTTTTAGGTTAGCTTTTGTTTCCGCATACTTACTTAATTCATGATGAACTGTTTCTAAACACTCACGATAACATGATCCAAAATGTTAAATACTTGCTTAAATCATGATCAACTGTTTCTGCATAACCACAAGCCCCAGCATAAAATAAAGTTTGATAATATATTTTGTTGCATAGGTTAAAATAAACTTAAGGTCCCATAAATCTAAACTACTTTATGCTTAAAATAAATTTCAACCCTTCTTTCTCTATACGCAAGTGCTGCTTGTATCGCATCATCGACCTTCAGCGATTTCCCATGTGATAGCATGTATAAAAATATGCATACCCACACGCCACAATCATCAAACACACCACATTGCTGGGGAATACCACGGGCAAACCTAAAATTTATCTTGTAAGATTTACGATCAATGGCTTTTACCACAAATGCATTACACATATCCAAAACTTCAGGAAACTTAACCTGCCAACAAATTAATAACATACAGTAATTAAAAACTACATGAACAAATAACACAACACTGATCATTACCATTAAAAAACGAATAAAACAACACTACTAGTCCGACTACAAACACATATTTAAAAGTACGAACAGGGGATACTACTAAAAATATAAAAACAACATTATTTTGCTTCGAAATACGAAACTATCCTAATATATGTAGTTGTCCCTCTCATTAGCCATGACAAGGGATTCGTGATACAAACCCAAGTAAAAATGAACCACCAGCTCCATCGACACCCCAACTACGCATTTGTTGCGACGATTCATTGAACAAATGTAGGTTGTGTGACATATGGTATGCCCTACAAACTTCAAGTACTGTACTTCCATTGCATGTGAAACCCAGAACTTTTAAAGGATCATATGTGTTGATGTTGCAAATCCCGCGAAATGACCTTATGGTACAATGAATGATCTCAACACTCCAAATAGTGAATGAAGGTTGTACAACACCAAAGTGGTTTCCAAATAACACAAGTGAGGAATCCCTTTTTGAGATGAAAAAAGGAATGGGTAGAAGTTTTCTAAGCGGGGTAGGAATGGTTATGAGTGTAAACAATTCACTAACCATGTCAAACAACATTATCATGTAGTCCATATACGAAACACCATCCGGAAGTACAACTCGCTCAGAGGCAACCCAGTAAATGACCCCGTCAATTGTTGTTTGTGAAGATATGTTAATACGAATATTTTTGAAAGATAGATTTGGAGTGGGAATAAATTTCCAACGTTTTTCGGCTAGGTTAAATAAAAGTACGGTCCAGTCTCCTGGACCTGATTCTGGGTATGCAACCTTGATTATGGTGGGGACTAGGCTATCAGGATGAACACCAAACCCGAAAACATTCTTTTCAAAACTTGTTGTATCAATAGAGTAAGGTATAACAATACCAACAGATTTGCGAAGGGAAGGGTTCCACAATGTTGCCAATGTGGAGACGAGAAACACCAGACACCGTGTGAATTTCCTATAGGCCCACATTCTAGGCTTAAGCCAGGAAGGGATGAAGGTATGTGAGAATGGCGAGTTATAAAAGATGTCTGTTGTATAAAACAAACATATTTAGAACCTATGAAACCTTGGTCATAAGTAACTAGGAAAGTGGAAGGCTTTGTCAACCGTGCACCGTATTTGCTGAAAAACTTATGACTATCAATGATCGATTTCCATCCTATAGAAACCTGCCTGAAACGAAGCAATGCATAAACAGGAAGTTTAAGCATAATTTCATTCTGTAGTTCTAGAGGGATGTAGTCAGACATCACAAGTGGGAGTTTTATCAAGGGATAAGTCTAGGTGTTTTGTATATCTTGCAAACAACTAGACAACATATTTATAGCCATAACTATGCACACCTTATACACATTTAACCCTACTGCAGTTTATCTAAACCCTAGTTAAAGTCAGTATCTGGATTGCAATGCATTCATATCCAACTATAAAATATTCTTTCCTATACAATGTGCTCAATTAAGATTTTGCACTTATCCTCAAATAATATATAACATAACCAGATTTTGGCTTACTTGTAAGCATTGACGAAGATTGATGTACCAAGCACGGTATTCAGCATCGTAGTTGTACCCGCTATCGTAAAACGTCACCATGCCGGACCGTATGTCAAAATACGCTAAACACCAGTGTTTATCCGTCTCATTAATCGAAATAAACACCTATTATGACATAACAAATATAATATCACTTAATCAGCTTTTATAACGTGTATAAATAGACAGGTGAAAGATATTCACCTCATCTACTTCCGTCCAAGGCACCTTGTAGCGACTTCCATTTACAAACCAAACAGGCATGCTATTTTGTAATAGCAGCTGGACAAAGTAACTTGTCACCATTGCCCACCTTACACTATTAGGTCGTACATACCACATGTAATCGACCCATAAATCAATGTGCTGAAAACAACATCATATTACTATCTAGATTTAAAAAATAATTGTCATTGTTGAAAGGGACTCTTCCCTTAGGTAAATAATTACCTCGTCTGTAAGCCAACCTTTTCGTCGGGGGTCTAAGCATAGTAGGGCTTCCCAAAAGTCTCGATCAATGGTACATTCATTGCACCATGGCAACTTCGAACGTATACGGCCAGGTTTAGCAAGGTACTCATCCATAGCGCTACTGGACCATATATAGTCGATTGCGTTACTCTTTCTAGAAAGGTCCTATCACAACAAAATTTAACGTCTAAGTAAAACTCATCAACTGTTAACGTATTTTGGTGTAATAGGACAAACAAAAATTATAATTTCATACCTCTAACCAGTCACCAACATTTTGGAGATACTCACTCATGTCTTCTTGTGTACACGTCACGTCATATATTTTCCTTTTAAACTTTTTACTAGCCTCTAACCAGCTTGAAGTTGTTGCACCAGTAATCATACTTCTTTTCTGTGGTTGAGCACGTGACATCGCCAGGTTAAAGTGATTATTGTTTCTCATGGCATCATAACGTTTCCTATAGTTTATTCTCCTCTTTCTATCGAATTTTATGTCCTGGTCTGACTTCAACTTTATTCTCTTCTGTTCAGCTAAAAATAGTTTTGTTGCTTACTCTTCCTTTTCTTCTTCTTCACGTAATTCAATCTCTGCCTGTTCCAAGTTAAACAAGAATTCCTTTTCTACCTCACATTCCTGCAAATGATTATTATCAGAAATTAGTATTCAACTACAACTTACGCAATCCTGTATAAAGTCACTTGGACCAAAACACACCTCGTACTCATCAGCATCAATAATAGAATGAATGGGAAGGTTCACAATATTTTTAAAATCCTCTCGTAACTTGTCTACAAATTTTGCGTCTAGGTTACACGCGTCTTCATTAATCTCTAAAGCGGGAACTGTTTCACCATATGTGTTTACTACAAGGACCTGCGCATATTATATAGTTAACATTACTTGCTTCAAACTAACTATAGCGTATAACGATTTTTCAAACGGATGATAATACCTTGATGATAGTCTCTAGTCAGAACATACGATCGTTTAAGACATTTATTATACTATCTTTCATGCTACTTACTTTACTCCTGTCCATAGTTTCTGAACCAGATGTAACCTCATCCAAAAACTGGTCACGTTTTCGCGTAGCAGCAATATTTTGAAGTCGGCCTTATATCAGTAACATGTAAACCTTCCTATATGGTAACAGAAATATAAAGTTCACAGTAATAACCTTTAAAGCCCAAACAAATTCCGAAACAGTGTAACTTGGAACATATCTCGCTGAACTGTGCAACCCTTTTAGATGTTCTATCTTTACCTTATCTACTACATTGATAATTGCGTTGTAAAGATGTTCCCAAATATGCTCCCCTCACGAGAACGCATTCCACGCATCTATGTCCATAACTAATCTAATAATGCTTTCATCAACCACGCTGACTAACAATCGCCCTATGAAAACAACCTCTAACACTATAATCAAAGCAACACGTATCGCATCCGCATCGCACAATTCCCCAAACACCTCTTCGTCCTCAATCAGTGCAACAAAATCCATACAGGTTAACACAACACTTGACTTCGGGGAAAAAACTCATTTTCTAAATTCTAAACAACTATCGTTGTAAACACTAAAATCACATTGTCCAAACCTAAAGCCTGTTAACAAACAGTTCTCACGTCGGCCAAAATGGAATCCACGACCATTTATGTAATATATTAAAGGCAGATCATATCGAGGATCATTCACGGTGCGTTTTTTTTAGTACAAAGTCTAATAGGTGCGGTTCATGGTCCAAAAAAAGTAAATCCAACCATTTCCCAAAACATGTGTCTCTAAACAAAATCCGTCTTTTAGCATTAAGTTTTTGGCGTACTAATGACAAATACTGCAACTTACTAGTAATTATAACTTTTGCTTCATATTCCTAGCGAAAGCGAATAAAAACTGTTAGTTCCGTTGGGTTGTTAGCGAATAAGAAATATGATAATTAACACATTCCACAAACAATTACTTAAACACAACATTATCATTCCTTAAACTGAGTCACACTTGACAACACGGGTCACATATTACAACATAAAAAAGAAAATCACTGGACACACAACACACAAGATACTTGAATTAACAATTCAAGCATCGTATTATTCTAACAAGGAAGAAACTAGCGACACAAACTACCACCATGACAAAAGAGAACCAACAGACCACGCCAACAACAGAAGACCATTCACGTTACTTTGCTCTCATGTTAACAACATGGGTGATTTTTTTAATAACCTTCATCTGGGCCTGAGTTATAGCGGTAATCAAAATCTCACTTTGCTCAAATCATCATCATTCATCTCACTAAGAAGGCTGGCACTTTCAAACGCATCGACACAACCATACAACTGCTCAAGCTCAACAATTATTTCAACCCTCTCCCTAACTCGGCCACTATATTGGTCAGCAATTTGGTTCATCTCCCTAATAACAGCAAAATCCCTATCATTTTCCCTTTCAAACAAGGTCATCATCATGTCCTTAACATTGTTTGAGTTTGCGTTCTGGGCTAAGGCAGCTAGGTGGTTAGTTCAGGGAATGGGTGGGATGCTTGGCGAAACAGTGAGATGAGGTGACAACTGAAGCCCTTGAGGGGAAACAGAATTGGAGCTGGGTGATTGGCAAATGGGTGGGATGCTTGGCGAGACATTCAAATGAGGTGACAACTGAAGCCCTTGAGGAGAGACTGAATTGGAGCTGGATGCTTGGCGAACATGGATATTGGTGGTAGAGTGGCATGTGACAACAAATTTTTTTTTTCAAGGGCGGCAAACAAGTGACAACAGAGTTAACTTGCTCCATTTCGTTAGTGGTGTTATCTGTGGAATCAGTGAAGTTTTCCATTGTGTTCTTAAGTTTTTACCACTTAAACTAAGATTGGTTGATGGATACTTGATACAAATTACACATTTTATAGACATATGAGGTAGACAAGGTTATTCGACTCATTAAATAACTGATCTAAAAGTAACCATTATTCGACTTCTTTTTTCAGCCTAACAAAATGTAATCAAGACTTTAATTTCAAACAGTTGGGTCTTGTCAACTATTTGTAAGATCAACAAAAAGATTTTCCCTTATTCGACTCATTAATTGTTCTCTCCAACTACATTTGTGTTATGCGACTGCGATAGGATTAATTTATAACACTAAAAATCCTGCTTCACTCATAGGACTAACGGGTTACTAAAGTTCACAATATATAGCGCACAACGTCCGGGGTTACAAAAGTTTGCACTATATATTCATGAATAAGGCACGAAACAAACAGACATTTAAAGGCACAAAAGTTTGCACTATATAATCATGAATAAGCCACAAAAGTTTGCACTATATATCTAACGTATATTGTCCGGGCTTACGAAACAGAGATACGACTTCCGGGTTACAAAACTTCGCAATAACTAACGTACAACGTCCGGGGTTACAAAAGTTTGCACTATATATTCATGAATAACGCACCAAAGTTTGCACTATAAATCTAACGTACAAAGTGGGGGCTTACGAAACAGACATTTATCAATTTCTGGAAATGCTATCTTATACTAACATATGCAGGGTTGACCAATAATGCTGACTATGCACAATAGTATTCATCTGTTAAAAAATTAATAAAAGTAAAACAGTACCATTAATATTATACAAATTATAAAATAATATAAAAACAAATCTTTTCAAACCTTCATAAGATCAAACCCAAAGATTTGAACTTAAATGATCCACTTGCAGGTCTGAAATTTTGTAGAAAATATAATTGATGAGACTGCTTTTATACATAGTCTCATCGTCCAATTTGGGCTTAAAATGCATTAAATATCATAAAAATACCCATATATATGCTTGTGTTTGTTGCTTGTGTATTTTAGGTACGGATATTGAGAAAATGACAAAAGATCACAAGAATCATGCAAAAACGAACACGAGAAACGAAGCCGCACAATGAACCAAGCCCTAATGAAGACTTTCCCAAGATCAACCCTTGAAGATTTGAAGAATTATGAAGAAGGGTCCTCCAATATGGAATAATTGACACTTTATACCCTTGTATCTTCATAATTACAAGTTTGGTCCCTAAAGTTTGTCAAAATTACAAAAAGGGCCCTCCACTTTGATGAATTGGCAAGTTTAGCCCCTCAACAAAGCTAAATTGTCAACCAATATCATCCACAAAGTCAAACACATCATGAAGTCCTTTAAAGTACAAGAAATTACAAGTTTGGTCCTTTGAAAAATCCAAAATTACACAAAGGACCTTCAACTTTCAACATTTGGCAAAAATGGTCCTTCATCAAACATGACTTGGCAATTTCAGTCCTCCAAAATGCTCATTATACAAGTCAAGACCGTTATCCATCATCAAAATGCCAAATCAGCCCTTGAAGAATTCAAAAATGGCAAGAAATGCCCCTGAATTTACTTTACAAAATATTTTGGGGCAAAAGTGTGAAAATGAAAAGTTGGATAACAAAGGAAATGGAGTTTGGACAGGTTTATATGCAAGTGAAAGGGTTTAGAAAGATGAGGGGTGAAACTTGGCCAGACAACATTGTAACCTAGACCAGTGATATCATGCCACGTGCCCCACTTACTCCCCTCCTCCAATCACAACTCACCATTCCTCCATGTCACACCCCACTTAACCCGGTTTATATTAAACTAATCTTGGCGCCATTAACAAGTATTTAAATTTAATCCAAACCAAAAACGGATTAAACCAGACACTATTCACCTCAAGAACACAATTAGGTATTCTTAATTGTGTTGTAATTAGGCCCTAAGATTATCCAGATCCTTGATTAACGAGTCCCTAATCATAACCCAACCTTAATATTAATCACCACATCATTCACGTGTCCACATGGGACCTCCCCTGCTACACTTTTGAGGAAGAAGACATGGAGGGCAAGCCATCCAACGTCCCACATTTGTGCTTACTTTCTAAGCATCATATGAGCCATTTGATCACATTTTCATGCCAGCTATCACCACAAACAGCCAAGAACTCTTCACAAGATTCCAAGATTTTCAAAAAGATACAAGGGCAATTTTGGGACTTCAAGCATTAGGGTTTTTAGTTTTCAGCTTCCTTAGTCACATGTAAGGCTATATATAAAGCCCTTAGGTCTCACATAGACGTTTGCTTTTGATTTTTCCTTGTTCAAGTTTCTGTAAATCCCATTTCAGTTTAATGAAATTGTGTTAGAATCATTGAAGAAAAGTCATTGGCCAATCTTTGTTACTGCTTATTATTGTTATATGATTGTTAGTTTAGAAGTTAAAAACCTGTTTTCACTTGGAGGTTGCAAAAGTTTGCAATTTTCCTCATTCTTGATATTTTGCTAAGTACTTGTTCCAATCTTGTAATTCTTGGGTTATAGGGCTGATCATAGCATCCTAACTGAGTTAATTAAGGTGTTATGAGGTTTATAACTTGGGGATAATCAAGTGTGGGGTAACAAGGTTGCATCAATCAAGATTTTTCAAGTTTCTGTTTTTATACACTTGTGCTTTAACCTTGTTCAATCTTAGCAGGCTTTGTTGTGGAAGCTTGTGCTTGTTCTTGCTAGCACATAAGCTCAAAATTCGTGGGTGTGGATGTACATCCATGAGGTTTGCATACTCAATCCTAAAATCTGCTTAAATTCATGATTTTTGGTGATATTTGTATGTGACTTGTGATCTTGTGGATTGTTCTTGCTTGAATCTGTTAATCTTACCTGTTTTAGTGTTAATTGATGCTTGGGTAGTCTTGAATCTCACTTTTACTTTGAAAAATTTGATTTGGAAAAGATAAAGGGGTGTTTGGGTCTACCTGTTTGAGTTGATTCTGTGTTATTGTGTTAAGGGAAGTTTGTGTTTATGCTTTGTATCTGATAAATACCTTGTTGAGAGTGTTTTGCTGCAAGTTTTTGGGTTTGAAGCCTTGAATCAAACAATCTGCTATAAAGACTTTGTTATTGCCTGTTTTGACCTAGGATTTTGGGAACACTTAGTGTGTATGCATGCTTAGGGCTAAAAGTGGTTTAAACATAGTCATTGTAACCTGTTTGAAAGATTTGAGGTGTTGAATCTGGCTTAAGTGTCAAATACATCAGCAAAGTAGAGAACTGCATGTGTTAGTGTTCATCAGTAACTTTCATTTGCTTGAATCTTGCTTAATTCTTTGAACCAGTGCATGAAACCTGTTTAGACTTGCTTATTGGAGTTTATAATAGCTTGTGTATGCATTTGGTTGAATTTGGCTGATTTGTGCTAAAACTGCTCATAAGTGCTTAACTGCTTATTGTTCATGTATGTATCATGTCTGGTGATTGATTGATTAAACTGTATCAATTGGGTGTTAGTGATTGTGTTATTTTGATTGTTCTTGACTCCTTTTGATCCAAAGATCATTTGGGTGCCTTTGTATAATCTGAATCTCCAAAAAAGTCACTAAAGACAAAAAGTCAAACAAGTCAAGCAGTGGAAAAAGTTTCCACTACTCAACACTCAAAACTAGCCCCTGCTAGTGTTAATTTGTCATCAGCTTATCAATAAGCTATTCTAGCTTATCCAGACTTTCAACAACTTATTTTTTGTGATAGGTCTTCATTATTTGACCCATTTAAGTAGACTGGAGCTTATTGGACTTTGACTTTGACTTTTTACTAGAAAACCAACTTCTTTGACTTTTACATAAGTGCTTATTTGCTTTTTCCAGCTTATTGAGTCAGCTTATTTGAAAACTCTTTGTTGATTTTGCTTAATTAAGTCATTTAAAAGGTTTTGGAACTTGAATCAGCACTTGGGGTGGCCTAGAACTCAAAAACGACTATTTTGTCGTTTTCTGTAGATTCTTATTGCATTTTCAGGCTTATTCCTTGGGCTTATTTCAAATTTATTTTTGCAGAAGTCTTTATCAGGTCAAAAGAAGCTTGTGTGTCAAATTTTAGCTTATGGCATTGGCTTATAGCTTAATGGGCCAAAAAGCCCATTAAGAATAAGCTGCTTGTTATAAGTTAGCTTATTTCACATTTTCAGCTTTTGGGCCTTTGGAAAAAGTTGTTTAAAATCAAATTTTGAGTCAACCAGTGCTTTTTGAGCTTATTTTGAACATTTTTTGTTATTGGGCCCAATTTTGGCCCAATAGTGTACTGTTTTGGGTTTAGCCCATTTTTTAGGCCCAATAGGGGTATTTAGGTAATTTCACTTTCATTTCTGAGTTATTTAGGTTAAATTAAGCTAGTTTGCAAGTTTTTAGAATTTTTTATGATTTTTGGATTTTTAATATTATTTTAATATTATTTTATTATTAAAAATTAAAAGTCTTATTTTCTAAGTTTTTAATTTTTCCTAGGTTCTAAACACTTAATTAGGATTTTTGAAACTTTCCAAATATTTTTAGAGTCTTTTAATTATTTTCTAGAATTAATTTAAGTTTTAATTGATTTTAGTAGTTTTAATTGTTTAAAAATAGTTTTTAGTGGTTTTAAAATTTTGAAAAATACTTTTTAGCTTAATTAGAGTATTTTTGAGGTTTACAAACCCTAAAATCTTGTTTAGGGCTTTTTAATAATTAATTTTGATTTTTAGGGCTTTAATTAGCATTAAAAAGTCATTATCTAATTAATTAAAAGGTTTTGGCAAGTTTGGATTTTTTGTAAACTCTTAGAATATTAATGTGGATTTTTGGTAATTTTTAGGAATTTTTAGGGTAAAATTTTAATTTTAGCACTTTTTACGGTTTTACGTGTACACCCTTTTCGACTTAGTTTAATCCGTCTTCATAACCGTCATTCTCTTCTAATCCCCTTTCTATTTTCTTTCTCAAAAGTATAATCACAAAGATAATCAATTCATTACACACACACTAAGCCTCCTTGGGAAACGAACTTGAACTTATTTGGTCATTAGTGCTTGGTTTTCCTAAACCGACACTTAATACTTGCCACTTTTGCTCTCTTTTCCTAAAGAGTAGTAAAACCACTACATCATTTTGGCGCCGCTGCCGGGGAGGCGTGTTGTGTTTTGATTGGAATTGTTGTTTTTATATACTAACCATAATTAGTATTTGTATTAGTAGCACTCTACTAATACGTATTATCGGTTTTCGGTTTTTGTGTGAATACTATTACTATAGTGTATACGTAGAAAAATAAATTCACAAGTACTCCAAATACGTGAGAAATCACAACCTTGACTTGGGAGGTCATTACCCAATCATTGTATTCGAATCTCAAACCAAAGAAAAAGGCAAAAATAGATAAATACTTTCGTGAAGCTTAATCTTGAAAAATACAAACTATAAGGTGGGTATAAGGCGGATATTATAAAATATATCCTAAGGAAAAAGGCTCTTAAGTGCTTCGCGCCGCCTCGTTTCCCCGCTTGCTTGTGAGTATTTGATTTTGAGAGCTAATCGAGGGTTTTGCCGCCCAAAGTATTACTAAGTATCATATATATTTTCTTGGTTTCCATTGATTAAACCCTCTTGAACGTTTTGGTGTTCCACCAACGTTCTAAAGTCATCGAAGGCGTTCACTTCACGTGATCGTTTTCATTCCTTGAGGCTTCTTTAATCGAGAGATTTGATTAAGGAGGACATTTGTAGATTTGTGTCTACTTAATACATTCCACAAGATCCAAAAAGGTTAATACAATCAAAAACCACAAAAAAAATTGAAAAATACAAAACACCAAAAAGAATCTTCTTTGCTCGTCCCCTCGTTGTACGTGACGTTTATGCTAACTCGTAATCAAGCAAGATGTGCACGTAAACGAAAGAACAAAACTCCCACTCCAAACAATTCTAGTGAGGAGTCTCCTATTGACGAACCCATTGTAAGAGAAGCACCAACCATGGCGAATCGAACTATGATGGAGTTACTTCAAGCACCCACCGAGGGTTATGGAGAGGCTATTGTGATTCCCGCTATCCTTGCGGAGAATTTTGAGGTGAAAACGGGTTTGTTGTCGATTATCCAAAACAACAAATTCTGTGGTGATGAGAAGGACAATCCACACAACCATATCCGCCAATTCATTCGTCTTACCGCCACTTGCAAGTTTAAGGATGTCTCGAATGACTCGATTAAGATGATGCTTTTTCTGTATTCCCTAGCGGGGCCCGCTAAAATTTGGTTAGAGAAAGAGCTACCCAATTCTATATTGACGTGGAAGGATCTCGTGTCTAAGTTTGTGAACCAATTTTTTCCGCCCTCTAAGACTACGCACTTGAAAAACGAGATTTCAAAGTTTTCACAAGAATTTAATGAAAGTTTTTCAACGGCTTGGAATAGGTTTAAGGAAATGTTACATGAATGTTCTCATCACGGTTTTTCCGACTTGCATCAAATTGACACGTTTTACAATGGACTTAATGATCATGAGAGGGATTATTTGAATGCCGCCGCGGGTGGTAATTTTTTGTGTAAAACGGTTGAGGAAGCTTTAGTGATAATTGAAAATAGATCTAAGGTGTATAGTCCTCGTATCACGTCTAGTGTTCGTAAGGCTTCGTCTTCGGCTTCACCTTCTTTGTCTACTACCATCGATGCTTGCCAAATTGAGGCGAACTTGGAAAATAAGATTTTTGATAAGCTTAAAGGACTTTTGATTGAGTTTAAAGTTGGTGAACAAAGTGCTCCCGCTACGGCTAAAGCGGTTGAGGTTTCTTGCATGTATTGTGGTGGAGGTCATGATTTCTCCGAGTGCATTACCAACGGTGGTAACACTTCGAGTGCCTTCGCGGCCACGGGAAATTACAACCAAAACGGTCAAGTTTCCCGCTCTAATCAAATGACTCCACCGGGTTTTGGTTCAAATCAAAATGCTAACAACAACTATCGCAACAATCAAGTTGGTTTCAAAAACAATTACAACAAGGGAAACTATGGGAATCAAGGGGCTAATAATCAAGTTTCAAACAAAAATGATTTTCAAAACAACAACAAAGGTTTGCAAACATTGAAAGATCTTCCAAGTGAGTTTGTTGAATACGCTAGTGGGAATGATGCTAGGTTTGACAATATTCAAAGAGAAATCATTAGCCTAAGATCCGAGTTTAAGAACGACTTGAAGAAAGAGTTGAAAAATGAGTTAGCTAATGAACTTAAAATCCACACCAACAAGATGGAAGGAAATGTCACTGGGTTGCAACAAAACCAAAAAAAAATGGAACAAGGGCAACATGAGATTAAACAAGAGATGATTAAGGCCGAGAAAAGGCAAACTGAAGCCGTATTGAGGCAATCTAATTTTGAAGATAAAATCTCATCTATGTTTGAGGCAATAATGTGTAAACCGTCTTCGAGTGGTCTTCCTAGCAACACCATATCCAACCCTAAGGGTGAGATGAAAGTAATTACCACACGTAGTGGTAAGACACTTAAGGAACCGACTCCTCAACCAATTGCTCCTACGGAGGAAGCAATTGAGGAAGAACCCGAGGTGGTGGTCCAAAAGGAGCATGTCCCAATCCCACGAAGTACCGCTCATGCCACACCTACGGTTGACCCATTACCATCATTGGAACCCGAGATTCCAAAGGCTATGCCTACTATGCCTCAACCCACACCACCTTTGCCCTATCCATCGAGACTTAGGAAGGAGAAACGACAAGAGCGCGACAATTATCAATTTGAGCTTTTTATGAAAATGTTTCGTGATTTGCACTTTAATGTGAGTTTCGCCGATGCTTTGGTCATGATGCCTCGATTTGCCGCTAATTTTAAGAGTATGTTGAACAACAAGGAGAAATTGCACCAATTGTCTAGTTGTTCGTCGGTTTATCTTAATCGCATACCTCAAAAAGTCGGTGATCCCGGTAAATTCTTGATTCCATGTGCAATCCAAGATATGGAGGAATGCTTCGCCTTGGCCGATCTTGGTGCTAACATTAACTTGATGCCACTTGCAATCTTCAAGTCGCTCAATCTTCCTAATCTTACTCCTTCACTAATGTATATCGATTTGGCCGACCATTCCATGATTCTCGTATGTGGTTTGGCGGAAGACGTTTTTGTGAAAGTGGGGAAGTTCTACTATCCCGTAGACTTTATCGTTGTTGATACCCCCACGGATCCTCAAGTTCCTCTCATTTTAGGTCGTTCGTTTTTAGATACGTCTATGGCTTTGATCGATGTTCATGCTAGAAAGATCACCTTACGTTTCAACGACGAGGAACTTGTTATAAACGCAACTCAAAACTCTCAAATTTCTCATGTTTATTCCGTTGCAACCATAAACCTCGTTGATATGATTGACGTGGTTTGCGAGGAATTTTCACAAGAAGTTCTAGGTTTTGGTGATGAAGAAACTAGTGGCAATCCCACTATGTTAGATCCAATTCTTGATAATTCGACACCAACCTTCACTCCATTTGAAGGTGGTGGTTTTACGTTGGAAGAATTCGATGTTCCACGTACTTGTGACGAAGACCTCGACAACGATGAGGACTTCTCGATTATCAAGGATTTTCTTAACGATTTCCCATTACCTCCACCCGAGGAGCTTATGAGTATCGAGCCCAAATCTTCACTTGAGGAACCACCTATCCTTGAGTTGAAAGATTTACCTCCTCATCTCGAATATGTCTATTTGGAGGAGGACGACAAGTTGCCGATTATTATTGCGAAGGAACTTTCGAATGATGAAAAAACCGCACTTGTCGATGTTCTAAAGGACCACAAAAGGGCAATTGCATGGAAGTTATCCGACATTAAGGGAATCGATCCCAAGTTTTGTACCCACAAAATCTTAATAAAGGAGGATTACAAGCCCGCAATCCAAAGTCAAAGGAGGGTGAACCCCAAAATTCACGACGTCATCAAAAAGGAGGTCCTTAAACTCCTTGACGCGGGAATGATTTACCCTATTTCCTATAGCCCTTGGGTGAGTCCTATTCATTGTGTCCCTAAAAAGGGAGGGATGACCGTTGTGCCAAACGATGCCAACGAGTTGATTCCCATTAGACTCGTGACCGGATGGAGAGTGTGCATTGACTATCGTAAGTTGAATGAAGCCACTCGAAAAGACCATTTTCCCTTGCCCTTCATGGACCAAATGTTGGAGCGTCTTGCGGGAAATGATTTCTATTGCTTTTTAGATGGTTTTTCCGGTTACTTCCAAATTCCCATCGATCCTCGTGATCAAGAAAAAACTACGTTTACGTGTCCATATGGAACGTTTGCCTATCGTAGAATGCCATTCGGACTTTGTAATGCACCGGGAACCTTTCAAAGGTGCATGATGGCTATTTTTCATGATATGATCGAGAAGACGATGGAAGTCTTCATGGATGACTTTTTCGTGTTTGGTAATTCGTTCACTTCGTGTTTGTCGAACCTTGAGAGAATGTTGAAACGTTGTGAAGAAACCAACCTTGTGCTCAATTGGGAAAAATGTCATTTTATGGTTAAGAGTGGAATCGTCTTAGGGCACAAGGTCTCGAAAGCGGGGATTGAGGTAGATCAAGCTAAGGTAGACGTCATCGCCAAATTACCTCATCCCAAAACCGTTAAGGGAGTTAGGAGTTTCCTAGGCCACGCGGGCTTTTATCGTCGATTCATCAAGGATTTTTCAAAGATCTCTCGACCCATTACACATCTTCTTGAAAAAGAGGCACGTTTTGTCTTTGACGAAGATTGTGTACGAGCCTTTGAAATCCTTAAGAGGAAACTTACCGAAGCTCCCATTCTTGTTGCTCCCAATTGGAACCTCCCTTTTGAGCTCATGTGTGATGCTAGTGATTACGCTATTGGGGCCGTTTTGGGGCAACGTCATGATAAGCACTTCTTGCCTATTCACTATGCTAGCAAGACGATGACCGAGGCTCAACTAAAATACACTACGACGGAAAAGGAATTCCTTGCCGTGGTATATGCATTTGAGAAGTTCCGACCTTACCTCGTCTTAGCTAAATGCATAGTGTATACGAACCATTCGGCTATTAAGTATCTCATGGCAAAGCAAGATGCCAAGCCTAGACTACTTCGTTGGATTCTCCTCCTTCAAGAATTTGATCACACCATCGTTGACAAAAAAGGAGCCGAGAATCTAGCGGCCGATCATCTTTCTCGTTTGGAAGATCCTCACCAAAGTGTTTACGAGCCCAAGGAAATCACCGAAACATTTCCGCTCGAGACACTTGGTGTAGTGAATTCTAAGCTTGATCCTTCCACCCAATGGTTTGCGGATTTTGCAAATTACCATGCGGGTAACTTCATCGTTAAGGGTATGACGACTCAAGAAAAACGAAAATTCTTTCGTGACGTCAAGTTCTACTTTTGGAACGACCCTTACTTGTTTCGAACTTGTGCGGATCAAATCATCCGACGTTGTGTATTTGGCACCGAAGCTTCTAACATCCTTAGAGCTTGCCATGAGGGACCCACGGGTGGTCACCACGGTGCTAATCTCACGGCTAAGAAGGTGTTTGATGTCAGCTTCTTTTGGCCTACTATTTACCGAGATGCACAAGATCTTGTGAAGTCTTGTGATTCATGCCAACGACAAGGAAAAGCCTCACAAAAAGATGAAATGCCACAAAATATCATCCAAGTGTGTGAGATCTTTGACGTTTGGGGTATAGACTTTATGGGGCCGTTCCCATCATCTCGTGGTAATAAGTACATTCTTGTTGCGGTTGACTACCTATCTAAGTGGGTGGAGGCCAAAGCCTTGCCCACCAATGATGCTCGTGTGGTAGTCAAGTTCTTGAAAAGCTTGTTTTCTCGGTTTGGAACCCCTCGTGCGATCATAAGCGATCGTGGAACCCATTTTTGTAATGACCAATTCGAAAGGGTCCTAAGGAAATATGGGGTTACACATCGGCTTTCTACGGCTTATCACCCACAAACGAGTGGGCAAGTCGAGGTTTCAAACCGAGCGTTGAAGAGGATCTTGGAGAGATCCGTTGGGGAAAACCGACAATTGTGGTCGGATAAGTTAGACGATGCTTTATGGGCCTTTAGGACCGCTTATAAGACGCCCATTGGGTGCACTCCCTATAAGCTTGTGTATGGAAAGAATTGTCATTTGCCTATCGAGTTAGAACACAAGGCTTATTGGGCCCTAAAGCATTGTAATGATGATATGGAGACCGCGGGAAAACAACGGAAAATGCAATTGAATGAATTAGATGAATTGAGGGATATTGATTATGAAAATTCATTAATTTACAAAGAAAAAACTAAAAAGTTGCATGATTCTAAAATTAAAAACCGGGTTTTTAACATTGGGGATCAAGTTTTGCTTTTTAACTCTCGATTGAAAATCTTTTCCGGTAAGTTGAAATCCCGTTGGTCTGGTCCATTCACCGTGACTCAAGTGTTTCCGTATGGGACCATCGAGCTAGCTCAAGATGATGGTCCTAACTTCAAGGTGAATGGACATAGGTTAAAGCACTACTTTGGCGGGGAAGTTCCATCTTTGAACTACCTCGACCAAGTCACTTTCCCCAATGATAATTAGTATTGAGGGGATCGAGTCGAGCTCATGACTCGGTAATAAAAAACGAGGAGCCTCGTGGGGGAGTCCCATGCTTATCCTATGTATATATTATCGCTTTCTAATGTAGTTAACGTGTGGGGATTTGTGCCCTTCCAACCTTTGTTCAGTGGTTATTTGTGAATTGTGGACTTTAGATGATCATGATCTTCACGATTGGAGCCTCTCGTGTTCGTTTTATGGGAGCACTCGATCGTTTGCTTTGAAGACTTTCTCAATATCCATGATATATCCTTTTGATGTTCTAACCTTAGGTTTATAGCACACTTCATAAACGGCTATAATTTAATGGTTACACCCTTTCCATGCTAGATTAGGCATTCGACTACGTCTCTAGTATGGGGGTGTTTGCACCCCTAGACTCGAAACATTGAGGACAATGTTTAACTTTAGTATGGGGGGTGAATAGATACTTGCCTTGCCAAACCTTCACGCTTTCTAAAGTTTATCTTTTTGTTATCGTTTTGTTGTAAAATAAGGCTAAAAATGGCCAAATTTTAAATTTTTTCTCATGTTTTATAAGTGTTTGAAGACACGAATGTAGGTTTTCCGATGGCGAGAATAAGAGTAATTTTTTACTCGACCGTGCGTGTTGAGCACTTAGCTTTGATTCCTTAACTATACATTAGGCTAAGTCTCTTAAATGAGGACGAGAGATGATAGGGTTAATTATAAGTTACTATGCTAAACGTAGAGTACTCGTATTCTTTCAAAAACTCATGTGTTCTCATTGTTTGCTTATTCTACCTTCGCTTGTAAATATTTTTTGCTTAATAAATATTGACTTAACGGTTTAGTTGGGATTGTTGGGTTTCTAGTCTTTTCTAGTAGCTTCCGTGTAATTAAATTGGGAAGACATTAAGGTATCGCCAGCGTCACGGTTTTGAAGTATTGGCACCCTAATAATCAAAAGCTTCACCCAATAATAAGATTTCAAGTGCTCACCTAAATCAAGCAAACAATTTGAAGCCCCACAAGGCCAAAAAATCTATGCAAAATTGAAAGTGAATCAAGCCTTAATCTTCGAAGCTTTAAAGATCCAAAATTCGCCTTAGCGTGAGGATATACGTCTTTGGCTAATAAAACCACCGATGAGGCGGATAATAAAAGGCAAGGCAAGACCGAAGTCATAATAAAAGCTTCATGGCGAAGTTGAATAAAAGATGGAGGTAAACCAAAGATAATAAGGCCCTTCCGTTAGGGGGCGTATAAAAGTCTTGGTAATAAGTCTCATGTTCAAAACCGTTATAAAACCGTGTTTATCGATTCTTCTTGTCAACTTAATTTTTTAACATCGTTGTCTATTGGGAGGGGTTATTGATTTGATGGTCTTAGTTACACCGTTAGGACTCTATTTTTAGACCTAAATCTCTATTATCGCATAAGTCAAACAATGTATCCTCGTGAAACATTCAAGACAATATAAAATATAAGAGATACAACTTAGGAATAATGGGAGGATAACTACGTGATTAGGGCATATGAGTAGTGTTAGCTTGTTCAATCTTAGCAGGCTTTGTCGTGAAACATTTCAAGTTTCTGTTTTTATACACTTGTGCTTTAACCTTGTTCAATCTTAGCAGGCTTTGTTGTGGAAGCTTGTGCTTGTTCTTGCTAGCACATAAGCTCAAAATTCATGGGTGTGGATGTACATCCATGAGGTTTGCATACTCAATCCTAAAATCTAGGGGTGGCAATTATCGACACGACACGATTAATGACACGAACCCGACACGAAGTTAAATAGGTTTGGGTCAAGGATAAACAGGTTTGGGTCAAAAACGGGTCAACCCGTATAACCCGTTTAATAAATGGGTCGTGTTTGGGTTGAGTAAGTATTAAACAGGTCGACACGTGAACCCGTTTAAGTATATATAAGCCTCTAAAAATAAATATATAACTTTAGTCTTATGTTAGATTTTGATTAAACATATTTTTATTATGTAGTTAATAAGAGTAATTGGCATTATAATTCACATATCATCTTTCTTTACATATTTATATCCTTTTTTTGCATATAAATTAGTCTGATTGACAAACATCAATCTTATTTACCGCTTGACATATTTACTTAAACAGGTTAAACGGGTCAAAAACGGGTAACACGTGTTATGCAGGTGCGGGTTAGGGTTGAGTTTCTTGACACGATTAATAAATGGGTCGTGTTTGGGTTTAGGTTATAATAACACGTCAACCCGCGAACCCGAACAGGTCGACACGAACACGACTCGATTGCCACCCCTAAAATCTGCTTAAATTCATGATTTTTGGTGATATTTAAATGTGACTTGTGATCTTGTGGATTTTGTGGCTTGTTCTTGCTTGAATCTGTTAATCTTACTTGTTTTAGTGTTAATTGATGCTTGGGTAGTCTTGAATCTCACTTTTACTTTGAAAAATTTGATTTGGAAAAGATAAAGGGGTGTTTGGGTCTACCTGTTTGAGTTGATTCTGTGTTATTGTGTTAAGGGAAGTTTGTGTTTATGCTTTGTATCTGATAAATACCTTGTTGAGAGTGTTTTGCTGCAAGTTTTTGGGTTTGAAGCCTTGAATCAAACAATCTGCTATAAAGACTTTGTTATTGCCTGTTTTGACCTAGGATTTTGGGAACACTTAGTGTGTATGCATGCTTAGGGCTAAAAGTGGTTTATACATAGTCATTGTAACCTGTTTGAAAGATTTGAGGTGTTGAATCTGGCTTAAGTGTCAAATACATCAGCAAAGTAGAGAACTGCATGTGTTAGTGTTCATCAGTAACTTTCATTTGCTTGAATCTTGCTTAATTCTTTGAGCCATTGCATGAAACCTGTTTAGACTTGCTTATTGGAGTTTATAATAGCTTGTGTATGCATTTGGTTGAATTTGGCTGATTTGTGCTAAAACTGCTCATAAGTGCTTAACTGCTTATTGTTCATGTCTGTATCATGTCTGGTGATTGATTGATTAAACTGTATCAATTGGGTGTTAGTGATTGTGTTATTTTGATTGTTCTTGACTCCTTTTGATCCAAAGATCATTTGGGTGCCTTTGTATAATCTGAATCTCCAAAAAAGTCACTAAAGACAAAAAGTCAAACAAGTCAAGCAGTGGAAAAAGTTTCCACTGCTCAACACTCAAAACTAGCCCCTGCTAGTGTTAATTTGTCATCAGCTTATCAATAAGCTATTCTAGCTTATCCAGACTTGCAACAACTTATTTTTTTGTGATAGGTCTTCATTATTTGACCCATTTAAGTAGACTAGAGCTTATTGGACTTTGACTTTGACTTTTTACTAGAAAACCAACTTCTTTGACTTTTACATAAGTGCTTATTTGCTTTTTCCAGCTTATTGAGTCAACTTATTTGAAAACTCTTTGTTGATTTTGCTTAATTAAGTCATTTAAAAGCTTTTGGATATTAGGTCGAAAGAAGCTTGTGTGTCAAATTTTAGCTTATGGCATTGGCTTATAGCTTAATGGGCCAAAAAGCCCATTAAGAATAAGCTGCTTGTTATAAGTTAGCTTATTTCACATTTTCAGCTTTTGGGCCTTTGGAAAAAGTTGTTTAAAATCAAATTTTGAGTCTACCAGTGTTTTTTGAGCTTATTTTGAACAATTTTTGTTATTGGGCCCAATTTTGGCCCAATAGTGTACTGTTTTGGGTTTAGCCCATTTTCTAGGCCCAATAGGGGTATTTAGGTAATTTCACTTTCATTTCTGAGTTATTTAGGTTAAATTAAGCTAGTTTGCAAGTTTTTAGAATTTTTTTATGATTTTTGGATTTTTAATATTATTTTAATATTATTTTATTATTAAAAATTAAAAGTCTGTTTTTCTAAGTTTTATATTTTTCCTATGTTCTAAACACTTAATTAGGATTTTTGCAACTTTCCAAATATTTTTAGAGTCTTTTAATTATTTTCTAGAATTAATTTAAGTTTTAATTGATTTTAGTAGTTTTAATTGTTTAAAAAAAGTTTTTAGTGGTTTTAAAATTTTGAAAAATACTTTTTAGCTTAATTAGAGTATTTTTGAGGTTTACAAACCCTAAAATCTTGTTTAGGGCTTTTTAATAATTAATTTTGATTTTTAGGGCTTTAATTAGCATTAAAAAGTCATTATCTAATTAATTAAAAGGTTTTGGCAAGTTTGGATTTTTTGTAAACTCTTAGAATATTATTGTGGATTTTTGGTAATTTTTAGGAATTTTTAGGGTAAAATTTTAATTTTAGCACTTTTTACGGTTTTACGTGTACACCCTTTTCGACTTAGTTTAATCCGTCTTCGTAACCGTCATTCTCTTCTAATCCCCTTTCTATTTTCTTTCTCAAAAGTATAATCGCAAAGATAATCAATTCATTACACACACACTAAGCCTCCTTGGGAAACGAACTTGAACTTATTTGGTCATTAGTGCTTGGTTTTCCTAAACCGACACTTAATACTTGCCACTTTTGCTCTCTTTTCCTAAAGAGTAGTAAAACCACTACATCAATAATCAACATTGTTACTCACACACATTGAACTTAATTACTCCATTAAATACCCCTAACTGCCCAGCGTACTCCCGAACTTACTTCGCATATATGTACATGATTCATACTCACATAGCACAAAAAAAAAATAAACACATAAATGGTGATTATACAATAATTTGTAAAATTAATAAAAAACTTACACGTCCATACCACATGGCCACTAAAATAACTTTCTTCTAAACGATAGGATTGAGAAAACCCAGATCCTCAAACTCACCCACCAGATCTACGAGCAAATGGGTTTAAAAATATATCATACGATACCAGATCTAGCCAGCAATGTTAAACACAAATCATAATCTCATATAATCAGATAAGTGGATTTGAGAGACAGGACGGGATGTAATAGGATTTTACCGATACAAACTATGCGTTATTGGATATGGGTTAAGACTAAAGACTATACCTATGGGCGCCCATATACAAATGGGTTTAATTTTTTTTCATATAGTACAAGTCGAATAATTAGATAGTACAAGTCGAATAATCAAAGGAATAAAAAAGGATTTGTTTAGGAAAATCTTTTTAGTTTTTTAATAAAAAAAAGTACGGGTCGAATAATATAATAGTTAAGTCGAATAACTAGAGGATATATTTGGGAAAAAGTGTTTTATTTTTTATTATTAAAAAGTACCAGTCGAATAAAATATAAGTCAAAGTCGAATAACAAAACTAGTTGGTATCATTTAGAAAAAAATATTATTTTATTCCAAAAAGTACTGGTCGAATAATTGATTTGACTTATGGTCGAATAGCAAGTACACTTACACATTTATTCTTGCATGTACTAGGTGGGCTATACTAGTACAAACCAATAATTACCTACTCATTAGCACAAATGACATGTGTCAACAAAATATGAAGGTCGAATAGGTCGAATAGGGTTAATTAGCTAATTTTGTTTTGAGAAGTCCTTTTTTTGAGTGGCAGGTACCTTTTAGTCCTCTTTCCAAATTAGCCCTTGAATATACAATTAAAAAATAAATATTTAATACATGTTATTTATTTTAAAAAATTAGTAATAATTATCAATGTTGCAAAACAAAATTTACAAAGTCAATTAATCGCTAGTTACGCGTAACATAGCTACCGATCTTGTCGATTAATGTAGCAGGATGAAACAAAATAAGTTAACCGTGGTCAACGACGATCAAAAGTGGTTAAAACTGACGAAAACGTTATAATCTTGCCGAAGGTACATAAAATGTACCGTAAACTTGTTTTGAAATCTATTACAAGTTTTTTTAGACAAAGTTTTGCCAATAA
Organism: Glebionis coronaria; assembly: GCA_025667525.1. Lineage (NCBI taxonomy): Eukaryota > Viridiplantae > Streptophyta > Magnoliopsida > Asterales > Asteraceae > Glebionis > Glebionis coronaria. The sequence goes on along the minus strand of CM046881.1, from coordinate 506,430,824 downwards.
TATCAAAACCTCATCGAAAAGCACAACATTTGCCGAAAAAACTTAAAATTTGCCAAAAATGTCAATCCGATTAATCTCGCTTTAACCGATTACATGTTATAAAATAGTCAAACATCCTACTCATGATTTATAATTTTTGCAACCTTCATAATTATTAAAAACTAAATATACTTTTTTTAAAAACATAAATAAATAAGAAAACATAACACTTTTTAATACTCATAAGAAATAATCTATTTTGCATAGAGGTGGCAATTTTTGACCCATGGTTAATTTTTGGGTCAACATGGTTAAATTGAAAAAAAAAGGTCTAGTTGGGTTTCCCTTAATATTTTAGATGGGTCTATATGATTTAATATTTTAATATGGGGGAGAAAATGTGATTTAATATGGGATATGATCAATCATAAATGGTTTGATTTAACGTGATAGCTCGTCCCGACATGTGCAAAATGTTTTCGGATATCGTGGCATATGTTAAGGGGGAGCAAAATGGATTTGCACTTCAAAATGGATTTCATGGTGACATACACTTACCCAAAACATCTCTATTCACGACGGTGAAGATTGTGGTGACATAAGGATGGTAGGATAGGTTAAAGTCCAATGATTTCTCTAGAACCGGAGGAATCTTCCCAAGGACATTCCATAGCTAGAAATAGTAGTCCTTAGGAAAGATGGAGAAAGATTGTGAACGTAGCTGAATGCCGACCAAGTACTTAAGTTAGCACTGGAACAATCACAACAAGGTGCTAGTGATGACGTATTGGTAAGCGTCGAAGGGGTTGAAGAATGAAAAAGAATTGTAAAGATAAAGGGTGTAAAGAAAGAAGCCCTCCTTACAACTTTAGGCATAAACCGGGTCAATACATATGCTATTGAGATCATTTTTGTTAATGATTCTCGATATTGAAGAAAGACATCATGGACCCAGTGATGCAATGCACAACCCTTCCCAGCTAACTCAAATATCTCTCAAAAGGTATTTGTTTTAATCACACGGAGACGACACATTATCTATTGATTTATTCACTCCGAATAAATTGGTATTGAAAAGGTGGCACTCCTCTCCAGCCTCCGATCACTAAAAATCCAAAATGCACGATCGAGTCTAGAGCCATTTGAGATCATCAAATATCTCATTAGGAGACACTTTCATATTTCCTTGCTTCTTCACACACTGTGAAAAGTAAAAAAGATCTTAAGAGTCCTACGCAAAATCTTCATGATCTTGCCTGAACATCCGAGTAATACGAAAGTATTTACAATGAAGATGGAAATCCTTTTTGAGCGAATATCAAAAAGCTCATGGTAGGTGACTTGTGCGATTCTTTATGAATCAAACTTGTGATAACTGGAAAGCAACAGTGGTTTAATTCTTAAATGAATTTAAACACGTTCCAGGCCTCTACGCAATATCTTAGTGATCTTGCCAGAACATTCAGAGTAATACTATTAAGTATTTACAGTGACGAATGGAAATCCTTCTAGTGTTAACATCAAACAGCACTTGGTAGGTAACTTGCAAGATTCTATATGAATCAAGCTAGTGACAACTGGAAAGCAACGATGGTGCGGTTCTTAATTGAACTTCACTTGTTCCAGGAACATGAATTGACGGCTTCAAATCATGCGGATAATATTATCCAAATGATCCACTCTTTACGTTCGCAGTCAGCTTTGGACGGTCGAGTAAAGAGAACGGGTTTACCCGCGAAATCTTGTCAAGGAGGTCCTTTATTGAAACTACCTGCCACAAGTACGATATTTAATATCGTCCAACGGTCTTCACCGACCGGAGGTAAATTGCTACCGAATTAGAATGAAATGTTCAAGGCCATTTCATCCGTGTATATTGTTTTGTTGCTAACTGTCTTATGCAGCGTAACAAGAAGGTGGCATTGCGTTGTACAATCCAGAAGAAGTCGTCACCACATGCTTATACTACATACAATTAGTACTTCAACAAATTCAAGAAAGCCTGAAGGTCAAGTCTTCCGCTGTATCAAACTCTGAAGCTTTCAAGAATTTAAAAGTATAAGTATGTGGAACATGAAGTCACAAAGAGGCAAATATCACAAGTGAAGAATGCACAAGGTCAAGGCAAGGAAACATGCTCAAGACTAAAGTCAAAGATCACATCAAGCACATTCACAAGAACAAGATCGAAGACTCAAGCATAGATGCTAGGTTTAAGATTTTGTAAAAAGATGTGACCTCCCTTAGGGGGAGATTGTTGGAAATATGTTTTTCCCAATAAAGTCTCGGTCACATCTTAGTTAGCATAGATCACGAGTTATAGACTATTTAGAACTTTGTTTCTTGGAGCGACCTCCCTTAGGGGGAGATTGTTGGAAATACGTTTTACGTATTTTATGAAGGATCGGTCGCTCCAACGATAATTATGTAACGGGCTCGTGATCCATTTAGTTTATGTATAGTCCATATAGCCCACATGTAGGGTGGGCTATATATATCCCCTCCTAGCATGTTAGGAGGGGTTGTTGATTGTCATTTCACACTTAATCATTTTCCACCTTTATTTTCTCTCTCTACTTCTCTCCCTTCTCTCCTTTCTCTCTACTCCATCATCTCCCTCCTTCATCTCTTTTATATTTATCATCTAATCAACCAACTTAATCCATTAATTCAATCACATAGAATAGGCCAATGATCTCGTAGACCTTCAATTGGTATCAAGAGCCAAGGTTTGATTGGTTTATTCTTACTTTTATTTTTTTTATTTTGGTGGGTTTTGATTTAATCATGCTTAAATCATAAAAAGTTTGTATTTTTCATATAAAGTTTGTGTTTTTATGTTTTAAATCATAAAAAGTTTGTATTTTTATTGTTTTTAATCACAAATTTAATCACAAATTTCTATAAAAAGTTTGATTTACTTATTTTATATTAAAATCACAAATTTGTTAATCATCATTTTCCATAAAAAGTTTGTATTTTGTTATTGTTTTTAATCTATCGAGTTTATCAATTTCGAAATTTTTTTATCAATTTTAGAATTTTTTTTATTTTATTGTCAAGTTTTTTGGTCCAACTGTTTTTTTACTGGGTTTTCTATAATCTGTTTTTTTTTATATATAACCATTTTTAATTTTTTTTATATATAATCAGTTTTATCATTTTTTTTGGGTTGGTCAACTGTCAAACTGTCCAATATCATTTTTCTGTCCAATTCATCGTCTCTCAGTCTCATCTAGTTTCGAACCTGTTTCTACTGATCCTAAAGTTCCGAATCAAACCCAGAAGTTCCGAATCAAACTCAAAGTTCCGGACGAAAAAGTTCCGGAGGAAAAAGTTCCGGACGAAGAAACTTCCGAACGAAATCTTCCGATTCGAAATCTTCCGATTCGAAATCTTCCGAATCAAAATCTTCCGATTCGAAATCTTCCGATTCAAAATCTTCCGATTCGGAACTCTTCCGATTCGGAACTCTTCCGATTCGGAACTCTTCCGAATGAATGACTCTTCCGAACGAAGCATGTTTATTCAAACATAACGGGACTCTATCCACAAACCAAAATCAAAAGTTTCCCACCCTCGAAAACTCTCTCGACATCTAGACTCTCGACTGACAACTCACACTCAGACACAACTTCACTCCGACTCACTCCCCTCCCAAACCCTCACTCTCGACACACATTCAAAACCCTCACTCTCGGATCCTCTCGACACACTATCCTCCCAAACCGACCCTCGATTTACCCAAACCCACAACTCAAAGACTCAAACAACCAAACCCACAACTCAAAGACTCATTTACCCACCCTCGATTCGATCTAAACCCAAAACTCACACCCTCAGAATACTCTCTACCCAAGAAAACACCAACACTCTCGACTCCCTCGACTCCCTCTCTCGACACAGACTCCCTAACACTCACAACCCAGACTAACACCCTCGTTTACAAAATATTGAGTCAGACTTCACGACTCCGCATCCAAACGAACCCCACACACTCACCCTGACACTCACAAAGATTCGACTCTCAAACAAACACTCTCGTCTAGACACTCAACTCTCAACTCCCAACACTCAATCTCCCAACTCCCAACACTCAACTCTCGGACTCAAACCTCGACACAAAAACAAACCCAAAAAACTCTCCACTCCCTCACCCACATCCGACACCCTCTCGACTCGAACATCAAACAGAAAGACACTACAGAAGAGAGAGGGACTAAAAAAATAAAAACAGTAAAAACACCTACCCGAGATCTGTTTAGATCTTGACGCTACATGCATGTCATCTTTCTTTCGATTTAATCATCTTAAGAACAATTAGATAAAGATGTATAGTTGCATGGGTTGATTGAAATGGTTGAAGAAAGGGGTTTTGTGATTCATGTCAGAAATTGAGTTTATTGGAGAAGGATGATTTCTTGATGGTGACTTTGTATGATTTGGGAAATGCTTCGGATTATTGATTAGAGGATATTCGAGTTATGCTTCGTCAGTGATAGGAGTAGATTTATTTTGATCGGCTATTGAAAAAAAAATGGAGGATTGGAGGGTGTTATTCAGATAAGGGGAGGCGGCGGTGTTGAGAGAGATGAGAGATAGATGAGTTTAGGTGTGTGATAGATTTTTGTGTTGAAGAAGTCTCAGACAATAAATAAAAGGGCGGAGGTTTCTAAGTATTTTAGTGAATAGATTTGAGGCCACGTGTGTCTTTTTAGTTTAGACGGAGTTACCAAAGTGAGTAGTATCTTTTTATTTTTTATTATCAGATCTTTTTATTTTTTTAATTTTCGAAAGTTTTTAATTTTAGAAAGTTTTTATTATTTTTTTGAAAATTTTCATTTTTGGATATTAACTCTTATTTTTTTTATATAATCAATTGATATTTTTATTTTTATTCAAATTTTTTAGTTTGGAAAAATTTTGTGCTATTAAGTTATAATCGGGACAAGGTAACGTAACAAAAGTGACGTGATAAAGTGCCAACGTTTATTTTGCTGACGGATTTTTGATCGGGTTTAATCTATAATCGTTTGAGCCGACAACATTTTTTGAGCCGAGTCGACTTGTAAAAACCCGACTACAACAACATCCACATCATTTTCCTTATCTTTCCTCGATTTTCAATGGATTCGTTCAATTCGACACTTAAAGAGGGAGACTTGCATCGAATGCAAGACAAAGCTCGAGAAAGTGGTATAAATTCATTTCAAATGCTCCAGTCTCATCTTGTCACTCTTTCGGGGATTCAAGGAGGGAGCGAATTTGTGACAATCTTTGGACAAGATCGTCATATATTCATCAACTCAATTTTTATCACTTTGACCCAACTCGCCGAGCAACTCAACCATGGAAACTTTAATCACTCTGCATCGGCACTTGCCTATAAGGATCTTGTGACGCAACTCACGCCTTTCCTCCAATTCAATATCATTAAGCCTGAAAGTTCTGTGATTTGCCAATCATTTCTTCGAGATACACATACCGAGCTTCGAGTTTTCCGTGATACAATATTGAAACTCATGACATCGGTTTCGTCTTCGATTTATCAACAATCACAACTTCAGCAAACGTATGATAATGGAGTGCAAGAATCAATGCCGCAGATGCAAGAGGAGAATGGTCATACGGTTGAAAACTTGGAGCCTATCAATGCCAAGAGCACGAAATCAGGAGGACAACATGATACCAGTGGCACGTCAGGAACTGTTCACGAGATCTCTTTTGCTGACACCGTACCCGTTTATGACGAAGAGCCGGCAAACATGGTACAATGTAATGTTGTTTATGATGTATATGCTGATGATATGCCGCATATTGAGCATTCTGAACCTAATTATGACAAACATGGGATGGAAAAGAGTGATAGCAATACCACTTCTGATTCATCCGATGTAAGTCATAATGGGGGAGAGATTGTTCAGAATGCTAAACATCATGATAATTATCCTATAACTCCTTCATTGACTGCTTCTGATTCCAAGATTAAAGAGCTCGAAACGATCGTAGCTCGGCAATCAAAAGATCTTGAGGATGCCAAACTTGAATTTTCTAAGAAAACGGACAAATTTGAAACATATTTTGAAAAACTTGAAAAATCAAATGTTGTTCTTGAAAGAAAATTGGATCAAAAAGTGTTAGATTCTAAAGCTGAAAAGGATAATCTTTTGAAACAAATTCAACTGCTTGAATCTAAGTTGGCATCCCAAGATAACTTGCTCAAAGAGAATGAGACTTTAAAGGCCCAAGTACAGGAAAAGGTTTTTGCTATAGCTGCGTTGAAAAACGAGTTAAGGAAAAGTAAAGGACCTAGTGTGGACACTAAGCTTGAAAAACCATCAATCTTGGGGAAACCGCCTACAAATCAGTTCGTCAGACAACCGATTGTCAGACAACCTACTGCTTTTAGATCCGAGCGACCACAATCCTCGAGACCGCGGTTTGCCTCCCAAGTTGATTTGGTTCATCTTTCTAGACCAGACACTCCAACAACTAGGCCCTATGTGATCACTCCAGCTTTAGCAAGACCAAATCATATGATTGCCTCTAGTTTCCCTAAAAATACCAAGACCACGTCTAGAACTAGTTCAAATGACGTTGGCCATAAATCTGGTCTAAGGGAAGTTATGCAAAAGACACATGTAAGAGATAGCAATGTCAATCCTAGTCACATGCCTTCTAGATTACCCAACATTGCTAACCGTAGCATGTCATCTCCTAGGAGCGTCGATCAATCATCTAGGAATTACTCGGACATTAAATATGCTACTTGTAAAACATGTAGAAAATGTGTCTTTACGGCAAATCATGACTCCTGTATCAAAAAATTGCTTAATGAGGTGAACTCCCGTGCTAGACTTAAATCCCAGTGGGTTGCAAAAATCAAACCCGTTGGCAAAATGTGGCGCCCCACTGGTAGAACTTTCACTCTTGTAGGAAACGAGTGCCCTTTAACTAGGATTGTCTCTGATTCTACGAAGACTACTAGGGAGGAAATTGCAAAGGATGATACATCACTTAAGCCTGAACTTAAGGTTTTCTATAAAAGGAAACGTTTGCCAACTAAGACAAGTGAATCATCCCCTCAGGCCAGCTCTAATACCAATTGAAGGTCTACGAGATCATTGGCCTATTCTATGTGATTGAATTAATGGATTAAGTTGGTTGATTAGATGATAAATATAAAAGAGATGAAGGAGGGAGATGATGGAGTAGAGAGAGAAAGGAGAGAAGGGAGAGAAGTAGAGAGAGAAAATAAAGGTGGAAAATGATTAAGTGTGAAATGATAATCAACAACCCCTCCTAACATGCTAGGAGGGGATATATATAGCCCACCCTACATGTGGGCTATATGGACTATACATTACTAAATGGATCACGAGCCCACTACATATTTATCGTTGGAGCGACCGATCCTTCATAAAATACGTAAAACGTATTTCCAACAATGAGTCAAACAAGAACCTTCTTAAAATTATAAATGGGTTTACTTGGGTCACCTCATATGTCACATGGGTCGGTTTCCCTTATTATTACAAATGGGTCTAGATGGGTCACCCAATAGGTTTAATGATACCAAAAGAGTTTTTTTTTTCCATTTTTTTCACAAGCTTGTCAAATTTTCACACACTTGTTAGTTTTTTACGTCTTCACCGTATTTTTACGTTTTCATCATAAATTTTACTCCCTCCGTCCCAAAATTATAGTCCACCTTTCCATTTCGGTTTGTCCCAATTTTATTGTCCACTTCTAAAACTTCTAAAAATAAGTAGGAATTTTAGATCGAGATTACTAGTTTACCCTTAAGTGAAATCATAATTACAAACTTTACAAAGGTTTTTAATTAATTGGTTAAGGGTAAAACTGTCTTTCTGCAAAAAGTAAGAGAGAGAAAGCTGAAAATGTGTTACTTTTCTTAAACTGTGTGTTTTTTGTCGGTGGACAATAATTTTGGGACGGAGGGAGTACGTTTTAGTCAGAAATTTTACGTTTTCATCAAAAATTCTATGTTTTTGTCAGTAAATTTACGTTTTCGTCAGGAATTTTACGTTTTCATCAGAAATTTTACGTTTGCGTCAGTAAATTTACATTTTTCTCAGAAATTTCACGTTTTCGTCAGAAATTTTACTTTTTCGTCTGAAATTTTACGTTTTCGTCAGAAATTCTACGTTTTCTTCAGAAATTTTACGTTTTCGTCAGTAATTTTACGTTTTCGTCAGTAAGTTTACATTTTCTTCAGAAATTTTACGTTTTCGTGAGTAAATTTACGTTTTCGTCAGAATTTTTACTTTTTCGTCAGAAATTTTACAGTTTCGTCAAAAATTCGACATTTTCGTCAGGAATTCGACGTTTTTGTCAGTAAATTTTACGTTTTCGTCAGAAATTTAACGTTCTCATTAGTAATTTTACGTTTTCTTCAGAAATTTTACGTTTTCTTCAAAAATTTTACACCGTTTTCGTCAAAAATTTACGTTTTCATCAGTAATTTTACGTTTTCGTCAGAAATTCTACGTTTTCGTCAGTTAATTTTATGTTTTCGTCAGTAAATTTTATGTTTTCGTCAGAAATTTTACGTTTTCATCACTAATTTTACGTTTTCGTCAAAAATTTTACATTCTCTTCAAAATTTTTACATTTTCATCAGTAAATTTACTTTTTCGTCAAAAATTTTACGTTTTCGTCAGAAATTTTACGTTTTCGTCAGAAATTTTACGTTTTAGTCAGTATTACGTTTTCGTCAGTAAATTTACGTTTTCGTCAAAAAGTTTACGTTTTCGTCAGAAATTTTACGTTTTCATGTAATTTAGTGATGAAAACGTAAAACTTCTGAAGAAAACGTAAATTTTTTGATGAAAACGTAGAATTTCTGATGAAAACGTAAAAATACGGATGAAAACTTAAAATTTTTGACGAAAACGTAACTTTACTGACGAAAACGTAAAATTTCCGACGAAAACGTAAAATGTTTGATAAAAACGTAAAAATACGGATGAAAACGTAAAATTTCGGACGAAAACTTAAAATTTCTGACGAAAACTTAAAAATACGGATGAAAACAAAAATTTATTAACGAAAACGTAAAATTTCTGATGAAAACCTAAAACTTCTGATGAAAAAAACGTAAAGTTTCTGACGAAAATGTAAATTTACTGACGAAAACATAAATTTCCTGACGAAAACGTAAAATTTCTGAGGAAACGTAAAATTACTGATAAAAACGTAAAATTTCTGACGAACACGTAAAATATACTGATAAAAACGTAGAACTTCTGACGAAAACGTAAAATTTCTGAGGAACACGTAAAATTTTCTGACAAAAAACGTAAATTTACTGACGAAATCGTAAATTTTCTGACAAAAACGTAAATTTACTGACGAAAACGTAAAATTTCTAACGAAAACGTAAAAATTCTGACGAAAACGTAAATCTACTGACAAAACGTAAATCTACTGACGAAAACGTAAAATTTATGACTAAAACGTAAAATTTCTGACGAAACGTAAAATTTCTGACGAAAACGTAAAAATACGGATGAAAACGTAAAATTACTAGCGAAAACGTCAAATTATTGACATAAACGACAACCTGCTGACGAAAACGTAAATTTATTGACAAAAAGTAAAAATACTGACGAAAGCGTAAATTTACTCACGAAAACGTAAAAATACTGATGAAAACGTAAATTTTAAAAAAAAGTAATGTTAAAAAAATCGTTTAAGAAATGTTTAATTAAAAATTATTAAAAATATAATTTACAATAAAAAAATATAATAAGAGAATTTATATAAGAATGTTATGATCATAAAAAAAAATGATTAAAATCTAAACCCAAAAATCCCAAAAACCCAACCTCTTTTCAAAAAACTCATATAAACCCAAACCCATCTATACCCATCCTCCTAAAAACTCATCTAAACCCAAACCATATATAACACCAATAACCCAACCCAACTCAATCCAACCATTTTTGCCACGTCTAATTTTGCAAACACAAGATTACCACACTACCATTTGTCCATTTTCCCACCTTCCACCACCACCATCAACCTCCGTCATCACCACACAAACAACCCCAAATTAATGGTCAAAATCACCACCACTATGCACCACCACCACAACCACCACAACCACCAACAACACACACAAACACACACTAACAACCACAACATCCACCCCAATCACCAACCCTCACCACCGATCACAACACCAATCTCCACCTCACATCCCACCGTAGAACCCATTCCTTCATTATCCAGAGTCAGGCTATGCGATTTGGCACCCTACGACGGAGGTCCCACTGATTGTTACCTGAAAGCGGTTGATACGTTGTCGAATTCCATTACGCGGAATAATGCGGTTGTGATTGAGTTAGGAAATGAGGATGCTGCGGTTATTAGATGTGGTTTGGAGGCTTCTCGGTTGTTTTTTCGCCTTAGGCCGCAGGGTAGCGGTAATGGTGGTGTTTATAAGTATCGACCTGGAAGGTATATGTGTTTTTCGTGCCGTCATTAGAACTAGGGAATAATTAGTTTGCTAATTAGTTTCTGTACTGATTGTGTTTAGTAACGACCTTTTTGGAGCGTTTAGGAGCTTTTAGCGTTGGAATATAATGCTTGTTTGGCAACAAGTGTTTAGCTTTTGGACGTGTTTAAACAATAATCTAACTGTGTTTAGTAACGAGCTTTTGGCGTTGGAATATAATGCTTGTATGGCAACGAGCGTTCAGCTTTTGGACTTGTTTAAACCCTAATTTGAGACGCTGATAAAAGTAGCACTAGCAAGAAGCAGAAGCGCAGTTAGCAATAGTGAGAATCAGTAGCAAAAAGCAGTCGCTGTCTGTTTTGATAAAACGTTTGGTAGCGTATTATTAACTGTAAATGCTCATTCAGTTAGCATTTTGATTTGAAGCGTTCAGTAAGACTAGGATAGTTTTTTGGTCTTATTTGCTTAGTGGTGGAAGCACATATGGTGACTTGTTTGTTAAAGTCAATGTGGTGCTTTGCTACATTGACTGAACTTCATTGATTGATTTAGGAAATGAGGATGCTGCGGTTATTAGTCATGGTGGTGTTTATAAGTATAGACCCGGAAGGTATATGTGTTTTTCGTGCCGTCCTTAGAATTAGGAATAATTAGTTTGCTAATTAGTTTCTGTGCTGATTGTGTTTAGTAACGACCTTTTTGGAGCGTTTAGGAGCTTTTAGTGTTAGAATATAATGCTTGTATGGCAACGAGCGTTTAGCTTTTGGACGTGTTTAAACACTAATTTGAGACACTAATAAAAGAAACATTAGCTTGTATGGTATGTTTGGCAAAAGTAGCAGTAGCAAGAAACAGAAGCGCAGTTAGCATTAGCGAGAATCAGTAGCTGTTTGTTTTGATAAAACGTTTGGTAACATATTATTAAGTGTAAATGCTACTTGCTAGTAAATGCTCCTTCAATTAGCAATTTGATTTGAAGCGTTTAGTAAAACTAGGATAGTTTTATAACTTGGTCTTGTAGGTGTTTCGGTTTCCATATGATTGGCACTTCAATCTTATTTGCTTAGTGGTTGGAAGCACATATGGTGTGTTGTTTGTTAAAGTCAATGTGGTGCTCTGCCACATTGCCTTTCATTGATTGATTTATATACTTTACCCGGGTAAACCCCTTTACCCAAAAAAACAAGGAAACACTAAACACTAGTTGATAGTTGCTTCAAAACGCTCGCTGCCAAACATACCAGTACGTCATTTAGTTATTACAGCTACAGCTTTGTTACCAAATGATTTCAATTTTCAAATACTTGCTAGGTTTTGGGTTTTGTTTAAACGCTCTTATTTGGGACAATAGAACAAGCGTTTAGCTTTCACGTTATTTTACACTTGATTGATACAACTACGGCTATGGTACCAAACGCTTTTTAAATACTTGCTTCTTGTTAGGTTTGCTAAAGATAGTCAATGAGAGCTAAGGATCCAACTTAATTTATGGTGACATGCAACCCTCAGATTTTAGAGCTGATTATGAGCAAGTCATTGCCATTTTGATCATTGTAGTTTAGTTTTCTACGAGATGAAGTATACCTTTTACACTGGTTTGTTATGCAGTTATGGTATCATTAGGAAATGGCGAAATGCTTGATGAAATTATCGTAACTGATAAATTAGTGACGCTAAGGTGATTCAAGATGTTGCAAGATAATTATTCGTGAAGTGCGTTTGTTTCATAGACGATATAGGAACATAGAGAGTGCAAATGTGGACTAACGATCGAGATGAAATAAACTTTGAACAAACTTACGTAATAGAATACAAAGACAACGGCATAAATGTTCTCGTATCTAACTAATACTGTATAAAACTTGATCCAAGAAGAACAGCAGAAACTGTTAAGTTAATAACTTTAAAAAGAGTGCAGAAAAGACTAGAAATCCTGGCTGTATTGGGTTGGTGCTTTAATATTGCTGGTGGCATGATGCTTTATGGAGTAAGGATTGTAATATAGACATGAGACCCCCTGATCGGATAATTTGTTCTTTATCTAAAAGGATGGATTGTCAAATCCAACATGAGACTTTGCGGGATAATTGTTACCTAAAAAGTGTTTATCAATAGAAAGCTTAGGGATTCAAATCAAATGCTCATGTTATGACAACTAGTCATTCATACCCCTTTCCCTTTGTTTTGTATGGGGCTTGTTCGGTCATTAATGCTTTGCAGCTAGCCTTTTTTATATGTATTTTTTTGTCTTGAACTACTATTTTCTCATTCATGTATATTAGCGAGGCATAATTTGATGGTATAAGAATGTCATGTAACAGGGCTCTAGAGGATCTAGATTCATCACCACCATGCATGGCAGATGTTTACAGATGCATGGGAAAGGCCGCTCGAGCTGCTTTATGTGCAATGGCTAAACACCTTCGTTTACGAACCGAGTAAGAACCATGATCATGTGTTCAAGCATTTTATTTTGATTGCACTTTTAAGTTCTCTCCACCTGTCGATGTATCTATCTTCTAGTATTCGTACATTTCACTAATATATGTTTAAACTTTCACCAAATTCAGTGCTTTTAACCATTTACTCGATGACAATCCGTTACCTGCTAATGAGGTGTCATCATCAGTACTTGTTTCATCCTACTTGCAAACATCATCACAAAAGGGAAAAGGTGCTATTGGAGGAGGGAACATAACAACAAATCACGAAACTGAAAAAGGATTGTTAACTTTGGTTAGCTCTGACACACCTGGCCTTCAGGTATATTATCATAATTAACTATTCTTTTTTGGTATGCAAGTAAACACATGTATGAGCTAGTGAAGTTCCATTCTTTGGAAGATATTCCTCTTTGCTGAAATTGCAATTCTTCGAATCATTTCCATTAGTTGTTTATTCTCTCCATAGGTTCGTGATCCCAATGGTCGTTGGTACTTAGCAGATTTTGGTTCAGCTCCTGGGGATCTTTTACTATTGACAGGGAAGGCACTCGGTCATGCTACTGCCGGGCTTCGTCCAGCTGCTTTATATAGGGCTGCAGCTGATTACACTTCTGCCACCTTCAATGCTGGACGGTAGACCAGATCAATGTTGAACCATAGTATATTATCATTGTTTCAACTTGATTTTCTTTTCATGTATAAATTGCTAGTTAACCTTTCAATACATATCTCTGTTTTGCAGGTCATCATTGGCGTTTAGGCTCATGCCACAAGGCAATGCCATATTAGACTGTTCCCCTATTAGAGCAGCTGGTCATGTGATCCCCCAGAGCTATGTACCAATCTCTGTAAGTCAGTTTATGGATGATCTTTCTGCTGATGAAGACGTACCTTGTAACAGCTCTGATAATGCTTTTGTAAGCCAATCTTACTAGCAAATGAACTGATATGCTGAATTTTATGCATATATAACAACTCTTCTTGTATGTGCTAGTAGTTATCTGTAATTTGGAATAGCGGATGCTAAAATGAAGACTCACATTGGGATCTGAATTGCAGGCAGGTTGGAGAAGCCCAAATACAGAACCGTCATTGAGAAGTGTTCTCTCAGACTCATTGTCGTAAGTTCATTCTTTGCATATTTCATTATCTGCTTTGTTGCCTTATTGCTACTTCACCTTTATTTGTATTGTTAGTTTTTACCAGTTCATTAACACCATCGTCTTATTATTGTAACATAAGTATTTGTTACACTGTTTGGCAATGGACATTAAAGAATAGTGTAAAGGTAAATAGTTATACCATCATTCAAACTAAATAACAAAAAAACCATGAGTACCATACTACCGTTAGACGCGTCTCTACCCAACTGCTGTTATCCCCTTGAACGACCCTATGTGAGTCTTCATTTTAGCATCCGCTATTCCATGAGTACCATACTACCGTTAGACGCGTCATCGTTCAGTCCAGTACTCTACATTGTCTCTACCCAACTGCTGTTATCCCCTTGAACGACCCTATGTGGTTACATTCTGACAAAACGTATATGGTGCTTTAGTATCGACTTGACATTTACGAGATTTGATCGATGTAATTCCTTTACTTTAATTGTTATCGTAGTATATGCATGATCAACTGATACTAGAACAAATGCTTGATCCAACTACACGTTTTACGTTCTAAAATGGATTCTAATGCAATTTGGTATTGATTTAGCGGTGCATTCCTCGAAGATGCTATGCTTGTTCCATGCGGTCATTCATTCGGTGGCATAATGCTTAAGAGGGTCATAGAGACGGTAGGTGAATAAGCCTTTTTATATTAACACTGAAGAACTTCTTCCGCATTATGGTTGACTATATGTCTCTGGATAAATTGGAACTAAGGTTTTTTCCTGGATAATGCACAAGTGATCATAAACCTTTGATCACAAATTATCATTGTGTAGTATTTTAATATTAAAAAACACATTACTCATTTTAGCAGGCATCCTTTATGCTTTCTTCTGCTTGTAAGCACATTCCCAAAGTACTATTTTGTTAAGGCAAATTGCTAAAGATTGGTATGTGTTAACAGTGAATACCTGGGCCATCACCTATACGTTTGATGTTTCATTTTTTTGTTCTATATATCTCAACTACTATAGGAGAAAAAGTTGATGTGCATTGGGGAGCAGGAATGATGTTTTTTCATTGACTGTACATAAAATACTCAACCTTTTGATTTATTTTTGGGTAAAGTGTTTTACCCTGGTAAATGGAACTTTTTGATTTATATCACCTGTGATTATGATACCATATTGTTTAGGCCTGTTAAAAGCACACATTTTACAAGGCGGGAATATGGACTGGTGTGATGGGGTTGGTTGATGATGGGTCAGCATGGGTAAATTTAGCAAACTTAGGTCGAAATAGGTAATTTTGGACAAGCAGCGCAATTTCTAGCAAGTTTGGGGTTTAAAAGTTGTATTTAGGACATAATTTTTAGCAAGGTTTGGTAATGAAACTCGTATTTACATGTAGCTAGGATATAAAAATGACGAAGCACAAATTTTTTTCACCACAGGGAAGATGTACCATGTGTGATGCGGAAGTCGGGACAGCGCCACTGATACCTAATCATGGTATAATACATTTCAGATTTTGTTTATCTTAAGATAGTAATTATATTACGCATATATTAAACTTGGATTCACTTTTTGCTACCTTTTGCTGTTGCTATCATCTGATTTGATTCTTACTTATTATACCAACAGCTTTAAGAGCTGCAGCAGGAGCTGTTAAACGTGAGGATGATCGAAGGCTTTTTCACAACGCTGCTCTGAGGAAACAAAGAAGAGAGGTCGGTGACCGCTGGGTAATACATAAAATAAATGCACTATATTCTCAATATAGGTGATAAAACGAACGCCTTTCTTTGTTCTGTCTACTTTTATGTAGTACTTGTTAGAATCATAATCGACTTAAAACCTGAAGGGTGTCTGCTAAACTATAATGACGTATGCCTTCCCAGATAGAAAGTCTATACTTTAAGTAACAAAATCCAGCTTTTACATTAACATGTGGTGAACATAAGAAGAGTTCAGCTTATCCTGTTTAATCAGTATGTTGTATGTGCACTGGAGCGTCATGGGTTTTATATGGCAACTTAAAGAAATCAACATTAAGATTCAGTTTAATAATTGTAATGGTGCCTTGTTGGATATTGAAATAGGAGCCTCACGACATGATCCTTGGACAATGCAGGTAAACGGGGATGTTTCTTCTGAAAATGGGTCCCAAAGATGTATGCAGTATCCATTTTCATTAAACGAGAAGGTTCTTATTAAGGTTAGTTTTTTATGATCCTCCAAGTTATTTTGTGTCCCAAGACATCTATCTGGTGTGTACAAATGTTAAATTAAAAAGCAATGCTGTGCAGGGCAACCGCCGGACACCGGATAAATTTGTTGGCAAAAAAGCTATTATAACATCGCAATCTCTTAATGGATGGTCAGTATACCATACAAACTTTTAGTTAAGTTGCATACTTCCGCATATTATGTCTATCTCAAATATTAACCCTCAAAAGATGCATACAGTATATATTCCCGTCCTCCAGAGTCCAGTTAGTGGTAGATTGAAGGTTTTAATGTGTATACTTGCAATTATATATCATAGATTACGCATATGCATACCACTGAACCTTCTGGATCGGTGTAGCCTGATTTCCAGTTTTCCTTGTTCCCATGTTATTTGTTAGCAATTCTGAAATCAATGGCAGAAATTGAAAACTACTATTGGATATTGTGTGGTGCAGGTATCAGGTAAATATCTGTGAAAGTGGAGAGAAGGTACGGCTACAGTACCGTTCCTTCACAAAGATCCCAAATTCTCCCCCTGCTGCCAGTTGAACTCAGTTGATGACTGACCAAAAGGCGTGATGTTGGTCCTGAGAATGGCTTATATCGCATTTGATTGCTCTAAACAGCATATTTACAATAGAACTGTTCTGTTTCCAGCAGAAAATTGATGAACAAACATGGTCAGGGCATCAAATTAAAAATCGAACAGTCTAGGAGAATCAAATTCAAATTGTATTAGGTAGATAACATTAAGAAAACAAAATGCGAAAATTTCCTATAGAGCCACATTTGAATATAATTTGGACCAAGATTATCTGGATGACACGTGTTGGTTAGTGATTGGTTCTCGGTAAAAAAAATGAAATTGATGATCTTGATTTATGGTTCACGAGTATGTCAGATTGGGGGTCCACCACTGACATTGTAATGACATTAATTTTTCGCAGTTACATCGCAGATTGGGACTGTTTTTCGTGGGATCAGACTGTTTTTTGTGGGGTCCATCACGTGGGGAGCAGCTAGGTTAAAGAAAATGTATTGTCAATATATATTCAAGAGTAGAGGTATCGGAAAAGTTCACTTGACCTTGACAACACGAATAAGTCTGTTTGGGTTGGGTCATTCGGGTTCAAAAATGTATTTAGGTCAATTTGGTTTGACCTGAGTTCTAATTATGCTCGGGTTCGGGTTTATATTTTTTAGCTTTGACCCGAATTTACCTGACCCGAACCCGACCAACCCGACTTGATCCGAGTTTTTAAACACATCTTACATTGTAAATATACTTAAATAATTTAATTTTTATTTTTTTTTACTTATACTCGGATTGACCCGAACCCGAGTTGACCCGAACCCGACTGGCTCGAGTTCTAATTAAGCTCGGGTTTAAGTATGATTTTTTTCCGTATCAAATTATGTATGTTAGATTTTAGGGTTAGTTTTTAGAGTTAGTTTGTGTATGGTTTTTAATTTTATTAGTGTTAAAAAAATGAGTAATCATGTAGCTTGCGCAGAGTTTGTTTAACGTTACGATTTATTATAAATTGTTTTTTTGGCATATTGAGTTGTTTTTAGAGAGCTTTTCGCGGTTAGAAAAAATTAGTAAAAAATAAAGTCCAGATAAATAATATATTAGGTGTCAAAGTATGGCACTTGTGTTTGTTGAGAAAATTGGAAAAAAAAATATACGAATATCTTGTATTTGGATGGTTAGTATATATCGCATTGATTTATTTAAATTTTGTTTTGGTATCAAATTGTGTCATATTTGATGTTGTATTGTCAACTTCAAATACTCATTTTTTAAGTGTAAAAATAACGAATCTATTGAAATAATTTGATACGCAAATTGACCAAACATTAATAACTTGCTGCCTTGAGGTTGTAGTCAAAACACAATATTATTACAATTATTAAAAAACGACAGAAATCATAAAAGATAAAAGTAACAAGATAATTTTGTTACACGATTGGATAGTTTATATTGATCTGTAGTTACGAATGGATCGTTCCTTCTTAGCAATAGTTATAATCAAATTTTTCCTTGCTTCATTCAAGTTGTCATGCATACGTTTATCTGCTTCATGACTCATAAGAAGAGTATGCAACCCGTAACTGGTAAGAGTTGTCATTGGCATAGACTCCACCAACCTAATTCGTGGTTCACGAGCGCGCATTTGTCGGAAGTAACGATTCAATTCTGTCAGCAAATTGTGTGCAAATGTGCACTCATCTTCAAGATCCTTTTGTATGCTTTTAATAATATCTGTTCTAAGTTGATTTGATGAAGCATCCATATTATATTAGTGTGGGAGAAATATTTTTTGTAAATTGTGAGGATTGTATATAGAAAATATGAATGTGTGTAGTAGCTATATATAGAAAATAAGAACCCACGAAAATTAAAGTCACTGTGATGTCAGTGGTGGACCCCCAATCTGACATACTCGTGAACAATAAATCAAGATCATCAATTTCATTTTTTTTTTCTCGAGAACCAATCACTAGTCGACACGTGTTATCCACATAATCTTGGTCTAAATTTCACAACTATCATGGTCATATAGGAAATGTTGCAGTACAAGTATATTCAAATGTGGTTATGTAGGAAATTTTCGCAAACAAAATTGTATTAGATGGATGTGCATTGTATATTGTCGGTGTTGTGCAGCAAGATACCCCTTTTATTGACAAATTCTCTAGCAATGATCTATATTTCTATATAACTCGACTTGCCAGTAGAACGGAAACAATACATCGCATAAAGTCATAAACAATCAACTGTGTTGATAACGTTTTTTGTTTCCAGATGAAATTTAAAAACGAAACAAGACCATACTAGTTTCAATATTATTACTTGTAAGTTGTAACGTATACTTGTACTAATTTCGCCATTTACAAACTACCAACACCCGCCACACAACTCGCACAATCATTTAGATACGCCATAACATGACAGTAACACACAACATCGATTCTGTATTCCATACTTTGCCTAACCATTAGTTCGTATTTCATCTAACATATTCACACTTCCATTACACCAATACAACAACAGCAACTAAAACTTCACATCTAACCGTCCGTTACGCGTCTTCAACACAGTCCGAAACAATCCATTAACTCCGTTATTCAACGCGTCAACACCTTCCGAAAACCTCTTCACTTTCGTTTCCATCTCCTTCACACCTTCGACCAACTTAGCCCTACTTTCCTCATCCTTCGTCACATCAATCAGTTCTCGCACAATCACCGCTTGTTTCACCAAGTCATCCACCTCCATAACCTTATTCCCATTCACCTTCTGCATCTCGTTAACCGCATCACACCACACGAACTCCCCCGAAACCCTAACCTTAACCCGTTCCGAACCCTCACCGAACAATACACCCACCAAAACACTCCCTATCACAACAGTTAACAAACCAAGCGCGCGAAACGCCCGCGCAACCAAATCTCTTCCCTTCTTCACCGTTTTAACCTCCGGTAACCTCCCAATCATAACCGTCACCTCATAAATCAATTTCCTCGCACTTTCCCCTTTCTCCGAAGATTCCGCCAAACCGTTGACCGCTCTATTAATCACATCCTTCGCTTTATCCATCTTGTCAAAATGAACAACCTGAGAATTAGAATTAAAAACAGTAGTATTCAACAGCTTAACACCAAAATTAATCAACATACGCTTCTCAGTCAATTTCTGAAGAGATGACGTCATCAAATTACACAGATCCAAAACCTTCAAACTATACTCCATATAAAAACCTAACATCTCATCATCATGACCAGATCCACCAGATACAGATTGATTGAAATTCGAGATCTGAGATTCACATTCTGAATGAAGAGATGTGAGAAATGATATCAGGCTTGATAGGTAAGTCAAAGATGATGACGTGGCAGGTATGGATTTGAGATGGTGGGATATTTTTTGGTCGAGTGATATAGCGGCGAGTTGGTAGGATTTGAGGAGGTGTGATTGGGATGACTTTTTGGGTGTGGAGGATTTGAAGTGGGATGATAAAATGGCTTTTTCGACGAGAAACATGATGAAATGTCACCGTTAATGGATAGTTGAGGTTTGCCTGAAAATGTAAAACGGTGGTTTTGTTAGGTGGTGAAATGAATATTGATTATTTTGGTTGAAAATGTGTGTGGATGGATAGATGCAACGCGTGTGGAAATGGATGAAAGGTTAGTAGTGGGAAATTTCTGGGGAATTCCGGAACTGCCCTTTTTTCATATATATTAATTGATTCGGTGTTTCATTTTGTAATCTGATTCAACCGAGTTGACTCGGTAACCGAATTAATAACTCATTGACTTAATCGAGTTGACTTGATGGTTAAATTCGTACACTGATAACTCGACCGAGTTAATTTGGTGATCAAGCTCTGACCTGATAATATTATGTGAAAAATGTAATATATATTAAGGTGTCGTTTGGTTCAAAATTTTAAATTCTAATAAATTTTCTTAAAAATTTAAAATTCCAAAATTTAAAATGTTTAAGCTTGTTTGGTTAATAGAAATTTTTAATATTTTAAAATCATGATTTTTAGTTGAACCAATTAACGATTAAATATTTTTTATATAAATTTTTTATTTAAAAAAATAAAAATCGAATTTTCACTTTTTTATAAAAATTTATAAATAATTCAGAAAATTTTATAAAACATTTATATAAATTCTATAAAAAATTCTATAATTTTTTGACCAATTTATATAAATTTTATAAAAAATTCTATAATTTTTATAAAAAATTATTTTAAATTTTTTTTATAAAAGTTTTATATAAACTTTATAAAAAATTCAAAATTTTTTATAAAATATTTATTTAAATTTTATAAAAAGTTTCTATAAATTTTATAAACAATTTATATAAATTTTATTAAAAATTTATTTAAATTTTATATTATAAAAATTTATATAAATTTATATAACAAGATTTATATAAAATTTATAAAAAGATTACATAAGTTTAATAAAAAAACTACATAAATTTTATATAAAATTTCAATGAATTTTATAAAAAAATTCAAAAGTTTTATAAACAATTTCAATGAACTTTATAAAAAAATTTATTTAAAATTTAAATTTTTAATAAAAAATTATAAATTTTAATATAAATTTTATAAAAGAATTTTACAAATTTTATAAAAAAATTTATATAAATTTTTTTTTAGTTTCATAAAAAGCTTTTTATATAAATTTTATTTTACTATTTAAAAGAGTAAAAATCAAAAAAATAATTTTTATATAAATTTTTAAACTTTATAATTTTTTATATAAACATAAAAACCTAAACAAAAACGGCTAGAAAAAAGTTTATAAAAAATATCTTTTAAGGAAATTAGAATTCCTCACTTTTTGGAGTAATTTTAATATCCTTCATTTTGGTATTTCTGAGAATTTAAATTTATTCGTTGAGCATACCAAACATAATATTTTGGAGAAATTAAAATGTAAATACTTTGAATATTCCCAATATCCTCTAATATACCTCACCCAAACGAGACCTAAAAAATAATAAAAATATAATATTTTTAACAGAAGAAGGTACACTTTTTATATATATTAGAGAAAAAATAAAAATAAACTAGTCTACAAGTTTGTTTAGAGAAATGAGCTAGAAGGTTGAAGTGATTTATGTTAAATTGAAATTAAGATTTGTATTTTTGTGAATTTATTTGATAAATGAGTTGAAGTTAGAGCTATTACTGTAAAATTACTAAAAAAAATATAATAAGTAAGTTTTTTTTATATGTTATATATCTTGTGAGTAAATAAATAATTTATTATTAATAAGCTCTAAGCTAAAGTTTTTAGCTTTTTTAATACGGTTGAAGCTTATAAAAACCTACAACTTATAAATCTTTCATAAGCATACTAGGCGTTTTGTAGTCCTTTTTTTTACATGTTCGATTGTTTTGAGCCTTGCGTGGTTTGTCTCGATGTCTTGCTTTTTTGTTTTGCTTTATCGTTTTTGGTGTTTTCCGAACCAGAGTAGGTTTCGATAGGTCCCAGGACATTTTTGGGTTTTTGTTGCGTAGCGTTAAATTTTTTAAAAACACATCGATTTTTGTTCGATTTATGCAAAATGCAATCTTTAAAAATTGTGTTTGTAATATTGTTTCATTCATTGTAAATACACCCGATAATTTTGTGTCCTGATGCCATCTTTGATAAATGACTAGCAACGTAATATTATTAAAATTATGAAAATTGTTTGCAACACAAATGAAATAATAATAAAAGTTTACAAAACTATGAAATACTGTACAAGGGTTTATATACAAAAAAACGGGCAAACCTTTATGGGTTGTATCCGAAGACTACTCACCAATTGGAGTGTATATTAATTTTTGTGGACTCAGAAAATATCTTTGGAGATGAGAGGGTAAGATGGTAAACTAAAAAGAGTTGTGATAGGGGACGTTTGACTAATATGTCTTGCTTATCTTGTGGTTGATCCCAAACGTGAGTTGGATATCACATAAACGGAAGATGCCGTTTTCATTTTTTAAGCTTCAATAATACACACCAACAAAACAACTGGCATGTCCATTTTTGAAAATTATCGACGTGTTTGGTTTAACTTATATAATACAAGTCTTTTTTTTCTTATAATAGTAAGTCATAAAATTCAAGTTTATGTTATATAAGCTAAAAATAAGCTATATTTGACTTATATTACATAAACCTCATATTTCGGTTTATATAAGTTTGTACAAGCTCATAAGTCTCCAAACAAGCCACACTAATAGGCTTACGTAATAATATAAGCTAAACAAAAGCCCCATCGACCTTATTATATAGTACCTAGTGTGTTCATGAATTTTGGTACATGTTTTTGAATGTTTTGTACAAAATTCATTCACTGTATAAGTTCTGAGCAAGACTAGTATCTTTAGAGAAAATAACGGTAGGAAATGGAAACGTTAGTTGTTCGTATATGCTACTAGAAGTAGCATTTTGATTTCGAGCGTAAAAAAAAAGTAAGAATGCTAGTTGCGTGTTCAAAGTCCAAACAAGTATTTTGTGCAAAACATTAAGTACTAATTTCTAGGTACTTCAAAACACTCAGTAACCAAAAAAAACCATGACAGAAACTTGTTAATAACACAAAAATTCGAGCAAAAAAAATAAAAATATGATGATGGTTGTACTTGTATGTTGGCAGTTAGTTGTTACATACTAACTACCAAAATAATGAAAGCATAACATCATAGAAGACCAAAAATTGAAGTTTTTAGAATATGACTTTGTTCTCTTAAGTGAATGCTCACTATGAAATAGTTAGCCTCAAGCTGAACCTAAAATTCTACAAGAAGAAGAAAATGCTGATAGCCATTTCAAGAAAAAGTTAGGCGTCTTTAGGGCCAACATTGAATTTGGCTATGAAAAATCCAATCGTATCATGTGGCCCGGATGGATCAAACCTCTGCACAAGATCTTCCTCACCAGGTCTTAACCATTCCCTGGAAATTCATGAATCAAATGACATCAGAATCAACGATTACATTCTGTAATTATACCATTAAATTTATGAGTTCAGGATAAATGAACTTACTCAAAATAACCATCAGATGATTTATAATGACCAAGCATGCCAGGACCCCCAATTCTTGGATGCTTCAATATACACAATATCAATAAGATTAGCTTATATCTATAACAAGCTATCTATATACAATTTCATAGAGTTAGAAAACGTTATATGATGAACATTATGCAAAGTTATAGATAGATGGTGCTACTAACCTGTTGCGCCAACGAAAGAAACTTGTACGTGTCCAAAGCATAACGGACCAATCCCTCATTCTCTCCAGGATTTATTGTGCATCTGGAATTTAATATACAGATGTCAAAAAGGGACACACATTATTAAAGCACAGTACAAAAAGATAATGAGAAGTTTTCTTACGTGGAGTATACAAGAACGCCACCTGGACGAACTAGCTGAACAGCCTGATCCAACATTCGTTTCTGATACTTCCCGTGTTTTCTCAATGATTCTACCGTTTCCTTATATATGGGGTAAAGAGAAGTTCAATGTCAAATAAAGACCTTGATTCATGTTAAATTCTAACCATTCAGGTTATGTTTAGTCTCAAATGGGTATAACGGTATTTTCTTAAAAACGTTCGAGAGAAAATGGGTTAAAAGCCAACCCAAAGTGTATTTTAATACTGCAAAACACCTCCTAAATCTTCTTATTCGAAAGACTAAATTTTTCTTTGATGAACAGAAAGGTTGATCCTTCGGCACCAATTTACCAAACCTGACCAACCAGTTTGCCACCTCCCATAAATATATTTAAATAACAGAAACCCGTCAAGCTAACAGTACCTCTCCAGCAAACAAACGTGGTCTCAATCCAAGAGCAGAACAAGGAGCATCAAGAAGTACTCGGTCAAAACTATTTGGAGGAAACCCTTCACACTTATCCACCCTGCCACCCGTTGAATGATGTCTCCCAGGCCCATTTTTCAATCTTCTAGTTTCTTTCCTTTCCTCACGCTTACTTTTATATTGACCTTTTTCCCTTTGCTCATCCTTTGGAATGTCAACTTTGTCTGAAACGGATAATGCACCTACAGGGGAAACAACAAACACATGAGCCACGGATACAACAGTAACAATACCTGATCCCTCTCTGGCGGAGGGAGATAGTTAAAAAGTATTTTACTTAAAAAGATAGCACTTACATATATTTTCTTCTGTTGTAGGAGATGATAAATTTCCGTTAACAAAACTTGCTGCCTTGGCCTCTTGACTGGTTAGACCTACTATATCCTCAGCTTGTGTCAGATTGCCATTTATTATATTGCTGTTAACAGATTTAAGGGCATCTAGCTTATATGGTTTTATGTTATTTAACCCCAGTTCTGCAGCCAGACTATGAATCTCAAGCACCTGTTAAAGTGTAAAACATCGATAAAATTATCAGCACATTATTATAGAAACTTAATTACCAAAGGGCTTGTGTCCCAAATCCCAATGGTACCCTATGTTGTTGGAGTAGCTCCCCAACCAAATGGTTGTGGGTTCAAGTCCTGCTTAGGACTAGGACATGTGAGACAGATTTGTGGTATGAATACCGTGACATAGTTAAAATTGTCGTTCTAAATTTTTTTTTTATAGAAACTTAATGTAATTGAAGTATGGATACAAAGATTTACCTTATTATGAGACCTATCAACAGCAATCACCTCCCCGGTATCCTTCATTAGAGAAGCAATTGCGGTGGTTTTTCCACCAGGGGCAGCACACATGTCCAAAATTCTTTCCCCCTGTTGTGGATCTGCAATATACACGAGTTAATTAAACCTCATGAAAAAATATATAAGAGAAAATAACCACATTTCTATAGGCCTTCTTATCACAAATATTAGATGCATCAAAACTTTATCTAAAAACAATTCTCATACCTAGTACATGTGCAGCAATGATGCTTGGCAAGTTTTGAAGAAATATGTCACCCTTCATTACATCTGCAAAATTGCCAGAAAAAAAAAATATTAGAAAAAGGTGGAATTTATGCAATGAAACGGATTCCACTGTTTACTGAAGAAGAAAAAACAATGTATACCATTAAATGAGCCTAATCTAAACACTCGATCAGTCATATCCACACCAAGACCTGACAAGTCACGAAATATTCCTGCCCTTGACATAGTTGTTATTCCTTGGCCAATATACATGCCTTCTCGTTCAAGATATTGAGGATCTACAAGCAAAGTAAGAGATCATAAGGATTAAAACTGGACGAGCACCAATATAAAAAAATATCTTTACACAAGATAACAGTTGCACCATTATAACATAATGATCAACATGTTGCTTGCCTGTTTTTACTCCTTGTAGGACAATCCCACGCGTGATTCCAATAGCCCATCCACCATCCCGACTAGGCTGTTCAATACCAACTGAAACTGCAACTTTCTCCCCTTTCTCAACATGAGCGCTGCATGCTAATATGCCTGGAATATACACCTACGCACAAAGAAAAACCAAACATAAAATTATAGTCTCAGCTTATCAGAAGATTTTTTCATAGTAACACTATCTAAAGTGTCAGTCAGGATAACAAAAAAAATATACAGATGGTATGCTGTTTTGATAAGTAGAATACAGAATAAAAAGTAAGCGAGAAGGCATCTGTACACCACCATTTGTGTACATACACAACTAAATTAGTAGTTTTTTTTACCTTTTTAACAAGCCCAAACAACATTTTGCATGTTTGTTTCATGGGTAAGATAGTTAAAATCACTAAGTTAGTGGTCTATGAATGAAATTGCAGGTGTCTAGATCACCTACCCAAATAAATGAACATTATATAATTGATGCTTACTTGAGCACCCCGAAGAACTGCCTCTGCACACTTACGGCTGACCATTACCTCCTTCGGAGGCGCGTCTTGCTGGTAATCATACTGAATATCATGGGGCCCGGAACCCTTCACAATTACAACATAGTCTAGACCAGGTATTTGACACTTTAAAACAGGGTTTGTTTCTAAGGTGTGACTCTTTACACTTTCAGAGATATCAGCATCATCATTTGTATCCAGATTCTTATGAGTATCCTGCAGCCTCTTCTCACGTTGAATTTCCAAAATCTTCTCAATGACGGCTTCAGTCGTTGTTTTCTGTGTGTTTACACGTATACAAGAGTAACAAGAGGGTCGCCTGCGTAAGTGTAATTGTGTCATTAAAAACATTATACGCAAGAGGCAATGTAAATCACCCTTCATATTGTAGGAGCTGAGACTACAGTTTTTGATGATTTAGAGCCTACAAAGTACAAACTAAAGGCAATCATAATCATAGAGGTAAACGGCCTCTATAAAGTAAAACCAAGGGCCTTAGGAACGATTATGTGATTGTGCTGACTGAATGATTATCTGAGACTCCTACGTGGTATAATGAATAAAGTTGAAAACATATGTGGCAGTTAGTTAGGAATGCCAAAGTGATTTTCAGCGTTAAGGCAAGATATGAATGTATGAGAGAAACAGAGATCTAGTCAGCTATAATAATGTAGAAGCTTAACTTACTAAAAACGATAACAAAACAATATAATCTGCCCATTTCAGGACTACCTCAAAATGTTTAGTGTAACTTTCCAAGATAGCAGCCAAACATACAGAAACTTTATGATCCAACACAATAAGAAACACTGCTATTTTCCAAAAGGACTTTACTATTTCAGGGGATATTTTCTTTTCAATTCTTCAATATACGAGAAAAAGTGTGCTGGTAGGCAGGCGTAAAAGTATCAGTACATATATTTAGTATCAACTACGCAGTACTTGTGTAATTATCCATACCATACACTTGCAAAGAGTTTATACTGATATATCAATATGACACACAAACTGTTTGATGATATACTTACGTTTTACTTTGTATTTCCTAACGCTTTCAACTTTGTTTATTTGTTTCTAACCTCCAATACTACATTCATAATCCCGATACACACTTCCTAGATAATATATATAACCAAATCACTTTTACAGAGATAGGTGGACATATTGGTAACATACACCAACTGTTGGACAATATGCTCACTTATCCCTTCACAATTACAAATGCTTTCATCTTTGTCTATTTATTCGTTACTAATCTCCAATAACACGCTAACAAGATCTAGAATCCTAAATACCATACATGTACTCATCAAATTACAGTCATAGGGGGTGTTTGCTTCGGCTTATTTGTGGACTTATGAGCTTATTTAATTTCAGCTTATATTTTATAATCCCCAATTTTCCGGCTTATTTCGAGACTCGTGGGATTATATAAGTTTATTACCGTATGATAAGCTTATATAAGCACATAAGTCCCAAAATAATCCAGAAAATCGAGGCTTATAATATATAAGCTGAAATAAAATAAGCTCATAAACCCATTTTAGCTTATATAACGTAAGCCTATTTCGGCTTATATAACATAAGCCTCAATTTGGTGGCTTATTTGGAGACTTATAGGCTTATCTAAGTTTGTTATGATATACAATAAACTTATATAAGCCCATAAGTCACCACTAAGCTTAAAAAATTAGGGTTTATGAAATATAAGCCGAAATATGACGTATCTTCGGCTTATATAACGTAAGCCCCAATTTCGTGGCTTATTTTGAGACTTAGGCGCTCATATAAGTTTGCCATGATATAATAAAGTTATATAAGCCAATAAACCTCCAAATAAGCCACAAAATTGAGGCTTATGTTATATAAGCCGAAATGGGCTTACATTATATAAGCCAAACCAAACACCCCCCCATAGGCTGAAAGAAACACCTCAATAGAGATTAGAATGATAAATTTAAGCAATGCACGCAAAGTGTTTGATAAAACGCTCACTTATCAACTCTGTTTCATTCATTTATAATTTTACATTCTGAGAAACATTACCTAGTTTTCAACCAGCAATTGACGCGCCTCGGTTATTACCTCATTAGCTGCGTCATTGCCCCAAGCGCAAAGATAAGAAACATTACCTAGTTACATGTAATAACAATGAAGCTTAGAAAAAAAAGGGAAATAAATTACGTTAAGGCTTTCGAAATGCGATTAAAAGCTTCAGCTCCATAAGCTTGGATAAAATAAGCTTCCACTTGAGGGTTCCAATGCAAGGTTGGATTATACGAGTAACGATCAGATGCTGATTGATCCATTAACTGAACCTCAAAATAAATTAATAGAATCGTTAGTAGTACTAATTATAGGATAAAAACAATAATTAAAAATGAATGTAATTGATTATATATATACCTGTGTGAGTGAGTGTGTTGTTCTTGTGAAGAAGGAGGTTTTGGTTTGGAGTAATTGTAAAACCCTTTTTGTTGTTCTTTGCTTCATTCAGTTTTTCATTTTGGGGTGGGAACTAAATGGGTTTTGTAAGTAGCTGGTTTGACTAACGAAAATCGAAAATTAAATCGGATCGAACTTGAATTAAAAATAAAAGGGAAAATTTTATATATATATTTTTCTTTCAATATAAAATTTCGTATATATTTAATCCCACATAAATATTTTATATATATCCAACTTAGAGCATTCACAATAAGTTTTTTAATGACTTGGAGCATTTATGCTCATAAATGATAAAGTTGTATATAAAAGTGAAAAGTTATTCTCTCAAAGACTTGACATTAAGTCTTTTTACCAAATTGTTGAAAAAGCTTTTGAATGCAATGGTTAAAAGTCTTTGAAAAGTTTTTTTAAATAGCAAAAAGCCTTTGTTAAAAACACCAATTCAGATGCTCTTAAAACTAAAAATTTCTAAACACCTAATTTATTTATAATTAAAACCTAAAAAAACATAGTATTTATTATCTTTTAAAAACATTTATTATCAATTAAACTTTAATTTACCCTTATGCCCTCAAGTCTCTACCTAATGTTTCTACCCAAATTTACCCAGACCTTTCATTCTCCTCTTTGATTCTTCCGTATCCATTTGACAACAACAATCTCTTTCTTCCTTTAGGTATGATCACTTGCTTCTTTTTTATTCATTATTTAATAATCTTAGTAATAAGTTTTGATTATTTAATGACCTTGTTTTTGGTCTTTCCTGGTTTCATGTACATCTTATAGAACTATTGTTAGTTTTAATAATACTTTGTTATATGGCTTATATCTACAATCAACCAATAATATAGTTATATGTTTTTACTTGTTTACATGAGTCACTGTTGAGTAATAAGAACAACTAGTAAGAGAACATTTAGTTGTTTGTGTTTTGGAATCAAGACTTGCTTTGAATCAACTTATGCTTTGAATTCATGTGTGTGTCGAAATATATTTTGTGTTTGAAGCAATAACATATATATGCAGCCACATATATATATATATATATATATATATATATATATATATATATATATATATATATATATATATATATATATATATATATATATATGCACCCATATGAAACTTTGAAATATAACTGTAATTACAAAAAAGAAAAAACATGGGTATAATGGTCATTTTAGATTTAAATGACAATAAATATGTTTTTAAGGTTTTAATTATAAATAAATTAGATGTTTGGACATATATGAAATTTTGAGTTTTAAGTTGGATATATATGAAACTAGGTCTTGAAGCCCGCGTTTCGCTGCGGCGAAGAGTGGGTGTTTTTGGTAATGTTTTTAGTGGTTGTTGAGTTATGACATTAACGTCTAAAATCAAAATGCACGGCCGAGCTACACGAAGTCTATATGTTTGATTATGAAAGAAATGCATTATACCAACTAAGAAGTATTCACATTATAAAGCTAAAAACAACATGTAAAAAATATAGAGAATCATTCGCAATTTTTTTGTTAGATAGACGGACACATATTTATTTGCTTGAATTCGGGCGTGAACTTCTTCAATTGCTGATCAATTCAGGCTCAGATATGGAGGTATGGAAACGGCACACAGAAAACCGACATGGTTGCGACTAAACGGTCGCCCAGCCAAGATACGGATTTTGGGAAACCACACTTGCCAAAACATCCACGTATATAGATTTCATCATTGCCAATATCGTCACTCATTCTAGCAATGTCTGTTATTTTCAATTTGTATTCCAAAGGTAACGGGTATGGCAACAAATAGAAAGGTTATTGGGTTGTATAACAGCAACGAAAGCAACACCGCATCAAATTAGGGCACGATTGAAGCACTCCGACTATATGAACGACCATCCGGATACCGTATCTGATCGAACAACCGATCTGTCATCGCTTCAACCTGCAGTCAAGGACCATTGTTCAAATATTTTAACCAACACACAATATTATATAAAAGCCTAATTGAATAAGGTTCAAGCATCAGTTGAAGGTTTGATATTAATATCATGGGTCATTCAGTTTACTATACCTCTCAAGTTATCGTTTACAAAAAACATGTAGCCAAAGCTGAAGTTGCTTGTATGAATCTGATGAATCCTATGCTTCCAACGGACGCCTGCATCACATGGATTAAAATAAACCTTAGTGATCGTTATACATTCTTACCATCATCGAATGTAAAAATCCTTATTGTTCGAGCAAGGTCATTCACATATATTCACAACAATCTAACTGTTTGTATCTAGTTAATTGAAATCAAAAGGCATATGTGTATTGGCATGTATGTAATAGTTACTTTGAAGACCTATGTTGGTGGCAGTCTTCATTTATGGTTAGGATTTAGTCAAAGGGCTATTAGTTTGTATTCTTGTAACTGCGCATGCACATGGAATTGTGTTGGAGGCTGTGTTACAGGTTTGACACAATGCTAAATCATGAGGATCAACCTGTTTATGAAAGGGCTGCAGTTTTTGGTTGGGTGTATATTTTAAAGTAATATAAACTCCCAATGGTATGTTGCAACAGTGGGTTGTGGTAGTTGTATATAAGGATGTCATGACATGTATTTGCAATACATCACCGCGCACAGAGTAACCGATAATCAGTGACGAAAAGAATGTCTTGGTTGAGAAGGTTGCGTGCTTTGCAGACGGCTTGCGGTTCCGAGGAGCACCGCGACTGTTTTTGGTTCTACCTGCGTGAACAGGTGGCTGATGAGATGGATTTGAGGGGGACACTTGAAGCTATGCATGCCCGTAAAAGGGCTGCAATTGCTGATAGGGATGGTTTGATAAGCGAGTTATCTAGTATTAACCCAGAACCGCTTTTGAGTTGCATGGTTTCTTTGCTATTGGACATGCAAGACAGAGCCGAGTCGGAGCTTCGCCAGCTGCAAGAGTTGATGGGTGCGTCTGACAATCGTGTGACCGATATGGAGTTTTTCATCCGTAATATGTGATCATCGAATGTGTTTGCAGGGCGCACCTAGTGATTCTCTGTGTGTTTCTATGTTTTCAATAAAGTGTTGTTCCTAGGCGTGTGTCAGAAGATTATGTTAGGTCTTTGTTGTTTTAACTTGATGTGTATTTTTCCTAGTCTATGCAGTTGTAACATCACGTTTGTGTATGGTGCCATATGTTTATGTTGTTGTTGATCATTTTGAAATTCGGAACACCTCTTACTTTGAATGCATCTCGCTGGTGTTTTATTTCCCATCAGGAACCAACGTATCATACCAAGTATTCATTTGTGCCTCTTGGTTATTGTATTGGGACACTTTTCTTATGAACATGTGCTTGGCATTTTGCCTGGAACCTGTATCACTCATTTAGCCTGCAATGTGCTAGTGAGAATCTCACTGTTGCAAGCTTTAGTGGCTAGTTGGCTAGCAAGTGATAAAAAAGGAAAAACCCAATGTGACATGCCAACAATGAGTAAGAGATGGTCTATTTAAGTGTGTCATTCTATTTGGGTATAGCACATTGTAGGCAATAAACAGGGTTAAACAGGCAATAAAAAAAATGACCTGGCGAGGAGTGCTTCATGCTTTGCAACTGCTTTGTTCTTCCAGTGATTTTGGAAGCGTTTCCTATTTCTATGTGCAGAAGAAGATTGAAGCTAAGATGGAGTGGAGGGCCAGAATTGAAGATTTGCAAGTGAGAAAGAAAAACGATATTGATCAGAGGGCCCAGTTTATAAGTGAGCTATCTAGCCTTAGCCCGGACCACCGTGTGAGTCGAATGCTTTGGCTGTTAGGCGACATGTAAGAGCGTGATATCGCGGAGTTGTGGAAGCTACAGGCATTGGCGGATGATTCTGATGGCCATGTGTGAGAACACGGAATTCCGATAATTTTC
The DNA here is from genome assembly GCA_025667525.1 of Glebionis coronaria. Taxonomy (NCBI): domain Eukaryota; kingdom Viridiplantae; phylum Streptophyta; class Magnoliopsida; order Asterales; family Asteraceae; genus Glebionis; species Glebionis coronaria. The sequence goes on along the minus strand of CM046881.1, from coordinate 506,397,857 downwards.
TTTTAACTGTTATACGTGCTTATTCACACTTTCACCACATTCCCTATTTATTTTACAGTGATTACGTGTCATCCTCGGGTTTTAGTTAAATATAAAATTCTACGAATTTCGCTAATTTACGATATTATTTAGCAAAATGCCCGAACATCATGTTTGTAATTTCTACGAGGTTTTATTACATTTTATATGTCTTATTATTGACTTTTTGCCTCAAAAATAATGAAAAACGACATCTTGAGCAATTACGGACGCAATGGTGAACTTTTGCGTTTTTGCTTTTTCCGGCTGTCGGACTGGGTTTTCGGGTCCGAACGTCTCAATAAAATTTATTTTTATGTGATTTCTAGTTATTCTTGAATCCTTGATCCAACTTAGTGAAATTCGGGCCAAACGAGTGTTTACGAGTAATTTTAAAGAAATTTCGTTTTAAAGATAAACGAGTCTCGGTTTTCGTCGGAAACGACACGTTATTTAAACCCGTAAATTTTCGAGAACTTAACACTAAAATTTTGGGCCATTTTGGAGTATTTTCGGCTGTATTAGAGCTAAGGGAGCCCATTTTGACTTTTGTTGACCATTTACATAAACAAGGGGGTTTACCATAAGTCATATTACCAAAGTTTGAAAAAAAGAAACACAACCTCCCCTTTCTTCTCCCTGTAGCAAATGCATCATCCAACACCACCCATTCCTTTGATTTTTTTTTAAATTAAGGTAAACTTACACTAATTTCATGTTTAAACGTTGATTCTTAATCATTCTCAAGTGTTATTTACAACATGCATTAACTTTTTGCATGAAATCAAAAATCATCAAATCTTATGATTTGATGATGTTTTTGTAAAATTCCAAGTTTGTTTTTGATGTTTCTATGCATAAAACCTTATCTTGTTGGATAAAACTTTGATTTAGGTATGTTATTATAACCTAGGGCCACGAAATTTTTATGATCAAGGAGGAAGGAATCGAGGTTGTTTGTGTTTTGGTTGATTCATACTAGTTGTGAAGGTATAATCCTAACTAGTGTTTTGATTTTGATGTTATTAGCATTTTTGATTCACTTTGGTCATTGATTTTGAAATAATGGGTGAAACCCACTGATGTTATGAACCATTAGGGCATATTAGGACTTAGGACACTTGCGTGGCGATTTGGTATAGCTTAAACGTTGCTTGATTAAGGTTAGGTAGCCGAATGGAGTCGTTTTCGTAGTATGGAATTTATCACAGAAACAAACAGGTTATGGCAAAATTTTCTTTAAAATATGACTGTTTTTATTTGAAAATTTGATACCCACTGATGTGTTTTACATGTGGTGAGTTGGTTGGGAACGGAAAGTGTCCGGATGAGCCCGGAACGGTCGTTTTATTAAACTAGGTCAAATCTGAATGGTAAGCTTAAAAGGTGGGTAATTTGTCTTGGGTAAAAAGGGTGAATATAGTATTTTATAACTTTTTACAGTAGGTAAAATCATAAGACAACTTCTCTTTTTGGTTTGGTGTCAAAATCTTATACCATTTAGGATTTATGCCCAAATTACCGTAGGCTTCTAGAGTCGATTTCAACTTCCTGTTTTGATAGCCTGTCACTAAAAATGGATTTGCCGTTGATTGGTAATAGCTCCAGGTTTGTTCTTGCCCAACTTAGAAAGGTAAGAGAATTTCCTACTCATGTCAAGAAACCCCACTTTCTGTTATATTATAGATTTTTAGTTATGACCAAATCTTTACAGCCTTTTTCAGAAAACTGAATGCAGTCCCTTGTTTAGGTTTTACAAACCGAGTCTAAAACGTGTTCGAAACCCGCATATAAATGCTTGGACCATCATATAAGGTTAATATTATGTTATTACAGTAGGTTCAAGGTGTTTGGGTCAAATTTCATCTTAAGCTTAGGTCTCGCCATCGCACGCAAGTTACTTAGTCACACTATGTCCCGTCACTTCTAAAACGTTATTTCTACATTGAACACATTATTATTACGCGTCACCATTGCATAGGTCCGTGAAGACTCCTTTTTGCTCAGCTCCTTTACCTTGTGATTACTTGCTAAAGGTGAGTTCATAGCCCCTTTTCTTATATACTTGTTACAAATTACGGGGTGAGAATAACATGCGTGGAATACAATCATTTAAAACTTTTAGTATGCTATTCAAGAACGGAATGCTTTCCCCGGATTATACATTTACTTATTGCATTAGTACCTTAGTCAAAAATCCCCTACATCATGAACCGTTAATTCACATTTTGCAAGCGCGAATGTTGTGGATGGATCCATCGGGATTAACAATCCCCGTCCCGATTACCTTGACGCACTTACATTTAATTACCTAAGTATTTTGACTAGATACTTACTAGGGGTAAAACATTTATGTTAAAGCTTCGGTGTCGTGAGCTATTGCAATAAATAAATATAAATGATTTTGTACGACGGTACTAAATCATATCCTGTTGCTATTTTATAAAAATAATGTTTGTATTTCACATTACCACTTATTAAACCTATGAATTTCACTCAGCTTTATGTTGACATATTTACATGTTATTTCTCAGGTAATGCTAATGCTTAATTTTGCTAAGGATGGGAGCCCGCAGGATCCGGCAGCTGGACGATTCCATGTCATTATTGGTTGAAACTTTTGGGAAAACTAATTATGCCATGTTAATCATGCCAAATAAAAGTACTTTTATGCACTAAGAATATTATGAGTATGTTGGTAAAATTATGTGACTTTTGTTGATGTCATATTATGCAAATCTGGGACCATATTTATATATTTTATTCCGCAGCTTTTGAATAAATTCGTGAAGTGTGTCATTTTTTTGCTCTGTCTTTTATTTACCTTATTGCCATGTATGCTGTTACCATGATGTGGGACCCCACAATGCTTACCTGTCCCGTTACCAGATTTTTGGGGTCTTACAGATTGGTACCAGAGCCATGGTCATAGTGAATTGAGTCGTTTTAAACTTAGTCTATGACCCATATTTTTTCAAGAAAATCCTATGAGTCTTAGTGCCAAACATGGAATCTGCCAAGATGTTCGGTATCCGCGCGGGTAACTCTCTAATCCTTACTATTGCTTGAGTTATACCTATATTGAGACTTGTATAATTTACTACAATATTCATTACTTTATTCTTGTATTCTTCTGATTTTTCTGTACCGACTATTTCTAACGACTTGCTTTTATCGTTTGCGCGAGTTTTCGCGATAACTCCAGTTGAGATATTCTAAGTGTTTTAGTCGATGAGATCTTTGTAAATCTCGCTTTGCTACTCATTTATGTCACCGTTTTACTTGACATTTGAACATTGTTCTAAATTTCATGTTTCACTGATTATTCTTCTTTCGAATTCGAATTATAATATTCGCTTACATTTCGGAAACGTCATGCTGAATTTTAGCTAAACGTCTAGTTCGTGACGATTGATTGGATTACGGCTTTACGCATATAGATTTCTAATATTATTCCTCGTTTAAAATATCATATACTTGGGAGCGCGACTTATTGATATTTCGTCTTTTCTTTTGTATCTATTATGAGTTTGGAAGAGATGGCACGCCTATGAAGTTTTTACTTTGTATATTGAAAATTAAGTCAAGAACGTTGTCCGTTTCTTTTGTTTATAGTCTTGTTGACTAGTATTCTTTAAACGCCCTTCAGCCGCTACTTTCCTTCATTCTTACGAAATGTGTATTTTTTTCGTCGTTTTGGAATCCATAAGCCATGTGCGTATTCGAAGTGGTAAATGAAAATTTTTGGTGAAACAAGTTAGACAATAAGGAATTGGCGACAACTGAAAAGATAAAAAAAAATATCATGATCCAAACGCTCCCTAATAAAATTTAACACGCTGCAGAATTCTTTAGCACGCATAGCGAAGTTCAAAACTTTTATAAATTTCATTTTTTTAGCCGAGTAATGATAAAGCTTGTTTAGAAGATCGTTTTGATATAAAATTCGACTTCTAATTCTTTATAACGAATATTTTGTGGCAATTGAAAATTTGAGAAAAATAATATAAATAAAGTTTGCTGATGTACTCGCATTTCGAGATCCGAAATCAGGTCAAATTTTATTTTCAATTTTACAGATTAAAAGAGATTATCTTTACGCTCGTTTTGGTTATTCGCACACCCTTTAACTCATCCGCATTAAGAAGTTACGGTCGAAATACGGTTGAAAACCCATTCTGGACCAGCAGGTATGCTTGGTGTTTTGCTACAGGTTAGGACCCATTTAACCCTTATGTTTTGCCTTGGGTAGTTAGTATACATTATAAGCTAAGCTTGGCCGCTGAGCTTGCGTTAATTGCCATCACCAATTGAATTTTATGACTAAAACGGTGATCCTTAATTTTATAACCGATTTTCTAAAATTTTAACCTTTCTCTAAGATGGACTTTTCCCATTTGGAAAACTGAGATAAATTCATATATCTAGGAATGTCGGGTATGAAAACACCTTTCCGACGGTATAAGGTTCATCGTCTATCTCTTCATAACGAAGAAATACCGGGCATTTTAGTAACTAGTCTAATGGGGTACAACCGACTTAAACTAGCGTTTGGTTTAGCGTGCTTGGTATGGTTAATGAGTGATTAGACAAGATTTCTCACTTGAAACATTTGAGAAGAATATAATTATGACTTTTGATGCAAAGTTTTAGTGTCCGTTAGCTACCTTTAAAATTTTTGACACATAAGTGGGTATTGTTGACTAAATTGAAAAGTTGCAAAATTTTGATTATATAGCTGCTGTCATAGGTATAAGTGTATCGTAAAAGTGTTTTCAGCCTTCGGATAAAACTACAAAGTTGTCCGGAATGATGTTTTTAGTCACCCACGCGGAAACGGAAGCTTTAAAGTGGGCATTTGACCCTCAAAAACGTAAAATACATACTGTAAAGTTTGACTTTTTCGCGCAGAATGCGTTTTGGTTTTTATTTTTAAAAAGGTATCTAGACTTCAAAAATTTTCTTAAAATTCACCAGATATTAACTACATGATGTGTAAGACTTCTCTGAATTTTTGTAGAATTTATCCAAGAGTCTAAATATGATTTTTAAGCCTCGCGAAAAGGAGTTTTCTGCACTTTTTCATTAAGCGAGTGAATGACTAGTTCATTACCCAAACGCCGCTTAAGCAAGCTTAAACCTTATGGAATGGATTTGGGATTATAGATACTGATTCTTAGGATGTTTAACATCATAATGTAAGTGAAATTGAGGTCTAATGATTAGTAATTCGCCTCGAGTCGGAAAAGCCAAAAGTTGACTATTTTCTATACGGTTAGTCAAAACTTATAAAAATGAGTTCTAAGCTATATAGCTTGATGAAACAAGTTTGTATGACCATATTTTATTGTATTCCAGTAACTTACATGTATTTTTACAACTTTTCATTATTGGGTCATACGCGGGTCATACTTTGACTTTTGTTGACTTTTTACGTATTAGGTCGCTGACAATCCTTAAAGTATTACTATTGCCCTTCTTCAGCCGGATCTCTATCTGCACGCGTATGGATTCATTTATCCTTTATTTTATACATGACTCATATATCATTTTATTTTACCTTTCTTTTCTTCTATCGCACCATTGATTTGGGTCAAGGTTTGAAGTTCTTGCTCTCACATCGTTCGTTATCCTCTTGACACGTGTTTCATGGTGATTCTGACTAAACATTTTGAAACTTATCAACTTGCAACCATTTCATTGATTTCCTTGAACTACTCTTTATTACCCTCATGTAACCCACTCGTTATTTTAGAAGTTGCTCTATAAACCCAAACTGGTATTGTTTGCGAATCATTTTATAAAATGTCCCACTTGGGCCTTATTAAATACTTGAATGTTATCTTATAAACTTAATGAATATTAATTTTACTATGTATTTTCACAAATTATTCAAACAATTGGTCTCGCAAATAATTCTTGTAACAATAAAATTGTTGATTTAAACATCTAGCCAATTAGTTACTGGCAAAAAGTTTCATAACTTATTTTGATTCCATATACGTATTTTAAATCATATGATATGTAATACCGGTTTGACGAAGCTGAGCATCGCATTGCTAGTCCTAAATTATGCATGGCCTGATCACCTATGCGTAATTTAGAAGGAGCCATGCGAGGCCAAATAGTAGTCACCTAAAATATCTTGTCAAAGAACTTTTTACTTATGTTCTTTAAAAAGTTATATAAAATATAGTTTTAAAAACTTTTACATCTTATGCGAGTAGCACCAGTTAGCGACATACACATATGATCACTTATCTTTTATTGAACAAAGTACATGCCTCAAGCACATATATCCTTATTCAACGATCTTTGTTTTGCTGGTTACCTCATCTTTCTTCGTGACATAGTTCTCGTTACAATTTGTCTAATTTCTTACCATTGATACCAGACTTGAAAGTTTCAACGTTGTTATGCTTCTACATCGATCGACCTCCTCTGTCTATTTTGGTAGATCTTCGAAACATCTCCAGACGCTAATAGTGATTCATGACTGGAAGTGAACGATATATTCGTGTATTTGCCATGATGTGAGTTAGACTCTATTGTCTAGAAATTCATTTGTGTAAACCATATGATGACTTCGCCCTCTCATTGCTAATGTTGTTCATTTTACTGAAATTACTCTCAATGTGACTTTTTAAGAATTTTCATTGGTTTGAAAACTTGTTGTGTGGCTTTTCTCTTTCGATCGTGTGTCGCCATTGAGAATAAAAAAAGAAACCCGTTGTTGGTGACGCCAACCACACATGTGAATTAATCATTGTTAAATCCTTAATTTCTTATTTTTCTTATCATCGATGCGTCTATCCTAACATGATCATTAAGAAATAGATACGAATTACGTTTTATCCCCTCGTACTATCACTCGTATACTAATTGTTGATTGTTATTTGATTCATACTCATTTGCTATCTTGTCATATTTTGAAAACTCGGATACGTCACATGTTTACTATTTGAGACATTAAACACCTATATGGATTTCTATACATTATTCTAAATTTTAAGAACGTTTTACACACTTTATCAAGTGTTTAAATTACCAAAATACCCGTTTCAAGTTAAGTATAAGATATATACATCCTCTTTGGTAGAATTATAACTAGTGTTTAAAAGGATGTCAAACTGCATCTTTTAAAAGTATTTGATTGTATCATACTTTACTTTCAACCTAATGAAATTATCAATTTAATTTATAATTTCTAACAGTGATATAAAAAAATTGGATATTTGATTTTTTTTCTAATGGTAACGATAAACCTGAGTTTTTAACAATAATTTCATACAGTTATACCAAAAGCTCTTAAGCTGATTGAGATAATTATTTGAACTAAGTTACTTTTACTTCGAAATCCTGATCAAGAAAAGATATATCAACTGGTTACTCACTAAATATATATAGTTTGATTTCAAATCACTAAACCGTGTAAAGTTTTCTTATAATCAAGAAAATACTTAAGCCAAATCGAAAGTAATACCAAATCCTAGACAAATAGTTGTGACAACTTGTAATCTATATGTCTATATGTAATTCATATTTCCCCTTTATTTTTTTTCTATAAGTAAATTCTCATGCTTTACAGTTGCGTGATTTGCGATTCCTTGTTTATTAACCATCTTGGCTCATTTTAGAGCGCCTTGTCCGTTTAAGCAATTATGTTCATGTTATCTTTTGATATTTCTCCGTACTAAAAGGTCATTATTTTAATCCAAGTTTGAAATTATCGAACGTATTGGCCCAATGGCTCATCGTTTGAGCTCACCGCAAGAACTAAGTTGCGTTCATAATGTGTTTCACATTTCCAACCTTAAGAAATGTTTGACTGAGTTAGACGTTCAAATCCCGTTAGAAGAGATCAAAGTCGACGACAAAATGTATTTCGTTGAAGAGCCGATCGAAATTGTGGACCGACAAGTCAAGAAACTTAGGCGCAGTTGGTTTTCAATTGTTAAAGTCCGTTGGGACTCGCGACGTGGCGCTGGATTCACTTGGGAAAGCGAAGAGCAATTCAAAGTCTAGTATCCTCATCTCTTTCCGTCAGCTACTGCCTCCAGTTAAACTCTGAGGGACCAGAGTTCCTTTAGGGGGGAAGACTGTGAGAACACGGAATTTCGATAATTTTCTTTTAACTGTTATACGTGCTTATTCACACTTTCACCACATTCCCTATTTATTTTACAGTGATTACGTGTCATCCTCGGGTTTTAGTTAAATATAAAATTCTACGAATTTCGCTAATTTACGATATTATTTAGCAAAATGCCCGAACATCATGTTTGTAATTTCTACGAGGTTTTATTACATTTTATATGTCTTATTATTGACTTTTTGCCTCAAAAATTATGAAAAACGACATATTGAGCAATTACGGACGCAATGGTGAACTTTTGCGTTTTTGCTTTTTCCGGCTGTCGGACTGGGTTTTCGGGTCCGAACGTCGCAATAAAATTTATTTTTATGTGATTTCTAGTTATTCTTGACTCCTTGATCCAACTTAGTGAAATTCAGGCCAAACGAGTGTTTACGAGTAATTTTAAAGAAATTTCGTTTTACAGATAAACAAGTCTCGGTTTTCGTCGGGAACGACACGTTATTTAAACCCGTAAATTTTCGAGAACTTAACACTAAAATTTTGGGCCATTTTGGAGTATTTTCGGGAGCCCATTTTGACTTTTGTTGACCATTTACATAAACAAGGGGGGTTTACCATAAGTCATATTACTAAAGTTTGAAAAAAAAACACAACCTCCCCTTTCTTCTCCCTGTAGCAAATGCATCATCCAACACCACCCATTCCTTTGATTTTTTTTAAATTAAGGTAAACTTACACTAATTCCATGTTTAAACTTTGATTCTTAATCATTCTCAAGTGTTATTTACAACATGCATTAACTTTTTGCATGAAATAAAAAATCATCAAATCTTATGATTTGATGATGTTTTTGTAAAATTCCAAGTTTGTTTTTGATGTTTCTATGCATAAAACCTTATCTTGTTGGATAAAACTTTGATTTGGGTATGTTATTATGACCTAGGGCCACGAAATTTTTATGATCAAGGAGGAAGGAATCGAGGTTGTTTGTGTTTTGGTTGATTCATACTAGTTGTGAAGGTATAATCCTAACTAGTGTTTTGATTTTGATGTTATTAGCATTTTTGATTCACTTTGGTCATTGATTTTGAAATAATGGGTGAAACCCACTGATGTTATGAACAATTAGGGCATATTAGGACTTAGGACACTTGCGTGGCGATTTGGTATAGCTTAAGCGTTGCTTGATTAAGGTTAGGTAGCCGAATGGAGTCGTTTTCGTAGTATGGAATTTATCACATAAACAAACATGTTATGGCAAAATTTTCTTTAAAATATGACTGTGTTTTTATTTGAAAATTTGATACCCACTGATGTGTTTTACATGTGGTGAGTTGGTTGGGAACGGAAAGTATCCGGATGAGCCCGGAACGGTCGTTTTACTAAACTAGGTCAAATCTGAATGGTAAGCTTAAAACGTGGGTAATTTGTCTTGGGTAAAAAGGGTGAATATAGGATTTTATAACTTTTTACAATAGGTAAAATCATAAGACAACTTCTCTTTTTGGTTTGGTGTCAAAATCTTATACCATTTAGGATTTATGCCCAAATTACCGTAGGCTTCCAGAGTCGATTTCAACTTCCTGTTTTGATAGCCTGTCACTAAAAATGGATCTGCCGTTGATTGGTAATAGCTCCAGGTTTGTTCTTGCCCAACTTAGAAAGGTAAGAGAATTTCCTACTCATGTCAAGAAACCCCACTTTCTGTTCTATTATAGATTTTTAGTTATGACCAAATCTTCACAGCCTTTTTCAGAAAACTGAATGCAGTCCCTTGTTTTGGTTTTACAAACCGAGTCTAAAACGTGTTCGAAACCCGCATATAAATGCTTGGACCATCATATAAGGTTAATATTATGTTATTACAGTAGGTTCAAGTTGTTTGGGTCAAATTTCATCTTAAGCTTAGGTCTCGCCATCGCACACAAGTTACTTAGTCACACTATGTCCCGTCACTTCTAAAACGTTATTTCTACATTGAACGCATTCTTATTACGCGTCACCATTGCATAGGTCCGTGAAGACTCCTTTTTGCTCAGCTCCAGTACCTTGTGATTACTTGCTAAAGGTGAGTTCATAGCCCCTTTTCTTATATACTTGTTACAAATTACGGGGTGAGAATAACATGCGTGGAATACAATCATTTAAAACTTTTAGTATGCTATTCAAGAACGGAATGCTTTCCCCGGATTATACATTTACTTATTGCATTAGTACCTTAGTCAAAAAGCCCCTACATCATGAACCGTTAATTCACATTTTACAAGCGCGAATGTTGTGGATGGATCCATCAGGATTAACAATCCCCGTCCCGATTATCTTGACGCACTTACATTTAATTACCTAAGTATTTTGACTAGATACTTACTAGGGGTAAAACATTTATGTTAAAGCTTCGGTGTCGTGAGCTATTGCAATAAATAAATATAAATGATTTTGTACGACGGTACTAAATCATATCCTGTTGCTATTTTATAAAAATAATGTTTGTATTTCACATTACCACTTATTAAACCTATGAATTTCACTCAGCTTTATGTTGACATATTTACATGTTATTTCTCAGGTAATGCTAATGCTTAATTTTGCTAAGGATGGGAGCCCGCAGGATCCGGCAGCTGGACGATTCCATGTCATTATTGGTTGAAACTTTTGAGAAAACTAATTATGCCATGTTAATCATGCCAAATAAAAGTACTTTTATGCACTAAGAATATTATGAGTATGTTGGTAAAATTATGTGACTTTTGTTGATGTCATATTATGCAAATCTGGGACCATATTTATATATTTTATTCCGCAACTTTTGAATAAATTCGTGAAGTGTGTCATTTTTTTGCTCTGTCTTTTATTTACCTTATTGCCATGTATGCTGTTACCATGATGTGGGACCCCACAATGCTTACCTGTCCCGTTACCAGATTTTTGGGGTGTTACACCATGTTCAAGATCTGGATAATTTTATCCGATCCTTGTGACCCATTTAATCATACAACGGATGTTTACAGCAAGAAGTTTGGTCGTGTGTTTGGAATATACGGCGTGTGCGCTCCGATTGTCTATAGTCTGGCCGTATCTGTTGGTGATATGTCTTTTATACGGCCAAACTGGCTGTTATGTTATTTTTATGGAAGTTGTGTGTACGTTGTTTGTAATATAATGAATGTCGTTTATGTGCGAAATGTGTTTTTTCATTGTGTACCAATGCTCTTTCATTAGGCTCTAATGGATCCGTATAAAATGTTGTGTTTGTGTGTTATACCATGTTGTATAATAGTAGGAAAAAGTCTGCATTATAGAAAATAGTATGGCACTGTTGTTGGTGATCTATTTTTTCACCACTTGTGGTAAAGATATGCACTGCCCCATAACAACATTATTTCTACTTTTTTGTATTTGGCCATAAATGGTTTTTCCTATATTGTCTAAATATGGCAAAAAAGTAAACAGGAAAAGTAGAATAATAGATTATGCAACAATGTGTGGATGGGGATACTGTTTTTTTACTATAGGTTTTTGGGAACCTAAGTCGATAATCATGCAATTTGGGAGCCGGCTACTCTTTTTGGTGCTAGTGTTGAGTGTTAGTGCAGGACACTATAGGTTTTAAGCCAGGAGCCATTGCTATATAAAGGAGTGCTAGCAGGCTGTAGGTGACACATCTTCACACACCGCTATAGCTAAGTTTTATTAACAAATAACTAATGGAGTACCGTCTAAAATGCGATGCATTGGAGAAGGAAGCAGGGACCGAAGATTGGGCGGACATGTTTATCTGTCGCCTACAGGATGAGATTCTTGGCGAAACAGCCTGGAAAGCTAGGATGGAGCATATGTGGCAGGAGGTCAATAGTGGTGTAATTGATAGGACTCATCTTGTTTATGAGTTAAGGACCGTTGTTGGGGAACCGGTAGTTAACCAGATGGTGACATTTTTAGGGACCCTGACACGTGAAGACTGTTCCTTTAGAGAATAGATCAGAGCCGAAGCAGTAGCAACAGACAACCGCATTGCTAGGATGGAAAGATTCATTGAACGGCTGCGATGGAACGTTTCCGGTTGAAGCGATTATTTGAATGTGCCTGAAGGTGCTCGCCTTGTGTGTGTTGAACAAATCATCCTCGGGTATTATGTTAATCGCGTTGTGTTGTGTGTGCCTGGGTGTTTGTTATTTTGGTACTACCAATGACGTTGGGTCATTGGCAGGGCGTGTTTATGTGTTTGGTTTAAGTACTGCCAATGACGTTTGGTCATTGGCAGGATGTCTTTATGTGTTTGGTTTAATGTATTTGCATATGTGAAGCTATTTACTTTTCTATTTTGGTTTCATGGTTACAAATTCTAAAGAAGCCAAGACGAAAAAGAACAAAGGCTTTTGAGTAACAAAAGATTAGTATAGAGTGTTACCGGGTGCATTTTTCCTTGTATTCCAACGACAGAGCGGGTGCCCATTAAATCAGCCGTCCTCCAGCTATCTGGCATCTCCACAAATGAAGGTTCCTCCGTAGTGACTCTTTTTTTTTGGGCCGTCAGGGAACGGCCATGCTTTAGTAAACTTGTGGAGGTGGCAGCTTATCAATCTGTTATGTATAAAATTATCATAGGTCGTATAAGAGCATCATATAAGTTATAGGGAAACAGAAAAGACCTAACGATGGCGCTAGTCCATGGCTGGCACCCGGTAGGCATTAATTGTTAGGCACAGTTGATAGGTGTGTAAACACCCATCCTTTTTACCACTTAATTACAATAATAACCGAGCCAAAACGTGGATTTTATGTCATTTATGTCGGAATTATGCTTGGTTTGTGTTTTTGTTGTGATTTAGGACGAAAAAGTGAAAAGTGGAGAAAACACTGGCATTCACGGGCTTTTATCGAAGAAAAAGACGAAAAACGAAGTCAAGAAGTCAAGAGTGTAAAAAGAACGGAAGTCCAAGACCAATTCTGAAGATTTATCAAAGAAAAAGTCAAAAGACAGAAGTTTACCAAAAACCGAAGAACTCAAGTCTTATTTATGAAGAAATGTCGAGACGAGTTTAAAGAAATCCCAAGACAAAGTCCAAGTATTAAGAAGATTAACAAAGAATTAAGAAGATCAAGGACTAAAGCATGCAATTAAGGAAAAGATGAAAGAGGGAGGAAGCTTCCTAAGCTCCTACCTAATCTCCCTATATATAGTTTTCTTTCATTGCATTTGTAATTGTTGGCTAACTTGACAAATTAGCTCTTCCACCATTTTCATTTTCTTGCAACTTTATTTTTCATGTCATTTTAATTAATTGTCTTGCACTTTAATTCCTTTAATTCAAGTAAGTGTTTTTAATTTTGTTGTTTAATCTTTATTTTCCTTTAATCAAGATTTTCTTTATCATTCTCATCCTACTTTTCTTGTCTTTGATTTGATTGTGGTTCGGATTAAGCATTGATTTTGCTTAATCTTATTGTTTATTTAATAAAAAAGTTCATCTTTTTATTTTCATCTAGGCTTGTATACGAATTAAGCTATAAGTTTTACAATCTTAATGGTTTATTTTGTATTTAGCTTATTTGATTTTAAAGTTTTCTAAAAAGTTTTATCTTTTTAAAAGTTTGCTTATTTTGTTTTCTTATTTTGTATTTTTATAAAGTTTATGAATTTCGTCTTTTAAAAGCTTCCAAATTTATGCTTATTAAATTGTTCAAGTTTTGGTTTAGTGTGCTTATTGATAGTGCTTAATGAACTTTAGCTTAATTGCATTTTCGGATTATTTTTTGTGTTCCATCGCAATATTGGATTTTTACACATTCCGACGCCTCATTCTGATAGGTTTGCTTGATTGTATCGCAATAACCCAAAGGGGGTTCTACTTTGCGATAGCTTGTGTTCTCATTCCCTTATTCCGATCGGGATTGCGGTCGCTCATTGCGATCGCATATTCCGACGGAGTTTAAGGTATATTGCGACGAAGTGCTGCCCAATTTTCAATAGCCACATTCCGATGGTTTCAATCTTTTCTATATTCCGATACTTTTCTTTTAGTTTCATTCCGACAGTTTTTGTTAATATAATATATTGCGACAGTTTTTAATTAAAATAAAAAAAAATAAAAAAAAACACATTCCGATATAATCACTTAAAAAACACATTCCGATAGAAATTCCTTTCAACACATTCCGACAAAACCACCTACTTGCCTGGCTGCTTAGCCATTTTGGCACCAAAATGAGCAGCTAGGCTGACTGCTTCCAGCAGCTAGCCTGCCTGCTTGCTTATTTATTAGTGTTGTTCCGTAATTGTTTAGTTTTATCTGAAAGTTGTTCCGATTTTATTTTTGAAAGTTGCGTATTTTTAGTTGAATTTTTCTTCCAATTTTAAAATTAATATTTTTACGTAAAGTTCAAGTTTTATCTTTTTTTTAGTACCCGCTTTAGGTTTTTCCTCGTTTAGCTTTAAAGTACCATTTTAGTTTTATTCTCTCCTTTTTCATTTAGTAAACTTTATTTTCGAGTCGATAGTTAATTTCGTCTTTTAGATTTATTTTTATTAATTGTTTCGCTTTAAATTTCATTTTCTAATATTCGTTTTAATATCGTTTTAACTTTTACTTTTTAATATTCACCTTGTTTTACTTTTATTATTTGAACTTGTATTTAGTTTGTTTTTAAATACTTTTTGCATTTACTTTTTAATTAGTTTTAGATAATCAACTTCCCTTTTTCTTTAACTAAAAACAACTGAGTCACACATTTAACCGGAAATCAATTTGAATTGAATCGAGACGAACAAATTTTCATACTTGGCAAAAACTCAGTTATCAAATGGCGCCGCTGCCGGCTCTTTTCGTGAGGATTAACGGTTTTTTGTGAGAGACGCGTTGGCTTTTGGGATCCATTCACTCGTGAACGTTATTTTTCGTGTCCAAAATTTTCAAAAATACCAAAAACATTTAAAAAATCATAAAAAGCATTTCTTTTTCAAAGTTTTGCACCAAAAATATTCTTCTTGCTTGTCTATTTTTCTTCATGGATTCGTCTTGTGTACGGTGTGGGAGACCATGACATGGTTTTCAAACATGTCAATGGTGTACTTGTGAGCGGTGTGGTTCTGATATCGACGATACACAATTTGGATTTTGTCCATTTTGCAATTCAACAAATTCGTACTTATCCTCTTACAATACTTTCTCACCCTCTCCCGTCTATGACGATCCTTATCCTCAAAATGCACCGGATTTTTCTCCATCCCCGTGGTGCTATAAGTGTGGGGGTCCTCACGAAAGTTTTCACTGTCCAACGGGGGATCAAAATTACTATAATTATACCCTTTCCAGTTTTGACCAACCCCTGCAATACCCAATTGATCATCAACCTCGTCACGGGATGAGTTACCAAGAACCAATTGACGATCATGCTACAGCCTTTCAAGAACAAAGAAACGATCTTGCTACAGCTTTTGAAGAACAAACGAAAGAGCTTTTACACACGCTGCAAACTTGTATGGAGTCATTTTTACAGCAGCAAGATCAGACGAGTACTCATATCCCTGAGCTTATTATTAGCCCTTTAGGTATTGAGGAGAGCGATGACGATATTGAGGTTATTTTCGACGAGGAGGAATTTCTAAAGCAACGTAAGACTTCTCCCATTCCTCCTTTGTCTATTGCTATCACACCCGAGGAGCCCGTTGGCTCTCTCATCATGGAGGATGAGCATCTTGACGTTATCTCGGCAACTGAATCGGACAAATTCCTAAAGTCTAGTGTCGAGGAACTTGTCGTCATCCCAAGTGAGCCCGCGGGTATTCTGGAAAATCTGTGTGATGTGCCGACTTTTGCGGAGCTTACGGACAAGTTTGCTTCGCTAGTCAATGATCACATACGCACAACTCCACATGCGATATTTGATCCTCCCAACAAGAGTTCAACATGTGGTGAGTATGATCATTTCGTCTTCGAGCCCGAGATTGAGGAAATTATCGACCGAGAGCTAGTTCTTTTACCTCTGCTTCCTCCTACAAGCGAGGTCGACTTTTCCAACATCGATGCCGAACTTGATGAGTTGGAACATCTTATTTTTCATAATAATGACGAACCAACTCACATGCCCAAACAACCTATTCTCGAGGAGTAACCTAATCAACACTCCTCTTATGAGAATTACGTTTACCACATTCGTGAGGATTTACCTTCTCAACAATCCCCACAAATGAATGATGGTTTCGTACTTGATCGTGATCTTTTCAAACGAGTTTCTACACTCCTTATCTACGATGATATCGACAAGATCTACTTTCATGAGGATAAATGCTTTGACCCGGGAGGTGACATGGACCATTCTATGATTGATAATTTTACGGCTTTGCCAATTGGTCTGCATCCATTGCCTTTGGAGGATGACAATGTGATTCCCTTACCCACCCCACCTCCCGTCAATCTGGATTTCACTTGCTTTTCTTATATTGAGCAGACTTTCCTACCATTCAAGACTTATCCTCCCGCCTCTCCTTTGTTGATGTCATCCGAGAACGAGGACAAGGTCTTTGATCCCGGTATTACATTCGAGGCTTCCCCATGGACTATTTAATTCGGGGACGAGTCAGGCTCGTGACTCGGTTAACAAAAACAAGCGCTTTTTGGGAGGCAACCCAATTATCTATCTATCTTTACTTGTTTTCACCATAAGTGTAGGGGGAGCCCCGTTGGTGTTTCTTGCTTTCTTTCTTATCATGTGCAGGGATTAGAGCTTCAAAGACACACTCTTGATGACTTTTGACGAACCGTGATTCTGTGTTCCCGATTTCCCGGTTCTATCCTAAACTCTTTTGATTCACTATTTTATATTTTCCAATATTAAAATAGGAATCTCTTTAGTTGTCCTTTCCTTAGCAAGATTTAAACAAAGTGCACAATGTCATAAGTGTAGGGGAGTTTACTCCCACATGCTTAAACATTGAGGACAATGTTTATATTAAGTGTAGGGGGGACTTCTATCGAAGTTAAGTGGCCTTTTCCTTGTATTTGTCCTTATTTTAACTGGAAAATTTGATTTTTCGACATTTTTCAAAATTGTTAATCTATTTTGGCCTAGTTGTATAGTTGTTTTTACCTTTGTATAGTTATTTTCTTTCCTTATTAGAATAAATTTTTAAAGTGGTTTTAATTTTCAAACGTTGTGAATCTTTTGACTCAACCCGAGTTTACTTATCTAAGTTTACTCTAGCTAGTATCCTTAACATGTTTAAGTCAAGTTTTGCTAGGCTTTTATATAGGGAGCTATAAAACGCGAAAGTCTTAACTCTCACGGGTTAAGAACAAGAACTTTTCGCAAGTTCCTATAATTGATCCTAGAGAGTCGTTTATCAAGGGAACATTAAAACGCGATTTCTAAAACTTGAAAGAGTCTAAGAATTTGCAAGATCCTATAGGCGACTCGAAAACCCAAAACCTTGATTTAATAGGCTAAGCATCAACGAGTCTTATTCTTTGAGATTTTAAACTGTGGAGAACGAGAGATGATAGAGCTAATTATAAGATCGGTATTCTTTCGTGAATTTATGTGAGTTAATTATAAGCCTATTCTCCCATCGCTTGCTAATAAATTTATCTACAATAAATAAGGATGTACGATTTGAAAAGTTACTTAGCTTCTAGCCCAAGATCGTTTAAAAGTTGCTCGGTATGGATTAGAGTTCATAGCCAAGGCATAACTTATTGAAGCGGGATGCGAAGATTGGCGAGTCCAAAAAGGTCCTAACAAGACATGAGGGCTACATTTTGTTGCTAAAGATCCAAAAGTGATGTGAAGAATCATTTATCGAAAATCAATATGAAGAATCGAGACACACGACGAAAAGAAAAAACTCCCCAAAAGTCATGGAGAAGTCTATCCGAAAAGGCCCTAACAAGGTATGAGGATAAATAGATCCAAGTCCAAAAAGGAGGCGGATCGTTGTATATCAAAGTCCAAAATAATGATTGGAGAAAAATGAAGAAGTCGTGGTCCAAATATGAAGAATCTCTCAAAATTTCAAGTGAAGAAATTCCTATTATGAAGAGAAGGCCATTATTTCATGAACGTCTCTCAAGGTTTGAAGTATGAAGTCGCTGCCAAATATCGGTCCGAGAAAGGTCTCAAATCGTGAAGCGAGTTATGCCAAGATATGAACTTTATGAGGTCCCGAGAAGCAGTTTTAAAAGATTTTGTCCTTTAGCTAACTATTGATTAAATCGTTCACTTTATTTTCAGACTAAATAACTATCGAAATAAGTCAACAATGCATCCTTGTGATCATTCAAGACAAAAATAAAATATAAGAGATACACCTAGGAATAAGGGAGTCTAAGTGAATAATTGGCCCACATGAGTTCGTGTTAGTTTGCTAACTTATAATAACAATGATCTCGTTTTTAAGCTTGGTTTGGAGAAAGTGAAAACTTGAGGATGATGATCATTCACAACATTTCCAAAACCCTAAGGTATGATTTTTATTTCTTTACTTGTTTCGTAATTTTCTATATCTTTAATAAAGGCCAATATGGATTAATTATGATGAAAAGTGTAATCTTGCTTTGTAACTAATGCATTGCATGAGGACATTGCAATGGTTAAGTGTAGGGGATTTGATAGGTGTGTAAACACCCATCTTTTTTACCACTTAATTACAATAATAACCGAGCCAAAACGTGGATTTTATGTCATTTATGTCGGAATTATGCGTGGTTTGTGTTTTTGTTGTGATTTAGGACGAAAAGGTGAAAAGTGGAGAAAACATGGGCATTCACGGGCTTTTATCGAAGAAAAAGACGAAAAACGAAGTCAAGAAGTCAAGAGTGTAAAAAGAACGGAAGTCCAAGACCAATTCTAAAGATTTATCGAAGAAAAAGTC
The DNA here is from genome assembly GCA_025667525.1 of Glebionis coronaria. Classification (NCBI taxonomy): domain Eukaryota; kingdom Viridiplantae; phylum Streptophyta; class Magnoliopsida; order Asterales; family Asteraceae; genus Glebionis; species Glebionis coronaria. Next base: position 506,378,874 of record CM046881.1, on the reverse strand, counting down.
AAAAGACGGAAGTTTACCAAAAGCCGAAGAACTCAAGTCTTATTTATGAAGAAATGTCAAGACGAGTTTAAAGAAATCCCAAGACAAAGTCCAAGTATTAAGAAGATTAAAAAAGAATTAAGAAGATCAAGGACTAAAGCATGCAAATAAGGAAAAGATGAAAGAGGGAGGAAGCTTCCTAAGCTCCTCCCTAATCTCCCTATATATAGTTTTCTTTCATTGCATTTGTAGTTGTTGGCTAACTTGACAAATTAGCTCTTCCACCATTTTCATTTTCTTGCAACTTTATTTTTCATGTCATTTTAATTAATTGTCTTGCACTTTAATTCCTTTAATTCAAGTAAGTGTTTTTAATTTTGTTGTTTAATCTTTATTTTCCTTTAATCAAGATTTTCTTTATCATTCTCATCCTACTTTTCTTGTCTTTGATTTGATTGTGGTTTGGATTAAGCATTGATTTTGCTTAATCTTATTGTTTATTTGATTAAAAAGTTCATCTTTTTATTTTCATCTAGGCTTGTATACGAATTAAGCTATAAGTTTGACAATCTTATTGGCTTATTTTATATTTAGCTTATTTGATTTTAAAGTTTTCTAAAAAGTTTTATCTTTTTAAAAGTTTGCTTATTTTGTTTTCTTATTTTGTATTTTTATAAAGTATATGAATTTCGTCTTTTAAAAGCTTCCAAATTTATGCTTATTAAATTGTTCAAGTTTTGGTTTAGTGTGCTTATTGATAGTGCTTAATGAACTTTAGCTTATTTGCATTTTCGGATTATTTTTTGTGTTCCATCGCAATATTGGATTTTTACACATTCCGACGCCTCATTCCGATAGGTTTGCTTAATTGTATCGCAATAACCCAAAGGGGGTTCTACTTTGCGATAGCTTGTGTTCTCATTCCCTTATTCCGATCGGGATTGCGATCGCTCATTGCGATCGCATATTCCGACGGAGTTTAAGGTATATTGCGACGAAGTGCTGCCCAATTTTCAATAGCCACATTCCGATGGTTTCAATCTTTTCTATATTCCGATACTTTTCTTTTAGTTTCATTCCGACAGTTTTTGTTAATATAATATATTGCGACAGTTTTTAATTAAAATAAATAAATAAATAAATTAAAAAAAAAACACATTCCGATTGAACCATTTATAAACATTCTGATAGAATCACTTAAAAAACACATTCCGATAGAAATTCCTTTCAACATTCCGACAAAACCACCTACTTGCCTGGCTGCTTAGCCATTTTGGCGCCAAAATGAGCAGCTAGGCTGGCCGCTTCCAGCAGCTAGCCTGCCTGCTTGCTTATTTATTAGTATTGTTCCGTAGTTGTCTAGTTTTATCTGATAGTTGTTCCGATTTTATTTTTGAAAGTTGCGTATTTTTAGTTGAATTTTTCTTCCAATATTAAAATTAATATTTTTACGTAAAGTTCAAGTTTTATCTTTTTTTTAGTACCCGCTTTAGGTTTTTCCTCGTTTAGCTTTAAAGTACCATTTTAGTTTTATTCTCTCCTTTTTCATTTAGTAAACTTTATTTTCGAGTCGATAGTTAATTTCGTCTTTTAGATTTATTTTTATTAATTGTTTCGCTTTAAATTTCATTTTCTAATATTCGTTTTAATATCGTTTTAACTTTTAGTTTTTAATATTCACCTTGTTTTACTTTTATTATTTGAACTTGTCTTTAGTTTGTTTTTAAATACTTTTCGCATTTACTTTTTAATTAGTTTTAGATAATCAACTTCCTTTTTTCTTTAACTAAAAACAACTGAGTCACACATTTAACCGGAAATCAATTCGAATTGAATCGAGACGAACACATTTTCATACTTGGCAAAAACTCAGTTATCAACAGTACACACTGGCATTCTGTTTTGGTAGGTTGGTTACCTTTCCCGAGCCAAAAAACAACAAAATATTAGGAAACGCGAGACGGGCATAAGTTTTTGTTTGACCATTTGTACCTGACATTGACATACCTTTATGGATCCAAGTCGCGACTGTGAGGCAGAGAAAGTGGCTACACTCGCCATGGCTGCAAGCTTAAAAGTTTGCCCTGTCAAGACACGAATGTTTTCATAAACCAAGGGAACTTTTTATGTCGAATCAGGCCACCAAATTTTAGCTTTATAGGGTTGGCTCAGATAAGACGCAATTTGGTACAAAGAGTGGTTAACCGACATGGCTGCAACCTTGAAAGGTCACCCGCCAAGATCCAAACCACCTTCTCTTTACCTAAGCGTACTTAAATTCATCAGAGCCGACACGGCAACGCAAATATCAGTTGGCCTCTTGGCATTGCCTCTTAATCAGCCAAAAAATCAACTGTTTAAGCCCACAAACCCAATGTCCGTGTGACCCTTCTCATATCATCAATCCCACACAACAAACAATCCTAACCTGTTAACAACATCTTCGTACCAAAAACCCACAACAAACCAGTCGTTATTGTGGGTATATATATGGGTGGCATGGGAGAAGCATCTACAGTCACCATGGGTATACCTCTTTATGAAACGAACATACATGATCAATTTCCTGTAGCCACCACATAATCAAACAATACCAATCAAGGATTTCTTGTAGCCACCACACAATCAAACAAACACAATTAAGGATTAGCGACCAATTACCCTTTTTTGTACAAAGAGTGGTTAACCGGCATGGCTACAACCTTCAAAGGTCACCCCGCCAAGATCCAAGCCACCTTCTCTTTACCTACGCGTACTTAAATTCATCAGAGCCGACACAGAAACGCAAATATTAGGTGGCCTCTTGGCATTGCCTCTGAATCAGCCAAAACCTCAACTGTTTAAGCCCACAAACCCAATGTCCGTGTGAGCCTTCTCATATCATCAATCCCACACAACAAACAATCCTAACCTGTTTACAACATCTTGGTATGAAAACCCCAAAAAAATTAGCCCAACTTGTTGTTTTATATTAAAAAGGCTCCTAATTTCACTACACTTGAAAACCTATTGAATCCTAAAAAAAATGAAATGAAACAAATTTAATACCCTGTAATCCCGCGGGCACGCATCGGAACATATGCAACAAAAAATATGGATCCAAGTCGCGACTGTGAGGCAGAGAAAGTGGCTACACTCGCCATGGCTGCAAACTTAAAAGTCTGGCCAGCCAAAACACAATTATTTTCATAAATCAAGGGAACTTTTTATATCGATCCAGGGCATCATTTTTTTAGCTTTATAGCGTTGGCTCAGATAAAGCGTAATTTGGTATAAAGAGCGGTTAACCGGCATGGCTGCAACCTTCAAAGGTTACCCCGCCAAGATCCAAGCCACCTTCTCTTTACCTACGCGTACTTAAATTCATCACAGCCGACACGGCAACGCAAATATGAAGCGGCCTCTTGGCATTGCCTCTTAATCAGCCAAAACCCCAACTGTTTAAGCCCACACACCTAATGTATGTGTGACCCTTCTCATATCATCAATCCCACACAACAAACAATCCTAACCTGTTAACAAGCATATTGGTATCAAAACCCACAAAAAATTGGCCAATTTGTTATTTTATATAAAAAAGGCTACTAATTTGACTACATTCGAGAACTTATTGAATCCCCAAAAAAATGAAATAAAACTAATTTAATACCTCATTAAGGAAGAGATCGCCACCACACAGATACCCACCATTTTTTAGCTTTATAGCATTGGCTCAGATAAAGCGCAATTTGGTACAAAGAGCGGTTAACCGGCATGGCTGCAACCTTCAAAGGTCACCCCGCCAAGATCCAAGCCACCTTCTCTTTACCTACGCGTACTTAAATTCATCAGAGCCCACACGACAACGCAAATATGAAGTGTCCTCTTGGCATTGCCTCTTAATCATCCAAAACCCCAACTGTTTAAGCCCACAAACCCAATGTATGTGTCACCCTTCTTATATCATCAATCCCACACAACAAACAATCCTAACCTGTTAACAGCATACTGGTATCAAAACCCCCCAAAAAATTGGCCAATTTGTTATTTTATATAAAAAAGGCTACTAATTTGACTACATTCGTGAACTTATTAAATCCCCACAAAATGAAATAAAACTAAATTAATACCTCATTAAGGAAGAGATCGCCACCACACAGATACCCACCATTTTTTAGCTTTATAGCATTGGCTCAGATAAAACGCAATTTGGTACAAAGAGCGGTTAACCGGCATGGCTGCAACCTTCAAAGGTCACCCCGCCAAGATCCAAGCCACCTTCTCTTTACCTACGCGTACTTAAATTCATCACTGCCCACACGGCAACGTAAATATGAAGTGTCCTCTTGGCATTGCCTCTTAATCAGTCAAAACCCCAACTATTTAAGCCCACAAACCCAATGTATGTGTCACCCTTCTCGTATCATCAATCCCACACAACAAACAATCCTAACCTGTTAACAGCATACTGGTATCAAAACCCCCCAAAAAATTGGCCAATTTGTTATTTTATATAAAAAAGGCCAATAATTTGACTACATTCGAGAACTTATTTAATCCCCAAAAAAATGAAATAAAACTAATTTAATACCTCATTAAGGAATAGATCGCCACCACACAGATACCCACCATTTTTTAGCTTTATAACATTGGCTCAGATAAAGCGCAATTTGGTACAAAGAGCGGTTAACCGGCATGGCTGCAACCTTCAAAGGTCACCCCGCCAAGATCCAAGCCACCTTCTCTTTACCTACGCGTACTTAAATTCATCACAGCCGACACGGCAACGCAAATATCAGGTGGCCTCTTGGCATTCCCTCTTAATCAGCCAAAACCCAACTGTTTAAGCCCACAAACCCAATGTATGCGTGACCCTTGTCATATCATCAATCCCACACAACAAACAATCCTAGCATGTTAACAACATACTGGTATCAAAACCCCAAAAAAATTGGCCAATTTGTTATTTTATATAAAAAAAGGCTACTAATTTGACTACATTCGAGAACTTATTAAATCCCCAAAAAAATGAAATAAAACTAATTTAGTACCTCATTAAGGAAGAGATCGCCACCACAAAGATACCCACATGAGGCATCCAACCTCGCCACACACCGACCCACGTCACGGGACGCCGTTAAAGGCGGCAATGAAGTGATCGGTGGCAACGAAGGGTTACCATCACACATCACAACAACCGGAATCAGATAAAAACCGCAAAACCCTAATATTTTTCATATATTTCAAGCTACCATGGTTGAATATCAAAAGATGGGAGCTAACCCACAAATAATGCAAACCCACAATAAAATGACTGTGGGTATATATAAAACAATACCAATTAAGGATTTCCTGTAACCACTACACAATCAAACAAACATAATTAAGGATTAGCCACACCAATAACCCTTTATATTAAAGAGTTTAATCTGAAAGGGCAAAGGGTTAACTTGAAAGGGCAAACCAAATTAATTAACGCACTCGCTAATTAATGAATGGGGGGAAAGATCCAAAACTTATCAATGGAACGGAATAAAGATCTAAAAAAACGGAGTCATATAACGTTCTGTTGGAACCAACGGTGCGTGTTTTGTGTGTGTGATTTTTGTTAGGGAAGACACCCTTTGTGAGGGAAAGAAAATAACATAGTTTATTGAGAGTGTGAGGGGGATCACTGTTCCTATGGAACAGTGATTCCCCTCTTTAATATAGAGGGTAATATTTAAGTGGGGTTGGATATATATGAAATTTTATATTGAAAGAAGGATATATATGAAATTTTTCCAAAATAAAATTTGTGTTGTTGGTCATAATCGAATAGACCAAACTAGAAATTCGGTTTTCGGGTTGAATAAAAGTTGACAATTGAACCCGAAACTCAAGTTATACAAATATATATATATATATATATATATATATATATATATATATATATATATATATATATATATATATATATATATATATATATATATATATATATATTTGATAATTCGGATTAAACATAGGTTGACCATTCAGTTTTCGGATTAATTAGGGTAAACTCGAGAACTGAACCGAATCCAAATTTGGTTTTCGGTTTGGTTTAGTTGAAATCTAGTTCAATTCGGTTTTCGGATTGACCAAAAAAAAAAAATTTAACCGAATGACACCCATAGAGCCTTTACGTCTACACCAAATGTTTTTGAAAAACGCTATGTGATCGCACGAGATTCATACCACCATTAGTAATTTCAGAAAAATGTTATGTGATCGCATGAGATTCATACCACCATTCGTAATTTCAGATATATTTTCTCATGTTTTAGACGGTGGACTATTTGACGTCACTAAAAATATGGTGTTATGGATATATGAATGTATTATGGTGTTATGAGAAAATAATACTGATGTGAAAATAATACTGATGTGACAACACTTCTCTTATAACATCATTTTGATGGGATACGTAGTGCTATTATTATGTTTTATTATTTTGAAGCTTATTGTATTTGTGTTGCTATTAGAAAGTATAGTTCATAACTTATGTGCATTTGCGCATCATTATAATTAATCCAGTTATTCATTCCAGTACGATATCGCAACCTAAAATTAAAATCTTCTAATTTATCTAACAAAAATTGTTCCTTGCCAAAAAACTTGGTTGTGGTTCATCTCCTCCCTCGCCAACCCTAACACATTTTTTCCTGAATCAACATGTAAAATTTAATCATACTTGATTATCTATAAACCTTAATCAATCATAACGGGCCTTATGACTTCTCCAACTTTGTCTTTAGCCGATAAAGGATTATGATATGAGAAATCATATAGTCCTTCTAATGGTGACTATCATTGGACATTTTACGATAGATTTGATCGTGGGACAATATAAGTTTGGTGGGTATAAAATATTAGTGCTTAGAGGTATTTGGTATCTATGTGTGAAACATGTGTGATATGTTTCACGACATCGAGTGTTGTTATGAGTTGTTATGACACAACAAATTTTATGTATCTCCTGTAAATATATTGTTTACAAATTGCGGTCTTTTGTTAAACCTTGGAGTAATTAACATATAGATGTATATGATACAACTTAATATGACTTGTATTATACTTGGTCATTATTGGTAGTCTATTTGGTAAATACATTTTTTTGTTTATTAAAATCACAATTCTCTTATTGCATTTATTAAAAGTATCTGTTATAACGGTACAAATATGTATGAACGCTACTAGTGACACCTTAGGTCTATGAAGCAACCTAGTTCTCTGTAATCTTGGCTCTAGATACCAATCTAGCACACCATCAAAATATAGCAGCGAAAAGGTAATCGGGGGCGTCATGTAACTTCATAAGTACCATAGCTTATGTGTATCGAGAACGACCTGTATAGGGAGATATACTCAAGTAATCCATAAAATAAGCACATCAGAAAACATTGTTAAAAGTGTCAACAAAAAGTTGACGAGTTCATAAGTTTAAGTAAATAAATCGCGTTGATGACCACGTGATTTTAAGCAAAAACATATACAATGTTATCCAAAATGCATATATTTTTATCTAAGCTCATGACACCGACGTGTTAACTGATAATCAACCATAAATGCCCATGTAGGAGTCTAACCCGGGACACAATTTAAATGAAACAACGCTCACTTGGCTAATGTCAATCAAGACGAACGGGGAGGCTAATCCCAATAGATCTTCATAACCTTCGCCTTACAAAAGAGATTAGTGGTTCATGATAAGGGCACGATTAGTAACTTGGTTAAAGGATACTTAGACCACCAAATTAAACGAGTAAAAAGGAAAAAGAAAAGTGTCTTTGTTAGAGTATTTTCTAATGTGAAAAAGTATATTGTTTGTCTGTGTTTATTGTGAGATGAAATTGTTGCAAGAAATGAAGTAATAATGGTACTAGTGTTTGAATTTAACAACCTAATGTATCTAATATACATGCATCAAGAGTAAACGCAACTGATAGGATCAATTAACTATGCACATAATGTAATTATCATAATGATAAAGAAAATTACATTTTCTCAAAGAATGATGATCAAGAACGCTTAAATCATCAAACTAAACGAAACCCTAATTCGTTCATACCAAAATCGATTCACCAATAAACCAAATATCAAATTAGATCTTCTCTAAGATAGTCCACACGACACTTCAATCAACCATCTTCGATTGCTAGATCTTGATTAAGTGAATACTTAGTACAAATCAAACTTGAATACCCCTTTGGGTACCCTTAGCCATCGACCACCATGAACAAGAGAGAGGAAAACGTTTGTTTAAAGTTATGAAATAATGAATCACATTCATATGTTTATATACTAGAGCCTTGAGATTAATTACTGTAAAGATTACAACATAACCTTCGAGTAAATAATCCTTCTAGAAAAAAAACTTTCTTCTATTTTTCTTTGTTATGTTCGACAGACCAACACCATAGGGCGTCTTAGATTGAATTTTTGACTTTCTATATACTTAGTTATGTAATTACACTAATTACCTTAAAGTATTAAGTCTTATTAATTAATCTTTAAACCTTTATCTTATTAATTAATTACCGTTAAGTATATACTTTGTTGGAAATACGTTTTTAACGTATATTAGAAGTATCGATCACTCCAACAATATTATTAAACGTTGTAGGCTCGTAGTTAGTAATTTACTTTATTTGTATTAATCATCTAGCCCATGGAAATGTCCATGGGTTGGAAGGCTCAAGCCCACTTAGGCTTGGGTATATAAACCCTTTCCTTTGATGGAAAGGGTGTTGGTTGCTTCATTTTTCACATAATACATTTACATTTCTCTCCATATTTCTCTCTCTAGTTTCTCTCTCTAGAAACAACAACCCTCTTGTTAGATTAAAGATTATCATATTTCTACAATTGGTATCAGAGCCGACGGTTCAATCCTTGGATTGACTTGTTTTTGTTATTGATTTGGTGGTCGACTTTTTTTGGGTCTGATTCTGTTATAATTTTTTTTGTCACCGTTATTGTCACGATTGTTGTTCTTGTCTCACTAGTCTTTCTTTCATTTGTCCAAAACAGTCTCAAAATCTGGTATTATCACATCTGGCCTCACGGTTTCATACTTTCATATCCAGTATCTACGGTTTCATAGTTAAAGTTATGGTATTATCGTTTTTTTGTCAATGTTTCTGATTTTTCTGGTCAAAAGTTGGCATTTTTTGTCAAATGTGCCTATCTTGTTGTCTGGTTAATTTTTTAAGATCTGGTTTGAATTTTTTCAGGGTTTCTTTCTTTTTTTGAAGATGTTGATAAAACCCAGATCTGAAAGATCAGATCCAGATCCTGAAAAAACGGAAAAAAATGTACCATCTTTGCGGAATCTTGCACTTCATGGGTTGCAGAATCTAATACATCAGACTTTTGCGGAATTATGTACCTCATGGTTGCGGAATCATTTCCTTGGCGTGGTTGCGAAATCATGTGGCGTGGTTGCGGAATCATGTCCTTAGCATGGTTGCCGAATCATGTCCTTGGCATGGTTGCGAAATGATGGATATGTTTCAAAAATTATAACACACCAAGACTCGATCTAGCATTACTCATCTTCCTTATAATTCCACAACAAATCCGCAATCTATATCCTATAACCCATCGACACCTAACCCATCTATAAATCAAATCAAAACTCGAATCTAAAACATTACTTAAATCAAGATCTCAGATTCTACCTCGGTATCATCATTTTAAGACATTCACATATCTCAAATGATCTATTCACCCCGAGCCTCTATCATCATGATCGATTGATGTAAGGGTTTTACCCTTATTTAATATTCGAAATATAAACAATATTTATAACATAACTGTTCAAAAGCATAACATATCACAACACATATCTTTCCAAGCTGCCAACATCCTGCGGTACCTCGTCCAAGCCCATTAAGCAGTATTACCTGAGATTAAAACATGTAAACCCGTCGACAAAAAGTTGAGTGATATTTATAGTTTAGAAAGCTAAGTAATGGAACACAATATACTTTGTAAAACAAGTAATAGGGGGGGGGGATGACTATGTACATTCTCCATAGTCATGGTATATTATTGCTATTTAGTTCATGAACCAAAGCTTAACTCAATGTAAGTTCCTCTAGGGTGTATTCAACCTAAATACTCAAGTATAAACAAATATTAGTGCGTCAAGGTACTTGAGACGGGGATAGTCAATCCCGATGGATCCACCTACAACATTCGCGCTTAGTACTCGAAATTAACGGTTCATGATCAGGAGAGGAAACTTAAGGCTAGAGACTAAAAGCAATAATATCAATGAATTCATCTGGCAGCATACAGTTCTGTATAACATACAGTTTAAAAGATTGTGTTCCAACATGTTAATCTCACCCCGTGTTTTGAAACAATGAACAAGTAGCTAGAGGGGCTATGAACTCACCTTAGCTATATGGTGGAATCAACACGAAACTGGAGGGCTCAGTAGAAACAACAGAAAATCAAGCAACCTTAAGTCATCCGAGACCTACGATAACGGGACGCGAAAGTTTAGAAGACACGAAATAAATGTTTATAAAAACACTTGAATTAAATGAATACATAATCAAATTAACATGAGAAAAACCAAGCAGGGGGTACTTCTAGACTCCATCTAAAAGTATACTTTTATTAGACAATGCTCTCGATAAAAACTGCCGGCACATACCAAATGTACGGGCTGATTTACCTCACTTAGACACATCAAATGTTTATGGTACTAACTGAGAAGCTCACTTAACATCTATAGAAGGTCATATAAAAAGATCGTCAAAAGTTTTTAATTCTAAGACTCACTGCCCGACACATCTTCGGGTTACAAAATCTGGACAGATTTACGTCTTTAACTCGTAAAACCGTTTTGACCTTTCTAATCAATACCATTTATAAAACTGACACTTGTGTTTGATAATAGACTCACAACCCTAAGTTTATAGTCCAAAAACAGCCTTTGAAATTTTTTAAAACTCAACTTATAGTCCCCGAGATTCGATTCAAATATCGACAACAATTTTAGATTGTGTCGATACTCGTCTCCCGGTACACGAATAATCAAACTAACGTCATTTCCAACTCGTTTGGAGTTGGAAGCTCTAACTTATATCAAATCAAAGCTAAGAAAAATATCTACAACCCAATATTATTAGTTTAATAATAAAACAAGTTTAAGATACCCAAAACCTTCCTCAACTTTCTGCCTAAAATTGGTACTTTGAAAATCATATCAAATGATGTTTACAACAAAAGCTAATCATTTTCCCACTCATAAAATCATCCTAATATCATCCTTAAACATCCTAAGCTCTTGCATGCAACAAAATCAAAAGATCAAAATCAAAACTTTAGACTTTTAAACATCAAAACCATAGAATTTAGCCATGATCATGCTAAAAACAATGATCAAACACATATTCAACCATGAAATCATCTATACTTCAAAAGTGGTTGCATGTGTACAAATTTTGTACCAAAAGATGCACCTTTCAAAATTATGAGATGGTATTTATTTAGTTTTGGATTGATCAAGATGGACGATGAAGAAATTGAGGGGTTTTTGGTTGGGGTTCTTATGGCAAAGGGGTGAAGGAGATGAGGGTGATGTGTTTTTTTTATAAATATTATGTGTGAGTTAGTGGAAAGAATAAATGATTTAAATATGGCTAGTTAAATATAAGGGTTAAAGTTGTCAAGTATTAAACTTTAGGACCACAAAATAAATACTTTTGTTAAAAAGTTGGAAATGACTATTAGTCAAATTTACAAATATTTACGGGGCTCGGGTTTCGTAAAAATACTTCTCAAAAGTTAAAACGCACTCAAAATAAGATAATATAGACTCCCGACTCGACTTAACACGACATTAAAAGAAAACGTCTAAAACATCGAACATTGAAACAATCGACAGTAAAAATATGAAATACAAGAATTTATTACTGTGCCCGTTATCGATCTAGACTTAATACGATGTAAAGATCAATATCTTTAAGTCGAAAGATTTAGCCCTCGGTTCTCGTTCCGTTGATTCAAGTGAACGTTTGTAAAATGTACACGGGTGATTTTAAATCAAAATATTTGATTTAAATAAATATGGAATTATAAAATGAAAATAATTTTATAATTTCGAATAAGTATCAACAATGATTAAAATAATGAATAAGAATAAAATAATTACCAGAAAATACGAAATCTCACAGTAACTTATGCGATTCTACACGAATCAAACTTATGAGAACTGGAAAGAAACTAAGTTTGGATTCTTAATTGATTTAAACCTGATTCCAGGTTTCTTCGCAAAATTCCTGTGATCTTGCCAGAACATTCAGAGTGACACTCTTAAGTGCTCATAGTGACGAACGGAAATCCTTCTAGTGTCAACATCAAACAGCACTGCGGTAGGTGACTCGCAAGATTCTATATGAATCACGCTTGTGACAAACTGGAAAGCAACAATGGTGCGATTCTTATAGAATCAAACTTGTTCCAGGAATTATGAATTGACGACTCTAATCAGACGGATAATTTATCCTTATGATTCACTCTTTACGTTCGTAGTCTGCTTTGAGACGGTCGAGTAAAGAAAACTGGCTACTACCGTCAGGAAACCCTGTCAAGGAGGTTCTTAATTGAATCTACCCGATCACAGGTACGGTATCTAATACCATCTAACGGTCTTCACCGGCCGGAGGTAAAACGCTACCAAGTTAGGGTGAAATGTTCAAAGCCATTTCGTCCGTGTCTATATGTTGCTGCATATCAAGAAGGTGGCGTAGCTGTAAACTAACCGATGTCAATTTAGAAGTCACAAGAGCACAAGATGGCGATAATCAAGATACCTAAGAATGTAATAGGTCATCTTAGTCACAAGGAGCACAAGATGAAGATCTCAAGCACTCAAAGTCAAATGCTAAAGGCTCAAGATAAAGATCACAAAGACATGAAGGAACAAAGCCGTTACAAACAAGATCAAGACCAAGATACAAGACCAAAAGAAGGAAGATCACCTCCACAATAATGTATTCACTCAATCATCTTATGCATTTAAAGATGACCGATACATTGGGGGAGATTGTTAGCCCTATATTTTATATAGTAGGACAAGAATGTAATAGGTCATCTTAGTCGTTATTTGTCTTGTATTGTAATAGGTTAGTCGGGTTAACCGGGATTAGAATTTAAGCTAATATTGTATAAGTTAGGGGCTCTAAGCCCAAGCAAAGCCAAGCCCGACCCATGAACAAGGCCACTAACGCCTTTAAGGCGTGGCATATATATACCCTCTTCCATGTGTGGAAGAGGGTGTTGGTTGATAATTACTTTCTCTCTCTAGTTATGTTTTAACCATCCAATTATTTCTATTTTCTCTCTTTACCTTCATCTATTTCTCTCTTTAAATATCATCTTAATATTGTGTTATAGATTAAAGTGGCATTAACATAACTCTTTTATAAAATTAACTAACCATGTTTATGAACTTTAAACAATTAATTTTATCAATAGAATAAGATCCAACTTGAACTTATTATATCAATGCAATTGATCTACTATAGATGAAATAATTCAAAAGGTAATCATCGAATGATAATTGCCATCGGTGAAACTCTTAGCCACAATGAGGCCATGGTTACATTATCTTGCATAAACGTTGTCACGTCATGTTTTGCATCATCTAGTACTTCGTGCTCAAGGTTTGACCAAATCGCACGATGTAAGTCATCCAATACTTAGTCAGCAATTCTATATCCACAGGTCTGAACATACGATTATTATATTGTCTTGTCTTGGTTAAGCCTTAAGACTGTCTTTGATGAAATAACCAAGATCAAGTGACTTAATACATTGGATAGTACAAAACTTACTTTAGTGGGTATTAAATAAAAATTTGAAATTCATGACAAAATTTGTATAAAATTAAACATGTAAAACTTCCTTTTTATAACAAGTATCTAAAACAATGAAGTTTCTATAATATTTAAACTTTTCTTTAAATAAAACATATGTCTCGGTTTCATGAATTCACCAGTAATCCAAAACCGAGATACCCATTGTTATAAAAACATTATACTGGACTTTATAAATGTCATAGATTTGTTCGATCGGGTTTTCCTCAAAACTCTTACGAGTACCAACGAAAAACTCAACCGAACCTTGCTACGGTCACATTTGACTCTGTGCGTCTTGAAAGACACATTGAAAGGACCCGGAGAATTTGACCAACTGTAATATTTTGTGAATAAGCCTTCTTTTTTATGAAATCAGAGAGATGCGCCTTTTCTAATCTAGTGATGTCTAACTAAAACTTTTTAGATATTAAATAAAAGCTAGGTTTTTATATAGTTCTAGAATAAATCAATATTAGGTCAAAAGATCCAATATTTACTTACCCTAGTTAGTCCGGTTTATATTTAAAAAGTAAAATTTTCATTTATAGTAAAGCTAAATAATTTAAGAAAATAAATCAAAATAATATCTAATCAAGCAAAAATAAAACTAAGATGTCAAGAATATCAACTGTAAATAAACACATGTTATTTACCAATGAAATAAAAAGATTTGACCTAATTAAGGCTAGTCTTCTAAATCCAATTTTAAGATTTTATTTTGATTCTGTTTTGCATCACAAAATTCGATAGGAAGACGATTTTTCAGCTTTCGACTAAAACTAAAAAGTTGTGCAGAATCAAGTTTTTAGTTTTTTTAATGGGAATCGGAGTCAGAATCCTTACAAATTATTTTATAAAGTTATTTTCTTTTCGGGTGTCACAATATTAGCCCTAAAACAATTTTATAAAACACCTCTCTAGCATGTATACATCAATTCAGTTAGTGTAAAATATATCTAATAGCATTCTTAAACATATTAATCAACAAAACATGGATCATAATAATTCGCAATCATGGTTTAATGATTTAAACATGCATAACATACCGGAAAACACATAAATTGCGCACGTAGTTGTATTTAACGTTTTGCTATCAAGTAAATACATGCAAACTCAATTTTCTAGAAAATTATGGATCTAATTACATCTAAATAAACAATTTAAAGATCTCTAATTAAATCATAATTAACTATTCAAGATAAAATGTTTTTGCACCGGTTTTTATTCATTTTTATGTAATTACATGACAAAGATTTGGCTCGTGATGCCATTGTTGAAAATTAACAACCTAATGTATCTAATATACATGCATCAAAAGTAAATGCAGCGGATAAGATCAATTAACTATGCACTTAATGTAATTAACATAAAGACAAAGATAACATACCTTTTCTCCAAGAACGATGATATAAAACCCTTAAATCATCAAACCAAACAGAACCCTAGTTCGCTCATACCAAAACCGATTCATTAATAAATCAAAGATCAAGTTAGATCTTATCTAAGATAGTCCACACGACACTTCAATCAACCACCTTCGATTTCTAAATCTTGATTAAGTGAATACTTGATAAAAATCAAACCCGAATACCTCTTTAGGTACCCTTAGTCGTCGACCACCATGAACGAGAGAGGAAAAGATTTGTATAAAGTTATGAAACAATGAATCACATTCATATGATTATATACTAGAGTCTTGGGATTAATCATGGTAAATATTACAACTTAACCTTCAAGTAAATAATCCTTTTAGAATTAAAAAATTTCTTCCCTTTTTCTTTGCTATGTTCGGCCGACCAACACCATAGGGTGTCTTGGTTTGACTTTTTTACTTTCTATATACTTAGTTATGTAATTACACCAATTACCTTAAGTATTAAGTCTTATTAATTAATCTTTGTTAAACATTTTAACTTATTAATTAATTATCGTTAATTATACACTTTTATCAAACTAAGATTATACAATAAATATAGTTATATTATTGTATATCTTAATAATCTTTCATAACGTGGATCTAACTTTGTAAAAAATGAAGTAAGAATGGTATATAAGCTTTAGCAAGGGTTCTATTACAAGGGACATGTAAGATTATAATGTGGATCTAACTTTGTTGTTATAGGAATTTCAACTAGTATAGCTAAATTTGCGGGGTGATGAAGGGTACTAGAAATGAGAGGTTGTAAGGAGTGGTGGGGGAGGGATGAATCTTTGAATTTTAAAAGTATAAAGGTTGTAGTGGTTGGTGTTATTTAGTATAGAGTAGAAAGATAAAAAAGGTTAAGTTTCTAAAAATTAAATTTACATGACTAAGAAGTACACATGTATGCAAATATAAAAATAATTAGATAAAAATATTTAATACCTGTAATTTACGTAAATAATGTAAATCCATAGCTAACACTTATTCGTTATCGTAAAGTTAAATCACGTTCTCATAATGTAAAATAAACACGTAATGTCGGAGACATACTAATATAGTAGACTTCACCCAATATAGGGCGTACGAATCTGAAGACGTTTTTTTGCAATTCATAGGTTGACAACCCGACAATAGGTTAACTAATTCAAGTCAAAAGTAAAAAAAGTAAGAATCTAGGACGGCAAAAGTAATGTTATAAACTTAAAAATTTACTAGTTGTTACAGTCTTTTCCCGCTTAGAGAGCTTCGCCTAGAAGCTCAATGCGCATTATCGAAAAAGGAAACATTAGTAAGTAGATTAGGATATTTCTTATAAAACTGGTTCTCATGTTCCCATGTAAACATAGGGCGACACTTAGAGTTTTATATAGATAATTAGATATGTAATATATAGATAACAAGTAAAAATATGGAACAATAAAAGTAATATTATAAACATGAAAAGTTACGAGTTGCTAGAGTATGAATGCATTCTAATTTATAACTAGTACAAATATATATATAATAAGATATGTAATATCTTGATAATTAGACATATAGATAATAAGATATATAATATATAGAATACAAGTTAAATCTATAAGTGTTGTAAGTATCATTCATTGAACATTTAAATGTGAGCCTATAAATAGAGTCAACTAAGTGCATTGTTAGATGCAAAATTGTGATCTTTTGTAATGCATAAGCTAGTAAAAGTTTTCATTCTAACATGCACATTTGCATTTATAACTCATGCTTTTTGTGTTATACAATGGCATGTTATTATAACGAGTGAGATGCCTGATAATGATATCATTGCGCATATTAAATCAATAGACAACGACCTTGGAAATCATACCATTCCATTCAAAGGAACGTATGAATGGTAATTTTGCGAAGAAGTTACTAGAAGAACTTTTTTCTATGGCTACTTTTGGTGCGGCTCAAAACATCAGAGCTTAGGTGTGTTTGACAACCTTATTGGAAAGAAGTGTCTTGTAAACAAAGAGGGTACTCAACATTGTTATTGGTCAATACGCCCAGAGGATTTTTTGTATCTAAATATCCTGATAGCGGTTGGGTAAAAGTAAATGAATGGCCTTGAATAATAATATATATGTCTTGTATTTGCTGCAAAATGAAATATTTCACACACATGAGAATAAATATTGATTGATCTAATTACTTTTTATTCTAAAAGTGTGTTATGTGTATAGCGATTTCGAAAAATAATACATTGAACTTGTATTTTTTTGAACTACCTTTTCTATTAGTCTTTTTATAAGACATGCAACACAAACATGTGTACGTGCCGTCCCGTGGGTCTACAAACATAATCAAATTGCACTTATTTTTTTCATTAATCTAATCAAAGTACATTTGAAAATGTTGACTTGTGTTTATTAAATAACAACTGACTTTTGATAAATCAAACATAAATACAACTCTAGATCACAATAAATTCCATTACTCATGTAACTACATACAATATTATATATTTTTAACAATGTAATAGAAAGCTTATTAGCGAAAACACCATGTTGTTACTAGGGATAACTTAGAAAATTAGATTTGTTAAAAGAAAATCGATATACCAATTTTGATTTTTGTTGTTAGTTGATACGAATGCCATTTGACGAAACATACGTTAAATTTATGTATTAATTTAGATCACATACTCAATATGCGGGGCCATTTAAATCAATTTAAGTCCATGGGAAGTAGAATCGTTAAATGAAATCGTTGATATTCTTTCACTTCAATGTAATTATGCGGGGCTAATTACATTGTTTTAATCAATAAGAAATGAAATCATTAAATTTTCGGTTTAAGTTAAATTAAGAAATCCGAATTATAGCCATGGTAATTTTTTTTACTGGAAAACAACATATAGATGGGATCATGTGGATTGTCGAGTAAATGTTTGTCGTTAAAAGAAGAAGCTTGATGCCTTCATACATAAATAGGTGATGAGGTGCCATTTTTTAGAATTTTTAGGGGTCATTTCCTCTTGTTATTTGTCCTAAATTGACCTAAAACGTCTTAATCCCTTTCTTTTTATTATTTTAGCAATTTGAAAGCACTTGGAGCATTTGAGTGGGTTTGTAGGTGTTTTCTAGCATCTTCAAGGCTTTCAAAAGAAGTAAGAGAGAGGTCAAGTAAAGAATGCACGGATTCATAAAGTCACAAGGAGAGTTGTCACCCGGCGGCACCGTCACAACAAACACTTGACGCCGTCGCGTCGATCGACCAGACGGTGTCACCCATTAACTTTGACGGAGTCACAAGCAACTGACTCAAGAAGCCCATAGAAGATTCCCAAGCCCGACGACATCGTGATTAACACCTCTACGGGATTACTACCTTATATAAAAAAATATAAAGCACCAAAGGTAAGCATTTCCCAGTCGAAAGAGAAAATGATTTTTAGCAGTTAAACAAGTGAATGGCATTTTTTCCCCTATCGGTTGACTGGGCTTCCCCAGTGTCGCCGTCACAGACCAAACTCCATATATAGACCCCTTTGTAAACATACAATTTGTGTAGAATTTTAGGGTTAGCTTGGAGCAGCCAAAACTAGATGACTTTAGGGTCTCTTAACCCTAAGAAATTATACTCTTTCACCCATATCAATCGAAGAACAAGGTTTTACTTATTTTCATTATTCATGTCTATGTGTTTGATGATTATATATTCTATCTTTTTTTTCTTTTGCTATGCTAGGCTAGATCTTGGGTTGTTTTTTTATGATTGCATAAAAGCTATATTGTGACCTTCTTGTTTTTGTTGTTCCTTGACTAGATTGTGTGCACGTTAGGCTCTATAAAAACATACCAGATCTTCATATATTAACTGTTGATATGTCTAGGTAAACGTGGGTGATAAATGATGGCTTGCTTCGTAAATACATGTTCATGGTTGTGAACTCCTTTGACCGGGTCTCAATTGCATGGTAGTCTTCCGTTATGGTGGATCCATTTAAGCGTTTTTTAATGCACGTGTTAATGAGTAGATCTAGGATTTGTTTATGGTTCTAGGTATATGAGTTATCACGTTGACAATTATAATGATGTATGTCAAATGGGTAAAAACTAGTAAACGTCGCCACACCACTATGCTAGGATTTATTTATTTCATATATGACTTGAAATTAATACAAACGAAAACACTTACATGTTTAATCGACAAGATTTGACGAGTAACAAACACTTTATGAGAACATTGTAGTAAGTAGTGCAAGATAGATAAACACAATTTATTTACTTGGTGAAATTCTACAACATTAGTTTAGGTTAATCAAAGTGTTAGTCAAAACCCCCTCTTTACCCATATATTTTACTTGCTTTTATAAAACATAAAAGATATAAAATGAATATTATTCCCACCTCTAGATCTCTTGTACGTTCAACATTATCATCCTAAACTATTCCCCGAGAGAACGATAACAACCCTAAGTCCTTGCATATATTGCCTATACTATATCTACAAGACTGGGTACACTACTCGAATGGGTAGTTAAAATCCTTGAGGTAGGGTTTCTCTTTCTAAAAGGAAAACCCTATTCACACCTCATCAAGTTTTTGGCGCCGCTGTCGGGGAATAATAGGGTTTAGTGTTCAACTATATTAAAGTCTACTCACTCGATTCCTTCCGAGTGAGACCATCTATCCCTTTTAAAAAAATTGTTTTTGTCCTTCTTTGTGTTCTATATTTTCTTTGTGTTAATTTTTTTTTGTAAATCTTCCACTGATTATTCCATTTTTTAGTAATGGAGAACGTGAATCCATCTGGTTTTCCTATCTTTTCTCAAAAGGTCCATGGCGAACTTGTTAGAGAGCTCAAAGAGCTTGAGGCAATGTCCATGTTCACCAGTTCGTGACTCGAAACCATTGGACGTCTTTAGAAGATTTCGCCCCTTAAAAAATCATAGCCTTAAAACCAATAATAACACCTACAATCTAAAACCCATACATCCACTAATGAACCTAACATCGAACTCGACGATGATGATTTATTCGAGCAAATGTACTGCGAGAGCACATGAACAAGGAAGAATCATAAACAAATACAAAAGAAATGGATGTGGCGTTCAAATGCAAAATCGGCTACGAATATTTCGTTGCATATTTCGACCCCTCTCTATGAATGAACATCATTACGCACAAAGCTTACAATACAATCATGGTTGAAGAGCTCGAATATAGTTGGACCAATTTCATAGCCGTAGTCTACGACGTGTATGTTTTCGTCGAAATTTTAACCTACATTACTAATTGTTGTATGTTTACACCTTTTAGGAAAAAGGAGTAAAAACGGCAAGTATAAGATGTTTATGTTTAGGAAAACGTAAAATCCGAAAGTGAGTTCGTTCTTGAGAGAGGTATGTGTGTTTGTGTGAAAAAAATGTTATTTGGATTAGTTCGTTTTTGGTGGTAAAAAGAGAGAAAAATAAAAGACGGGTTACACTACAATTAAACTACGACAAAAAACGCGTTTTCACGTAAAACGAGACATAAAAATAAAAATTAACTAAAAAATTAATAAAAATTACAAATAAATCCTATAAATTATAATTAAGATGGAAAATTTGACAAAACTTTTTGAAACTTTTTAAATTAATTGTTATTAAATTTTAAAATCTGATAAAAGACCTAAAATTCAAAATAATTAAGAAAAAGCCCAAACAAAGATTTTATTATATATATACCTAAATTATATTTTCCTAAATCTAAAAAGTATTTTTTTGAAAAATTATTACTATATACTGTTTTGAGAAGCCTATTGGATTATTTTAATAATATTAAGTTCTTTTGGCGGGAAAAGAAGAGTTAGTGATCCTCCGCTTTTGATTATTACGTGGCCTCTCTTCTCATTTCCAGCTCACTCTATATTTATATCTAAGTTAAACACGTGTCTTCACACTTACGTGTTTCTCTCATACACATAGTACAAAATACATCATCCCCTCTTTCTCTGCCCCTCTAAAAATATTTACCAAAAAAAGTAAATAGCAGATCTGGGCAAATCAAATATGAATCATACAAGATCTAACGCTTTAGTAATAAGAAATCAATTACTCCTTTTTGTTTTCAACTAATATCCTAAACTTATCTAAGATTTTATTTCATGTGTTGCGTTTTGTAGTTATATACTTGGGATTCTTGATCATATATATCCCTGTTCTCATGAAGGTAAACTAATCTTTTTGATTCAATTTGTTATATGGGGTTTATGTATAATTGTTTTTTATATCTTTTTTATTGATTATGCTATGAGTTTTAATATGTAGTTTTGATCTTTTTCTTGATCATAAACTTTTACTATTTTTATGTTTTTGTTATGCAATTCCATATTATACTATGTCGTGGGTTTTGCGAGTGTTCAGGTAGCAGAACAAAGATGGATGACGATGATATTTTGGCGGACGGCAACAGTCTTTAATCATCCGACGATCCTTTTGAAGGTCATACTCTAATTTATGTTGTTTTATTTGCGGTGAATTGTATGGGTAATAACCAGGTTTTTTAATGATTTGCCGAGGTAATGAAGGTGTCGAACGAGGTTGAAGCTGTGTGCATGTAGCTATGGTGCAATAAGAGTCGCTTAACTCTATATCCATGATATATGAATACCGAAAGCTTATTTGCAGAGGTACGGGGCTCAATAGTAAGTTATGATTATTTATACCTTAACTATAATTTATGGCCTTTAAGTTTTTTCATATGCTATAAATCAAATCTACATGAGTCATAGTTGGTTTCAAAGTGTGATATGTGGGCTTTAACAAGGTTGTATTAAAACATAAAATTGACAGGGTTTGAATGTATCAGGTTGTCCTGAAACTATAGATGACCTTCCCTAAATGCGGATTGAGTTAGGTGTGGTTTATATTTAATAGGTCAAACGTATATTCGAAAAATGGAACAAATGATACAGTTACCAAGTATTACTTTCTCTATATACAGTAAACATGTGGCAAATTTGGTTAAAAAAATGTGGCAAATAACTTACCTTCACCTTGAATACATCTGCATAAACTTTGGTTGGTAATCTTAAGGTTTTTTTGCATTATCATAGTCGAACGTGGTACTATATTTCTTTTTTTACGATTAAGAAGAATTTTCGTCCCGCTTGATCAGATAAGACATTCGGTAATTAAGAAATGGATATAAGGTCGGCAATCTTATGTACTATAGTTATCTATTTTCTTAGTGGGTTAACATGAGTTTTTTATTAATAGACTCATAGTTACAGCGGGTTGGTTGAGCACGATAGCCCACGTCTATATTTGGACCTTTCTTATTAGAAATACAAAGTGGCCTGTATCTTGGCGTGCGGCGTGTGATTTGGCCATTGCACGAAATGTGCACAGTCGTACTTTCACATTCGAACGTACTTCTATCGATGGTGGCGTTGGTTGTACAAGCACAGTCGCACGTACCAAATGGGAAGGTTCGAGTGTTGTTTATAACAAAGGTAAAGACCCCATCCGTATATTTCTATGATACTATCATTTAATTCATGAGATTTGTTGTCAGTGGTATAATTCCCATTTGCAATTCACTAATGTATAGCAAAACATTGAATGCAGAACCCTCATCAGTTTATGCCGACTTGGAAGACTCTTCCTGGCAGCGGGCAAGAAGACCTCACTTGAAAATGGGTCAAGATCCCTTTATGTCTTACCAATGGTCAAGGCAATAGACTTCTTTCCAGAATGTGGCAACAAGCTAGGCACACTGTCGTAAAATTCTTGCGAAATTGTTTACACTACTTTGAAATGTAAGCACTTTAATCTCCGAAAGAAATATACAAACACTTTGTTAGTTTGTATTAAATTAAACAATGATATTCGGCATGGCCCTGCCTTTGACATTGAACATTTAGATGCCGGATACATTTGGATCTATGAACAGATATTGATAAACTTTTTGTCCAGATTTTGCTATCAAACAATTGTTAAAGTGATATATATATAATTGCTATGTATCATAAACGTAATTAATGTTTCGTATTCATTGTATGCATAATATAAAATGCAAAAAATGTTTCGTAGATTCACGATCGAATAAAATCCCGCAGCAACACGCGGGTTATCATCCTTGTTAAAACTAATTTTATCTATTTTTAAATGAATTTATAAAAATAGAAAAAAAATAATTAAAAATAAATGAAAAATCCCAAATCTATTTTGAAAATCTTAAAAGTACTAAACTACAAGGGAAAAATAAGATAAAGGTGAAAAACTTACAAAATAAGCCACAACTGAGCTTATAGCTCATGGCTTAATTAATAAGAAAGAAATGAAAAAGAGTATAAAGATAAGACTTTGCAAGAGGCTAACAGATGAAGCCTCTTAAAAAGAAAGTTTATTAAAATATTTTGACACATTTGAATAAATGTAAGTTTTAAGGTTAGTCACTTTTAATGATCACTAAACATGTATAAGATATGTTTGTGTAAGACTTAAATGATTATTACCTCAATGATAGTGTTCGTTAAATAGTTCGTCTTACACTTATCTTTGAGGATAAATGTTTTTACACTTTGTCGTGATCAAAACTAAGAAAGATTAGTTATTACAAACAATGTTTTTAGAATCGGTTGCATTAACAATCTCCCCTTTTTTATTACGACAAGCCATAAACCTTATTACTTCATCTATATACTTGCATCTAGTCATTGCTTGCGTATATTGTGATCACCCAATTTGCTATTAGATTCATATTATAGTCCTTGAGTATAAACAACACTTCTCATACTATGTCCCACTTGATCGACATTTGATACAAAAGTTTTAAAATATTAATGAAAATATATTCACCCCCTCCCTCTACGTTTTCCACAGGGGTACTTCTACCAGCAGCCTTGTCATTCATCCTTTTGATTGCCAACTCGTCCTCATTTTGGAGCAAAATCTGCAATACTCCTCTTCTGCTTTTCATACATTAGCAAACTAAAAATACGCTTCATTTATCTATAATCAACATAATCTTAAAATTAGTATTACTCGATCGATTTAAATGCGTTATCTATACTTCTTTACTAATATATAAAGCATTTCCATACTTGTTGAAAACATAGTTATATAAATATATTAATCTTTTTAACATTTCCTTATACAAAAGTCCACTAAGGAAAATTTGAAAATTCTCAACATTTCCTTATATATATTTCAATATTTTTTTCACACAATATTATCGGATTACGGGTTCGACCAACGTGTCAACCCAGTTGAGTCACCAGGTTACGGGTTCGACCATTTGGTAAACCCAATCGAGTCACCAATGTACGGGTTCCACCATCGGATCAACCTAGTCGAGTCATCGGGTTAGTAATTTGACCACCAGGTCAATCCGGTCGAGTCACCGAGCTACCGATTCGACCACCAGGTCGATTAGCATATCATTTACTAATTAGCGCTAGAGAATTTCCTCATCTATGTGCGGGTACACGTTTAGTCGCTTATAATATCGCCAAACAAACGTATGATATAGTATTACAATTATATTATTTGACCTCTAACTTGGACTAAAAAACTTCGGAACACATTTTTAATTTCTCAACAACAAGCTTTTTCTGGAAATTCGACTATTTTATGACACAACTAAAAATAAGTTACACACTCGTTTTTAACCGCAAGCTATCAAATCAAAGGTTTTAGATTATATTTTATTTTCATGATTCTAAGACACATAGAAGATTGTTTAACACTCGATAATACATGTTTAAAATCTGGACATCAAGCTTTTGTACTTATTTTTACCATAAAATGACCCCAAAAATCCAACAACTCACACTAACCTAATCCCATCATCAACACATCTCACCACAATCAAATTCACTTTCTAATCCTAATACGATCATTATAATACACATCTCAACAATATTTTAACAACCAATAACACGATTGTACCCGTACGACAATATTTTACAAACAAGAATATTCATAACATATAAATAGACATAATTACAACTAGAATTTATATTTCCTTTAGTTTTATAAAAATAATAATTTGAGACTTATGTTTATAGAAAGACGCATGTTATTTTTCTTGTAAAATCGTTTTGTACATAACGTTCACGGTGATTATTTAAGCAAGAATATACAAGTTTCTTAAAAATAGGAAATGAGTAATAAACCTTGAGATATAAGTTGAACAAGATGATGTAAACCCAAATCAAAGACTATACTAAACCCAAATCAAGCAGTAACAACTAAATATGAATCTTTGAGTTATAGAATCAATAACACAGTGGTTTGTGCGTGTGACATTCAAAGAGAAAAAGGAAAAAGTAATTGTTTTTGTTGGAGAGTATTTTCTAGTGTGAGAAAGTATATTGTATGTGTCTCCGTGTGTATGTGTGTGTGTTTATAATGATATGGAAATGTTGCAATAAATGAAGTACAAATGATATATAAGCTTTAATAAGAAAATATATATGTTTGCGTGTTTGGTCTAGGTTCGTCTGAATGGGGGTCAAAGGAGGGGGATGAGGGCTAAACAATATTCTATAATGTGGATCTAACTTTGCAAGAAATGAAGTAAAAATGATATATAAACCTTAGCAAGGGTCCTAGTATAAGGGACATTTAAGCCCATAATGTGGATCTAATTTTGTTGTTATAGGAATTTTAACTAGTATTGTTAAATTTGTGGGGTGAGGTTGGGTACTAGGAGGGGGCGGTTATAGTGAGTGGTGGGTGGATGGATATTTGAATTTTAAGGGTTATGTAGTGGTTAGTGTTTCATAGTTTAGGGTCGTGAGGTAAAAATGTTAAATAGAAAGTAATATTTTTGTGACTAAGAAATATACATGCATGTATAATAAAAATTAATTAAACAAAAATATTTAATACCTGTAATTTACGTAAATAATGTAAATGCACAATTACTACTTATTCACAGGTATGGATATTGGACTGTGCAGCCTGTGCAACTGCACATGGCCCATCTTTATTTTGGGGCACCTAAAATTTGTTACTAGCATTTAAGATAGGCCCAATTCCCACCTTATATCCAAGTCCAAGTAAAACTTGAATTGTCTAACTCATAAATAAAGCGTCTGACATTTGACAAATCATCTTTGTTGCCAATGAATGTACAAGTTTACACAAACATGTTTCTTTGTTTTAATTAATTGTTTTATGATTTTTCTTTTTTATTTAAAATTTAAAGTAACTCATAAGAATTGTTCGAATTAAAGATTAAATATATACATGTTAGTCTGTTACGCCGGTAGGCATTTTCAAGTTTCGAACTATTGATGAAGTGAGCCACACATATTCTTATCGAGCAGATGGATTGATTTAATCAATAAGTAGATTAAAGTCCTGGATTTCACAAAAAGGGTCTAAATAGATTAGCATTAATAACAATCGAGAACGAGTTATCGTTAGCATTGATTATAAAACTCTAATCAACAACTTTGCTTCAAATAAAACGAGGAGAATCGTATTGTTATTTGCTTTTAGCTTTTTTTTCACATGTTGCAATTTTATCGATTTAAAAATATATATATTATTATTTAATATATTTTCGTGTTTAGGGGGCGTAATTTTTCTTGATCGAACAGGGCACTCAAAATACACGTGACGGCCCTGCTTATTCATTGTCGTAAAGTTTAATAGCTTAACGTCAAACCTTTCTGGTTTACGTTCAAATCACCCATGCACCTTCTCATAACCTAAACTATACAAGTAATGTCAGAGACATACTAATATAGTAGACTTCACCCAATCTAGGGTGGTACGCCTCGGAAGACGTTTTTTGCAATTCACGGGTTGACTACTCTACATTAGCTCAACTAATCCACGTCAAAAATAAAAAGTAATAATATAGGACGGTAAATGTAATATTATAAAATTGAATATTTACGAGTTGTTACAGTCTTTCTCTGTAAAGAGAGCTTCGCCCCGAAGCTTAAAGGCGTTATCAGGAAGGAAACGGTAGTAAATATATAGGATATATCTTACGGTCCTCGCGTTCTCATGTAATTTCAGGCCCACACTTAGAGTTCCATTTAGATAACTAGACGTGTACAGTATAGATAATGAGTAAAAGTCTAGGTTAGTAAAATTAATATTATAAACTTGAAAAATTATGAGTTGTTAGAGTATGAAAAAGTAATATCATAAACTTAAAAAGTTTTGATTTATTAGAATATGAATGAATTATAACTAGCATAAATATATAGATAATAAGATATGTAATATCCAGATAATAAGATATGTAATATATAGATAATAAGATATGTAATATATAGAATACTAGTTAAATATATAGGTTTTGTAAGTATCATTCATTAAACATCTAAATATGAGCATATAAATAGAGACACCTAAGTGCATTGTTAGATGTAAAATTATAGTCATTTTCAATGTAAGTTTTTAATATTTTTTATTCTAACATGCACATTTGCATCTTTAATTGATTCTTTCTGTGTAATAAGCAAATGGCATGTTATTATAACGAGTGAGATGCCTGATAATGATCTCATTATGCATATTAAATCAGGAGACGATGACCTTGGAAATCATACCCTTCCATTCAAATGAACTCATGATTGGTATTTTTGTGAAGAAGTTTTTGGAAGAACTCTTTTCTATGGCTAGTTTTGGTGCGGCTCGAAATTTTAGAGTTTGGCTGTGTTTGACAACCGTATTGGAAGGAAGTGTCTTGTAAACAAAGAGGGTGCTCAACATTATTATTGGTCAATACGTCTAGATGGATTTTTTGTATCTAAACATCCCGATAGTGGTTGGGTAAAAATAAAAGAATGGTCTTGAATAACAATATATATGTCTTGTATTTACTACAATATGAAATATTTCATATATATAAGAATAAATCTTGATTGATCTAATTATTTTTTATTCTAAAAGTGTGTAATTTGTGTAGTGATTTAGAGAACTAATAAAATGCACTTGAACTTTTTAAACAAGCTTTTCTAATGGTTTTTTATGAGACAAACAGAACAAAGTACACTTGAAAATATTGGCTTTTGTTTATTAACTTACAATTGACTTTTGATAAACCACCAATAAATACAAATCTAGATTGAAATAAATTTCATCACACATGTAACTACGTAACAACATAATATTTTCAACGAGACATGCAGACCTGCGCGTTACACATGGGTTGTGTTTAATTTTTAATTGCGTATGTGAGTTGGGAAGGTGTAAATACTCGTGCATGTAATTAAAACGTGAAGCGTAATGTTAAGTAAGTAGGTTTAAAATAATTTACATTTTAAGTTGAGTTAAGGAAGCTTAAACATACATGCCTTTACAAATTAAGTTTTAAAAACATGATTCTATTTCATCAGTGTAATAGAAACCTCGTTAGTGAAAACACCATGTTGTTACTACGGATAACTTAAAAAAATAGATTTGTTAAAAGAAAATCGATATACCAATTTTGCTTTTTGTTGTTAGTCGATACCATTGGCATTTGACCAAACGGGTGTTAAATTTATGTATTAGTTTAGATCAAGTACTTAATATGCGGTGCCATTTACATTAATTTAAGTCCATAGGAAATGCAATCGTTAAATGTAACTGATACAAGGTTTTTGCTATGGGGTTCAATTATATTCTCGGTATCCTCTCGAATTGATCTCGGCTCTAAGTGGAATGATTTGTTCTTGGTTAATAAGAAGGTGATGGTTTGTTTATCTATTTTAAACTAATGACAAATAATTAAGTGTCGAAGAGTAGAATTAAAACTTTAAAAGATTAGACTTAAAAGACAAGTTTAAAAATAAATGCTTGAAAACTTAAAGATTATTTTTGAAAAACAAATGAACTCTTAATAAAAACTAACACTTGGAAAACTTTGTAAAAATATGGACTTAGTTGAAAAGTACTAAAAGAAAGTAAGATCGGAATATAGCAAAACACTCAAATCGGAATAATATAAAAAATGCACTTAATCGGAATATATTCCGATCACTTTGATCGGAATGTTTGAGGAAGGTGGCGATCGGAATAACACAAAGCATGCAATCGGAATAATGACAATAGCTCAAATCGGAATACAGGGGAAAAGATCCAATCGGAATAATCTAAAACTAAACAATCGGAATATGTTGTAAAAGCGACCAATCGGAATCTCAAAATGGAACTACGGTCGGAATGTCCTAAACCCTTTTCCGATCACACGATCGGAATGAAGGTTGTGTGCTTGGTCGGAATACAAGGTCGGAAAAGGGTTTCACCCTTTCCGAAAATGATGCTAATCCGAAACTTATGCAAGGGAAATAAGCTATTAGAATAAGCTAAAACCCAAAACTAGCTCGAATCCAATTTTAAGCTGAACAAATAAGCACTATAAACAACTTTTCTAACTTTTAATAAGCAAACTTATAAATCGAATCAATAAAAAGATGAACTTTTCATAAAAACTTTAAAAAGTAAATAAGCTAAATCAACAAATAAACCAATAAGAACAAGGATCTTAAAGCTTATTCGTGTATAAACTTAAATAACATCAAAAGATTAACTTTTTAAGCACAAAATCATTGATGAACAACACGGATCATACGAGATTTGTACCAAAAATCAATCAAAATCAAAGAAAGGAAGGATGAGATTAAAGATAAAAAGCTTGAAAACTAAACTTGATTAATGAAAAATAATACAAAGTTTTGATCTTGAAATAGAAAAAGATGAAATCTAGTGAGAGAAAGTTTAGAAATTTCTCTCTCTAAAACTAGAGAGAATTAAAACTAAAAACTACCTAAAAGATTAAGTGTGAATTTTTGTGAAGTAAGGTCCTATATATAGGCAAGTCTTGTGGTGGTGGGCTTGTGATTGGGCTTTGCTTTGGGCTTCTTTTTCTTCTTTCTTCTTTAGTCTTCACGCTTCTTTAAATAAACGTTTCCGACTTGGATTTGAGAAGTGTCGGTGAATAATTCCAACTCGTCTTATAATCTTTTGTTTAATAGACTCGAGTTCTTCAACATATATGAATCTTCCATCTTTGGCTCTATTCTTCGATAAATCTTCAAATAGGCACAATGACTTCAAATCTTTTGCATCTCTTGGACAATAGACTTCGTCTTGAGTCTTTTTCCTTGATAAAACCCGTGCAATCCCATGTTTTCTTTAATATTCATCCGGTTGACTCTGAAAACACAATAAACACAAAAACCACGTGATAGGTGTGTAAACACCCATCTTTTCTACCACTTAATTACAATAATAACCGGACCAAAACGTGTATTTTATGTCTTTTATGTCGGAATTATGCGTGGTTTGTGTTTTTGTTGTGATTTAGGATGAAAAGGTGAAAAATGGAGAAAACACGGACATTCACGGGCATTTATGGACTTTTATTGAAGAAAAGGATAAAAGACGA
Organism: Glebionis coronaria; assembly: GCA_025667525.1. Lineage (NCBI taxonomy): Eukaryota > Viridiplantae > Streptophyta > Magnoliopsida > Asterales > Asteraceae > Glebionis > Glebionis coronaria. Next base: position 506,348,248 of record CM046881.1, on the reverse strand, counting down.
AGTCAAGAAGTCAAGAGTGCAAAAAGAACGGAAGTCCACGACCAATTCTGAAGATTTATCGAAGAAAAAGTCAAAAGACGGAAGTTTATCAAAAGCCGAATAATTCAAGTCTATTTTATTGAAGAATTTAAAGACGAGTTCAAAAGAAATCCCGAAGTCAAAAGTCCCTTGAGTCCAAGATCAAAGAAGATTAGAAGAAAAGGACTAAGTACGCAATTAATGAAGATTAAAAGAAGGAGGGACTTAATTATGCAATTAAGAGAAAAGGAAAGAGGGGAGGAAGCTTCCTTAATCCTCCCCTATAAATAGATTAGGATATTTATTTTTCACTCTTGTTGGCTAAGGTGACAATTAGTCTTCCACCATTTTCATATATTGTAATTTACTTTTCATGTCATTTAAATTCATGTTATGCACCTTAATTACCATTTAATTCCAAGTAAGTTTTCATTTTAATTCTTGTCAAATCTTTATTTTATCTTGTCAATCTCTTATCTACCTTTCTTATTCTTTGGTTTGTTGTGTTTATGTTATGTTCATGTTCATGCTTTTATTTTGATCTAAGTGGTTTTTGATTATTGTGGTTAAAGTTGGTTGATTTCATGTTTTTAATTGTTTGTTGATGTTTATCTGATGATTCGTTACTATTTATAATTATCTGTGAGTTTGATTTTGGTTAAATTGTTATTTTCTTGCTGCTACTGTTTCCTTGTTCTTCGGGAATGTTTGCTTGTTTCTGATCTTTCCAGATATAGTTCCGAACCAAGACAAAGGAAAGTGTTCATTCGGAACTTCTAAAGTTCCGAATCAAGGCTTCATCCGGAAGATTTGGGATTTGAAAAACTTCCGAACCAAACTTGTTCATCCGGAACTTTCAAAGTTCCGGACGAAGTGAAAACTTCCGAACCAAACATACTCATTCGGAACTCCAAAGTTCCGAACCAAGGGTTTCATCCGGAACTTTTCAAAAGTTCCGAATCAACTCAAAGTTCCGAATCAAGGACCAAAGTTCCGAATCAAGGCTGCTCATTCGGAAGTCAAAACTTCCGAATCAAGGTTGTTCATTCGGAACTTCCAAAAGTTCCGGATCAAAGGTAATCTTCCGAATCAAGGGTGTTCATTCAGAAGTTCTAAACTTCCGAATCAAGGAGCTTCATTCGGAAAGTTCCGAATCAAGGGTGACCTAATACTTTCGAATCAAGGCAACAATTGAGAGTTCCGAATCAGTAAGTTCCGAACGAAGCATTGTTTTGGATAGGTGACATATTCAGACCAATTTGTTCCGGATCAAGGATTTTGGTAATATTCCAAGTGAAGAAGAATCATTTCAACCAAAGGTGACATTTAGGACGAGTGATTGTTCCAAACGAAGGTTTATTCCGAATGAGCTGTATTCAGGTTCTTATTAGCTTTCGTCTTTGATTTTTATTTTCAAGCTTTATTTTTCTTGTCTTTTATTTAATTACACTTTTAGATTATTTGCCTTAGTTTTAGTCGCACTTTAAGTTTGCCTTAGATAGATTTATATTCACGTAATTTACTTTAGTGCCTTTAATTTTTAGTCACGTTTTTAAATACTTGCACTTTACTTTAATTAGACTTAGGTTTATTATAATTGCACTTTTACTTTAATTGTTCTGCACCTTTTATTTTAAACACTACAACGACACATCTTTGATTCCACCAAAATAAAACGAAGTCACATAGAGAGCTAAGATCAATTCGATTAGATTCCGAGAACACGAACTTAATCTTTAATTTTTATACAGGCAAAAGCCGTGTATCACCACGCATAATTCCAAACAAATGATATTAAATACGTGTTTTGGTCTCGTTTTAGCCAGAATTAAGTGGTAAAAGGATGGGTGTTTTCACACCTATCAAATCCCCTACACTTAACCATTGCCATGCCCTCATGCAATGCTTAGTGGCAAAACATATTTACACTTTTCTCATAATCAATCAACCTTGGCCTTATTAATATACTACTAAACAAAAATGAAAGTTCTAAGAGAAATTAAAACTTTAAAGTAAACAAAAGGAAGGAAATAACTTGCGAAGAGATCAAGGACTTACATTAGGGCTTGGGTGCTGCGACGATTCATCACCCTCAAGTTTCACGTTCCCCAAACTAAGCTTAAAAACGAGATCATTGTTATTATAAGTTAGCAATTCAAACACTTACACACATGGCTTAATTAAATTCTTAAACTCCCTTATTCCTAAGTGTATCTCTTATATTTTATTTTTGTCTTAGAATGATCATGAAGATGCATTATTTGGACTTATTTCGATAGTTTATTTAGGCTGAAAGCAAAGTAGGACGATTTGATCAATAGTTAGCTAAAGGATAAAATCTCTTAAAACTGCTTCTCGGGATATCAAAAAGTTCATATCTTGGCATAACTTGGTTCGCGATTTGAGACCTTTCTCGGGCCGATATTTGGCATGTACTTCATACTTCATATCTTGAGAGACGTTCTTGATATAATGGTCTTCTCATCGTTAATAGAGTTTCTTCACTTGGAGACTTTTGAGGGGTACTCCAACTTTGTTGACCACGACTTCATGATTATTCTTCAATCTCTAATTGGGATTTTGAGATACAACGATCCGCCTCCTTTTCGGACTTGGATCTATTTATCCTCATACCTTGTTAGGGTCTTTTCGGATAGACTTCTCCATGATCTTTATGGGAGTTGATTGCTTTTCGTCGTGAGTCTTGATCCTTCATATTGATTTTGGGAATAATGCTTTTCACATCACTTTGGATCTTCAGCAATAAAATTGAATCCTCATGTCTTGTTAGGGCCTTTTCGGACTCGCCAATCTTCGCGCCCCGCTTCATAAGTTATGCCTTGGCAATGAACTCTTATCATTACCGAGCAACTTTTAAACGATCTTGGGCTAGAAGCTAAGTAACCTTTCAAATCGTAGGACCTTACTTATTGCAGATAATTTATTTAGCAAGTGATGGAAGGATAGGCAAATAATTACACCAAGTGAGCTTGCGCAAGAATACCGACTTATAATTGACTCTATCATTTCTCGTCCTCCACAATTTAAAATCTCAAGTAATGAGACTCGTGGATGCTTAGCCTAATAAACCAATTAAGGTCTACATGGTTAAGGATACTAGCTAGAATAAACTTAGATAAGTCTATTCGGGTTGAGTCAAAATAATCGCAACGGGCCTAATATGTCAAAGACTTATAAACTAGCTACACCACTTTATTAATATTTTTGACTTTATTGTGGGATATATACATATGAAAGCAACGATAAAATTTTTAAAAAATTACGACTATATGGCCAAAGTTAATTAAAAATTTGAAAAATGTTGAAAAAGATGATTTTCCGGTTAAATGAAGGCCTTTTCATGGAAAAGTCCACTTAAAACTTCGATAGAAGTCCCCCCCTACACTTAAGATAAACATTGTCCTCAATGTTTAAGCATGTGGGAAAAGTTTCCCCTACACTTAGGACATTGTGCACGTTGGTTAACTCGAGTTAAGGAAGAGACGACTAAAGTGATCAATTTCAAATGTGAGTATGAAGAAAATTGAATCACGATAGTTGAGAGATAGAACCGGATTTCAGATAACACGGGAGCACGGTTCTTCAAAGGTTCCAAGAGTGCATTCATCCCTGTAATCACAGCACCACACAAAAACAAACACCTATACAGGTCCCCCCTACACTTAGGAGGTTAAAACATAAAAGGATAGATACTCGGGTTGCCTCCCGAGGAGCGCTTGTTTTTGAAAACCGAGTCACGAGCCTGACTCAACCCAAAATTAGTTAATGGGGAACGTGGTGAGTGATGGAATCATCTCCTGAGAGATGTCGTCACCAAAGTACAGCTTCAGACGCTGGCCATTCACTTTGAAATTGGGCCCATTTGGCTGAGAAAGCTCAATGGTCCCATATGGAAACATGTTGGCGACGGTGAATGGACCAGACCAGCGGCTCTTCAACTTGCCAGAGAAGATCTTCAACCGAGAGTTAAAAAGTAAGACTTGATCACCAACGTGGAACTCTCGGTTCTTGATTTTTGCGTCATGAAGGATCTTCGTCTTCTCTTTGTAGATCAGCGAGTTCTCATAAGCTTCATTCCTCAGTTCGTTGAGCTTGTTGAGTTGAGTCTTGCGATGATCACCGGCTTTGTTGATGTTGAAGTTAGCCCACTTCAAGGCCCAGTGCGCCTTATGTTCCAGCTCGATGGGAAGGTGGAATGCTTTCCCGTACACAAGATGATAAGGTGTACATCCGATCGGAGTCTTATAAGCAGTACGGAAAGCCCACAGAGCATCATCTAACTTATCGGCCCACGCGGCACGATGCTCTCCCACAGTACGCTCCAAAATTCGCTTCAATCCACGGTTGGATATCTCGGCTTGCCCATTGGTTTGGGGATGATAGGCGGTGGAAAGACGGTGATTGACACCATACTTAGCCATGACTCTTGCAAATTGATCGTTGCAAAAATGAGTCCCGCGGTCACTGATAATAGGACGAGGAACGCCGAATCGAGCGAACAATGATTTCAAAAAGTTACAAACCACCCTTGCATCATTAGTAGGTAAAGCTTTGGCTTCAACCTACTTTGAAACGTAGTCAACGGCTACAAGGATGTATTTGTTTTCTTTAGAGGAAGGGAATGGCCCCATAAAGTCGATACCCCAAACATCAAAGATTTCACACTCTTGAATGAAATTCTGAGGCATCTCGTCTTTATGTGTGATCGTGCCTTGTTTTTGGCAAGCATCACATCGTTTAACCATCTCGTGAGCATCACGATAGATGGTGGGCCAATAAAATCCCGAATCAAACACTTTTTTGGCGGTGTAGTTGGGACCAAAGTGACCACCGGTGGGTCCTTTGTGGCAAGCATCAAGGATTTCCAAAGCTGCCGGTCCATCAACACATCGGAGAATAATCAAATCAGCACATTGTTTGAATAGATACGGGTCATTCCAAAAGTAAGTCTTAATATCGTTAAAGAACTTCTTCTTTTTCTGGGATGTTAACCCGTCAACGAGAATTCCACCCGCCAAGTAGTTTGCAATGTCCGCAAACCACGGGGTTTCATCAACAGTCGAGTTGATAGACATTAAGGTCTCCAGGGGAAAAGAATCATTGATTTCTTTGTTCGGATGATCCCCCTGGTAAGGATCCTCAAGTCTACTGAGATGATCCACGGCTAGGTTTTCAGCTCCTTTTTTATCGTGAATTTTGATTTTAAATTCTTGGAGTAGCAAAACCCAGCGAAGAAGTCTTGGTTTGGAATCTTGCTTTGTCAACAAGTACTTCAACGCGGAATGATCGGTGTAAACGATTGTCGTGGAAAGGACAAGATAGGGGCGGAATTTTTCAAAGGCATAGACAACAGCTAAAAGCTCTTTTTCGGTTGTGGTGTAATGCAATTGAGCCCCAGTCATTGTCTTGCTAGCGTAATGGATTGGTTGGAAGTGTTTGTTCACTATTTGGCCCAGAACCGCACCAATAGCAAAATCACTAGCATCGCACATCAACTCGAAAGGCAGCTCCCAATTAGGGGTAACCAAGACAGGTGCCTTAGTTAGCTTATCCTTAAGCGAGTTGAAGGCTTCAAGACACTCTTTGGAAAAGATAAAAGGAGTATCTTTTTCCAAGAGGTGGGTCATCGGGCGAGCGATTTGAGAAAAATCTTTGATGAATCGACGGTAAAAGCCCGCATGACCCAGGAAACTTCTCACACCCTTCACGGTTGAAGGTGGAGGCAACTTAGCGATAACATCGACTTTAGCACGGTCTACTTCGAGACCGGCTTTGGAAATCTTATGTCCTAGCACGATGCCCTCTTTTACCATGAAATGGCATTTTTCCCAATTAAGAACAAGGCGAGTGTCTTCACACCGCTTCAGCATACGTTCTAAATTGGCAAGGCAAGCAGAGAAAGAATCACCATAAACCGAGAAATCATCCATGAATACTTCCATAGTGTCTTCCACCATGTCATGGAAGATAGCCATCATACACCTTTGGAACGTCCCAGGAGCATTACATAAACCAAAAGGCATGCGTTTGTAAGCAAATGTTCCGTAGGGACAAGTGAATGTGGTCTTTTCTTGGTCCTTGGGATCGATGGGAATTTGAAAATACCCGGAGAAACCGTCTAAGAAGCAGTAATAGTCATTACCAGCAAGACGCTCGAGCATTTGATCCATGAAGGGAAGAGGAAAGTGATCTTTTCTTGTGGCATCATTGAGCTTGCGATAATCAATACAAACTCTCCACCCATTAACGAGACGAGTGGGAATCAACTCGTTGTGTTCATTGGGAACAACGGTTATTCCGCCCTTCTTGGGCACACAATGGACGGGACTTACCCACGGCGAATCCGAAATAGGGTAAATCAAGCCGGCATCTAGAAGTTTGATAACCTCTTGTTTGATGACGTCATGAATTTTAGGATTAACCCTTCTTTGGCTCTGGATTGTGGGTTTGAAGTCATCTTCCATGAGAATCTTGTGAGTACAAAAGTTCGGATCAATTCCGCGGATATCGGAAATTTTCCAAGCAATTGCCTTCTTATGAGCTTTAAGCACAGCGATGAGACGAGTTTTCTCTTCTTCTTGCAAGTCCTTAGCGATGATGACGGGTGACTGATAGGTGTATAAACACCCATCCTTTTACCACTTAATTCGGGCTAAAACGAGACCAAAACACGTATTTAATATCATTTGTTTGGAATTATGCGTGGTTTTTGTGTTTATTGTGTTTTCAGAGCCAACCGGATAAATATTGAAGAAAACATGGGATTGCACGGGTTTTACTAAAGAAAAAGACTCAAGATAAAGTCTATTGTCCAAGAGATGCAAAAGATTTGAAGTCGCTGGGCCTATTCGAAGATTTATCGAAGAAAAGGACCAAAGATGGAAGATTTATATAAGTCGAAGAAACTCAAGTCTATTAAACGAAGAAATTAAAAGACGAGTTGAATTTAATCGACAAACAAATCCCGAATCAGAATCGAAAACGGAAGCTTTTCTGAAAAGACGAAAAGACAAGAAGAACGGGAGAAAGCCCACTCACCAACCAAAGGACAAGGCTATAAATAGCCTTCCCCTCACACATTTTAGACTAGTTTTTCTTTCTTCCTCCCCACTCTTTCTCCTGGTTCGTAGAACACCATCACCACTAGGGTGATTGGTGATTTTTATCTTTAGTTCTTTAATCTTGTAATTTTAATCTTTGTTTCATCTTGTCAAAACATCAATCATTCAATACTAAGTTCTTGTTTAATCTTCCATTTTTCATCTTGTTCATCATCATCTTTATCTTCAAGTTCTTAAGTTTTTATTTTCTTGATTTGATCTTCAAAAGTTGTTTGGATTTGTGTTTTTATTAGTGGGATTTGTTGCTTATATTGTCTAAATGATTTGTGTTTAATTTGGTAAATCCTTTTTAAGTATTTGGTTCGATTTTGATTAAAATCCTTGTCCCGTGTTCTTCGCTAAGCTGCTACTGTATCTGGGTTCCAAATCTTCCGAACCAGCTGAAAAGTTCCGAATGAAGTAGTCATTCGGAAGATTCCGAATCAGTCTTTAAGTTCCGCATCAAGTCACCTTCATTCGGAAGTTTCAAACTTCCGAATCAAGAAGAAGTTCCGGATCAGTTACTTCCGCATCATTGAGTTCCGAACCAAGCTGAAAGTTCCGCATCAGTTATTTCCGAATCAGAAGTCCGAATCAACCTATTCATCCGGAAGGTTCCGGATCAGTCATAAAGTTCCGAACCAGTTCTTCATTCGGAAGTTTCAAAAACTTCCGAATCAGCAACCTTCATTCGGAAGGTTCCGAATGAGCAAGTTCCGGATGAGGGAATAGTACCTTCCGAATCAGATAGTTCCGAATCAAGGTTTAAAGTTCTGAATCAGTTATTTTTGGGTATTTTAAAGTTACTGTTTTACTATTGTTGTTTTACTATTTCTCTACTCATATTTCACAATTTATATTTTAACTCTAATTTTAATTTGAACTTTAAATTTTAAATCAAGTCTTAGTTAATTATAATTAAAGTAATTGTTTTTGACTTAAACTTTCATTTCCACTTTTTATTAGATTAGAAAACCCAACCCCTTTATTTAGTAACCAAGAACAATCATTCCACTTAAGACCTAGATCAATTCGAGAGGATATCGAGAACTAAAATTGAACCTAGCAGAATCGTAATATCAAATGGCGCCGCTGCCGGCTCTTCTCGTTAAGATCAAAAGTTTTTTGTGAGAAATTGGATTTTGGGATCCGTTCCCCGTGAACGTTACTTTTTCAAGAAAATCTTCAAAAACAACTAAAAAATATATAAAATTTTCAAAAATCCTAAAAACTAAAAAACAATAAAAACCAAAAATATTTTTGCTTTGTTTTTCTTTGTTCGTTCTTTTGCAGGTGTATGCGCACTCGATCCACGTCTTATCAAGAGCCCGAGCCTCTCGATAACTTAGACATGGCTGGTGTACAAAACAACAATAACATACCACCTCCGAACAACAATAATAACAACAACAATCCGCCTTTCAACAACATGAACAATAACAACAACAATGAGCACCTTCCGGATAATCGCCCAATGATTGAATTGCTGCAAGCTCATGTCGATGGCAACATGGATCCAATTGTTATTCCACCAATTGCCGCCAACAATTTCGAGCTAAAGTCAGGCTTTATCCAGATGGTCTCAGCTCAACCATTCTTCGGACGAACCATTGATGACCCACACGATCACATCAAGAGATTTCTACAACTCACGAACACGGTCAAGTTCAATGGCGTTCCACAAGAAGTGATAAGGTTACAACTTTTTCCCTTTTCTTTAGAGGGACAAGCCCGGCATTGGCTTGCTAAGGAACCGCCACAGAGTATTCTCTCGTGGACGGATTTGGAAACAAAGTTTATCAACTACTTTTTTCCACCCTCTCGTACTACCGCTTTGCGGAATGAGATTATAACCTTTGAACAAAAGTACGACGAGTCATTCAGTGAATCTTGGGATCGCTTTAAAGATCTTTTAAGAAAATGCCCACAACATGGTTTTACCAAAGTTCATCAAATAAATACTTTTTACAATGGTTTAAGCATGAATGACCAAGATTCACTGAATAGTGCCTCGGGGGGTAATTTATTGGCTAAGACTTCCAATGCTGCTTGGGACATCATTGAGAACAAGTCTCGTGTGCAAACCAAGAGCGTTAGGACCAATGTTGCTAGTGCTAGCACTAATGACAGCGACAAGCGATTAGACAAAATCACCACGCTTCTTGAATCGCTTGTCACCCACACCGTCAGCAACAACAACAGCAACAACGCCAAAAATGCACAAGTGAACGCTGTCAGCCAACCTTGTGAGATATGCGGTGGTCCCCATTCTTACACAACTTGTACTGCCACCCAAGATTACCCTGCTGAGAATGTGAATGCGGCATATGGCACCTACCAACAACCTGCTTATCAAGCTAGACCTCAAGGTGACCGTAACTTGCTTAGTTACCGCAGCAACAACTATCTTTCACCACCTGGTTTTCCTCCTACCAACACAAACCAACAACAAAACCTTAACCGCCCTTCTCAACAACAACAACAACCTCGACAACCATACATCCCACCTCACAAGCAACAACAACCACCTCCACGTAACAATCAAGTCTACCAACAACCTGCTTACCAACCACCTGCATATACTGCTCCTCCTACCCAAACCAACACAGCATTACACCAAGAGGTCGCCACCTATATGAGGACCAATGATGTCATTGTGGGAAATCTCCAAGAGGAAGTGCGCAATTTGAAGGCAGATTTGGTCAAGCAAGGAAATGATTTGAGAGCCGATATGAGAACTACGTTGGATAGCCAAACAAATGACCTGAGGAACATGATGGCCAGTTTCTTCCAAGGTAATCAACCCTCTTCTTCGGGTACTCTTCCGAGTAACACCGTTGCGAACCCAAGAGGGGAGATGAAAGCAATCACTACTCGAAGTGGTAAAGGTACCAAGGAACCCGAGCTTCCTCTACCTCCACCGGTGGTTCTGACTAAGGAGAACGAGTCGCCTGCTCCTATTCCTCCTCCTTCTCCTTCCCCAATTTCTCCACCTCTTCTTTCTACCCCTCCTCCACCCGTGCTTGTGAGTGATCCTATTCCCTTAAAGACTTCCTCTTCTTCCAATATACCTTATCCTTCAAGGTTGAGGAAAGAGAAGCAAAAGAGCAAAGATGATATTCAAGTTTCGAACTTCCTAAAAATGTTCAAGAAACTGAATTTCAATATCTCCTTCGCTGAGGCTCTCGCTCACATGCCCAAGTATGCCAAAATGTTTAAAGATCTTCTGAGCGACAAGGAAAAGCTCCTCGATCTCGCCAACACCCAACTTAATGAGAACTGCTCTGCAGTGCTCTTAAGGAAATTGCCAATCAAGCTTGGTGATCCGGGTCGTTTTCTTATCCCTTGCAATTTCCCGGGAGTAGAGAATTGCATGGCCCTAGCCGATCTAGGTGCCAGTATTAATCTCATGCCTCTAAGTGTTTGGAAGCAATTATCTCTCCCAGAGCTAGTCCCCACCAAAATGACTTTGGAATTAGCCAACCGTACGGTTGCTTATCCAGTGGGGATAGCCGAAGACGTCATTGTAGGAGTCGACAAATTCACCTTCCCTGCCGATTTTGTTGTCGTCGACTACGAGATGGACCCCCGTGTGCCACTCATTGTTGGTCGTCCATTCTTGAGGACCGGTCGCACTCTCATTGATGTTGAAGCCGGTGAGCTTATCATGAGAGTGGGTGACGATAAAGTAGTCTTCAACATGGGAAAGTTATCTAAACAGCCTTCTTCTTACGAGAACGTTAATTGTATTGACGTTCTTGACGAGGCTTGTGAAAAACACTTCAAGGATGCTTGTAAAAACATTCCTACCTCTCTTCCCAATGTTGAGACCGTTTCCTCTATCGACTCATCACTATCTCTATTTGGAGAGAGTGATTTCCTTTGGAAAGATTTGGAAGCCACCTTGGGAGATGTGAAGCAAGACAATGACGATTCTACTGCCACTTGGGATGAAGACCTCAGTTTCATTGCAAACCTCCTCAAAGAAGACAATCCTTCTCCTCCATCTCCCACTATTATTGCTATCGAGACTCCGACTTCGAATACGCCTCCCGTCGAAAATCCTCCGGATTTAGAACTTAAGGAGTTGCCGCCCCATCTTGAGTATGTATTCCTCGAAGAAGAGAAGAAGTCGCCAGTCATCATTGCTAAGGATTTGAAGGATGAAGAGAAAGCCCGACTTGTCGCTGTGTTGAAAGATCATAAGAAGGCTATCGCTTGGAAAATCTCGGATATTCGTGGAATTGATCCTCACTTCTGCACACACAAAATTCTCATGGAGGACGACTTTAAGCCCACCATTCAAAGTCAACGAAGGGTGAATCCAAAAATACATGAAGTCATCAAAACAGAGGTTATCAAACTTCTTGATGCGGGTATGATTTACCCTATTTCGGATTCACCATGGGTTAGTCCAATCCATTGTGTGCCCAAGAAGGGCGGAATAACCGTTGTTCCCAATGAACACAACGAGTTGATTCCCACTCGTCTCGTTACTGGGTGGAGAGTTTGTATAGACTACCGCAAACTCAATGATGCCACGAGAAAGGATCATTTCCCTCTACCTTTCATGGACCAAATGCTTGAACGATTAGCCGGTAAAGAATATTACTGCTTTCTCGATGGTTTCTCGGGTTATTTTCAAATACCCATCGATCCCCAAGATCAAGAGAAGACTACATTCACTTGTCCCTATGGCACTTTCGCTTATAAAAGAATGCCTTTTGGCTTATGTAATGCGCCCGGGACTTTCCAAAGGTGCATGTTAGCTATCTTCCATGACATGGTTGAACAAACCATGGAAGTCTTCATGGATGATTTCTCTGTCTTCGGGGATTCCTTCTCATCTTGCCTTGCCAATTTAGAACGGATGCTAAAGCGGTGCGAAGACACTCGCCTTGTTCTAAATTGGGAAAAATGCCATTTTATGGTAAAAGAAGGCGTCGTGCTTAGACATAAGATCTCGAAAGCCGGTCTTGAAGTAGACCGTGCTAAAGTCGATGTCATCGCTAAGTTGCCTCCACCTTCAACTATGAAGGGTGTGAGAAGTTTCTTGGGTCATGCGGGCTTCTACCGTCGATTTATCAAAGATTTTTCTCAAATCGCTCGCCCGATGACCCACCTCTTAGAGAAAGATACTCCTTTTATCTTCTCCAAAGAGTGCCTTGAAGCCTTCAACTCGCTTAAGGATAAGCTCACTAAGGCACCCGTCTTGGTTACCCCTAATTGGGAGCTTCCTTTTGAGTTGATGTGCGATGCTAGTGATTTTGCTATTGGAGCGGTTCTTGGACAAAGAGTGAACAAACACTTCCAACCGATCCATTACGCTAGCAAGACAATGACAGGGGCACAATTGCATTATACGACAACCGAAAAAGAGCTTTTAGCTGTTGTCTATGCTTTTGAAAAATTCCGCCCCTATCTTGTCCTTTCCACCACCATTGTGTACACCGATCATTCCGCACTGAAGTACTTGTTGACAAAGCAAGATTCCAAACCAAGACTTCTTCGCTGGGTTTTGCTGCTCCAGGAATTTAAAATCGAAATCCGCGATAAAAAAGGAGCAGAAAATTTAGCCGCGGACCATCTTAGCAGACTTGAGGATCCATACCAAGGGGATCATCCGACCAAAGAAATCAATGATTCTTTTCCCTTGGAGACCTTATTCTCTGTAAACTCGAAGCCGAATGAAACCCCGTGGTTTGCGGACTTTGCAAACTACTTGGCGGGTGGAATTCTCAAGGAAGGGTTGACGTCCCAACAAAAGAAGAAGTTCTTTACCGACATCAAGACTTACTTTTGGGACGACCCTTACCTATTCAAACAATGTGCTGATTTGATAATTCGCCGATGTGTTGATGGACCGGCAGCGTCGGACATCCTTGATGCTTGCCACAAAGGACCCACCGGTGGTCACTTTGGTCCTAACTACACCGCAAAGAAAGTGTTTGATTCGGGATTTTATTGGCCCTCCATATATCGTGATGCTCACAATATGGTTAAGCGATGTGATGTTTGCCAAAAGCAAGGCAAAATCACACATAAAGACGAGATGCCTCAGAATTTTATACAAGAGTGTGAAATTTTTGATGTTTGGGGTATCGACTTTATGGGGCCATTCCCTTCGTCTAAAGGAAACAAATACATCCTTGTAGCCGTTGACTACGTTTCAAAGTGGGTTGAAGCCAAAGCTTTGCCTACTAATGACGCAAGGGTGGTTTGTAACTTCTTGAAGGCTCTTTTCGCTAGATTCGGTGTGCCTCGCGCCATTATTAGTGATCGTGGGACTCATTTCTGCAATGACCAATTTGCTAGAGTCATGGCTAAGTACGGTGTAAATCATCGTCTTTCCACAGCCTACCACCCACAAACTAATGGCCAGGCTGAAATATCAAACCGAGGTCTTAAGCGAATTCTTGAAAGGACCGTAGGAGAGCATCGTGCCTCATGGGCTGATAAACTGGATGATGCTTTGTGGGCTTTCCGTACTGCTTACAAGACCCCGATCGGCTGTACGCCTTATCGTCTTGTGTACGGGAAAGCGTGCCACCTCCCCATTGAGTTGGAGCACAAGGCTTATTGGGCCTTGAAGTGGGCCAATTTTGATATAAACAAAGCCGGTGACCTACGCAAGATCCAACTCAATGAGCTCAATGAACTCCGTAATGAGGCTTATGAAAATTCTTTGATCTATAAGGAACGAACTAAGCTCATTCACGACTCCAAGATCAAAAACCGAGAGTTCCATGTTGGAGACAAAGTCTTACTTTTTAACTCTCGGTTGAAAATCTTTTCGGGAAAGCTCAAATCTCGTTGGTCCGGCCCATTCACCATTGCCCAAATTTTTCCATATGGTACTCTCGAGCTCGCTCAACCTGATGGACCAAATTTTAAGGTGAATGGCCAACGAGTGAAGTTGTACTTTGGTGAGGACACCTCTCAGGAGGTGATTCCATCCCTCACCACGTTCCCCATGATCTAACTTTGGGTCGAGTCAGGCTCGTGACTCGGTTATCAAAAACAAGCGCTCCTCGGGAGGCAGCCCGAGTATCTATCCTTGTATGTTTTAATCCCCTAAGTGTAGGGGGGGACTTCTATATGTGTTTGCCTTTGTGTGGTGATGTGATTACAGGGATAAGTGCACTCTTGGAATCTTTGAAGAACCGTGCTCCCGTGTTTATCCGAAATCCGGTTCTATCTCTCAACTATCGTGATTCAATTTTCTTCATACTCACATTTGAAATTGATCACTTTAGTCGTCTCTTCCTTAACTTGAGTTAACCAACGTGCACAATGTCATCAGTGTAGGGGAACCTTTTCCCACATGCTTAAACATTGAGGACAATGTTTATCTTAAGTGTAGGGGGGACTTCTATCGAAGTTTTAAGTGGACTTTTCCATGAAAATGCCTTCAATTAACCGGAAAATCCTATTTTTCAACATTTTTCAAATTTTTTATTAACTTTGGCCATTTAGTTGTAATTTTAAATTTTTTTATCGTTGCTTTCATATGTATATATTCCGCAATAAAGTCAAAAATATTAATAAAGTGGTGTAGCTAGTGTAGAAGTCTTTGACATATTAGGCCCGTTGCGTTTATTTTGACTTAACCCGAATAGACTTATCCAAGTTTATTCTAGCTAGTATCCTTAACCATATAGACCTTAATTGGTTTATTAGGCTAAGTGTCCACGAGTCTCATTACTTGAGATTTTAAATTGTGGAGGACGAGAAATGATAGAGTCAATTATAAGTCGGTATTCTTGCGCAAGCTCACTTGGTATAATTATTTGCCTATTCTCCCATCACTTGCTAATTATTTATCTGCAATAAGTAAGGTCGTACGATTTGAAAAGTTACTTAGCTTCTAGCCCAAGATCGTTTAAAAGTTGCTCGGTAATGATAAGAGTTCATAGCCAAGGCATAACTTATGAAGCGGGGCGCGAAGATTGGCGAGTCCGAAAAGGCCCTAACAAGGCATGAGGATTCAATTTTATTGCTGAAGATCCAAAGTGATGTGAAAAGCATTATTCCTGAAGTCAATATGAAGGATCAAGACTCACGACGAAAAGCAATCAACTCCCATAAAGATCACGGAGAAGTCTATCCGAAAAGACCCTAACAAGGTATGAGGATAAATAGATCCAAGTCCGAAAAGGAGGCGGATCGTTGTATCTCAAAATCCCAATTAGAGATTGAAGAAATAATCATGAAGTCGTGGTCAACAAAGTTGGAGTACCCCTCAAAAGTCTCCAAGTGAAGAAATTCTATTATGATGAGAAGACCATTATCTCAAGAACGTCTCTCGAAGATATGACGTATGAAGTACATGCCAAATATCGACCCGAGAAAGGTCTCAAATCGTGAACCAAGTTATGCCAAGATATGAACTTTTTGATATCCCGAGAAGCAGTTTTAAGAGATTTTGTCCTTTAGCTAACTATTGACCAAATCGTCCTACTTTGCTTTCAGCCCTAATAAACTATCGAAATAAGTCCAAAAATGCATCTTCATGATCATTCTAAGACAAAAATAAAATATAAGAGTTACACCTAGGAATAAGGGAGTTTAAGCATTTAATTAAGCCATGTGTGTAAGTGTTTGAATTACTAACTTATAATAACAATGATCTCGTTTTTAAGCTTAGTTTGGGGAACGTGAAACTTGAGGGTGATAAATCTTCGCAGCACCAAAGCCCTAATGTAAGTCATCGATTTCTCTACAAGTTATTTCCATGTAGCTATTTTCAAGTGAAAATGGTTTTCTATCCCTTTGTTACCTTTGAAGTTTTATTTCTTTATTTTTTGTTTAGTAGTATTTTAAATAAGGCCAAGGTTGATTAATTATGAGAAAAGTGTAAGCTTGCTTTATCACTAAGCATTGCATGAGGGCATGGCAATGGTTAAGTGTAGGGGATTTGATAGGTGTATAAACACCCATCCTTTTACCACTTAATTCGGGCTAAAACGAGACCAAAACACGTATTTAATATCATTTGTTTGGAATTATGCGTGGTTTTTGTGTTTATTGTGTTTTCAGAGCCAACCGGATAAATATTGAAGAAAACATGGGATTGCACGGGTTTTACTAAAGAAAAAGACTCAAGATAAAGTCTATTGTCCAAGAGATGCAAAAGATTTGAAGTCGCTGGGCCTATTCGAAGATTTATCGAAGAAAAGGACCAAAGATGGAAGATTTATATAAGTCGAAGAAACTCAAGTCTATTAAACGAAGAAATTAAAAGACGAGTTGAATTTAATCGACAAACAAATCCCGAATCAGAATCGAAAACGGAAGCTTTTCTGAAAAGACGAAAAGACAAGAAGAACGGGAGAAAGCCCACTCACCAACCAAAGGACAAGGCTATAAATAGCCTTCCCCTCACACATTTTAGACTAGTTTTTCTTTCTTCCTCCCCACTCTTTCTCCTGGTTCGTAGAACACCATCACCACTAGGGTGATTGGTGATTTTTATCTTTAGTTCTTTAATCTTGTAATTTTAATCTTTGTTTCATCTTGTCAAAACATCAATCATTCAATACTAAGTTCTTGTTTAATCTTCCATTTTTCATCTTGTTCATCATCATCTTTATCTTCAAGTTCTTAAGTTTTTATTTTCTTGATTTGATCTTCAAAAGTTGTTTGGATTTGTGTTTTTATTAGTGGGATTTGTTGCTTATATTGTCTAAATGATTTGTGTTTAATTTGGTAAATCCTTTTTAAGTATTTGGTTCGATTTTGATTAAAATCCTTGTCCCGTGTTCTTCGCTAAGCTGCTACTGTATCTGGGTTCCAAATCTTCCGAACCAGCTGAAAAGTTCCGAATGAAGTAGTCATTCGGAAGATTCCGAATCAGTCTTTAAGTTCCGCATCAAGTCACCTTCATTCGGAAGTTTCAAACTTCCGAATCAAGAAGAAGTTCCGGATCAGTTACTTCCGCATCATTGAGTTCCGAACCAAGCTGAAAGTTCCGCATCAGTTATTTCCGAATCAGAAGTTCCGAATCAACCTATTCATCCGGAAGGTTCCGGATCAGTCATAAAGTTCCGAACCAGTTCTTCATTCGGAAGTTTCAAAAACTTCCGAATCAGCAACCTTCATTCGGAAGGTTCCGAATGAGCAAGTTCCGGATGAGGGAATAGTACCTTCCGAATCAGATAGTTCCGAATCAAGGTTTAAAGTTCTGAATCAGTTATTTTTGGGTATTTTAAAGTTACTGTTTTACTATTGTTGTTTTACTATTTCTCTACTCATATTTCACAATTTATATTTTAACTCTAATTTTAATTTGAACTTTAAATTTTAAATCAAGTCTTAGTTAATTATAATTAAAGTAATTGTTTTTGACTTAAACTTTCATTTCCACTTTTTATTAGATTAGAAAACCCAACCCCTTTATTTAGTAACCAAGAACAATCATTCCACTTAAGACCTAGATCAATTCGAGAGGATATCGAGAACTAAAATTGAACCTAGCAGAATCGTAATATCAGTGACTTCTTCTCTTCTTCAAGGAACACGTACCCGAGATGGGGCGGCAACTCCTTAAGTTCTAAATCCGGAGGATTTTTGATGGGAGGCGTTTTCAAAGTCGGAACATTGATAGCAATAACCGTGGGAGATTGTGGAGAAAGATTGTCTTCATTGAGAAGGTTTTAAAAGAAATGCATGTCTTCATCCCCATCGGTGGGAGAATCATGATTAGCTAAGTTCACATCTCCCATGGTGGCTTCAAGATCTTTCCAAAACAAATCACTTTCTCCAAATAGAGACAGTGAGGAATCAATAGAGGAAACGGTTTCAACAGTGGGAAGAGAGGTAGGAATATTTTTACAAGCATCATTAAAGTGTTCTTCACAAGCCTCATCAAAAACGTCAATACAATTAACACTTTCGTTGGAATAAGGTTGTTTAGACAACTTTCCCATGTTGAAAACGATTTTATCGTCACCCACTCTCATGATAAGCTCACCGGCTTCAACATCGATGAGAGTGCGACCGGTCCTCAAGAATGGACGACCAACAATTAATGGCACACGAGGGTCCATCTCATAGTCGACGACAACGAAATCGGCAGGAAAATTGAATTTGTCGACTCCTACAAAGACGTCTTCGGCTATCCCCACTGGATAAGCAACCGTACAGTTAGCTAATTCCAGAGTCATTTTGGTGGGGACTAGCTCAGGGAGAGATAATTTCTTCCAAACGCTTAGAGGCATTAGAACGGCTAGGGCCATGCAATTCTCTACTCCCGGGAAATTGCAAGGGATTAAGAAACGACCCGGATCACCAAGCTTGGTTGGCAATTTCCTTAAGAGCACTGCAGAGCAATTCTCATTAAGTTGGGTGTTGGCAATATCAAGAAGCTTCTCCTTGTCACTCAGAATATCTTTAAACATTTTTGCGTACTTAGGCATGTGAGCGAGAGCCTCAGCGAAGGAGATGTTAAAA
Source organism: Glebionis coronaria (assembly GCA_025667525.1). NCBI lineage: Eukaryota > Viridiplantae > Streptophyta > Magnoliopsida > Asterales > Asteraceae > Glebionis > Glebionis coronaria. The sequence continues at coordinate 506,329,658 of CM046881.1, read as the reverse complement.
TTCAATTGTTTAAACATTTTAAGAAAGTTCGAAACCTGAATATCGTCCTTGCTTTTGAGCTTCTCTTTCCTCAACCTAGATGGATAAGGTATATCGGAAGAAGAGGAAGGCTTTGGGAGAATAGGATCACTCACATCCTTGGGTGGAGGAGGGGTAGCAGTAAGAGGTGGAGAAATTGGGGAAGTAGAAGGATGAGGAATAGGAGCAGGTGACTCGTTTTCCTTAGTCACAACCACCGGTGGAGGTATAGGAAGCTCGGGTTCCTTGGTACCTTTGCCACTGCGAGTGGTGATTGCTTTCATATCCCCTCTTGGATTTGCAACGGTGGTACTCGGAAGAGTACCCGAAGAAGAGGGTTGATTACCGTGGAAGAAACTAGCCATCATGTTTCTTAAGTCATTCGTTTGACTATCCATAGTGTTTCTCATATCAGCTCTCAGATCGTTCCCTTGTTTCACCAGGTCTGCTTTCAAGTTGAGCACTTCCTGTTGGAGATTGTCCATGAGCACATCGTTAGTCTTCATGTAGGTTCCAATGTCTTGATGTAATGCGGGGGTTTGGTTGGAAGGAGCATTGTATGCGGGTGGTTGATAAGCAGGTTGCTGGTAAACTTGGTTGTTTCGTTGAGGTGGTTGTTGCTGTTTGTGAGGTGGTATGTATGGTCCACGAGATTGTTGTTGTTGAGGAGGGCGGTTGAGGTTTTGTTGTTGGTTTGGGTTGTTAGGATTAAAACCAGGTGGTGAGAGATAGTTGTTGGAGCGGTAGCTAAGCAAGTTACGGTCACCTTGAGGACGGGCTTGATAAGCGGGTTGAGGATAGGTGCCATAAGCTGCATTCACATTTTCAGAAGGGTAGTCTTGGGTGGCAGTACAAGTGGTGTAAGAGTGAGGACCCCCGCAGATTTCACATGGTTGGCTAACAGCATTGACTTGAGCGTCTTTAGCGTTTTTAGCGTTGATGCTGTTAGTGTTGCTGGCAGTTTGGGTAGCAAGCGTTTCAAGAAGCGCAGTGATTTTGTCAATTCGCTTGTCGCTGTCACTAGTACTAGCACTAGCGACATTGGTCCTCACACTCTTGGTTTGCACACGAGACTTATTCTCAATGATATCCCAAGCAGCATTGGAAGTCTTAGCCAAAAGATTACCCCCCGAGGCACTGTTTAGTGAATCTTGGTCATTCATGCTTAAACCATTATAAAAAGTGTTAATTTGGTGCACTTTGGTAAAACCATGTTGTGGGCATTTTCTTAAAAGATCTTTGAAACGATCCCAAGATTCACTAAACGACTCATCGTACTTTTGTTCAAAATTGATAATTTCATTCCGCAAAGCGGTAGTACGAGAGGGTGGGAAAAAGTAATTGATAAACTTGGTCTCCAAATCCGTCCACGAAAGAATACTCTGTGGAGGTTCCTTTGCAAGCCAATGCCGGGCTTGTCCCTCTAAAGAAAAGGGAAAAAGTTGTAAACGGATTACCTCTTGTGGAACACCCTTGAATTTGACCGTATTGGTGAGTTGCAAGAATCTCTTGATGTGGTCATGTGGATCATCAATGGTACGCCCCAAGAATGGTTGAGCAGAGACCATCTGGATAAAGCCTGATTTGAGCTCAAAGTTGTTGGCTGCAAACGTGGGTATAACAATTGGATCAGTGTTGCCATCTACATGGGCTTGCAGCAGTTCAATCATCGGGCGATTATCCGGTAGAGGCTCATTGTTGTTGTTATTATTCATGTTGTTGAAAGGTGGGTTGTTATTGTTATTATTATTGTTTTGAGGTGGGTTATTGTTGTTGTTTTGTACACCGGCCATGTCTAAGTTATCGAGAGGCTCGGGCTCTTGATAAGACGTTGATCGAGTGCGCATACACCTGCAAAAAAAAAAAAAAAACTAACAAGGCAAAAACAAAGCAAAAATATTTTTGGTTTTTATGTTTTTTTTAATTTTTAGGATTTTTGAAAATTTTATATTTTTTTTCTGCTTTTGAAAGTTTTTATGAAAAAGTAACGTTCACGGTGAACGGATCCCAAAATCCAAGTTCTCACAAAAAACTGTTGATCTTAACGAGAAGAGCCGGCAGCGGCGCCATTTGATACAAGCGTTTTACTTGAGTTCAGATTATGTTCTCGGTATCTCCTTGATAAGTGTGAAAACACTCATCAATTATGATCCATAAACCACTAAAAACACAGTCAAATACCTTATATTAAACTGTAAATTATCAGAATTACGCGTGTATTTGTATCTTGTGTGTTTCAGGTAAAGAAGATACATTTTGAAGCAAAGATGCGTTTTTAAAGGATTTATTTGAAGAAAAGACGAAGAAAGGGACGAAAGATGCTTTCAAGGACCATACTTGCCATTATTCACAAAGATCAAGGGCTGAACATGCAGTTTTCATTAAGATGAAGGATTAAAAAGAAATGTGCTTAAATCTTTATACACATTTGAAGAGAAATGAAAAGATGAGGGACCAAATGGCAATTTAAATAAAAAGTTAAGAAAGTATTTACTTAACTTGGTCATTGACCAAGACCGGTCAAAACACACCAACGTGTCATCTTCTTCTCCATTCAAGAGAGAGAAAGACGACCTCGTCTTTTCATCTCAACCTCCACCACAAACCTGCAAACACATATCAAGAATTATACACGAAGAATCACGCGAAGCTTTCAACTACAAAAATCATCCTCTTTCTCTTCTCTACATGATGGTATAAGTTAATTAGATCAAGATTCAATGGAGAAGAAATCCCCAAATGTGAAGATGATGAAGAACGAGTTCGATTCAACCTCGTATTTTCCACGTGGCGCAACTGGATTGGCCAAGACACGTCATTGAAGTCACCATTCCCTCTCTCGACGCCTATAAAAGGAAGATGAAGACATCAGTTTCAATCGGTTAGCTTAGGTGTAGATTTCACACACATAGTAGTTAGGAGTAGATAGTTAGTTAGTTTTTAATCTTGTAACGAATTCAGTTTCTTTTCAGTTAAGTAGTTTGTAACCGTTTCAGTTTTCACCATTAATGAATCAAATTTAAATTCTTCAAAGCTTTCTTAAATCTCTTTGGATTCCTGTTCTTCTTTTACTGTTATTGTTCGAGTTGTTATTCAGATAAAATCGGACCTCTTTTTCTGCCATTGATATTACTTTTCTGTTTTGATATTCAGCTGATTCGTGATAGGAATTAAGGTGTAAAGACTCAATTCGATTAGCTGAAGTTTTATTTTGTTAGAATTTGGTTTTGATTTCAAGTTTCTAAAAGCTTTTCTTTTAAAAAGATTTTCAGACTTATTAGCAATAAGCTCATAAGCTCCAAAAGCTTATGAGAAGTTTTTTTTTGTAAGTCAAGTTTTTTTTAAGTCAATTAGTGAAAAATTCATAAGTAGGTTATTAGTGTTTTTTCAAGATGTTCAGCTTGAGTAATTGAGTTTATGACCTTTCATTTTCAGCAAAGATCAGTTTGATTGTGACGTTTACGAATTGATTCATGCTTATTGTTGATTTGAATCTACTATAATATAGAATTCTACTTTGCAAAATTACTTTGAGTTTATGCAGGTTTGGATTCATAGATTCATTCGATTTAGCTATGGCAGCTTGTTTTTTTATAAGCTGTTTGGTTTTCGATGAGCTATAGTTCAACCTTTTAGTCTTAAAGTCAGCGATAGCAAATTTGGTTCAAAATAGATCAGTGGTGTACATGTTTTGTTAGGAATAGTATCTGTTTTGCAGGTTGTCGTTCAAAGGTACTATTGGATTTGCCAGGCAGGAGTAGAAGCTCAGAGATGTTGTTAGAAGCCTTGTCGATTTTGTCTAGATGATAGTTCGGATCAATAATCAGAAAGTTAGTTGGTGATAGACAAGTAAGCTCAGCGCTTTACTTCGACAACAAAGGACTGGCTTGGATGTGCAGGTCATCTCTTTTTCACTTTTCTATAATCTTTTAGCTATAGTTAGTTGTTGAAGTAATGCTTGAATGCAACTGTTCTTGTTGATTAGTTTGGATCTTGATTTGTTTTACATTCTGCAATTAGACTTTTGTTAGTAATTGCCTTAATCTGTGTTCGGGATATGACTTAAATAACTGTTCTTATTTTCTTATGTGAATTTTGATTGTTGATATTGACTTGTAGGGTAATATAGATACAAGTTTGATAGGAATTGGTGTAGTGTTAGTGGTTTCTGTAATTGGGTAGATTTAGTGTATAAGATTTGCCCAGTTAATGAAAAACGTGTAGAATCAATAGTCTGATAGATAAAATTCAATTTGGTTAGACTTTAGTAGATGTACAAGTTAGGCCCCTGAATTTGTATCTACTCGTTGCACTTGCAGTCCCTGTTATAGTTAGTAGCGTTAAGTTCCTTTTAGTTAGTTTGAGATAGCTCGTTAGTTTAATGGGCCAAATAGTTGGGCTTGTTTGAACGTAGTGTTTAGTTTAAAATTTAGACATTCTTGTTAAATTGTTAGTTTGAATTAGGAATTCTATAAAATTTAGATTTGATTTTATAGATTTAGTTCTAAATTTGTAATTTTGCATTTTAAATTTGTAGTGTAAATTTGTATTTTTCTTTCATTCTATATTTTGTGCATTTAAATGTCGTACTTGCAATGTGTTTTGTAGATTAGTACATATACGTAACTAGTGTATTTTTACCTTTTTACTTACTTCTTGCCAATTAGACATAGAATTCCAAACAAGTTTTTACAACCAAGAACAATTCAGTCTAACTAGAAAACGTTATATCAATTCGGATTGAGTCGAGAAAAACGAACTAAAAAGACAAATATTAAAAACGAACTAAAACGTTATATTAATTTTGTAAAAACACATAGTTTCTTAATTCCTTTCCCTTTCCTCCATTTTTACCCTAGCTACTCAAGAGTCTGACAAACTCTTGAGTTAGTTAGTTTGTTACTTACCTTTTAACAACTTTGTAACCGTTTTTCATTGAATAAAATTCAAATTTCCCATTTCCCGCCAAAACTGTTCTTCATATTACTGTTCATACCTGCTGCTATTGGATACTTGTGTTGCTGTTTTGTGTTTGTTATGATCATAAATTGATCATAACTGACCTTGAAGGAGTTTGTTAGCTGATTGAGAAGAATTCAGTTCATTCCATTGATTTTTGAAGATTTCAAGCAGTTTGATGATGACTATTGATTGTTAGCTATTCTTGTTGATTGATTGTTGTCCTAGTGATAAGGTGGTGGTTATCACTAGGCTAAGAGAGCTCAGCGCTCCTCTTCTTCTCAGTGGTTTACTACAATAGGTTTTAAAGATCTTATTTTAGTTCCACTCAATAAGTCAAATGCATGCTATCTTTCTTAGTGTAATCTTGGTGTTTGTATGATAAAAGCTGTTTAGAGTTGCTAATTGTTTGATTTTTGGTTGCTTATAGCTTAATTCTGTTTACTTGTGCTTAGGTTTGTATTAAGTTCTAGCTTACTGCATTAATTCAGTCATTTTTAGCCTTGTACATTGATTGAAGTTCTAGTAGTGATAAGTACTTGCATACTTCTTTTAAACCTTTCATTTTGATCACTGAGTCTAGTTTGCTATAACATTTGATTCAGTTTAAACTAGTTCTTGAAAAGTCTTTGTAAAAAGTTTGTAATATCAGTAAAAGGAGTGTTTGGGATTAGCTTAAAAAGAGTTTTCAAGAATTGAGTCTTGGCTTGTTAAAGTTCATTTGCAGTTAATTGGTAGTTATTAAGGGTTACAAGTCATTTACAAGTCAAAAAGATAGTCAAACAGGCAAATGGCATCAAAAATGTTTGGGTCTTTCTTATGCAGATTTGCCATTTAGAACTTGTCATTTTCATTTGATCAGTACTCATTCAATACTTGATGAAATTGTACCAAATTTGTTCTCATTTGTAGCTTATATCATATAGCTTTAGAATCCAAGAGCATTTCCTACAGTTTACAATAATCAAAGAGGAATAAGCATAATTCAGATAAGCAAACTTAAGTCAAGTTTCTGTAACTTGAAACTGGAAATTTGTATCTCCTTATTCTCTTCATTAACATGGCCATTTTTCTTCACAAATCTACTAAAAACATTGAGTTACTTGATTTTTGAAAGTTTCAGCTTTTTGAAAAATAAGCTGGTCAACGCTTGGTCAACATAAGCCCATTTTCAGCTTAATTCAGATTCCCAGCTTATTTCTTGATGAAAAATGTTCTAGTTTGATTTCCCGTTCATTAATTGAGTTGCTTAATCAGTTTCAATCAAAAAATCAAGTTGTGATTGTCTAGTTTTAGCTGTAGCTTATTTTGAGCTTATTGATAAGTTCTAAATTGCTTATTTTGAAACTTTAGCCAAAATCCTTTTACACACGTAGCTTATTTTGGATTTAAATCATTTTGCAACTTGTTTCATTGATTTTGGTTAAGTAATAAGCTCAAACGAGCTTATTTTCATGCTTAACCCGTTTTTGGCTTAAATAGTTCTTGAAATTGCATATTGGTCCCTAATGTTCTAATCAGTGTTTAAACTTGGCTAAACTTCCAAGTTTTTAGGGTTTGCATTTGTTAAGACCTTGTAGTTTTGGAGGTTGCTAATTTCAGTTAGCAAGTTGTTAGTTTGTTACATTTTTGGTTAGTTGGTTATAAGTTTTGCATATTTGATCCTTGTAGTTAACTGTTTTACACTTTTAGTCCCTAGAATTGTTAGAATTTAAATTTCAAGCATTTATCTTTCCTAGAATTTACATTTTCAGTCCTTTAAGTTTCATATTTTACAATTTGAATTTTACTTGAATAAAAACTTGGTATTTGCAAATTGTTTTACATATAAGTAGGTAATATTTTTCCGTTTTGCAAAACTTTGTTGAATTAGCAAATAGAATATCCAAACAAGCTTAACAACCAAAAACAGTTAAAAACCCGATATTGGTTGGACTTTCCATTAGCAAGAACTGAGAAAAAACGAACTGCATTATACACAATATTAAATGGCGCCGCTGCCGGTTCTTTTCGTGAAGATTAACGATTTCGAGTGAGACGATTGGATTTTGGGATCCGTTCACTTTGTGAACGTTATTTTTACGTATTATAATCAAAAACATAAAAAAAAAAATCAAAAAGATAAAAATACAAAAAAATAAAAAAACCACAAAGTCAATTCTTTTCCTAAAGAATTGAACCAAAAAAATAAAAAATCCAAAAAGTGATCTTTTTCCTAAAAGATTACAACAAAAAAATATATATATATATATATATATATTATATCGTTTTCATCGCTTTTTACGTAGATATAGTATTTTTCTTAAAAAAATCAAATAAATACAAAAATATTTTTGATATATTATTATATGTAAATAAGTATACGTATAAGAACAACCAAGTTACCTATCTTCCATAAGTATTGCCGAGGCAATACACCGTGTTGAGGGGCGTTCCGGTCCTTGACACGCGTATCGATCCAATTTAATTAAGCAAGAATAGATAAATACTCTCAATAAGCAACAATTCGAAGAATACGAACATTTAAGTGAATAAAAAGGCGATGTGCTATAAAATGCCATCTAAGGGTCAATAGGTACTTAAGTGCTTCGCGCCACCTAACCCCCCGTTCACTTGTGAGTATTCCAAGAAGGAAGGCTTCATTGAGGGTCTTGCACCCAATTAGTACATACATATATTGTTATTTTTGTCACACCCCACCATGGTGGAATATGGGGTGCGACGTATGGATATCATCACAACAAACGGTGTCTCTATAGAGAAAACTAAAATGCAAATATAATGTCATTAATGGCGACACAAATGTCATGACAATATCTCAACAATACATGAGTCTAGGTAAGTAGGTAACAGTCCTACCACTTACCCAAGACAAACAATAAACATAAACCAAACAAACATATAGGTGCCAACATGTATCACTTATCAAAAAACATAAAGGTAAACTAAGAAGGAACGGGGATTCTCCTTCTATATGCATTCCTAAGCTTCTCCAATCCTAGCCACTTATGTTCTCATGCTTAACCATAGTATCACCTGAAAGAGACACTAAAACACGTCAACATAAAGTTGGTGAGAGTCATAGGTTTAGACTCCAACGCTAAATCAGTTACAAGCTGTGAATAACAATCATCAACAAAAGAACATAGGGACAATATGTTACAATTATGTATTAACAACTATCAACCAAGAACAATCATACCAAACCAATCCAAGGCTCCTACCTTGCCAAACAACACCATGGTACCTTAGATGATCACCCTATGTACCTATCCCAAGGCCACTACCTTGGCAAACCACAAGGCCACTACCTTGTCAAACCACAAGGCCACTACCTTGTCAAACCACAAGGCCACTACCTTGTCAAACCACAAGGCCACTACCTTGTCAAACCACAATAACATATCAAAAATCGCATAGCAGTTAATCACATAAGTGTACACACAAGTCCATCACAACCATAAAACATTCACAGCAATAATTTAGAAACAACTCAACACAGTGTCTCTTCCATCCCATCTGGAAGTCAAAAACAAAAATAAATATGGGACTATGAACACTCACCAGATAGCTCCTTCACACGTCCTTGCACTAGCAACAAGCTAACAAACCAAAAACACGAAATCAATAAACGAACCAATCACTAAGATGGCTCATTAACCTATGATGGACATCTAACCCATTCTCACATATTTACCTCATTAATAAGCTCTAATTACCCCATTACCCGTCCTTAACAAGTCCTTAACTTGGTTAAGTTTAATAACTAACCCGTTCGTATTTTACCCAAAACAGTACCAGTTTTTAGGTCTCAAAACTTTAGGTCAAACGCCCACTTAAACCTACCCATGGTTTCTGTAAAAGGAATATTCACACCCTTACGTATGTTGGCTAACACCTCCCACTTGCCCTAACCTTAAAGCTACTGTTAAGGCCCCGATATATATATATCTACTTTCGTCATTCCAGATTTCCTGATTTTAAACGTACTAAAAGTTTGTTACCATTAAGGGGTCTTACCCTAAACCACCACCTTAGCCCAAGTGCAGATATTAACTACAATATATAAACCATCTCTCACGTTCGTGAGAAGATCCCAATGCAATCCTAAGTGCCCCAAACAACCCAAAACTTAAAAAGAAAACAGGCTGAATTCAAAACTGTTTTGACCTCCGACTGTTGTAACCTGTTTTTGACCCACTTCCCGACCTCCAATTTAGTTCTAGTTTCTTGCATTAGAAAGCCACTTCAATTACCTTTTCAGGGATACTTGGATCGCATCTTGAATGTTCTTAGAACTCCCGATATGATCAAAACAATTGACTCAAAATTCTGCCCAGTTTTTAAAAACGGGTTTAACAAAATCAACCACATTAATTAACCCTAATCACTCTAATTACAAGCCCTAATTTATGTGATCATCATATAATGATTATAACATCATTAATTTACTGATTTTATATAAACCCTAACCCTAATCCATCATAAGAATGATTAATTAAACATAAAAACAATTCAATCAAAAAGGTTTAAGAAGGTTTACCTTTGATTTATGAAAACCCCCAAATTTTATGAAGAACCCTAATTTTTTTATGAAACCCACGAATTTTCTTGGTTTCCAGTAGATAATAATGAATTTTTTTGTTTAGTATAACTTTATATAGGGTATGGGTGAATCCACTTTCCTTTTTTTCCTCCCTTTTTCCTTTTTTTTTTCTTTTCTGGCGTTCAAACCGACCCACACCCTCCTTAATTTCGTTTTTTTCTTTTTTTATTATTAATATATGTATTAATAATATTACCTTAATTTATCTTAATTTATTTCAGCTCCTAAAGCCTCCAAAACCTCAAAACCGTAAAACTAGTCAGTTTTTACGCGTTTTACCGAAAAAGTCGTAAAATATACACTTTTATAAAAAAACTCAAATTTTGAAATAAACTTTATAACTAAGTCCTAAATGACTTAAAACCATCCCGAAAAATACTCACATGACTAATTACCTCTTCCGAGACCTCTAAATGCTAAACCGTAAATCGTAAAAATACGATTTTCTATAATACATATACGTATACGTAAAACTACTAAATAACACCATTTCACTTCATAGTCACTACCATGTGAGCTCATGAACATGAAATCGTCACACATCGTTTCACTCACAAGGTACCCCGTACCGGAAACGATATCCAAACCATAATCTATACACACCAATTAGCACATAAACACGTAACTAGCACAAAATAAAACTAAGTGACGAACCTCACAACCAGGGTTGTCACATCACTCCCTCCTAATAGAAATCTCGTCCCGAGATTTACTCCTTAGGATCAAACACACAAACAACAAATCACATGAGGATACTTGTTCTAAACGAACTCCTCTCATTACCACGTGAACTTTAGTTCAAGTTTCAAAATACCACATATACAAACCAAAAATAATTAAAATCATTGCCAAACTCTTGACCTCATAGTCAATAAATCTCACAAATGACTCTTTGATAAAACAAAGACTCTTATTAACACAAGTCCCGAATAACCGTACATGCACAATGCATTCTCAAACAACATTTACCAATCTCAATACATGAAATGCATCATGTATACAACTCATTTTCCCCAGGTAATTCTATACTCATAAGCTAATGGTCCGATCTTTCCAAAGATCATAAATGGACCTACAAAACTCTACATCAACTCTTCTATTTTACCAAAACATACCACCCGTTACTATGGGTGAAACTTCATACATAACTCTGTCACTAACTCTAGTGGTTTCCTTCTTTATTCCCTACATCCTCATTAATAGGGAACATGCCCCTCTCACCGGTGACTCTCTCCTTGTAGGAGACTTCTTGCTGATGTAACGCGTTCTCCAACTATCTCCAAACCTCGCGCCAATGCTCTAGGCGCCTTTCTCAATTACCCCTATAATATACTCATACCAACCATTAGTCTATCAACGGTATACTACGCTTGCTTTCCATCGTTTCTTCCCTTGCCATAATCCTTCATAAGGCATTCCATACATATTAGGCTAACTTTTACACAAAACTTCCTATCCCATCGCATATGTACGCAATCCTTACAAATTCTCAACTATGTGACTTCTCATCCCTCTTGAAATATGTGATGAATTAGGCAGTCTATCGACTATCACCCTACTCTCATCGTACTTATTCCTCCACCCAATTATGCATCCCTTTCACCAACTTCGTCCTTACATCGCCCTTTCTAAGCTACTCCTATCTATGTAGGAAGTATAGTCTACGTCTCTTTTCTCCATATGATTATCCAAGCCACACAACATACATGTTGACGCGTTCTCTGCTTTAGACAACTCAACTTGTGCAACCTACATCCTTCATCCAAACCACCCTAATACGTCATCCATATAGTTCAAGTTCGTCTCCGCTTCACTTCATTCTTCTTATTCCATGTCTCATCAACCATGCTTGCCTTTCCCAGATGGTACTTGGCCTTGCAATTTTCTTTCATCAATTAACTCCACCCATCACCTTTGCCAAATGTTCAATCAAGATGATTGAATATGTGTTGGAGACGTTCATGATCCGTATAGATCATTCTCCACGTCTCGTACACCAAATGCCTCTAGCATTCTAGGCAGATATAACAGTCCAGCTCCACCAACTAAGTCTATCCAGTTCTTCCAAATCTTCAGTTCCTGCAACGTATAAGCGATCGCCTTTCTTTGTCTTCCTCGTACGCGTCCAAATCCTTGCTCCACGTATCGTCATGCTTCACGAATTCATCCGGTCCTTCTGATAATGCCAAGATCGGCTCATTATCCAATCCACCTCTTCAGCCTCCAAAACGCTTCCTCATCCTTCTTCACTTCGCCCCTTGCTGGTTCCATGATACGCCATCATCTCTAACTACTCATCATGGTAAACGTAATACTAAAAACTCACACTCGAAAATCTCACGTATAACTCCACTCCAAAACCAACGCATAATTCGCCTCACTCTCCTTCTCAGATTTGAGTAGTTCAAGATGTCGTCGACGTTCCCGATGACAACTCGTTTATACACGTTCATGCACACTTGGTTCATTGACACCATGAAAATCGCTAGTGCTTTGGTGAAGCCAAATACATAACCGTAAACCCAAAGCGTTCATACAACATCCTTAACAATTTCAACTATGTCCTCCTCACACCCTCTCTTAGCGGCAATACTAATAAATTCCTTGCAATTTCTAACAACTCTTGTTTTTAAATCACTCCATCAACGATTTGCCTTAGAAGGGCACTAACTACAACTCCTCTCACTACTCCTTCTTGCTCTATTTATGGTTCTACCTCACAATAATAGGCAAACCTACTAAATTTCAGGAAATTTTCGGAAAACTTACATTCCCTACGAACAATCATAAATACCTTTGAGGTATTACTTCCCCTTCCAACACTCTCTATGGCGCGTTACTTGTGCTAATATCCCACAAATCTCTATTCATCTCCTTGGTACTCCTAAGAGACCTCATGACCACACTAGTTCGTCTAGGAACTTATTTCCTCCCCACCAAGGGTATTCCGACCGTTCTCTCATGATAACCTACTTAAGCGTGTAGGCGCGACCAAGTCTTTCATACGACTACCTCAACGCTCCCGAACAATACGAAACCAAAACTACATCCTGAATCCATCAGATACAATCAACGAATCAAACCAACGGATAACTAACGACATTTCACGTGCACCAATTAAAACAAATCAAAAACCATGAGACTCCAAAGAAAACTCAAACCCAAAACATGTATCAATTTCCAAATGACCCATGACAACGAAAAAATAATCCAAGAAACACCCAATGGCAACCAAAACATATTACGCCCCGCCACATATTATTTAAACCGTGCAAAGATCGACTTTCCAAAAGAATATATATATATATTTTTTTTAAATTTACTATTACCTCCCACATCTATGTGACTCAAACAATCTACAAACAACCCTCTTGACGAACTCAAAACTCAACTCAAAAACTAGGTATCTCGTGCACCCCATATAAAAAAAAACTACTATTCAAACTCAACCTCTAACCCGACACTTGCACAATAATTTCGGCCAATATACTAACCTCCCATGACTATACATTCTGAATATTTGAAAAGTACGTTCCGAGTACATAATTTTTGGCTTTTGAATCACTCAAAAAGCTCTAAAAACGAACAAGTTATGACCAAATCAGTTTTATACTAGTTGTTTTAAAAAAACTAAAGAATAAACTTAATGATTAATGTAATTCTTTTAAATGACAGATATAATTGTACGTGTAACCTTTATAAACTCAATTTAACCTTGTATTAATAATTATAAATGACATGAATCAGTTAAATCCGATTATATAAACTATGTAAGTAGAAAGAAATTTTACTTCGCTTTATTTTAAAGAAAGTCTTTTAGAATTTGAAATAAATAAGTGTTGACTAAAAAGAAATCTTATATTACATCTTGTTTCAAACACGACCCCAACACCTTACCCTTATTTTACCGAATACGACCAACTATCTAACCCTATACTAGATTTCCAAGTCCCCTTTTTCCATATACCAACCAAAAGAAATGTAAGACTCAACACAAAAGATTTCATTATCTCAAAAGAAATCCCAGGTTATTTCAATAGACTTAAAACCAAGAACACCGTTTTAAAACGTACACGTGAAATACGAAACTCAAAGAATACGCTACAAGACACAGTTCAAAAGATTCAAAACGTCGTTGAAACTCCACCAAACTCCAGCACCATAAAACACGAACAAACACAAGGTACGTTCAAGTTATAATAACTAGTGAACGACCATATACCATAACTTAACACATAGTAGTATATATACATCCGCATATGTAATCGCTTTATACGCTCGTTTTTCCATACGAGTAATCACCATCTCACCGTGCCACACAAGGCATAATGCCCACCTCCAAAACCATATCGTGTGACCCCATAATCACACACCACAACTATAACCCAAAACATAAAACACAAAAAGAACAATAGCCATATCATAGGCAGTCATTACATAAATCCATATATAATACATATACCCAAATTCTACATCTCATCATATACAAGCATGTACTAACCCTCTTTCATGCAACCATACTTGGGAACCCATTGAAGTTGTGGTACTTGTATAACTATGTTGGCCACCATACTTATACAATTACCCTTTCCCCAATGCACTCCCTCCTATGATGACACTTATAAGAATCAATACAACATATAACACATAAATCCATCTACTCACATAAGCTCATAACCACATAACCAATAAGATCCAAAACTCCATCTATAAAAATAACATAATAAAACTCTTGGAATACAGAAATCCATAGTCTAGCTAAAACAGCCTAGACTAAATCCAAAACGAGAACATAATCAGTTATAAGTCATGTCGCCCATAAGAGTGGAAACGGCTTTAAATCCGTCCTACCTATGTACTCCTAGTAACTCGAACCACCACACGATTCTTAGGGAACATGACTTAAACATCAAAAGAAAAATATTGTACCTCAGGTACATAAAATAACCCAACAAAAGATAGAACTACCATGTACCAAATTATGTACTATAATGTACAATTTAAGCAAAATACGACAATGACTAGTGTGGACGATTATGGTTCGACCCGCACTAGTCACAACCCAAAAAGAAAATAACATGTGGCTAAGTATGAACTTACTATGGTTCAATTCATACTAGTCAAAACATCACAATAAATAACATTCAAACACATCAATTATAATAAAATGCACACATACTCCTATGACGCCTATATGCAGGGACCCTTAAGCTATAAACTAGGCTACGCGACTAGGCAACCTAATTCTCTATAACCATTGTCTCTGATACCATTCTGTCACACCCCACCATGGTGGAATATGGGGTGCGACGTATGGATATCATCACAACAAACGGTGTCTCTATAGAGAAAACTAAAATGCAAATATAATGTCATTAATGGCGACACAAATGTCATGACAATATCTCAACAATACATGAGTCTAGGTAAGTAGGTAACAGTCCTACCACTTACCCAAGACAAACAATAAACATAAACCAAACAAACATATAGGTGCCAACATGTATCACTTATCAAAAAACATAAAGGTAAACTAAGAAGGAACGGGGATTCTCCTTCTATATGCATTCCTAAGCTTCTCCAATCCTAGCCACTTATGTTCTCATGCTTAACCATAGTATCACCTGAAAGAGACACTAAAACACGTCAACATAAAGTTGGTGAGAGTCATAGGTTTAGACTCCAACGCTAAATCAGTTACAAGCTGTGAATAACAATCATCAACAAAAGAACATAGGGACAATATGTTACAATTATGTATTAACAACTATCAACCAAGAACAATCATACCAAACCAATCCAAGGCTCCTACCTTGCCAAACAACACCATGGTACCTTAGATGATCACCCTATGTACCTATCCCAAGGCCACTACCTTGGCAAACCACAAGGCCACTACCTTGTCAAACCACAAGGCCACTACCTTGTCAAACCACAAGGCCACTACCTTGTCAAACCACAAGGCCACTACCTTGTCAAACCACAATAACATATCAAAAATCGCATAGCAGTTAATCACATAAGTGTACACACAAGTCCATCACAACCATAAAACATTCACAGCAATAATTTAGAAACAACTCAACACAGTGTCTCTTCCATCCCATCTGGAAGTCAAAAACAAAAATAAATATGGGACTATGAACACTCACCAGATAGCTCCTTCACACGTCCTTGCACTAGCAACAAGCTAACAAACCAAAAACACGAAATCAATAAACGAACCAATCACTAAGATGGCTCATTAACCTATGATGGACATCTAACCCATTCTCACATATTTACCTCATTAATAAGCTCTAATTACCCCATTACCCGTCCTTAACAAGTCCTTAACTTGGTTAAGTTTAATAACTAACCCGTTCGTATTTTACCCAAAACAGTACCAGTTTTTAGGTCTCAAAACTTTAGGTCAAACGCCCACTTAAACCTACCCATGGTTTCTGTAAAAGGAATATTCACACCCTTACGTATGTTGGCTAACACCTCCCACTTGCCCTAACCTTAAAGCTACTGTTAAGGCCCCGATATATATATATCTACTTTCGTCATTCCAGATTTCCTGATTTTAAACGTACTAAAAGTTTGTTACCATTAAGGGGTCTTACCCTAAACCACCACCTTAGCCCAAGTGCAGATATTAACTACAATATATAAACCATCTCTCACGTTCGTGAGAAGATCCCAATGCAATCCTAAGTGCCCCAAACAACCCAAAACTTAAAAAGAAAACAGGCTGAATTCAAAACTGTTTTGACCTCCGACTGTTGTAACCTGTTTTTGACCCACTTCCCGACCTCCAATTTAGTTCTAGTTTCTTGCATTAGAAAGCCACTTCAATTACCTTTTCAGGGATACTTGGATCGCATCTTGAATGTTCTTAGAACTCCCGATATGATCAAAACAATTGACTCAAAATTCTGCCCAGTTTTTAAAAACGGGTTTAACAAAATCAACCACATTAATTAACCCTAATCACTCTAATTACAAGCCCTAATTTATGTGATCATCATATAATGATTATAACATCATTAATTTACTGATTTTATATAAACCCTAACCCTAATCCATCATAAGAATGATTAATTAAACATAAAAACAATTCAATCAAAAAGGTTTAAGAAGGTTTACCTTTGATTTATGAAAACCCCCAAATTTTATGAAGAACCCTAATTTTTTTATGAAACCCACGAATTTTCTTGGTTTCCAGTAGATAATAATGAATTTTTTTGTTTAGTATAACTTTATATAGGGTATGGGTGAATCCACTTTCCTTTTTTCCTCCCTTTTTCCTTTTTTTTTTCTTTTCTGGCGTTCAAACCGACCCACACCCTCCTTAATTTCGTTTTTTTCTTTTTTTATTATTAATATATGTATTAATAATATTACCTTAATTTATCTTAATTTATTTCAGCTCCTAAAGCCTCCAAAACCTCAAAACCGTAAAACTAGTCAGTTTTTACGCGTTTTACCGAAAAAGTCGTAAAATATACACTTTTATAAAAAAACTCAAATTTTGAAATAAACTTTATAACTAAGTCCTAAATGACTTAAAACCATCCCGAAAAATACTCACATGACTAATTACCTCTTCCGAGACCTCTAAATGCTAAACCGTAAATCGTAAAAATACGATTTTCTATAATACATATACGTATACGTAAAACTACTAAATAACACCATTTCACTTCATAGTCACTACCATGTGAGCTCATGAACATGAAATCGTCACACATCGTTTCACTCACAAGGTACCCCGTACCGGAAACGATATCCAAACCATAATCTATACACACCAATTAGCACATAAACACGTAACTAGCACAAAATAAAACTAAGTGACGAACCTCACAACCAGGGTTGTCACAATTTTCTTGTGGATATTTAATATTGCAACTCGAAGAGGATAATCTTATTCTTTTCAAAGTCGACCGAGGGCTACTCCCTCATTCCTCGTGTTTACTTACACGTGTACTCGCACACGTGTAAACATACCACCTTTGGTGTATTACTTCCTTCCCCGAGGAAGCTTTTAAACGTCATTATACTTGTATATACATTCGGCCACCTTGTTACACATGGATACTCGTTCCATGTTGGAGATTTTGCAACAACGATCCGCCAACGCTAATTATTCGCCTTGTTCGACTTGTGGTGGTCCACACGATACTTATTTATGTGATCAAAACAATGGTTATTATGGGGAGGGATATGCTTACAATGGAACCGAGAACCCTAATTTTCAACCTAACACTCAAATGGACTACACTTGTAATGACTATATGGGATATTCCGGTTTTTCATCACAACCTCCACCATCATTTCATGATCAAACCTTTAATGTGCCATACCAAAACCAAGGATTTTCCAATTATGAAGGTTTTCAAAATAATGATACTTTTCAAGGCTATAATCAAGAAACCTTTCATAATCAAGGATTTTCAAATAATGAAGGTTTTCAAAATAATGATACTTTTCAAGGCTATAATCAAGATACTTTCATAATCAAGGATTTTCACACAATGAAGGTTTTCAAACTAATGATAATTTTCAAGGCTATAATCAAGAAACTTTTCATAATCAAGGATATAATCAAGGGTTTAACCAAGAGAATATGCAAAATGTCTCTCAATTTCGTGAATCCTTTGAGAGGAGACTTCAAGAGATGGAAAGGAGAATACTTGGACGTTTCGAGGAAAATTGTCAAAGACAACTTCTCTTTGTACAATCTTATCTAACTCAAGGAGCTTTACCATGTGATATTGAGCCGTCTTTGAGAGTTGATGCTGAGGATGATACTATTAGTGATAAAGGGAATTTTCAAGGTTACAATCATGAGAACTTTCATAATCATGACTCTTTTCAAAACTATAATCCACCTAATTATGGAAATCCACCTCCACCCTATTCTTCGACTTATTCATGTGAGTTTTGTGGAAAAGAACCCCATTATGGTTATGATTGTAGACCGAGGGATCCGCCATCTTATGACCCTAATTTTGTCGAGAAGTTTCATTCTTTACTTGAGAAAATGAACAAGTCGAACGATGACGTTTATAAGATGCTTGATGGTATGAAAAACATGAGCTACAAGGAAATTAAAGACACGCATCGATGGTTAAAGGAAATAATTAACTCTACTAAGGAAGAGGAAATTAAGTCTTGGCAATATAATGACAAGGAATTCGGTGATTTGTATCGTGAATTGTTGAACAAATTTTCTTGTCGCCTCAGGAAATATTTAAATGATTTCTTCCTTAAGATTCTTATAATCGAGGAAGAAGGACAATACATGACTACTTTTACTCGTAGGCCTTATCCATTATTAGATGAAGATGCTGAGGAACCTTCGATTTGTATGACACTTAATGATGACACACCTTCATCACCTTTACCTCACGTGGCACCCACCGACTCTTTAACCACGGGGGACGAGCCTCTTAGCACTAATACAAACACCAATTTAGAAGAATTAACCGTCTCTAGTGTTGAGAACCTTATCCCAATCCAAAGAGAGTTTGAGGGTATTTCCAACGAACCATGTGACGAGCTTTCTATTGATACTTCTCCTCATGATCACATTGAGATTTCATCACATGTTGACTTTCATGCTACTACTAGTGATTTTGGTGACTTTGATCTTGTTGAATTGTTCAAAGAAAGGGATAATGAGATTGAGGAAGAGTTTATGCAAGATTTTCCACAAGTAGAGGATGATGATTGTGATTCTAGTGAGGCATCTTATGATATATTATCCGAGGACTTTTCATGTCAAGATGACCTTCCTAATTTGGATGATGATGATGATCATATAGAAGAAGTGGAAGATGTTCATATTCGTGAGGTTTTATCAAACGTTTATCATCTTATCTCCTCGATTGAAGCTTTGAATGAAACCCATAATGATGAGTCCATAGAAGAAGAACCTTTCATTGACATTTCTTCACCGGTTTTTGAGGTTGCACCTATTGACTTTCATGATGATATCATCCCTTTGAGTGACTCTCTCAATACACCTTCTTTTGAGCCTTCTATTCCCACCCTTCCACCCTTGAAGTTGGTTATTGATGAAGATCCTATACTCTTAGAGATTGATCCTTTTTCATCTATGGCACCTTTAGAACCCAAAACCTTTGATATGGATTCTCATATGGATATTGATACCACCATAGAGGCTTATTTTGATAATATTGATATTGAGGTTGATGATAGTGATTCTAATTGGGAAGAGGAGATTCGTCTTAGTGAGAACTTGTTTTTGGGACCCTAGAGATTACACCTCCTTCACAAGACACTATTCATCTTGATCCTTCTTTTTCTATGCCTTCTATGGAAGATTACCCACCTTTTGATGATGATGAAGAGCCTAACATGGATATAATCGTTATGAATGTTTTGATACCTACACCTTCATTGTCTCATAATGCTTTGATCACTAAGGGGGAATCTTATATGGTTGATACGAGTTCATCTTCTTATTTTCCCATGAAGGGAAAGGTTTTTGATCCTGGGATACGTATGTTTGGGAAAAATTGGTTTTCATCTACTCCACTTAAGAGTGTGCTTTCGATTGATATGGACTTTTCGTATGAGCTTACTTTGGTGATGCTACCTACTTTGGAGTTGTTCACTTGTCGAGATGGAAACTATGTATTTGATCCTGGGGTGTTTCCTATTTTAGAGATTTCGTATGTTGGATAAACTTGAGATACGTTGGACCGTTCCATTTATCGAGGCGGATATTGTAAATCTTATAGTAAATGGCAACGTGCTAAGTTTGAGTGTAGCATGTGAGATGTGCTTCAAAGTGGATATTCTTTAGTCTCCATGATGGTTTCCCCAAGGACAACTTAATTCGGGGCCGAGTCGAGCTAGCGACTTAGGGTTAAAAAAAATCAAGCAATGAATAACTAGGTTAGAAAACGTAGAGTAGATTTTCAATAGGTTAGGATTAATTAAAAGGATGTTATAGTAGAGTTGAAGTGGAGGGGTGCCTTTCTTCATCTTTTGGTGTTTGCTTCAAGGGTTGCTCTCTCTCATTTCATGCTTGGAGCTTAAGGAGGAGGCCCGTGTATCTAGTTCACTTCGATAAGTTTTTGCTATTGTGATATTCAACACTTGTGCTTAAAATGAATACCCTTTAGTTGTCTCTTCCTTAACTTGGGTTAAGCAAAGTAATCAATGTAATAAGTGTAGGGGAGTTCACTCCATGCTCTTAAACATTGAGGACAATGTTTAGCTTAAGTGTAGGGGAGACTTCTATCGAAGTGACCTTACCTAGACCATTGCCTTAACTTCATGTAAAATTAATTTTTCAAACATTTTTCAAATTTTTGATCTACTTTGGCCACCAAAAATATGCATTCATAATTTTTGCATCAATCATTTTTCATTTGCATAACACATTTGCATTGTATATATTTTTTTCTTTTGTTCTTCATCAAAAAAATAAAATTAAAAAGGAAAAAAAATAATAATAAAACATGGTTTTAACAAATTTAGACTTCTTTGACATATTAGGCCCGCCATGGATATTTTGACTCAACCCGAGTTTGCTTATCTTAGCATTCTCTAGCTAGTATCCTTAACCATGTAGTCCTTCATTGGTCTATTAGGCTAAGCATCTACCAATCTCATTCTTTGAGATTTTAAATTTGTGGAGAATGGGAGATGATAGAGTTGAAGCAAGTGTAAAAGGGCTAGATAGACTTCATGGCAATTACTTGTGGTTAAACCCTTCTCTTCTTAACCTCTATTTTCTTCGCATGTATATAATTGTTAATAAATAATCAAGTACGGTTTTAATTGGTTTGTAATCTCTTATGCATTTTTGGCTAATCATTTATGGTTGATATGAGTACGTCTTAAGATTCTAAGTTAGCACGTTTTATGTGTACTAGACTTATGTCATGCTCCATATTTAGCGGGTGTTTTTCCTTTTCTTCTTTTCAAATTTCTTTGTGAGGAATAAAGAAAAATAAGAGCGGCTTATGAAAAAAAAATGAGTGGCTAGAAAAAAAAAAGAAAAGAAAGAGAAAGAAAAAGAAAGAAAAAGAAAAAAAAATAAAAAAAAATAATGCAAGACTCCCAAGAGGGGCAGTGTGGAGTTAATTATAGTGACTATTGAGTTCCAATATTACCTTGACGGGTTGCGGGGATTCAATAGATTGCTCCAATCCAATATTGCCTTGACGGGTTGCGGGGTTGAAGATCCAAAGTCTCAAAAAGATGGCGGATGTAAATTATTGCGTGAGTTTTATTTTTCTTTCCTTAGCGAGTGTGTAGCTACTTATGAAAGCATGACATGAGGATTTTACACATAAGGCGAATGACTTACTATTCTTGAAACGGACTTGTATTAATTGTGAGCGGTTTTTCAAGTAATGGATGAGAGGATTACTTAGGATTAAAACCGTGCTTCCTTATTTTTGGATTTTACATTTCTTATACTTCACGCTTTAAATAATGACAAATTTGCCCAAAAGCAATTTGCTCAAATAATAACCGGTTCCACATTTAATTGTCATGAATAAGTTGATGCATTTTTTACTTGTGAATGCAATGATCCCATTTTTAAGCTTGGTATGGGGAAAGTGAAACTTGAGGGTGATAAGTGTCCATGGTACCAAAGCCCTAATCTAAGTCACTGATTTCTTTATGAGTTATTTCCATCAAAACCATTTATGAAAAATCCAAAAATATATAAATAGAATTGTTTTCCTTTGCATTGCATTGTAAATATTCAAAACCATTCATCATGTAGTATAGTTTAGTTTATTAAATCATAAAATGGCCAAGGTTGGTTGATTATAAGAAAAGTGTAACTTGGTGCTTTAAAATGCTGCATTGCATGAGGACATGGCAATGGTCAAGTGGAGGGGAGTTGATAAGTGTGAAAACACTCATCAATTATGATCCATAAACCACTAAAAACACAGTCAAATACCTTATATTAAACTGTAAATTATCAGAATTACGTGTGTATTTGTATCTTGTGTGTTTCAGGTAAAGAAGATACATTTTGAAGCAAAGATGCGTTTTTAAAGGATTTATTTGAAGAAAAGACGAAGAAAGGGACGAAAGATGCTTTCAAGGACCATACTTGCCATTATTCACAAAGATCAAGGGCTGAACATGCAGTTTTCATTAAGATGAAGGATTAAAAAGAAATGTGCTTAAATCTTTATACACATTTGAAGAGAAATGAAAAGATGAGGGACCAAATGGCAATTTAAATAAAAAGTTAAGAAAGTATTTACTTAACTTGGTCATTGACCAAGACCGGTCAAAACACACCAACGTGTCATCTTCTTCTCCATTCAAGAGAGAGAAAGACGACCTCGTCTTTTCATCTCAACCTCCACCACAAACCTGCAAACACATATCAAGAATTATACACGAAGAATCACGCGAAGCTTTCAACTACAAAAATCATCCTATTTCTCTTCTCTACATGATGGTATAAGTTAATTAGATCAAGATTCAATGGAGAAGAAATCCCCAAATGTGAAGATGATGAAGAACGAGTTCGATTCAACCTCGTATTTTCCACGTGGCGCAACTGGATTGGCCAAGACACGTCATTGAAGTCACCATTCCCTCTCTCGACGCCTATAAAAGGAAGATGAAGACATCAGTTTCAATCGGTTAGCTTAGGTGTAGATTTCACACACATAGTAGTTAGGAGTAGATAGTTAGTTAGTTTTTAATCTTGTAACGAATTCAGTTTCTTTTCAGTTAAGTAGTTTGTAACCGTTTCAGTTTTCACCATTAATGAATCAAATTTAAATTCTTCAAAGCTTTCTTAAATCTCTTTGGATTCCTGTTCTTCTTTTACTGTTATTGTTCGAGTTGTTATTCAGATAAAATCGGACCTCTTTTTCTGCCATTGATATTACTTTTCTGTTTTGATATTCAGCTGATTCGTGATAGGAATTAAGGTGTAAAGACTCAATTCGATTAGCTGAAGTTTTATTTTGTTAGAATTTGGTTTTGATTTCAAGTTTCTAAAAGCTTTTCTTTTAAAAAGATTTTCAGACTTATTAGCAATAAGCTCATAAGCTCCAAAAGCTTATGAGAAGTTTTTTTTTGTAAGTCAAGTTTTTTTTAAGTCAATTAGTGAAAAATTCATAAGTAGGTTATTAGTGTTTTTTCAAGATGTTCAGCTTGAGTAATTGAGTTTATGACCTTTCATTTTCAACAAAGATCAGTTTGATTGTGACGTTTACGAATTGATTCATGCTTATTGTTGATTTGAATCTACTATAATATAGAATTCTACTTTGCAAAATTACTTTGAGTTTATGCAGGTTTGGATTCATAGATTCATTTGATTTAGCTATGGTAGCTTGTTTTTTTATAAGCTGTTTGGTTTTCGATGAGCTATAGTTCAACCTTTTAGTCTTAAAGTCAGCGATAGCAAATTTGGTTCAAAATAGATCAGTGGTGTACATGTTTTGTTAGGAATAGTATCTGTTTTGCAGGTTGTCGTTCAAAGGTACTATTGGATTTGCCAGGCAGGAGTAGAAGCTCAGAGATGTTGTTAGAAGCCTTGTCGATTTCGTCTAGATGATAGTTCGGATCAATAATCAAAAAGTTAGTTGGTGATAGACAAGTAAGCTCAGCGCTTTACTTCGACAACAAAGGACTGGCTTGGATGTGCAGGTCATCTCTTTTTCACTTTTCTGTAATCTTTTAGCTATAGTTAGTTGTTGAAGTAATGCTTGAATGCAACTGTTCTTGTTGATTAGTTTGGATCTTGATTTGTTTTACATTCTGCAATTAGACTTTTGTTAGTAATTGCCTTAATCTGTGTTTGGGATATGACTTAAATAACTGTTCTTATTTTCTTATGTGAATTTTGATTGTTGATATTGACTTGTAGGGTAATATAGATACAAGTTTGATAGGAATTGGTGTAGTGTTAGTGGTTTCTGTAATTGGGTAGATTTAGTGTATAAGATTTGCCCAGTTAATGAAAAACGTGTAGAATCAATAGTCTGATAGATAAAATTCAATTTGGTTAGACTTTAGTAGATGTACAAGTTAGGCCCCTGAATTTGTATCTACTCGTTGCACTTGTAGTCCCTGTTATAGTTAGTAGCGTTAAGTTCCTTTTAGTTAGTTTGAGATAGCTCGTTAGTTTAATGGGCCAAATAGTTGGGCTTGTTTGAACGTAGTGTTTAGTTTAAAATTTAGACATTCTTGTTAAATTGTTAGTTTGAATTAGGAATTCTATAAAATTTAGATTTGATTTTATAGATTTAGTTCTGAATTTGTAATTTTGCATTTTAAATTTGTAGTGTAAATTTGTATTTTTCTTTCATCCTATATTTTGTGCATTTAAATGTCGTACTTGCAATGTGTTTTGTAGATTAGTACATATACGTAACTAGTGTATTTTTACCTTTTTACTTACTTCTTGCCAATTAGACATAGAATTCCAAACAAGTTTTTACAACCAAGAACAATTCAGTCTAACTAGAATATGTTATATCAATTCGGATTGAGTCGAGAAAAACGAACTAAAAAGACAAATATTACTCCTCGAATTGATCTCGGCTCTAAGTGGAATGATTTGTTCTTGGTTAATAAAAAGGTGTTGGTTTGTTTATCTATTTTAAACTAATGACAAGTAATTAAGGGTCGAAGAGTAAACTAAAAGCTTTAAAAGATTAAAGTAAAAAGACGAGTTTAAAAATAAATGATTGAAAACTTTAAGATTATACTAGAAAAATAAATGATCACTCAATAAAAACTAACACTTGGAAAAGTTTGTAAAAATATGACTTAATCGGAAAGTACTAAAAGAAAGTAAGAACGGAATATAGCAAAACAGCTTAAATCGGAATATCACTAAAAAGGACAATCGGAATGTATTCCGATCGAATGATCGGAATGTTAACACAGGGCAATCGGAATAACACAAATTGTTGCTGATCAGAATACTTTGACAATGATCAGAATGTGTGAAAACTCCCAATCGGAATGTGTCAAAATGGGGCAAATCGGAATCTCGGAAAACTTGCTACAATCGGAATACTTGAAACAATGCTAATCGGAATCTACTAAACTTACCAATCGGAATAAACGAACAAGCCCCAATCGGAATGTGCCAAAAAGGGCAAATCGGAATAACTGAAACCCTTTTCCGATCTATGGATCGGAATAGGGGGTGCCTTGGTCGGAATACCCGATCGGAAAAGGGATTTACCCTTTCCGAAAACTATGCTAATCCGAAACTAGGGCTAGGGAATAAGCTATTGAATAAGATCCTCCAAACTAGCACGAATCCACAAATAAGCTGATCAAATAAGCACTAAGAATACTTTATCTAAGCTTCAAATAAGCAAAAACATAAATCAAATGATAAAAAGATGAACTTTCTATAAAAACTTTAAAAAGTAAATAAGCTAAATCAATAAATAAGCCAATAAGAACAAGGATCTTAAAGCTTATTCGTGTATAAACTTAAGGAAACATAAAAAGAAATCAACTTTCTAAGCACAAATCATTGATGAACAACACGGATCATACGAGATTTGTACCAAAATCAATCAAAATAAAAGAAAGGAAGGATGAGATTAAAGATTAAAAGCTTGAAACTAAACTTGATTAATGAAAAATAATACAAAGTTTTGATCTTGAAAGAGAAAAAGATGAAATCTAGTGAGAGAAAGTTTAGAACTTTCTCTCTCTAAAACTAGAGAGAATGAAAACTAAAAACTACCTAAAAAACTAAGTGTGAATTTTTGTGAAGTAAGGTCCTATATATAGGCAAGTCTTGTGGTGGTGGGCTTGTGATTGGGCTTTGGTTTGTGCTTCTTTTTCTTCTTTCTTCTTTAGTCTTCACGCTTCTTTAAATAAACGTTTCCGACTTGGATTTGAGAAGTGTCGGTGAATAATTCCAACTCGTCTTATAATCTTTTGTTTAATAGACTCGAGTTCTTCGAAATATATGAATCTTCCATCTTTGGCTCTATTCTTCGATAAATCTTCAAATAGGCACAATGACTTCAAATCTTTTGCATCTCTTGGACAATAGACTTCGTCTTGAGTCTTTTTCCTTGATAAAACCCGTGCAATCCCATGTTTTCTTCAATATTCATCCGGTTGACTCTGAAAACACAATAAACACAAAAACCACGCATAATTCCAAACAAATGATATTAAATACGTGTTTTGGTCTCGTTTTAGCCAGAATTAAGTGGTAAAAGGATGGGTGTTTTCACATCTATCAAATACTCTTGGTTTGCACACGAGACTTATTCTCAATGATATCCCAAGCAGCATTGGAAGTCTTAGCCAAAAGATTACCCCCCCCCCCCCCCCCCCCCCCCCCGAGGCACTGTTTAGTGAATCTTGGTCATTCATGTTTAAACCATTGTAAAAAGTATTAATTTGATGCACTTTGGTAAAACCATGTTGTGGGCATTTTCTCAAAAGGTCTTTAAAACGATCCCAAGATTCACTAAACGACTCATCGTACTTTTGTTCAAAATTGATAATTTCATTCCGCAAAGCGGTAGTACGAGAGGGTGGGAAAAAGTAATTGATAAAATTGGTCTCCAAATCCGTCCACGAAAGAATACTCTGTGGAGGTTCCTTAGCAAGCCAATGTCGGGCTTGTCCCTCTAAAGAAAAGGGAAAAAGTTGTAAACGGATTACCTCTTGTGGAACACCATTGAATTTGACCGTATTGGTGAGTTGCAAGAATCTCTTGATGTGGTCATGTGGATCATCAATGGTATGCCCCAAGAATGGTTGAGCAAAGACCATCTGGATAAAGCCGGATTTGAGCTCAAAGTTGTTGGCTGCAAATGCGGGTATAACAATTGGATCAGTGTTGCCATCTACATGGGCTTGCAGCAGTTCAATCATCGGGCGATTATCCGGTAGAGGCTCATTGTTGTTGTTATTATTCATGTTGTTGAAAGGTGGGTTGTTGTTGTTATTATTATTATTTTGAGGTGGGTTATTGTTGTTGTTTTGTACACCGGCCATGTCTAAGTTATCGAGAGGCTCGGGCTCTTGATAAGACGTTGATCGAGTGCGCATACACCTGCAAAAGAACTAACAAAGAAAAAACAAAGCAAAAATATTTTTGGTTTTTATGTTTCTTTTTTAATTTTTAGGATTTTTGAAAATTTTATATTTTTTAGGATTTTGTTTTTGAAAATTTTGATGAAAAAGTAACTTTCACGGTGAACGGATCCCAAAATCCAAGTTCTCACAAAAACTGTTGATCTTAACGAGAAGAGCCGGCAGCGGCGCCATTTGATACAAGGTTTTTGCTACGGGGTTCAATTATGTTCTCGGTATCCTCTCGAATTGATCTCGGCTCTAAGTGAAATGATTTGTTCTTGGTTAATAAGAAGGTGATGGTTTGTTTATCTATTTTAAACTAATGACAAATAATTAAGTGTCGAAGAGTAGAATTAAAACTTTAAAAGATTAGACTTAAAAGACAAGTTTAAAAATAAATGCTTGAAAACCTAAAGATTATTTTAGAAAAATAAATGAACTCTTAATAAAAACTAACACTTGGAAAACTTTGTAAAAATATGGACTTAGTTGAAAAGTACTAAAAGAAAGTAAGATCGGAATATAGCAAAACACTCAAATCGGAATAATATAAAAAATGCACTTAATCAGAATATATTCCGATCACTTTGATCGGAATGTTTGAGGAGTATGGCGATCGGAATAACACAAAGCATGCAATCGGAATAATGACAATAGCTCAAATTGGAATACAGGGGAAAAGATCCAATCGGAATAATCTAAAACTAAACAATCGGAATATGTTGTAAAAGCGACCAATCGGAATCTCAAAATGGAACTACGGTCGGAATGTCCTAAACCCTTTTCCGATCACACGATCGGAATGAGGGTTGTGTGCTTGGTCGGAATACAAGGTCGGAAAAGGGTTTCACCCTTTCCGAAAATGATGCTAATCCGAAACTTATGCAAGGGAAATAAGCTATTAGAATAAGCTAAAACCCAAAACTAGCTCGAATCCAATTTTAAGCTGAACAAATAAGCACTAAAAACAACTTTTCTAACTTTTAATAAGCAAACTTATAAATCGAATCAATAAAAAGATGAACTTTTCATAAAAACTTTAAAAAGTAAATAAGCTAAATCAACAAATAAACCAATAAGAACAAGGATCTTAAAGCTTAATCGTGTATAAACTTAAATAACATCAAAAGATTAACTTTTTAAGCACAAAATCATTGATGAACAACACGGATCATACGAGATTTGTACCAAAAATCAATCAAAATCAAAGAAAGGAAGGATGAGATTAAAGATAAAAAGCTTGAAAACTAAACTTGATTAATGAAAAATAATACAAAGTTTTGATCTTGAAATAGAATAAGATGAAATCTAGTGAGAGAAAGTTTAGAACTTTCTCTCTCTAAAACTAGAGAGAATGAAAACTAAAAACTACCTAAAAGACTAAGTGTGAATTTTTGTGAAGTAAGGTCCTATATATAGGCAAGTCTTGTGGTGGTGGGCTTGTGATTGGGCTTTGGTTTGGGCTTCTTTTTCTTCTTTCTTCTTTAGTCTTCACGCTTCTTTAAATAAACGTTTCCGACTTGGATTTGAGAAGTGTCGGTGAATAATTCCAACTCGTCTTATAATCTTTTGTTTAATAGACTCGAGTTCTTCGACATATATGAATCTTCCATCTTTGGCTCTATTCTTCGATAAATCTTCAAATAGGCACAATGACTTCAAATCTTTTGCATCTCTTGAACAATAGACTTCGTCTTGAGTCTTTTTCCTTGATAAAACCCGTGCAATCCCATGTTTTCTTCAATATTCATCCGGTTGACTCTGAAAACACAATAAACACAAAAACCACGCATAATTCCAAACAAATGATATTAAATACGTGTTTTGGTCTCGTTTTAGCCAGAATTAAGTGGTAAAAGGATGGGTGTTTTCACACCTATCAGTAACCGTTGGTATTGTTTCACTTAATTATGAAGGGCCAATTACATTGTTTTAAGTCAATAAGCAATGAGATAGGTAAACTTTCGGTTTAAGTTAAATGTAGATATCCTCAAAATTGTATAAAATGACACCTCATCACATACGTCGTATGCACCAAAAGCATACTACATATCTGTGTAAGAATAAACCATGAAGACCTCGTTGACTCAAGACATATAGGACGTATTTGAAGACATAATACACCATATTGGGATTTATACAGAGAAGATTCTAGAAGTCATGAAGACTTGAAGCCTACAGACTAAATTCCCACATATGTCGCATAAAGAGGACAAATATGCCATATGAAGGAATAAAGAAAATATCAAGAGTTATATAAAGAAAGAATGTGGTCCCCAATCCAGGTTTCACACATATGCCGTATTCGACCCTCGAATACGCCTTATGCATGTCGTCTCAGACAATCTATATAAAGAAAGACCCACAGACGAATTTAGGGAGAATGATGGAAGCCATAATCGGATAATAACCACCAAGAAGAGCTCTTAGAAGCTAAGAAGAGAAAATAAGGTCAAGCAAAGTTTTACATAACATTGGGAAACTCTTGTTATCTACATACTTTGATCACGCGTTTGGTATTTGGTATCGTTCTTAATCGTTTAGTTTACCTTTATCATTCGTATGACGTTTATTTATGTTTTTACTATGACTAAAGGTTAAGACCTTTAGTGTTAGCAATGTTTATGATAATTTAATGTTTGGTTTATTATATTGATTGTTCCTTAGTTGCCGTGAGTGTGTTGAATTATGTTTATTGCATATATCCGCTTGTGTGCTTAACACGTAACCTTAATCCTAGTGCTTTTAGAAGTGCTAGGAAGCTCTCCGCTTTTAGTAGTGATTTATATATGTGGAATAATAAGATCACGAATAACGTCTTGCATGTTGTAAATTAGTGTGTCCAGCTAGACTAGCAGGTGACCTTTCTAGCATTAGTCCTAATCCTTATGCATTGAATGGAGCAATTGAGCTACCGCCATATAATAGCCGTAAGTAATAAGTGGATAAAGTCTCGATGAGCTAGAAGTAGCAATAAGATAACCAACACCGATTCGCTTTATGCGGATGCGTCTATTTGGGAAAGGTCTAGTGTATATAGGTTTAACTAGGGGTGAGAAAAAAACCTAAAAACCCGAAACCGAACCGACAAAAAATTTTCTGAACCGAAAAACTAAACTGAAAAAACCGACTGAAACTAAAACCGATGGTTTGATTTTAATTTTTTCAAAAACCAAAAAAAATCGGTTCGGTTTCGGTTTTCATCTAAAAACCGAACCGCAAAAGCCAAACCGAATCGAACCGTTTTATCATATAAGAATATATGTTTCATATAATATAAATAAATTAGTAACAAATATAAATTTTTAAATTTATATTCATTTTGTGGGCGAAATAGGAACAATATATTTATCTATGTTTATATGCGTGTTTTTATGTATATGTCTTACTTGATAATATATCTACGACTATGGGTGGGAATAGGGTCGGGTTCGGGTTATTCGGGTCGGGTCGAAGTCGGGTCAAGGCTAAAAATAATTTACTCGAACCCGACCCGATTTTCAACTCGGTTTAGTCGGCTTCAGGTCTATTCAGTTCGTGTGTATTCGGGTCGGGTATAGTCGGGTTCGGGTCAACCCGAATTCGCCCAAAATACAAAATAATATTTTTTAAAACTATTTTTAAATAAAAATTATATTAAAATTAAATTTTAAAAATAAAAAAATTTCTTATGCGGGCCAATAAGGTTGACCCGAACCCGAATAGATATAGTTTTTATACCCGATGTCCGACCCGATTTTGAATTCGGGTTAGTCGGGTTGACCCGATTAACCTGAGTTGAAAATGAACCCGACTAACCTGACCCGAATATACTCGGGTCAGGTCGGAAAAATTGACACCCTTATCTACGACAATGATCGTTTATGCGTATGTGCATTTGCATGCGGATGTATTTTATTTATAAATTTATATGTGTTTAACTCTAAAAATTTGATATAAACATTATTAGGTTTAGATTGAAAAATTAATTGAAAATAATCAATTTCTTTACGTAAAACAAGCTTGTTAATATTTATTGGTCACACCCAAATATACGGTTTTTAAAACCGGAAAAACAAAAAACTGAACCGAAATCTACCGTAAACCATAAACACCAAACCGCCTAAAACCGAACGGTTTTGGTTTTTGATTTAATGAAAATCGAATATTTTGGTTCGGTTTCGATTTTAGCAAAAAAAAAAGACTCAAATCAAACCGTGCACACCCCTAGGTTTAAGGAAGAAGTACTGCCTTAATATAGGAATGATATGTCTGCGACATTTAATACAATTATTGCATTTATAATAAAACCAAAATTAGTTTATCGTGGATATGGTTAGCACGTTTCCCTTACATTAGGCTTGGTATTGCTCGAATTGCTTCTAGGTTCTCCCTTGCGTGAGTTATATAATCATTAATCGCACTACTACCACAATTCGTGCAAGTCTCTCAGGTTGAACCCCCTCATATCTTTGTGATCGATACCCTTCTTACCAAACTAGTCCACGATCGACCGGGTACACTTTCATTTAGAGGCGTTCTATTAGGTGAATAAGGTGAAATCGGAAATTTAAATTTTGATTAGAATTAATAGCCTACACGACGCACATCAAATAGCCTCATCCATGTTCATTTTATGTTGTGAAAATCTACCAAGTATTCCAAAAAGTTCATTGTATTGTTTCATAACTGATCTAGAATCAGTCATTTTGTAATTTATGAAATTACTTACAAGGAACTTCTTACTTGATGCATTAGCAGCCATATATTATGTTCCAAGTAATCCCACAGTTCTTTAGAAGATTCGACATTATGGTAGATATCAAACAAGGAATCAGACATGCCATTGAGAATCAAGCCACGACAAACATAGTCATCATATTCCCATTTTTCCTCTCCTAATGTCCTCCAAAGTAGCATCATCACCATCATCAGGAACTAGTGTGGTTAAAACATACACCACATTCACGGTAAAAAGAAGAAAATGCATCTTCTGAAATCAACCCTTTCAAACTTGTCCTATCTTGGAGAAGTTAGCCACCATATGTTTCATTGCAGCCGTCAATGATTATCACAGAATAATCGTCTTTGATTATTGGTGGTTAGTACTAGTTACAAGATTAAGACAATTAATCCTAGCTATTTACCAATGAAGGTTACCGGATATCACTTGAAGTTGTGTAATTACTTTGCAAAGAAGATTATTCGACCCTAGGCATTAGTTAACATGAATACCTCCTTAGGATAAAACCAAGTGTTTATTCTTGTTTTAGGCACAAAACAAAAATCCTTCGCTTCTAAGTATTTATGTTTTTTGTGTTATCTCTTTCCATCGAAGTATCTATACTACATATAAACCATTTTATGCACTCTTTCTTTATTAAATTTTTAAGTAATACAAAATTTAAATCATATATATTGTTACAACCAGAATATCTTACATTTATTTAGAGCATATATTGTTTAGGAATGTATTTATGTTTATTTAAGAATGTGTATCGTGTCTTTATGTTTAGCTTGTTTAGCAAGCTAGTTATTCGGTTATATATACCGAAGGTGTCAGAATAATAAGGAAATCAATCAAAAGTTAAACAATAAATCTCTAGGTTTTATTGTCTCTCTTTCTTACGGAGCTCGCACACGCTATAGTGGTGCTACTATCCCGATACTACCGATAGGATCGTATCAATTGGTGCTTTCATTAAGAGCCCTCAATTTGTTGAGGGATTTTGATCTAGAGTTCCAGTTACAAAAAAAAAACTGTTCATATCGAAAGCTACTGTTCACGAGGTACTGTTCATCGGCATTGTTCTGAAGCTACTGTTCATCCGTACTGTTCACAAGTTACTTTTCACCCCGGCACTCTTCTGAGGCTACTGTTCATCCGGTACAATTCATCAGAAATTTTTTATTTATTTATTTTTGTTTGTTATACATGGCATCGGGCATCCGCGATCAGGACGCGAAAGATGCATTATCTAAGCTTTTGCATAAGGGTACGGTGGCCGAATATGAAACGGAGTTTTTGATACTTTCAAATCGAGTAACGGGAATTTCTGAAGATTTACTTCAATGTTATTATACATCTGGGCTTAAACCGGCTTTACAATGTGCACTCTTAAGGGTAGGGCATAAAACTTTAGAAGAAGCATTTTCCTTAGCCCGTATAATAGAAGCTCGTTTTGTGGCAATTACGTGAAAAATCTTAACATTGAAGAAAAATTAGATGTCGTTCTATCATGGCCAAGTGAAGAAGCTCCACCTATTGTCAGTGAACCGCAACCTATTATTGGTGAATCGCAACTTATTGTTGGTGAATCAAAGCTGCCTACGATTGGTGAATTACAACATGTCGTTAGTGAATCACAACTTGTTGATGAATCACCCATTAGGGCCATGTGGTTTGTTTTATCTAAATGGAAGGATTGTATAACAGATATTCAACAATGGTTACTACTCGGGTCCAAGAACAAGTTGAAAGAGAGAATGCAAGTGTTTAGGCATCGACATAAAATTTGGGATCCCGGAATCATGAGGTTTTCAAGATTTCACCTTGAGGGCAAGGTGAATTCGAAGGAGTGAGGAATGTTACGACCGAAATATCTTACATTTATTTCGAGCATATATTGTTTAGGAATGTATTTATGTTTATTTAAGAATGTGTATCGTGTCTTTATGTTTAGCTTGTTTGGCAAGCTAGTTATTCGGTTATATATACCGAAGGTGTCAGAAAAATAAGGAAATCAATCAAAAGTTAAACAATAAATCTCTAGGTCTTCTTGTCTTTCTTTCTTACGGAGCTCGCACACGCTATAGTGGTTCTACTATCCCGATACTACCCGATAGGGTCGTATCATATACAGTCATTTAAGCATGGTTTATAAACCATCTTATGCACTCTTTCATCAATAATTTTTTTAAGTAATACAAATTTTAAGACATATTATACAAATCAATTAAGTATTACCATCACTTTTATAAAATTAATTTTAGTTAATATATGTTATAAAACATATGTTACAAATACACATTAATTAATATAGAAAACACCTTAATTAATAATATTTTAAAAATACCCCTAAAATGAATAATACATCGTATTATACATATTATACAACTATTAAAACAAAAAAAACTTCATATAACTTACAAGTTTGTGGTACATATGATTTTAAAATCGAACTAGGTCAACGGGTTTAATTAAAAACTGGTGAAAACCGACCGAAACCTATGCAAATGAGCAAACCAGGCCTGACCGGGATGATATTTTATCTTTCTCCGATTAATCACAGAGTATGCGCCATCGTATCGCACGAATACCCTGTTAGTTAGTCTTTATTTATATTTATATAGAGATATTATAACTCTTATTCAAAAGAGTTGTAACTTTGGTAAAAAAGAATTATGAGTATTAATCGACTAATTAATCTCATAACTTCTTACATGACAGGCATAGTGGTTACATGACCATATTTATAATCATTTAGTTAATCTTAAAATCCCTCATTAACAGGTCAAGGTGGTTACAAAGATTTCCAACAAAGTCAAGTGTTTATCAACACAAACACATATCAACATGCCCACTGAAAAGCATTCATGCTGATGAGATTAGTTGTTATTGATGAAACACTTCTCGCTGATAAGTTACTCTCCGAAGGAATCACCTTGATGTACTCCCTCATGAACAAATACATTTGTAAACCACTATATCGAGTCCACATAGTTACTCTCGGAATGAGTTCAAGGACATAATGGGTGTACACTCCGTACCTCCAAACCTATTTCTAAGTTTGACCCAATCCCACAATTGCATTAAATTTCCAACACTTGGCTCGTAGACTCCAACAACTTGATGGGAGGGAGTTGGCTTCCCATACGGTTCATTTGTTAGTGTTTTACAAGTTTCAAGAAAAGAAAGGTTTTTGCCATTGATGCTTGTTTGGTGTTCCCTTTGGTGCAGAGTTTCGTGTGTTCGATTAGAGTGGGGTTTCAATGCTACTCGGCAATGTTATGTTACTATGGAATATCATAATGGTACTAAGGTATTCATTTAAGGCTGGGCGCAACGCTGTGTATCGACCGGCCTCGGCGACCGAGTCAATCTCGGTTGGCCCGTCGAGGCTACCGAATCGACCAATTCGGTTGACCGAATTAGATCCTACAGCCGATCGAGTT
Organism: Glebionis coronaria; assembly: GCA_025667525.1. NCBI lineage: Eukaryota > Viridiplantae > Streptophyta > Magnoliopsida > Asterales > Asteraceae > Glebionis > Glebionis coronaria. The sequence goes on along the minus strand of CM046881.1, from coordinate 506,293,837 downwards.
GGAAATGAATAAAAGGGAAAAAAGTGTTGGTTTCTAGCCGTTGGGTTCAAAAGCAAAAAAAAAAAACTTTTATTTTAAATTTTAAATTTAAACTTTTACCCTTATAAAAAAATACTTAACCATTTCTTCCAATTTTTTCACACATTCACATTCAAACTTCTAAAAACCAAAATAATGACTATTCAACATGTTTAGCTAGAGAACCCCTAAAACCAACACCCCAAAATTCCGAGTTCCTCAACAAACCGTTTCTCATGTGACGTCGGACGAGGCTTTTCAATTATCCGGCATGTCACCTAACTTCCGGTTTAGACCCGTCGGATTTTAATATGGTTCACCACAACCATCTCACCCAAGCTATTCAAACTGCCCGTTATATCCTACACAACGTGATAGCAACCAACAACCTTTCTATGAATCTCCAACGGGTTTGTATCGCCCTACTATGGATTCTTCCACTTCTTTGCATCTTAACCCGTATATTATCCGATTAATCGTTTTGACGTTGATGTTGATTTTGAGGAAATGATGTATAATCAAGACTACTTTGGCGATCAAGGTGCGGGTCAGGGTCCTAGTCAAGATCAGTCTATGGGCCAAGGTTCGAGACATGGGTCATATCAAAGTTTAAACCTTGTCGATGACGAGGAAGAGATGTCACTGGTCAAACCTATGAAGCCCTCTAAACATGCTTCAAAATCCAAGCAGGTTGAGTCAATTGGGCCGCCAAAAGAATGGACAACTGAGGAAGAGGTTGCATTGTGCAAATGTTGGTGTCATGTTTCTGAGAATAGCAAGATTGGAAACAGTAAAAAACAAAAGGTTTTTTGAAAGAAGTAGCGGAGTACTTTGAAACCGAGACTGGTTCGACTAGAGGGTATGGCACGGTTGTGAGCAAATAGAAAAAAGGTTGCGTCCCAGAGTTGGTGCTTTTTGTTGTATAATAAATAACGTTGAACTTAATCATGATAGTGGTGCCAATCAATGATCTCACCTCGTACCAAAAAGCTTGTACTGAATTCAAAGTGACTTACAAACAAGTTTTTACGTATTAGGAGGCGTGGAAAGTGCTCAAAGATCACCCAAGTTGGCAAGAGGTTGAGATGCCAAAGTTTACAAAAAAAGTAACAAAATATCTCAGACTTCTGAAACCACCACTGGTTCTGGGCACGGTGGTTACGTGAATTTGAACGATGAATCAGAAGATGACGAGGAAGAGACTGAAGAACACCAACCAATTGGTCACGATCGAGCTAAAAAGATGTCTTCAACATCCTCGTCTTCAACATGGAAGTCTTCATTTGTTGATCTTGTAACCAACAAATGAGAGAAAATGAAAGACGTTGATTGGGGAAAAAGAAGCATCAACAAGATTCATACTTTTCTATCAAGCAACGGGAGTTGGATTTGCAGGAAAGAGCCGCGGACTTGAAAAAAGAAAAGCTCGAATTACAGCGTCGAGCAATTGAACTTGTTGAAAAAAAAGAAATGGGATAAAGACTTATTGTTTTACAACAGCGAAATCAACTCCAATTTGCCTCTACCCCACCAACAAGCTTTGCAACAAATGAAAGACGAAATAAAAGAAACTTACAATTTAAAATACTAGTATTATTGTAATGGTTTTTTATTGTAATTTTTTGTATTGTAATGTTTTTTTTATTTGAATTATTATGTAATTTTTTTTAAAATCAAATATAATGTTTTTTTTATTAAATGTAATGTTCTTTAAATTAAATGTAATGTTCTTTTATTAAATCTAATGTTTTGTTAGTTAAATGTAATGTTTTCTTATTAAATGTAATATTTTTATTTTTTGAAAAAAAAAATATTTTTTTTGAACTAGGTCACAATAGATCGTTTTGTTGGAGCAAATAGGTCGATGTAAGTCACTAGAGAGAGAAAGCTCAATTGACAGAAAAAATAAAGGTCACAACAAATCGCTTATTCAAACAGTTGTGGGTTATTTAACTACACGTACACTCGTTCCTGCAACACGCGAATACCGTCTAAATTCAGCTAGTTGTAGGCTTTCGATCTCTTGATCAGTCCCAACTCCCTGGTCTCGTATACCTTCTTGTCTTTCAAATGCATTTCAATAAATAAATCGTTGCTTGTTCTTTTTCTTGGTGCATTACATCTAGTTGTCAAACCGTTTTAGTCTTGACGAAGATTTTTCAAGAAATTCGGCTGATCGTTAATGATGCTGAGAGTTGAAATAATGTGGAGAATAAGATGATGTATACTTTAATCCATCTTTACGATTTCATATTATAGTGACCACTTGATGAGTATGACCTGTGCTTCTTGCTTTACAGTATGGAGAATCAAATAGTGATGATGATCATTATGATGAAAGCTTCTTCGGCTTCAAGAAACAAAGCAAAGGCTGAAGTAGTATGTGCATACTGTCCAATAAGATGTCACGTGGGCTCCAATCACTAACAAGTAACTCCCCGTTCAAAGAAGAAAAAAAAAAGGCTGAAGTAGTATGTGACAATGCATACTTTTGTATTTCTTTTGCAAACACTTTTCTGTCGACATATTCTGATAACTAAAATTTGATTTAACAAACATTTGCCTACAGCTTTATAATGATTTATTTCTCTATAGGAATGATGACAACATCTAATCCAGCTATTAAAATCAATAAAACTTAAGGAAAGCAGACAACATAGTTTCTCGTATATGAGTCAGCATCCCGCTGACTCTAGTTTGCTTACTAGCTGCCTAGGTGGCAGGGGCTTGCTTACAAGGTGGCAGAGGTTTGCCACATAAGCAAAGGTTGTGTGCATAAGCTGATGACGGAAAGATATTTAGCGGTCTTCCTTGTGGGATTTCACCACATAACTTATTCGCCCTGAAATTAGCATGCCTTAAGTATCTAATTACTAACAAGCTTGTTGGTATCTTCCCTCCAATCGCGTTGATAGATACATCTAACCACCCTAGCTTTGCCAAATTACCCAAACTTGGTGGAATTGTACCCGTTATACGGTTCCTTGAAACGTCCAGCTTCGTGAGGCCTGCAAACTTGGAGATTGTATTAGGAATAGTACCCGTGATTTGATTGTTTGACAAGTCAATGCTCTCCAAGAAACTGCTTGCTGATCCCAGCAGACCAGATAATGACCCTGAGAGTTTGTTTGAGTGGAGGTCTAGTAACGCCAGCCCACTTGGCAGTTTGATAGCTGATAAATTCCCCGTGAGCTGGTTGTTTGACAATTTAGCCTTTTGTAAGCTAGACATCTTGCCAAACACACCTGATAACCCTCCTGTAAAATGGTTGTCAGAGAGGTCTATAGAACTGAGTGAACCTGGTCTTGTGAAGATCGGTAGGGACCCTTTGAGGTTGCATCCTGCTAAATTGACATCAGACAGCTCTCGGCTTGTAATCCACTTTGGAACGGTTCCGAGATTAAACTTATTGTAAGATAAGTCTAAGGACAATAAAGAACTGAGACCCATAAATAAGGCATTATTGGGCAACGGATCAGAAAAGGCGTTTCTTGATAAGTTAAGGTACCAAAGGTTGTGTAATTGTGATATAGATTCTGGGATATGACCAACAAGACGGTTGAAACTTAACGAAAGGGTAGCAAGAGACTTAAGCTGCCCTATACGCAATGGCACTTGTCCCGTCAACAAATTGTTGTTCAAAGACAAGTCAAGAAGTTTTGCCAAGTTGCATAACGAACCAGGTATCTGACCCGACAACCTGTTATTTGAAAAATCAAGAAAAGTCAATTTTGACAGTCGCCCCAAATTGACAGGAATAGAGCCTGATAACATATTGTAACTCAAGTCAAGATACTGCAAATTGACTAAGTTCCCCAAACCAAGTGGAATGGGACCCGAGAGCGAGTTTCTTGCTAAATTTAGCTGGATAAGTTTGTTCAAGGTTTGAAAGGTAGACGGGATTGAGCCAGTTAAGCGGTTGCCACTAAGCGAAAGTGTTTGCAGCAAATGCAATTGGCCTAAACTTGAAGGAACACTTCCTTGAAGTGAATTATCTTCTAAAACAAGTTGTGTGAGACGTGTGAGACCCGAGAAACTCATTGGGACCGTTCCTGACAGCTTCTTCATCCCACTAATCACCAAAACCTCCAAAAACTTCAAATCACCCAAACTAGCCGAAAGCGTACCCTGCATGTAAACACCACTATCTTTATCAGCAGGCCTTTGTAACAAAACTTGTGTCACCCTTCCCGTGACACCATCACATTGCACCCCTTCCCAACTCCCGTCGCAACAATCTTTCCCAACCCAAGACGCCATAATCTCCGTAGTGTCCTTGACGATTCTCGCTTTGAACCCAAGAAGAGCTGCCCTGTCGACAGGCGAACACCCCAAGCCAGAACTCGGCGAGACATAAAGCACGAAAAAGATCAAGATTTTGAAAAAACTAATCTGCATTTTGGAAATGGGCTTGTTGTGAATATGAAATGGAATGATAAAAGTCATATAAAACTGAAAGATGGGTTAAAAAAAAGTTGCTAAAAGGGGGACATGGGTTTAAAATGTAGTAGTATAGTATATGGTCACTTAGACAACAAGGTTTAATGATGGAAAGTGTTAGTGGGATATGGAAATGATATTGTTTAGGAGAATGTTTCCTTATTTATAGGAACAATAAGGACAACAGGACCATAGAAGAAGTATGGGATCATAATATTGTATTCTTACTTTTTACACCCCCTACTTTAGGCTACTTTTATTTCTGTCCTTGTTATTTTCAGTCCCAAAGGCCCACAAGGCCACAATAGTTTGTTACTCCTTACGTATTGCTCGAGTGCAAATGTTGCCTAGATTTTGATTAGCAAAAGTTTGGAATAAGGAGTGTAATACAATTCGAGAGCTCTAATATGGGTGAGGTTTCAGTTCAATTTTTATTAGATGCAAACAGTTTTAAAATGATTATGTTAACTTTTAAAAAAAAAAAAAATTTGATTTAAGTTTTGTAACGATAAGTTCAGATCACATGAATTAGTCGATCAATGTGCTAAAAATTATGAATATTCAAAAAAATTCTGAGAGCTATTAGTTTACGGCTCGATAAACACTAAAAGAGTTTACTTGATAGCTACTCGTGTAGTCTTTGCGTCGAGCTTTATTAGTAAATATTAATCTTCTCGCAAACATGTGTTATTTTGTGCACCTTTTTACTTTTTATGTGTGAGTGTATATTGTTACATAACGAATTTATATGATCAAGTCGAGTCGAAGTTAAAAGTATTATATTCTCTTCTTTTAGTCTTCAAATAAAGCACAAAAACACACAATTTAATAAAAACATATTTTTTTAATGTTTTAAATTCAACTATTTGAATAAAACCTTTTTTCTGAACTTTATAATAATAATTTTACATTTAATTATACGTGCGTTTATTTGACAGAAGTTTTTCTCTCGTTGGATTAAGTAGTCAACATTTTACAGTAGATCAAACTATTTTAAAAGTCGTCTTTTACAAGGTGGCTAAACACACGAAGGAATGTGTTAAAAAGCAACAAAATTTATTTCTTTCACTTTTGATATATTTTGTTTCATTGCACTTGAGGTAGTGAAGCTATTTATTAGAATACATCGTGATATAAACAATAAACAAACGTTGAATTTAATATACTTGGTAAACTCGATTAAACTTCTTTGTCTATTTTTAATAATAAAAAAATGAATTATTAATTTAGTTTAATTATTATTTTGGAAGTTCGAGTATTTGTCAAATGAAGCTTGAGCTTTGCAATATCTTGTTTTTAAAACGAATGCGTACCGTTAAGCTCCTTTTTAAGTTTGAAGCTTTGAGTTATAATCATAACAAGCTTATTTCGATCTAGCTCGGCTCAACTGTACATTTATACTTAATGGTATTGACATACTTTGTTAGAAATTTTATTGAGAAGCATAAGTGGAAACATTAAGAGGGGATAAAATAAAAAGAAAGGAAAAAGTGGGGGTTAAAAAGTAAAAAAGGTTTGAAAAACGAGGGGGAGCTTAAGCTTTAATAGATTCACATGAGCTTATAGTTTCTCACGAGTGATACAAAGTCTTTTATGTGTCCTTTTGAACGTTGGAGCGCAATCTTTTCAAATTTTCCTTTAAGTGACGGCAGAATATTAAATATATACTATGTTGTTATAAGTCAAAATTTCAAAAAAAAAAACAATATAGTTAATGATAAGGTATAGACATTTTAATAAGTAAAAGTAAAATATGTATTAAACAAACCATAAATTGATTTTTTGTTTTATATGTGAACAATTTTTGTCTACTAAATCTTCCTGTTCTTTATCGAAGCTATTTATGTTCACTGAAACACTAACTTATAAACTTATACTCCCTCAGTCTCAAAATTATAATTTTACTTTGATTTTTTTGTCTTTCTTTTCCAATTTTAACCTTAAATATTTATATTTGTGATATATATAATACTTAATAAAAATTATAACAATGAAAACACATTTAAAAACTAATCAATTCATATATTTTTCATTCAATATTATATAACACAAACAAAAATATTTATAATCAAAGTTGAAAGAAAAAGACTGAAAAAATCAAAATGAGATTATAATTTTAAGACGAATATAATAAGTAGAGATCAAATTACTATTCAAACGCATAAAATCTCATAAATGATGTACTACCTCCCCATCCTAAAATTATACATAATTATTTACTTTTCTTTTTCAAATTATCTCAAATTAAGGTGTTGTTTGTTTATTAAGAAGCTTTGAATCTAAATCTGATTTGCACAGCTGAATCTGAATATTCGGTAGAAAAGTCTGAATCTGATTTTCATCTGAATCTCAATAAGTGGTTAAGAAATCTGAATCTGAATCAGCTAAAGTATATTACGAATGCATTCACGCAAGAAATAAACTTTATTAGATATAAGATAAGAAAATTTATAATGCAATCGATCTAAAGCTAAAATATTTTAAACAAAACATGCAATTTCATGTTTATTTGACTAAAATAAATGTGTCGGAGTTTAAATCTAACTTTAAGATGATAAACTGGATCGCTCACGTTAGAGTTAAGATATATGAGCCCGAAATCGAAACCTTCAATTTGAACAAAATATGAATCATCGCAAATCATTTTATAAACTCTTTATCTAGCAAAACGCATGCAACGATTCTAAAAGACAAAAGTAAAACAAGAAAAGAATAGAAAGTAACACCAAAATAGAAAACTATAACAAAATAAATAAAAACAAAAAAATTAACAAAAATTAAGGAAAAAAAATGACATTAAAAGATGTTAAGACAGCCTCTCAACATCTAGTTCAGTCAGACGTTTATGCCTCTTACTACCTCTTAATGATAAAAAAACAAACGTTGTTAACATTGGTTGCCTCTTAATGCCTCTGAATGAAAAAAACAAACATTCTTAATGACCCACATGTCTGACTACATCTGAATGGGTCAGATTAAAACGTTGTTAAGAGACATTTCTAAAAAGGTAAATAGTATAAAAAGGTACCCATCTTAAGTTAAAACTCAATTAAAAGTACTCAACTTTTTTTTTCTCAATTTAAGGTATCGACCTTTTTTCTTGTTGCAATGTTGGACAATTAACAAATTTAAAAGTTATATATTAACGATCGTGTATTTTATTATTGTATCGTTAGTCTTTTACAATAATGACACTTTATAATAAACTCAAAATTCGTTTTTTATAGTTTTAGACCGCTTTTCACCTTTTTCGTCTGATTTTTACTGTTTTCGTTTGTTTTTAATCGTTTTGGTCCATTTTTACAACATTCTTCGTTCTTTTACCGTATTCAACTGTTTCGTCCATTTTTTATACGTTTTCGAGCCTTTCTGACCGTTTGTGTCCATTTTTCGGCTTTTGACTGTTTTCGTCTGTTTTTTGTTTTCGGCTTCTTTTTTTACCATTACTAAACGTTTTTATTTGGTTTATTTATTTTTTTCGTCCATAAAATAAATAGGCGATAACGACAAGAAACGGGCGAAAACAGTAAAAAAAGATTGAAAACGATATCAAACACATTAAAGAAGATCGAAAATGGTAAAACCGATAAAACGACAAAAAAACAGACTAAAACGATTAAAACCCGAATGAAAACGGTAAATCAAAATGAAAAAGATAGAAAACGGTCTAAAACTGTAAATAAACGAAGTTTGAGGTTATTATAAAGTGTCGTTAATATAAAAGACTAACGATGCAATAATAAAATAAACGGTCGTTAATATATAACCTTTAAATTTGGTATTATTCCAACATTGCAAAAAAATAAAATTTGGTACTTTAAATTGATGAAAAAAAATTAAGTATTTTTAATTAAATTTTGACATAAGATAAGTATTTTTTTATGCTCTTTACCTTTTCTGAAAAAACAAACACCACCTAATTGTCTACTTCTAAAAAATGTATAAAATTTAAATTGAAATAATTATAATAGTTTCACTTGAAATTATAATTACAAACTTTAAAAATATTTTAAATTAATTATTTAAAAATAAAAATTATATTCATATAAAAAATAAGAAAAAAAATTATAAGTATAATATTTTTTTTTAAATACATATATTTTTTTTTACAGTGGATAATGAGACGGGTGAAGTAATATTAAGGTTTTTACTTAACTACTTGGAGCTCACTAGTTTTATCAAGGGTTTTGTTAACATCAATCCTACAGGTTGTTTTTAAGATTACCATAATTGAAATTAAACATTTAATTAAGATAAAACTTTTCATGTTTAAATAATATAATTAATAATTTAACATTTAATTATGATAAATCATTCCATGATTAACTACATTTTTCATAATTGTAATATTTAAATGTATATAAATAAAGAAATAATGAGTTTATTAAATGCAAATTTATACAATAATCAGCCTTAAAAACAACCCATAGAGCTGCTGTTAACAAAAGTAGTCCATCCGTATCTTTTTTTTGTAGAATTTAATCTTAAATAATACGGAGTAAATGATAAGATTTGACAAAGCAAGTAAAAAAAAAGTCTTCTCAATTATGTATGTGTTTTAGAGACCAATTGGTAATTGGCTAAAGTTAAATTCGGAAATGGTCCAAAAATAAGTCAGAATGAGTATGGTCCAAAATTGACTTTATTAGTTAACGTTGATACCACCAAATAAACAGCTACTGAGCAAAAATGACCTTTAAAAAGGAAAACATTAGGATATATTTGATAGAAAGATTATTAAGAGTTTGTGATTATTTTTTCTAAAAAGTAAGTTATCTGAAAATTAATAAGCATATAAATTTATAAGAGAACATAAAAATAATAATTTTTCAAAATCTCTTTTATCAAACACTAGTTATAACGCCCGTGTACGCCGAGACTTTGATATAAAGTATTTATCGTGTATTATTTTCGAACTATTGTTAAACTTTACACTTTTTATTAACGGATGACTTCATAGTTTGTATTCCCACTCAGAATCTTCAATTTTAAAAATTTGCACTTGATGATATATGGCATCAGTTTTTCATGCTGCAACTTTGGTGCCTCTAACATTGCCTTCTGCTCTGTAATAACTTCGTTTTGTATTCTTTCTTCCAAACTTTTCGTCTGACTCTAACTTGGCCACTTTGTTAGCTATCGTGTCATCGGGTACCTGCTTTCACATCTTCAACGTTAGGCTTAATCTCCATGGAGTACCAATATTATACCAAACTATAATTTAATATATTAACGAGTATAAAATATTTACACACTCACGTACATTGTTATGTTTTGCTAATTATATGATATATATATATATATGCCAATCACCATGCAATAACTGGAACAACCATCATAAGTTTCGTGAGTTTTCAGCATCAAGCCCATACACATCACCATAATGACCGAAAATTTGACAAGTTTACATCTTATTGCAAAAATCAAAAACTTTACATGTTTGTTGTTGAACACGGTAACTACATAAAGAAGCATGTGAACTGTATGGCTATTTGAACAACTATTTGAACGACTATTTGAACGGGTTCACTTTAAATACCCATAAAACTTCTAAAATACTTAAGTTATAAAAAAACATGCTACTGACCTCATTTGCGGAGTTGACAACATCGTCCACCTCAAGATTAACGTATTTTTCCTCTTCATATTACCCGAGCATAACCCCTGAAATAGAATCATCACAGTAGTAAAAAAGCAATAATCAGTTCAATAACACATAACCAGATAAACCCACAATCAAACAAATATCTATATCACAGTAGTAATTATTCAAAGGGTCAAAACATGCCCGAGTTGGGATTGGATGACCTGTCACCTAGTATAATACATTTTGTTTTTATTGATTTGTTATATGCAATCACAAAATTAAAACACTATAACTATCAGATATAAAAAAGATTAAACATTAAATCTTATATAGGTTGCATACTTAATTTGTTTCACAACCAAGTTTAACCGAGTAAAATAGATTTGTTATAACTTATTAATGAAACCTATACCGCTCTACACGTTTGTCATATGTCGTGTGACACATGAGTCCCATTTACTCTTGGTTATTTTCTGTCTACAAAGACTTGCCATGGCTGGTGTGTACCGTATAGAAAAAATAGTACACGACATCAAGTTTTTTCTTTGCAGTTGACCTCTAAGTCGGCAAAGCGATGGTCTTATATTCTATCATCTAAAATGCGCAATGGATTATAGTTCTGCGCGAAATACATGAATTTTACTCAGTTGATTTATAGTAGTCGCGCACCAGGGGATTATGACAGATTGTCTTGGCACATACAACGCACATACAACGTAGAGATGGGCCAGAACGTGCTTGAGTGTATAAGTTCATAGCTGTGTAACGTGGAGTAACATTAAAGCAAACAAATGCAAAGAATGTCACTAATATGAAGAGTAACAACGGCCTCTGTATTATGACATTCCATCTTATCACTAAATGGCATTACAACGAGTTCAGTGAATATTCTTGGGCTTAGATAATGATTATACAGATCCTAATATTCGAGTATACACATACTGATGGCATGTCACACGCTAAGTCTTTTAAGGGAAGCATATTTGGTAAATAGGAAAACTGTTACCCGAAAGAAAATGGCATGTCCATGAACACGTTGAACATAACAAACTAATTTTGTAAGCGAAAGATGAGTTTTTGCAATAAATTCAGCATTATGCTCAAGCAAAGTCTTCGCAGTTGAGATGTCTACTTCTCTAAATGATGCCAAATAGTAAGGTAAGATGGCGTCATTCTAATCTGCATTAAAAATGAAAGATTACTTCAGACTAAAAATTGGATAACAAACGACCCTTAAGTACTGATCAAGCTTAGAATACATGACCTTATGGGTATGAAATTATTTAACATTCAGTAAATAAACAAAGTTCAGGGTTTACTTCTAGCGCTGTTTGGACACATTCAGTTTAAGGGGCTGCTAGGACAATTTATTCAAACAATATATTATGAGTTCAATGTGAAATTCATATTCGATTTATGTGGTTTTGAGAAGCTCATCCACTTCCAGATAATAGTTGTTTGTGTCGCTGATTAGAATCATTTTAGTAAGAGTGTACATTGCACCTAATGTAGCCATAACATGTCACCTACAAAGTGTAGAGGATCATGCGCATAAATTTCAATTGGCTTTAAGTATTCCACCAAATATAATTCTGCTACATAAATCTAAATAATACAATTAGCCATGGATGTTCCATCTCACATACGCTGTTTGGGATATATCTAGTAAATTTGAACACTTGTTTATATCTAGCTTCTCTAAATATTCTAATCAGCTAATATCCTCGAGTAACTTTTTTAGGCGCCAATAAGTTTTAGTTTTAGATGTTTCAACACACACAGACTATCTCTGGAAGATGTCTCATCATACATACAACATTACAACATTACCTCGCATAAGAGCGTATCTTCTTCCAGCGTTTATCATCTTTTATGAAATCAAACCTACAAAAGAGGTTAAGGTATAATACAACATGGCAGTATGTACATAAACATATTATAATTTTCTCATAGATATATATAAAATTATAAGGTTTATAACCTTCATTGTTGTTTGTAGCAGCACTTTATGTGCTTCTTTCCATTAAATTTTTCTTCAAGAAAATATGAACTTTATAAAAGAGGTTATAAACCTGTAGTAGCATATAATAAAGGGTATGTAAATCGATCCACAAAATCAACTTAAGTTATAATTTTTGATGGGCCAGCCTGGGTAAAATATAAATTCATGAAAAAGAAGCTGGTACATCCCAACACCTTTTAATTAACAAAAATGTTTGTAAATGATTAATAAACAAACTCGTACATCCCAACAAAAAAACCTCAATAACACCCAAAGTACACCCTCAATTAAAATTAGGGCAAATAGCATAAAAAGGTACTCATCTTGTGTTAAAATTCAATTAAAGGTACTCAACTTTTTTTTTCTCAATTTAAGGTACCAATCTTTTTTCTTGTTGCAATGTTGGGATAATAACAAACTTAAAGGTTATATATTAACGACCGTTTACTTTATTATTGCATCGTTAGTCCTTTACATTAATAACACTTTATAATAAACTTAAAATTTGTTTTTTTTACAGTATTAGACCGTTTTTCACCTTTTTCGTCTAATTTTTACTGTTTTCATTTTTTTTAATCAAACGAAAAAACGGACTAAGACGATTAAAAATCGAGTGAAAACGGTAAAAATCAAACGAAAAAGGTCTAAAACTGTAAAAAAACAAATTTTGAGGTTATTATAAAGTGTCGTTAATATAAAGGACTAACGATGCAATAATAAAGTAAACGGTCGTTAATATATAACCTTTAAATTTGTTATTGTCCCAACATTGCTACAAGAAAAAAGATCGGGTACCTTAAATTGAGAAAAAAAAAGTTGAGTACCTTTAATTGAATTTTAACATAAGATGAGTACCTTTTTATGCTATTTGCCCTTAAAATTAAATCTAAATTAATCCTAATTAACTTTCTAAATTGATCAATAGAACTGACCTCATTTGTGGTTTCGATGAGATCAAATTCATGTTCAGATGGATGGATGGTGTTTCATGTTATGGTGGTTTTTTGAGTTTCTTTGTTTTTGGGATAAAAGATTCAGACGAACGTTTGGTTGTTGACTTTGTTTTTGTTTGAATTAAGAAGGCGATTTATAACCCCTAAAGTTTGATAACTGATAATTTTAACACTAAAGTTTAACATTTTTCAACCCGCTTTTCTGAAAGTTTTTTGGTTTACGTTTTAGGCACGTATACTTTTAGCCCGAATTTAACTTTCACTAAAAATAAGTACGAAAATTAGCCATTTGTTACTAAATTAAGGAACATATACACTTTTTAAAAGAATAAATAAAACAATTATTTCTTACTAAAGAAAGAATCTCTTGAAATAATCCCTACTTTATGTTTTGCTTTACAAAGAAAAAGATACTCCAATCCAATAAATCGATAGTTAATCTTTTGAAATAGTAACTTGAGATTAGTGACGTATTTTACTTTTTGTTATCGTAAGTCAGTTAAAGAATACCCCAGAAAGATTTTTGAGTGTTTTATTTTTTTTTCACGTTGTCGAAAGTTTATATATTTTCCGCTTCTTGTCTCACAATACATAATTTTTTTGAACAAATCGACCTATTATATATCATTCTGAGATGTGTCGAAAATAGGATAAGTGGCAGATACATCAAGCCATATTGTGAGGGCCTAATTTAATGAACAAACAATCAAATTAACTGGAAAAACCTTATATATGCTATTTCATTCATCAATCATATCAAGAAAGGACTAACGAAAATTTGGGATGTGGCCTACTCGAAACAATAATTATTTGCCACTAAATTTTCACTTAAAAAACTAAACATTTAAACTTGATGTGTTGTAGGGATCATGTGCCCTGCCTAAGATAAATCCAAAAAAACAAAAAAAAATAAAATTCAGAAAGCTTAGACCGATACAAAATTACAAATGTTGTTGTGAGGTCCTACGCTAAAAGTTCAATTTTTTTTGGAATTAGAGTAGTACACTTAAAAGCAGGGTTCTAAATAGCGCGCTATATCGCGTTTTATAGCGTGATATACCGTAAAGCGTGGCCTCTACATTACGAAACAGATTAAAGCGTCATCTCTAGGCGTAGCGTGCTAAAAGGCGTTATATAACGCGATATAGCGTGCTATAGTGTGTAGCGTGCCACTTTTTTTTGAATCTTTTTGCAAATTTACAAGAATTAGGCTTGTTTACTAGTTTTGAACTATTTAATAGACTTGGATTTAGTAATTTTATTATGGGGAAAAATCTTGAGTAACTATTAGCCGATTTTGTTTTAAATTTGAATTAAAATATTGTTCCATTTTGTAAACTCGCTATATAAATATTCATTTATAAAAATTTTGTGCCGCTATATATCACGCTTCGGAAAACGTCATAGCTTCGCTATAACTTGTGTAGCTTGAAGCTTGACAATACCGCTACGCTACGCTTCACGCTATTTACAACCTTGTTTAAAAGTAAACAACATTTTCCTAAAAATCAACTTATGCCCACTAAAATTTGATGGGCTGTAGGGGGCCTGGGCCCTCTCTTGCTTTATAAAATCAACTAAGGCCCACTAATAACTTTATGTTACATGAATCAATTAAGTCCAAAAGTTATGTTAATGAAGAAGATGCAAGTACTATTTTTTTTAGTATTCCCTCATCCTAAAAATTTCTGTACCCGGACAAAAACATACACTTTCAGAAAAATGGATGACTACACTTTCGACATCCTGAAATTGAAAGAAGGACGATAATTTTAAGACGGAAAGAGTATACTTGCTAGGATATTTTAGAGGAATGAAATGCCAATAGGATTTTGTTAATATGATCATTTTTCCTTCACAAAAAGTACGTTATAAGTTATAAGAAACCAACCTACCGGTGGTTCAACAATGGGAGATGCAAGTCATTTAACACCTGGATTAAAGGGACATGGGAACGATAGTTGAACACGTGACTGGGTGTTATGCTAAATATCCTTCACTTTTGAGCTAACATTGAGAAACCAACCTACCGGCGGTCCCATGACCAATATATAAGAGTTAAAGTCACGTAACACCATGATCGAAAGGACATGAGATGATGATTAAACATGTAACCCCGCGTAAAGCTACATGTGCTTAAAAGTTGGCAATATATATCTCAAACAACAGTCTGTAACAAATGCACTAAAGAATACATATTTGCCATTTGCCTATCTATCATCAAATCTTCATTCTTCAACCACATATCTATTCCTTCTTGCTCCAAAGGCCAGTCTCTACAGAAACCAAAATGTACATATATTCATTACTATGCATATTTCAAACAACGTTTCTGGTATCCGTGTTTCGATGTAAACAATCACTTTGACTATCATTAATTTGTTTGAGTAAATATAAATTTTAGTCATTATGGCATATTGTGGTACGTTCTTATGGTCCAATGACTTCTGTTCATTGTAGGACAAAAATAAAGACTAATCGCTAAAATTTGTTATATTAACGCTCACTATACGTATTTACAAGGTTGCTCTTGACTAGAAATACGACTAATGAAGTAACGGCGATATATGCATTTTGACCAAACAAACATTTCCCAAGATAAGCATCAACCATTGTGGGATAATAACAAAAACTCTATTTAATTTAAGATGGTTTTGGTTGTGCTTACAGTGAATATTTGGGAGTAAGCTTTAATTCCCGTGAGAAAACGAATGTAAGTTGGTCTTGTTGATCCACTGCTCGGAATGGACCTGATATTTGGGACAAGATACTTTGCAACCTGCATATGCTCAATAATATGTCACACAGAGCAGACATGGGCTGGCGAAATTATGATTATGTAAGAACGAGGAATATTGGAGATCGAATGATAATAAAAATTGTTCATGAAAAGGTACCTCATCTGCTGGTTCTGCCAAAACGTTAATGAAAAATTTGGCCTGCAATAACACAAATTTAATTTGGAGAGAAAAGAAACAAGCGAATGAGGGTATTAATTATGAATACTTTTTTGGTGGTAGAAATCAAACCTGCTTTGTGTTGGCACCCGACATTAGAAGGTCAGTTGTAACCATTCCAGGCTGCAAAGCAGATCAAGCCAAAACATTGATTAGAGAATGTATGTAAGGTATGAAAGCTGAGAAGTTCATATGTGCAATAAAAGAAGAACACAACATACCGACAAGTTATGGACGACAACATTGCTTACTTCTTGCATCCGCAACTCCGCCTTCAGGGACAAAAGAACACAATAAGAACAGTGTACAAGTTGGTGAAACAATATAGAAAAGTTGCAATTATTGCCTGTAATGATTTGGTCAAATGCACCACACTGCGTTTAGTTGCTCCATATGCAGCAAACCTAACAACAGAAAATACACATAATTTTACAATAGCTAACACAGGAGAAATAAAAAGTAAATTGGTAATCTATGCGAAAAAAAGAAAATTTCCAATGAAAAGCACACCTGGGAGTCGGTCTTCCATCAGAACCTGCTCCATCAATATTAAATATATGCCCACCTCTAGGCTGATTGAGCATTGTTTTCATGGCCTATATTGCAACCAAATAAGAAACAGCCTGACCAATGCGATTTTGACATCTGAACAAAATGAATTACCTCCCGGCAACAAATCATCAAACCAAGTGTATTTGTAGTCACCACTTCTCTGTAAATAGAACATTATATCTTATTTATCAAATAAGAAAGTGATGATTAGCTATTGAAAAAAAAATAATATACAAAAGAAACTCACATGAGATCCTCATCCGAAGCCTCTGCAAGAGGTTTGAAGCTATATGCATTTGACCCTGCGTTATTAATCTGAAATCATCAAAGATATGTGTAAGAGAACAAGATAAAGGTATGGTAATAATCGATAGTCGTTTGACGTGTATGATAATCACTGATACAAATGAAAATGGTGATGAAAGTAAGTACCCATATATCCACGTATTGGAGGTTGTCTTGTGCATATTTAACTAGATTTTTCACATCATTCCCATCCCGCACGTCACATTTTGTACCCTGAACAAAAGGGAAAATGTAAAGCTAGAGATATGATTACGAAACCATATATTTATAATATAGTTCAACATTGGACAGAAGTATCAATAGGTACCCACACATGCTGATTCCCAAATTCTGCCCTTAAATTCTGGAGAGCTGATTCAACCCGTTCAGCTGTATAAATTAATACTACATTAACTGAGTATGATACAAAAATCATAATCATATTTATATTCTATTAATACAACGGTACATTGTAAACATGTATAGAACCTTTTTACCAGTTTTGGACCCGTTTAATCCCCTCGTCCCATCTCATTTTAACCCTTTTTAGATAGAACTAGCTTGACCCATTGGCCATTACCAATCAAGTTAAGCCTAGTTGACCCGTTTAGAAATTTCCATCTCTGGGTGTTTAAAAGAATAATCTGAAGCTGAGATGTTACATTTAAACAAGCTTGTACTTACCAGACCTTGAACATATTATAACATTATCGCCTGCTTTCAGGAACTCTTTAGCTAATGCATAACCTATTCCTGTAACAGAATGTGTAGATAAGCAAGATACCGGAGTTTAACTTTAAACAAATTAACAAGTCACATAGATATCAATGATCATCCATAACACATACAAAGGCAAAGACCATTAGGATGTTCATTTTCGGATTTAATACCACGGGGGGCATTGCTTTAGTGTTCAATAATAAAGTCAATTGGCTCATACCGGTGCACGTATAAGTTGTCCTACCAACCAGCTCATTTAGTTCTAATAACAGCTACCTAGTAATCATTACTTAATTAGTAACTTTGATTGTGGTTCACAAGCTTTCTTTGTTGTTTCCTCATTAAGGGACGTTGGATATTTTATCCACTGTCAAACGTTTTCATCGAACCAAATGTTAAGTTACACATCACATATTTTTCTGGGACCAAGAGAACAGTAAATTGAGTCATGTTGGAAGTATACACAAAACCTCTCATATGTGCAGTTTGTTTTGTTCCAGAAGATGACTAACAGTGGTTTTACAATCTTTATTATTTTGTCTTGTTTATTATTGTTCACCTCTCGTCGGTGCTACATTAAGTGTGTCACATCTCATGATAATGACCCTAATTACCTTACTGTAATATAGACAACTAAGATTCATGACCATAAAAGTTTAACACCACCCTGAGTGATCCATAGAAAACCCAGTTTCGTCATTTTTCAGTTCCTCCTACTTCGTGTATCAGTTATCATAAACAAAAAGCATAATCATTAGACCACAAAGTCACACACTCACACACACCCTTTCAGGATTGTTAAGTCTGGATACTAATTAGTTTCCTTGACAATTAATCCGCCGGTACGGAGCAGGAGTATGGGATATTGTTGTTTGGCGCGAAGTGCAAACCCAGTCTCACAATGAAGTGAGATAAATTTTAAAGCTGACACATAAGCATGGTGGACTAATCCTTCTATTGCCGACTACTTTTGAGTTTTACTGCCTACGAAACAATTCCCTTCTAACCAAACACCTAGGGTTCGCTATTTTTCATGCTTCTTTTACTTTGCATCATAACGTGGTTATTTTTTTGGTAACCATGGTTTCCACTCTTTAGGACTCAAATCAGGTAAAGCCCCCCACTTTTCAAGATGTTGACGTGGCCACTTCAGAGTTGTCAGCACCTAGCAGGAATCGAACTTGAGACCTCACACCTTTGAGTGTGATGCCCTTTTACCACTAGGCTACCCCCGAGTGGTTTCATCATAACGTGGTTGGTCCTGTTAATGTGAACCACAACTTTCCTAACTAGGATAAGTGTTTGGTGCCTTTCTAAATTACTTTTGATATTTTTGACTAAACGGGTAAAAAGGTTAACCGGGAGGGCAGTCTTTGACTTATATGTACGCAGCTTAACCAGGGTATCCCCGTGACCGTTTCTGACCCTTTTCCCGAGAAAACTTTGATGGTGGATGCATGTTAAAAGCATCTTGTTAACAATAAACAATACTGAATCTAAAACCCAAAGGGCCTAGCCTAGTGGTGAGGGTTTTTCAGCGGAGATCCAAGTTCAATCCTTGCTTTAACTTTGCAAAATCACATTCTTGGTATGGGTGGACACCGGGCACTATCATGTAACGTTGGCTTCAACATATTGTCCTAGTGCCCGAGGTATGGAAACTTTTTTTTTTTTTACGATGGAAAAACTCAATCAAATCTCCTAACAACTTGCATCAAATTAATTAACAGGCATAAATTTGCCTAATAATCCACACCATTCACTTCTCAACCCCTTAACATTAAAACCACCAACCTCACTAGCAGTGGCGGAACCAGGAAAGTAGGATGTGGGTGGCAAAAAAAATTTCTTGACAATCACGATAAAATGCGGAGAAAAAAACTGTGCTAGTAATGATAAATCAAATATTTTTACTTATATGTCAATAGTTTATTAGGTTTAAGAGAGTTAAATACTGGATTTTAATATGTGAGTGGGGAGCAATCCGAGTTTTATGTGGGGGCACTTTCGAAAAAAGATCAAAATTCTAAAAAAATTTACACTAAAATCTCGTATTTTTCGACTAGCTATGGGGGGCGCTGCCACCCCCTACCAAAGGAATACATCCGCCCCTGCTCACTAGAACAAGGTTTTGTTAACGACCAACCACTCAGGGGTGGCCAATTGATAAAAGGTCTGTGACTATCATCATTAGAATGTGAGAGGTATCAAGTTCAATTCGTGTTAGATACAAAGTGCAAACAATCATCACTAGTGGAAAAAGGGTTGTGACTATCATATGTAAGAGGTCTCAAGTTGCGTTCAAATTCTGCTACATGCAAACAACTGGCAACCTCCTAAAAAAATGAGGATTTTACCTAGTTTAAGTGTGTGTGGCGCGAGGTTCAAACCCGTGGATTAGTGAGTCAACTCAAAATGTGAGAAACTCGTGGGTTATGGCTTATTTGGTTTTGGCCTAATGTTGCATAAGCTCACTTTTAGTGGCTTATTTTGAAATTTCGGCCCATATAAGTTCATACGTAATAAACTTATACAAGCCGAAAAGTTTCAAAATAAGCCAGAAAAAGTGAGGTTATGAAACATAAGCCCAAGACCAAAGAAGCCATAAGCCGAAACAAACACAATTCTCAGAATTAGCCTTATGAAACATAAACCATTAATAAGTTGAAACAAACACCAGATTAGATAAAAGAAGAAGGGTAAGCAAATTAACCTTTGGTGGAACCAGTGATCAAAACATTGTAGGGAGGAAGCATAGGCTGAGAATTATTATTTCCATTATTAGAAGCTGCAGAGCACAGTGGGGTCCTTAAAACAAACTGTTTCTTATGAAATGATAATGGTGTGAAAAGATTATATTTTCCAGCGAGAAAGAGGTGAGTTGAGTTAGAATAAGACAGAAATGAAGGACGACATGTTAATAAAGGTTGGATACGATAATTGCAGGTGAAAATGGAAGAAACGGTTGCACCACCAGTTATCGCCATTCAAAATGGATCACAAAGATAATAAACTTTGCTTTTTAACTAACTTTGGTGTGCTAAAAACCGAAAACCCGAAAAAACTGAAAAAACTGAAGAACCAAAACTTAAAAAATCAACCGATTGAAAAACGGATATTTCGGTTTTTGTATTTTGAAAAAATCGAAGCTTTTAGTTTGATTTGGTTTTAACATTATAGAAAACCGATATAAACCGAACCGACCTTTATAAATATGAGAATATATATATAAGTTCACGTCGAAGCTAACGAACGATGAATATGCTTCGCTAGATTAATTCTATCATGTTTAATAACTAATCATTGTTTCATATGCTTATTGAACATGACTAAATAATAAGTTTTCTTCTCGATTGTTTTATTAATTAGGTTTTTATCGTTTCAAATGTGTTGATTTATACATATAAATGATTTTTTTAGGATTTTATATGATATTTTTCCTTATTGTTAATGTTATGTTTCTTGTTGTTATTGTTTATTTAAAGCTTTTAACGTGTCAGTTTATGGTATGTATTCAAAATCGACTTGTAAAAGCGAAGCTCGATAAATCATATAAAAACCGAAAAACCAAACCGACACAAAACCGAAACCGAATGGTTCCTAAAATCAGAAACCGAAATTTGTTGGTTCGGTTTCGCTTTTATACAAAAACTGAACCAAACCGAAACATGCTCACCCCTACTTTTTAACCAAGTTTGGTTTTTTTTTTTCATTTTAGTTACTCTACTTATGAAGTACGCCATTTGTGTCACTTTAGTAGTAATCCAATGTAATGTAATTGGATGTAATAGTAATTTACATTACATAGGGTTTGATTCATATAATGTGGGAATTATAATTCACGATACGTAAGCTGTTTGGTTTGCATTTTAATTGTACTTCAAACATTACAATTACAACCTATGAAAGACCTTTTAGATTTACATAAGAACTTGAATGGAAAATTTTGAATTACGTTATAATTCAGTATTTTTATACTTAACATCAATATTAATTAACATGAATTAGTATTAATTAGAGAAAGATGTCGTGGATTTACTAAAGCGGGTTCGGAAGTTCTCTGTAACTCAAGAAATCGGAGCACGTGCCACTGTTCATATTTTTAATAAGATCAGTTTTGCTATAACTAAACGAGTAGGGTCTCAGATAGTATCTCGGCTTCCCACTAATCTTTTATAAAATCCTTTTATTCTAATAAAATAATAATTATTATTAAAAATAATAATAATAATAATAATAATAATAATGCTAATAGTGGTCCATTTATTTTTCAAAGGTTAAGTTTTTGTATCCATAAAGGAGTAGGAGTGTAAATTGTGTCTAGACTCTCATCCAACTTTGTGTATCGTTTTTATGTTATATTAATGAAGATAAGGTTGATAATAATAAAAATAATAATAATAATATTAAATTATGTCTACCAGAAAGGAGTAGGGTTGTTCGCTGGTAGTATTAGGTCTGGGTTTCGTTAGCGCGTGGTGGTTTAGTACTTCAGCCGCGAACAGTAGGTTGTCTGGCAGTGGCTCGTTTCAGATTGGGGTTTTTGAGTGGTTAGTTGTGAGTGTTGGTTTTTATTGTTGTGATTATGGGTGATTCGCTTAGATTTTCTTGCCCTTTGCAAGGGGGAGAAGGGTGTGGAGCTGGTAGAGGTGGGCGGGGGCATTCTAAAAAGTATTTTATCGACCCACTTGGGTACTCGCCATTTTAAGACGGATGTGTTGAAGGGAGTTTATAAAGCGCGTATTGCGAATGATTTTTCCTTGTTTTCGGCCCTTGATCTTGCTTTGCATCAAGCGGGGATTTGGCTATGTGGTGAGTGTCTTTGTACGCATACTTTTGGTAAGAATTGTAGACATATGGATGGTGTTATGGTTGAGTCTCCAGATTTTGAGGATTGTGCGATTTGGGGGATTGTTTTGCCGGTTTGTTCGCCTAGTGCGGATGTTGATGTTGATCGAGGTCAGGTTTCGTTGTCAGTTCTGGGCATCCCACAGATTGTGACGAGGGTTCTGTTAGAATTGGCTTAGGGGTGGGTTCACTTTGTTTAGATGTTGACCTCCTTGACCGTTTCTTTTTTACGCGCATACGTACGGTCAAGTGCATCCCGCCTAAGTTGAGGCTTGGTTTTGCTAGGATTTTTCTTAGTGCTCTTGACAAAGTTTTATCTAGCCCAAGTGATATTGCAGCGTGGGTGGAACTTCTCATCTTACCGGGTTGTGTTTTGGCGGTGTTCGTACCGTCTTGCAGGGCTCAGCGTCGATCTGGTGAGAGGGAGCGTGGTCAGTTTGTTAGTATTTCTAGTGCCATTGCTCGGTGGAGGGATCCTGGGGAGAGGATTGGTTTGATTAGAGATCGTTTAGGTGGTCTTTCCTTTTCTTCGCGTAGGTACTTGAGGTCGAAAGATGCTATGGCGGCTAATATTTCTCAGTGCAAGCGTAAGCTGAGTGATGGCCACTTTTCAGCGGCTATTAAGGTCCTCACTTCTTCGGGTGTTGCCCCTGATTCTCCTGACACCCTGGGGGATTTGGAGGCTAAACATCCCTTTGCTTCTCCTCCTGTTGTGCCTTCTTCTTCCTGTGGGGTGGACACGTTTTTTGTTCGCAAGGATCTGGTATTGAATCGGATTCGAAGTTTTCCCAAAGGTACTTCTTGTGGTCGAGATGGGCTTAGAGCTCAACATTTTTTAGATGTTTTGGGAGGGGCAGCTTCTGCTGTGGCTGATGATCTTTTGGTTTCTATCACTGGTGTGGTTAATCTGTTTCTTTCTGGTAAGTGTCCTAGTCTGCTTGGTGAGTTTATTGCCAGTGCCCCCTTGACTCCGCTTGTTAAGCCTGGAGGGGGCATTCGACCTATTGCTATTGGTACTGTGTGGAGGGGGCTTGTCTCTAAGGTTGCATCTTCTTCTGTTGGGGAATCGATGACCTCTTATCTGCATGATTTTCAGTTTGGTGTGGGGGTGCCAGGTGGGTGTGAGGCGGTTCTTCATTCTGTCAGCAGGTTTCTGGAGGAGAGAGGGGATGAGGCCGGACTTTCTATGCTTTTGGTGGATTTTCAGAATGCCTTTAATCTTGTTGATAGGAGCACCATTATTCATGAAGTTCGGCTGAGGTGTCCGGCTATCTCGCCTTGGGTGGAGTTTTGCTATTCTCGGCCAGCTCGGCTTTATTATGGGGATTCTATTCTTTGGTATTCTCAGGGGGTTCAGCAGGGTGATCCATTGGGTCCCTTATTATTCTCTCTTGCTCTGCATCCAATTGTTCATGCTATTCATCAGGCGTGTGAGCTCTCCCTTCATGCATGGTACCTTGATGACGGCACTATTATTGGTGATACTCTTATGGTTGCTAAGGCTTTGGATATTATTAGTGTGGAGGGACCGGCTCGTGGGCTACATCTAAACGTTGATAAGTCTGAGCTTTTCTGGCCGGTGGAGGATCCTCGGGGGTTGGTAGATGGCCTCTTCCCTGCTTCTATTTCTCGTCCGAGGTTTGGTGTCAAGCTTCTTGGTGGCTCTATTAGTCGTGATTTAGGTTTTGCTGGTAATTTTGTTGCGCGTCGGGTTTCTAAGGCTATTTCTTTGTTAGAGGCTATTAGGGGGCTTGATGAC
The DNA here is from genome assembly GCA_025667525.1 of Glebionis coronaria. Taxonomy (NCBI): domain Eukaryota; kingdom Viridiplantae; phylum Streptophyta; class Magnoliopsida; order Asterales; family Asteraceae; genus Glebionis; species Glebionis coronaria. The sequence goes on along the minus strand of CM046881.1, from coordinate 506,269,716 downwards.
CCGTAATGTGAACTTCTTCTCCTTCGTTATTGTGCTGGTGTTTCAAAGTTGGTGTATGCTTTGAGGACTTGCCCCCTGGGTTTCTTGAGGGTGTTTTGTCACAGTTTGATCAGGCCTTACGCGCGTCTTTGGAGTTGATTGTTACGGGTTCAGGGCCTGGGTTTGGTGATTTGCAGTGGCGTCTTGCTACTCTTCCTATCAGTATTGGTGGCCTAGGGGTTTTATGTGCTGAGGATGTCAGGTGCTTTGCCTTTATTGCTTCTCGTTTACAGTCTGGTGATTTGCAGGATCGGATTTTGGCGAGGTCTGGGATTGTTTCGCCGGGCCCTATTTTTCAGTCTGCTCTTGATGCTTTCTCGACTTGTTGTGGTGTCGATCCTCTCTCTGTCACCACTAGCTCTCCTGTCCCCCAGTTTATGAAGTCTTTGGCAAAAAGTTACTTTGGTTTCATTGATGGTTGTTTGACGTCGCGATTCGGGTTGAGTCGTCGTCAGGAGGCACTTCTCAGCTGTGTGCGTGCTCCTCATGCGCAATATTACCTCTTCACTATTCCGATTGATGGGTTGGGACAGCGGATGAACCCGAGACAGTTTCGTGCGGTATTGTGTTATCGTTTGTCGATTCCTTTATTTCCTGTTGGTTCTTTGTGCTCGGGTTACCATGTACATCGGATGGATCTGTGGGGTGATCATGCTGTTCATTGCGCTAGTGATTTGGGGGTTAAGTTTCGGCACAATCTTGTTCGTGATGTGTTGTTTGATATTTGTTCTAAGGTTGGTGTGTCGGTGAGGAAAGAAGCTGATATGGGTTTTGTTTCTGATGGTGGGCGTGATCTTCGGCCAGCAGATTTATTGCTACACAACTGGTCCCAGGGCAAAGATGCGTGTTTAGATGTTACAGGGGTTTCTCCGTTTGCAGGGACGGGGTTGGATTCGTGGGTTCCTGGGAGTGCTTTGCAGTCGGCTGTTCAGAAGAAGAAGAGGAAGTATTCTTCTATTTGTGCTGAGCATGGTTACTCGTTTATTCCATTCGCCTTCTCGACTTTTGGGGAGTTTGAGGAGGAGGCGATGGGTACTCTCTCGCGTCTTAAGCGGTTAGCTGGTTGTCATTCTAATGACGCGAGGAGTGGCGGTTTTTTGATGTCTAGACTTAGTTTTTTTATTCAAAAAGGGGTGGGCGCGCAGCTTGTTTCGCGGCTCCCTTCCAATTTTGTGTGATTAATAAAATTGGAATTTCGATAAAAAAAAATATAATAATAATAATAATAATAATAATAATAATAATAATAATAAATATATAATAATAAAATTATAATATTTTTATTATTATTATTAAAACTAATATTTATAATTAATTATTACTATTAAATTATGATGATTAATTATTAATTAAATAGTTACTTTTATATTAATAAAATATTTATATGATATCATTAATAAATTTTATATTAATAAAATATTAATATAAAAATATAAATAAAATAATTATTAAAATTTATATATTATTAAATAAATACATACTTTTTATTAATAAAATAATTATTAAAATACAATTATAAAAAGAATTATGACTAAAAATATAAAAACTAATGTAATATTAAAAACATTAACACTAAAAAACTATTAATTAAATATTTATTAATAGATAATTATCTTTACAAAAAGAAAATAACTGATTAAATTATTATCATTAAAATTATGACTATTAATAAGAAAAATAAGTTTTATATTATTAATATATTAATATAAAAATTATTAAAAACATAATTAATATAAAAACAAAAAATATTAGTAAAAAATATCATTTATATTTTTATAAACTATTTATTATTAAAAAATAAAAAATTATATATTATATTTATCATTTTTAGTATTAATATTATAATATTTATATATTAATTAATAACAGATCATGATAAAATAATAATAATAATAATAAATATTATTATAATTATTTAAAATTTATTATTATTATTTATTATTAAATATTATTAATAATACTATTAAATATTATAATAATAATTTAATTATCTTTTATTGTTATAATTATTGAAACTTTTAATTATTTATCATCATTATTTATTAAATTTGTTATTTATTATTATTATTATTTATATTATTACTAATTTTTTTACTATTATTATTATTTTTAATTATTCTTATTCGAAACTTTTAAAAAAAATTGAATTACATTACGATGGTAATCAACCAAACACAATGACAGAATATATCAACTAAAATTCCAATACATTACAATTACAACACATTACATCTCTTTCAATTACAATTCATTCAAATTACAATTTCTTTTATCAATTACAATTCCCTTTAAAATTTACTGTGAACCAAACGCACCCTTTGGCCTCGTTTGTTTTTCTCTAAAAACCTCTAATTGTCTTTTCTCACCACTTTTGTCTGAAGCGGGAAGTAATTTCTTGTTTGTTTTCTTTTGCAGTAGAGCAATGATCGACCATTGAGTAAATATAATCCCTAATCCCACTTAGAATCAGAAAGATTGCTTCCTTCTCTACATCAATCCAAGCACGGTTCTATTTCGTAGTATTCTCCTACGTTTCCTTAATAGTCTGCTCATCGGCACTTGGCGTCGTGTCGGTTGCTGGAGTTGCAGGAATGGTAATTATAGTGAGAGTATAGGGTCCTTCTTTGATGCAACGTCGTAAAACATCACCATTTCCTAAGAAGCATATAATAGAGCTCTCTCCTATCCCTTTTCAGCTCAGAAAGTACCTTACTAGCCTTATGCTTCAAAATCACCTTGCAATCCTTCTGAAATATTAACAGAATCTCCAAACCCCAAAATTTTCCAATAAGTGACATGTTTGAATTGTCTACAATAGAAGTTTCCCATGCAAAATACATATCCACTACTTCAGGCATATCAAAATCTACCCGCATCTTCAACTCCCTAAGCTTTTCTCTAGCTAATTCATCCTCCCCATACTCCAATCTTTCTGGATCTTCAATTATCATTACACTAGAACTAGAACTCTCATTATCACTGCCATCTTTATTGCTTTCAATGGCAGTCTCTACCCTATCCTATTCTTCAAGTTATCTTTCTTAAGTCGTTTTTCAACGCAACAATTACAAACATCTTTTCCTGAGTCTGAGCTTATAAGTCATCATTCTTAGCTATCAAAGAAGTTGTCTGAACAATAGTCTTAGCTCTTTTTCGTTTGATAGACTCGTGTAAATCACTGTAATGTTGTTTTACAATCTCATTTTACTTTCATAAATGTTCATTTTGTAAAAGTAATTTAGCGACACTTTGTTCTAGATCGATGTTCAAAGTGTCAAACACAGCTATGTTGTGATTAACATTCACTTCATTACTTTCTGCAGATTCGATAGGTTGAATAGAGAGTTCACTTAGTGAAGCAGTTAGAGGACTTTTATTGAAGCCAACACTGATTCTAAAAAATTAATTTGTTTCACAAAATGTTCTTTTTTCCGCTTTAGAATGTTAAATCTTACGATCCAATTTTTGTCCAAGAACAACATTTTCTTTTTCAAGTTTTTCAAAATGTGATTCAAACTTGTCCGTTTTCTTTGAAAATTTGAGTTTGGCATCCTCAAAATCTTTTGTCTTATGAGCTAAAAGTGTTTCGAGCTCTCGAATCTTTTAATCAACATCCTGATCACTCTAACTCTCATTATTACTCATATCTAATGAATCAAGTGTGGTATTACTATCAACCTTTTCAAATAGATATGTGTCAAAAATGGCTTTAAATTGCTTAGTAACTTGATGATCATCATATTCATTAGTTAATTGTACCTCAACCATTGGCTCATTATCATAAATGGGACTGATATCCGCATTATCGGCTTTTGTATCATTCCCTAAGATGTTGTTAGTATTCTTCTTTTCTGATTCTGTCATGTTGCTTTCTATGACAGTCTAACAATCATCAAATGCTTTACCATGATCGACGTTACTCTTTTATTCACCATTCTTTCAAATTGTCGTTTGTGACGTGTTCTTCAACAATAGACTTCTTTATATTACTCATGTGATGAAGGAGTGTCTCTTTAAACCGCTGGAGAAGTGAAAAGGTCATCACAGAATGTACGACTTCAACGGCTCAAACCGCTGAAGAATGGGCTTTCGAACACATGAAAATGGTGTTTGAGAATGAGTTCGTTCCGTTTGTAAACAATGTTAAAGAAGGTCTTCTAGATCTTGGGGATAATCTTAACTTTGAAACCGGGTCAATACATCTATTGAAGACAAGACGGCATGGACCCAGTGATGCAACGTACAACCCTTCCCCAGCCATTCATGTTTCTCTCAAAAGAAACTTGTCTCATTGTCACAGAGATCAACACGTATCTATTGGCTTTCTCACTATAAGTTAGTCAATATTCAAAAGGTGGTAGTCTGCTCCAGCCTCCAACCACTAAAATGCACTCATTATTGCCTTTAGTTTCTAAGTGTCGCTTATGTTCTAGTTGTTTTATGTTTTTTTTGAGGTTTACGTGAATCAATGCGAGGTCTTAATTAAAAGCTTTAATAATAGTAGCAATGATTGGAAGTAGCAGCTAACCGTGTATATGTAGGAGCAAACTCAGAATTTTTTTTTGGGTTTTTAAAAATCGGTTTCAACAAAAATAGATTTTTGGGGAACCCTTATGAGTAGGCATACATCATATAGAGCATACATATTGTGTGAACTAACTGTGCACTGATATATAGCTTTCGGCTATATGATCACATAAGTATCTACGTAGTTTTTAATCTACGCTTTTAAAAGACATATACAACATCGCATATACATTTTTGAAAACTTTTTGAATTGTGTAAGCTAATACTTACTCAACTTTGAAATGCTATTATTTTCAGATTATCATGACATCACCGGCACGTGTACCCATTGTTGACACTCCCATGACTACTACTGCTACGCCAACATCACCGACCTCGGTACTCCACGGACTACCATCAGACACTAAGTCTAGAGATCACGAGATTACTAGAGCCATTGTTATATCAGATTCTACCACATACACACCACCAGTTGTACCTGTTTCCCCAACCGAGGAAGGAGATCAGACTGTACCCGTCTTAGCACCGCTTCCACCACTCTCTACTCTCAACTATTATCCCACTAGAGACCTACCACATCGCAAGAGGAGGTGTGACTCTACTCCTGTCTCCACCTTTGAGATAGGAGAGGGATCAGGAGCAGGACGGACAGGACCCGACCCTGTTCAGGCACAAATCACCACCTTAGCTGCGAGGCAGGCTCACGATTCAACTGCTATTCATTCCTTACTACGAGCAGGCCTTTATAGACGATTAGTACTCCATGAGAGACTAGAATCTCTCTATTGGGCAGTAGCGGCAGAGTCGCAAGCTACACAGGGGACTTGGGCGACTTTCCAGGACACTCTATAGTGGTTGCTCGAGGAGAACTCTCATCTCCGATAGCGTTTGTCCGCTCTCGAGAGCCAGCAGTATCACACACACATAGCTCTCATGACCCAGGAGGATACTTTTCGCATCTTCTTTGACTTAGCAGAGATCCGTCATCAGGGGACTACTGCAGAGACTGACTACCTCTAGAGTGCGGATATAGCACGACAGTTGCAGTTACTAGAGTCTCTTCGCCACACCAGAGACACCCGTGCTGCCGTGATTGCCTTACAGGATGCCACTCAGGCACCTGTAGCTCCAGCTATACCAGCCTTTTTTAGTGATTCAGCTAGCCCTGTCCACCACAACCCTATCACTAGGGGTGTCCATAATTTAAGTTTAACCCTTAAAAACCAAAAACCGAACCAAATCGAATCCAAATTAGATCGAACCGAAAATAGAATTTAGGTTTTGGGTCATAACCGAACCGAACTACAAATACGGTTTTCGGGTTGAATATGGATTTAGCAATCGGACCCGAGAGCCGAACCGAAAACCGAAATTATACAAATATATATATATATATATATATATATATATATATATATATATATATATATATATATATATATATATATATATATATATATATATATATATATATATATATATATATATATATATATATATATATATATATATATATATATATATATATATATATATATATATATATATATATATATATATATATATATATATATATATATATATATATATATATATATATATATATATCTTTACATTATATATAAGAGGAGGGATATGCCACATAAGCATGTTTTAATCCACGTCATCATATTTTTGCACAATTTTCGGAATTATTTTCTTAAAATAATTAATGTTTGTAAAGTTCTTGAAAATTTAGACAATAATTTTAAAAACTGTGTCATTGACAGGAGTCGAACACGAGTCTAAAGGTCCACGCACTAACAACTTAGCCAGTGATCCAAACTAGATATTGTTATAGCATAACCAAAATCAAACTGATATACGCATGATGACAAGCTTACTATCTATACTCTCTCAAAAATCAATAAACATCCCCCAAAAGCCTACGCATGTTTCTCTTTTGATCAATTTGTCCGGCCACCAAAAGAACCATCACCAATTTTTTTTGTTCGAGCATGAATCCAAAGAACTAAAAATTCAGTAAGTGGTTTCAATTAGTTTTTTGAATTTATATGTCATCACAAACATCGGTATTTAAATTTAAAACAACCATGATCTCTTGATTTGTCATCTCATAATTCAGTAAGTGGTTTATTTTGACAGCTATTTAAATTCGGTATATTTACAAATTTAGACGGGGAACAGGTTCCTATCACAACTTTAGATGAGGCATTAAGACCGTATATAATTGAATTGGCAGAGGCACATGTTTATATTTATGTGTCAGAGTTAATGGGTGAAGAAAAGTTGAAGAAATCACAAACCCCCCTTAAAATAAGTTTCTGGGTATGCTTAGTAGATAATTTCAGGCTTCCTATATGCACAGTTGGTATTTTTATAATTTAATTATGTTATGAATGTAGTTTCAGGCATAGAGACTCTCATACGAACAAATATTACAAGTGGATAAACCGCAGCAAAAGTAGGGATCCGTCTTATTGTGACAATCCTAGAGTATGGTATAGGGATCAAACCTGATGCCAAAACACACAGTGAGTAATTAAATGGGCCTTAGTTTTCAGAATTGAATTTGGGTGATCAATGGTGGTTTTGACTCCTTTTTTTCGTTAACCTTATAGTTGATCACCTAAAAATAGGCTTTAGTTTTTATAGCTAAATGACCATTGTATTACCTTAGAATAAATGAACTTCCTTAGTCTTTTCTGGCTGAATTTGCTACACATATGCACAAGAACAGTTAACATGCTTGAATTTCCTATCTGTTAAACTTGACAGATTAAAATAGTAAGGATATTCATTTCACGCACACTTCTATCTCGCTGTTATAGATTTAAGAAGATGTAGTGTGAGATGACAAGATCTTGAAAGTCAGCCGGCCTCTTTGTGTTTCAGCTGACACAAAGATAACGCTACATGAAAGGACAAAGTTTAGATCGCCAAATTTGGTTTATCAAACTGGGCTGATGGAGTATTGGAGGTCCCGCTTTAGATCATGTTCCTCATATAATCACTCCTACGTAGATGATCAATCGGGCAAGTATGCATTTATTAACCCTTTATTGATTTCTATGTTATATGCTAATATATTTTTTAAAATTTTAAATCGCAAGGTATCTGTTGTTTTTGTATTATCTTAAGTTTGCATTTAAAAAAGCTAACCTTAAAAGATGAGCATCTATATTTATATGCTCTTTGTAGGTTGCGAGATTCAAGCAGAAGAGAGGGTACAAGGATCAGTGGCCTTATAACATTAAGCTATACACGGATGATTCAGGAAAAAACAAAAGAGATGGAGTTGTTAGCTATGCGGATCCTTCTGCAGCACATTCTACTGGCGGTTTCTTTAACAGTATATTTTTTTAGTCTCTAGATTATATTATTTTAAATTCATCATTCTACGGGTACATCTAATTGTTTTTTATTCGTCCGATTATAAGCTTACAGGTTATAAAATTAGCGCTAGAATGGTTGAGAAATCTGCTCCAAGGCATCCTCCTGCATACAGGCAAGGGTATGTGGATTAACTTCTTATGTGCATTGAATTGCGATTTCAAGAACTGTGTTTAATCAAAACGCTTTCACATAGGTTCATTTGTTTTCTGATATGAAATTATAGTTACTTGCATGTATATGGAACCTATGTTCTGCTCTATTATATTCTTTATTTTGAATAAATATGTCTTAAATGAATCCTGTAAAATATATTGCTCTAAATATTTAAGTATATAGTATACTGTTGTGCATGTCAATTCCGAACTCCCCACTTTGACAAAACAAGATTATGATTCAGAGATTGATCAAGATGGTGATTCCAACATGCCAACATATCTTTTCCTCAGCTCAAAGAACTATTCTTAAATGTAAAATTTAGGTAATTAACTTGGGGCAAGGAGCAAACAATCGAACAAGTGATGAAAGAATTGGACTATGACTGCGACACAAGTTATAGTGGATGAGTTTACCAACATATTTACAAAATGGCTTGATGAGACTAAGAGCGTAGTAAGTAAACCTGTCTTTTATCTGCTTAGGCTTATCTACTTATTTTAACGTGACATAAAATTCCAACTTACCCAAGTCCTAACGTACTCAAATGTTTCTAATAAGCTTATTATATACTTCTGCTCATAAGTAAAAGTTGTTTAAGAAGAAAATGTTTGGGTTGGTTATCTGATTTTATGATTACTTTTATGTGTTTGGACATAACTGCTCATCTATTTGGTTTAGAATAATTAAGCAGTTAGAATTATGAGAAAACAACATAACCAATTTATATAAACATTCCCAAACAAGCGCTAAATAAGCTATCTGAAAACCCCCTCTATTTGGCTTACTTAAGTAGTTTTGTGAAGTTTTATAGTCATAACGTTTTTGACTAGATCTCACCTCTGGCGGATTTTCACTTAATCATCCATGTTTCCCATTTGTATTATCTGCAATTAGGTTCCTGAGAAGAAGGCAAAAAGTGGTTTCAACAATCGGGTCTACATTGAAGCAACATCAACATGAACAACGTTTTGGCACATAACAATAACCAAAAAACGAGGGGTGGTTAAGGCAAGGCATATATATATCTTAAAGGCCGCAATAATCTTGCAACGACTCTCAAAGAAAACTAATTTCAGGTCTCAATTTCTCCCTTTTATGTGTATCCATTCGATGAGCACATGCATATAGTTTCTTAAATTATACATAAATGTATGTTTATGTATTGCTCTGTAAATGAAATTTTTAAAGATTAGTTGCATTCAATAATCTGCCTAATTTAGTTTGTCTCTAAATAAAATTGCTAATATTGCTAATGTCAGGATGTTCAAAATATGTACCTTTTGACTTACCAATGGTTCACTTAAAATTATTATGATCAGCTAAGGTTTTATAGTAATAATAATCTTTAAAATAGTATACGCGATAAAACTGAATCTGTTTAGCAATTTTAAATCTCTTCAATTGTCCTCAATTATGTTAGGTAACAAGACATCAAGGATCAAAGAAAGTGGCATACCAATAAGGTAGCGACTTTCAAATGTGCATCCAAACATTCCATTTGGTTTGTAATATTATCTACGTGACAACAAAACAATTCTTTAGGTGTTCACAATTACAGCTGAGAACTAATTTTATAGCAGCGACAAACATAAAATGACAGTAGATCAAGTACACCAGTTACTTTCAGTTTCTCCTGGCCCAATACATATTGTAGATGATCTTTAGGAGCAGACTGAGCTTCTGTTGCCACTGAAACAGGCACAAACGATGGAGATGATGTCACTGGCGACACTTGAACCACTTCCAAATTATTCTCAGCAGCTGTTCTAGAGTTACGAGCGAAGGCGTGGGTGGTTAAGTCGAGATCAAAGGTGGCATGCCATCAGAAGGCAGCCGTAAAACGTCTATATGTTAAATAATGTTGTGTGCAAGGTAAACAAGGCTCAAGTAGCATACAATTGAATTTTTCTCTTCTACTTTAAAGCAACTATTTTGTGATATAGATATCATATTTACAATTAGAGCTTGAAGTTATTGTATAGTTTATTATTACTTTTGTTTCAGGTTCTTAATAAATTTGGAGTGGATAAATATGATCCTATAAATGAGGAGTGAGGAGTTTGATGCAAATAGGCATAATGCTGTGTTTCAAGTACGGATCATGAAAAGGATCCTGACATTATTACGGTTGTGCTCAAGGTATGCTAAAAGAAAAACCCGTAAGAACATTCTGTTTGGTATCTCATAAAAACATTTATTAACTAATGGGGCAGTTCAGGTTATGTATAACCTCTTATCAGTTGACGGTCTTAGAGATAAATCTATGTGCCTTTATGTTTTTTTTCTTCTGAAAATACAATAGTATATATATTAACAAATTGTTAATAAGTAGTAGTTTCTTATTCAACTACGGAGTATGTTGCCTCAGAGTAATTATATATCCTACTAAACATGTGTCTACAAATGGCCGCATAAACAATCTAACATGCTTAAAGCTCAGACACAGGGTATGCATATGGTAACGGTAATGTAATTATCAATTGTAGCTGCTTAAAAGTAAGTTTTGAAAACATCCATGCCCTTAGTATTTGTCGATGGAAAATAAATAGATATAGATATACTCTTTAGCATATAGTGAAGTATAATAGTAGAGTATAAATAGTTTTTTTAAACAATAACAAATATGTAAGGACCACGTCTAAACTCTATCAAGTTTCAAATGACCATGTGCCCAATTAACTCACTAAACACGCACCAATATCATCTTAAAACACACACAAACTCATAAATGCGATGAACAAAATAACAACTTTAATCACACCACCCGATCAGGTTATAACCTGCAGGTGTAGTTTAAATAGTTTCAGGCTTTCGGGCAGTGCTAAAGAAGCATTCAAGATAATGGGGATGAAAGGACAACTAATTTAATTGGCTAAATTATTTTTGAACTGTGCCAGTGTATGTCATCATCGCCACCTGTGCGCCTATTACGGCACCTGTTGTAACTGTGGCGGAAAATGGAGAGAAGTGCGAGGACCTGGTGGTGGAGGAAGAACATGATGGAAATGCATTTAAACAATACAAACTTTATTGTTTTCAGGCTTGCTTTACCACACTTTCACGGCGAGTGAGCATTAGTATTCACTAAGAGTGAAGAAGTCTTGGCAGCTGTAAGCAAGCTTTCACTTCTTTTGTCCTTCCTCAGTCTCTTGAATAACATTCAACCCGTTCTTTAAGGTCAACCCTCCATTTAAATTTCATCATATTTATTTTCCAAATATCTATAATCATTTTTCAATCAATGTTTCTAAATTATCAGTTTATTAGGTCTGGTTTATACCTTGCATTCACTTGCATATATGCCTTGCGCGCCTCAATTTCCAATCTGAACACTGCACAATGATGTTGGAGGTGTGTTCGTTTCTTCTTATTATCTGTTGGTCTATTTAAACAAATAAGGAACACATAAGGGAATACATCCATCATTTTGATCACTAAAAAGATAGAACATAGGACAGAGAGGAAAGTGATGTATTAATACTATCCTCCTCAGTTTGATCCATCTAATATGAGAATTTGTTGCATCACGTGTATAAACTAGATATACAATGGTACTAAACTTAATTCCCACAATGAAAGTTGTATGTCATTGCTTGTGATATTTTCTTAATGAAAATATATTGGTTACTGATGTATATGCGCTGTAGGACTGAGAAAAAAACCTGGCGATAGAAAGCAATTCCCTCCTAGGCTTTGCTACACTATGAAGATCAACAAGAGCCAAGTTCAATCATTGAATAAGATAGGAATCTACTTTCCTGGACCAATTTTTGTTCATGGGTGATTTTGTGTTGCTTTGTCAAGGGCTATATAGGCTAATGGTCTTAAAATACTTATCAAAGAACAACAAGATCACCCACAAGTCGACAAAAACTATCATCTTATATCTTTCTCAAGTTTGTTTTGTCATATAGTAAATTAGTTCTCAAGTGTAAATCCATATAATAAGTGCAGTTCTTTTTTTTGAACATGAATAAGTGCAGTTCTCTCTTATGGTTAATGTGCTTTAATGTCATAATATAGACATGCAATTTACATAATTATGTGTTGTCTTTTGTTTATCTTTTCTAAAATTACATAATTTGATAGCTTTAGGTTTTATTTTATTCACATTGCGTAGTGCCTCTACCTTTCTTTGTATCTAATTAATTTCTATGTCTTATGATCTTTCTCAAAGAAAAACTCCCAACCAACATACCAACCAGTTCATAGCCGTAGGGGTTGTTGATCATCCGAAGATTTTCCCACCTAAGACTAGCGTGTGGACTGGAAAAATTAAGAACCTTTGTGCGTCGCGGAATATGATGACAAGTTCTTAGTGTAAATATAGTTATCTTCTGCTAATAGATGCAACTAAGGCATATATAGATTTGTTAACACGATAAATGTTAATTTTGTATTATCACCAAACTATTATTAGCTCTGTTGGCCACCAAGGTACTACTAAGTGGTTTCTTTGGGGGAGGTTTCGTGGAGGTCTTGGGTCCAAGACCTTCCAAGGGCTCTCAGGCGAATCGCATAAGGAGCTTAAAATAACTAGGCGAGGGTTCGAAGAAGATATTCTGCCGCTTGGATGTCATTGCACGGCTCGACTCACTAACCACTAACATTTGCCGTTCTAAAAAAAGCACTTGCATATGCGTTTTAATCATGTTTATGAAACTATTTGATTATGGTTGACATCCAATTATGTACTAACTTTTTTTTAATTAATACATATTAATTATGGACATATTATATGTCCATAATTAGCTTTTGATGCATAACCTTTTCTTTGTTTATTTGAACATACAAATTGTATATTCCGATGACCATAATTAGCAATTTTGTAGTATTATTTAATGTTAGAATTATTAATTTGATTTTAAGTTAACATTCACCAAGATTTGCGCATATGGTTTTCTAATATTTCTTACCAATAAGATGTTTGTACTATTTGAAATGTTCTAAGAGGTTTGCTATGGTGTCGCAAAGGCGTGAGCCTAAAAGGTTCGCTATGTCGTCGCAAAGGCGTGAGGTTTGACTTTCAGACTACGCAGTAAATGGAGTAACATTTGATTACTAATAGTCAAGGTTATAAGTAGCGTGAGGTATGACGTGACGACGTGGTCAAGCATTGCACTTTATGAGCCATGGTGAGTTATAACATATTTTAATAAGAGACTTAAAGCGGAAGAAACAAAAAATATTTATATATTATTATATTCATATCATGTTTCAAAAATAATGAGTTTTTAAAAAGTGTCATACATAAAAAATAAAGTCAAAAACTAAATTTGCATTTAATATTTTTTATTCTTATATAAAATATCTATGTGATACTCTTATGATTTCATCTATAGATTAATAACTTCTATTTTCTCATCATATAAGATGAACATACATTTCATTTTGTTGTTAATGCATTCTATAAAAAATTAGTATCTATATAATTTATTTACAATACTTATATGTTTGTAAACGTTGTTTATTTACTATGCGGCTTAAACATATTGCTTGATTTATTAGTAATTAAGGGGTTTCTTTTAAAATGGCTTATCTGAAAACGTTAATAATCAGTGATTTTTAGACACTTCATAAAAAATTATCTACTTTGTGTGTTGTGTTACATTGAAATTATTTACTTTCTATGAATGCAATCACACCTTGGCGGTATTTGTTATTTACATTGCTTAAAAAGACACTAAATCAATAATATATGTGTGCACAAGATTCTGATAACCTAACTGAAACTAATGAGTTTGATTACATGTAACTCAAATTTCAAAAAAAAAAAATATCATATTATAAAATTGCATACAGATCCTACCTTGTGATTTCAAGTTTATGTTACATTAATAAATATGACGCTTTTAGAAATAGTTGAATTTACGAATAACATAACTCAGGATATCCATTAGGGTTAAATATAATAAAGCTTTATAAATTGAACTTTACATTCCACGTTAATATTTTTAGACCATTTGAACTAAAAAACATATTTCTACTATGGTATAAATTTCTTAACACTTTATAATGGTTTCACACAACACATGTATTAAATTGTGAAAATGTTTAAGATTAAGGATAATTTCATGCCACCATATTAAAGTTTTCTGAACCTTTTTTTAGACCTGTCATAATAAAATAAAGTTAAAAGACAATCAGAAGTCATACCTGTTCATCGGACACTTTTCACTAAAATTCACAAATAATCTAATTATTTTATTGTATAAAGAAGTTTCTTTTTCTTGCGGGCTACTTTGTAACTTTTTATTTTCTCATATTAGATGAACGTTTATTTATTTTTCTTAGTGCAATCAATAAATATTTATTATGTTTACAACTTAGTTTCTTTAACAAATATTTCTACCATGCTTCAAAAGTATAAGCAAAAAAATATAATTTTTAAACATCAATATTTATCTAATAAATAAAAAATTGTAAACGATATTTAGAAGTTATACCCGCCCATCGGGCGGGTTTTGTAACTAGTATATATATATATATATATATATATATATATATATATATATATATATATATATATATATATATATATATATATATATATATATATATATATATATATATATATATATATATATATATATATATATATATATATATATATATATATATATATATATATATAGTGTAACTTTATTTACAGAACCAATCTTAGTGACAGAACTTGCAGAACTGTTGTTTTTGAAGGCAAACATGTATGTTTGAAGGAGTACATGTATGTTTTTAGAGAATATTTGTATTCGCGAAGTATATTGGAAGTTCTTTATGTCAAAATTAAATAAAATAAAATAAAAAGATATCAAAAAACATAGATGTTTGAGGGCGTGCATGCATGTATGTGCACGCATTCAAAAACATACATTTTTGAAAGTGCGCATGCATGTATGTGCACCGATCTAAAAACATACATGTTCGCTTTCATAAACATACATGTATGCCTTCAAACATACATGTTTGCCTTCAAAAACAAGAGTTCTGCAAGTTCTGTCACTAAGATGAGTTCTGTAAATAAAGTTCCCCTATATATATATATATATATATATATATATATATATATATATATATATATATATATATATATATATATATATATATATATATACAGAATTTATATATATATATATATATATATATATATATATATATATATATATATATATATATATATATATATATATATATATATATATATATATATATATATATATATATATATATATATATATACTAGTGGCAAAACCCGCCCGATGGGCGGGTATGACGTCTAAGTATCGTTTACATTTTTTATTTAGCCAAATATTGATGTTAAAAGCATAAAAATAATGTTTGTTGAATTTTTTCCATTTGTTATATTACTAAGTATATTTAAGATTATGTTTCACGAATTAAATTAAAATTGCAAGATAGGAAATAGCAAAGCCCAACCAATGGACGGGAGCACCTTATGAATATCCAAAGAAAAAATTATTTATTTGTTAACCAATTAAAATCATAACATAATTATCATGTGCATTAAGAAGGAAAAGAGAAGAATGTTCATTTGTTGAGAGAAAAGAAAATAAAGGCCAAGTCAGCTTGACGAACGGCATGGCTTGTAATTATCCTTTACACTTTTTTGTTTAGCTAAATATTTGTCTTAAAAGATATAAACTCCACAAACTTTGTTTTAATCATGGAAGCAATGTAAGGCTGAGCATCGACCCATAACCGAATTGAACCGAAAAAACCAAACTGAAACCAAGCCGAACCGAAAAACCAAACCGGATATATAGTTTACACGTATTTTTGTCGGTTTTAATCCGAAACCGAACCGAACCGAACCAAGAAAAACCGAAACAAATATGCAAAACCGAAAACCGAACAGAAAATGATCGGTTCAGTTCGATTCGGATCGCTTCGACTCGGTTTGTCGATTTGGTTTGCCCAGCCCTACAACAATGTTTTTCGGGTTATCTGCACTTATTATATTTAATGGTTTTTGTATCCATATATAATTCGATTAAATTACTTTTAAACCTCTATTCAGTTTAGCACTTGAAAATTGTGTATGGTTCTTCATGCAAAAATAGTGGTCATTCCAAAAATAATTTCATATTCATGTATAAGCAATCTTGTTATAACTTAAAATATACTTTATTTTTTCAAGAACAAAATACACATAAACTCTCATCAATATTACATGACTTCAGATGTTTACTTATACAGTTGAACCTTTCAAATCATAGCGATTGTGCCTAAAAGAAGGTTAAAATTTTTGAAGATTCAATTTTAAAAAATTTAAATATCTCACGAATCGTTAATCGTTACGCAAAACGAAACATACCATCGTGACGAGACTTAAATCATCTTCTTATCGAGAGACACATTTATATACTTTCGACGAACTTTTTTTTATGAGAAAAACATATATGATTCGTATCACGGATCATATATAGAAAATCACATATGATTCGTGATACGAATCATATATGATTTTCTCAAAGAAAACAAAAATTTGTCGAAAGTATATATATGTGCCTCTCGATAGAAAAATGACTTAATTCTCGTTGTAATGATGTATTTTTTGTCACTTGACGATTTATCGTTTGTGAAATATTTAAATTTTTTTAAAAGTGGAAAGTTGATTTGATAAAAAGTGGATATACGTTAATCTCAACTCTTCTTATCATAATCGTGTCCGTTAAGCTTATTTTAGAAGAGATGTTATTTATTAGTTCTCCGCTCGTAACTTCTACGAAATAGTTTATCTTTACATAAATTCGAACAGTTTAGTATGTTATCCACTCAAATTGTATGTTAAAGCTAAATTCGTTGTATGTTTTCAAGAATTCAAAACTTCTTTTTGTTCCTGAACGCTATAAAAGATCGAATTATTCCCATCTTATTTGATCATATAGTGACCCCCAAATATACATATAATTCACATTTGATTACTAATTACAAAAAACATTTATACAATAATCGATAATATGATTTCCTCTCAAAAGTTTGTTCAATCTAGAACTACAACACTTAAAAATATCTCAAAAATTCAAGAAGCAAATTGAGGGGTAAAATGCTAAGGATCAAAACAATATAATTACTTTATGGCACACAAAATTTGCTAAGGATTACACTACCTAACTTAACGGCGTTTACAAATAGGCATAAACAAACACCAGCATTCCAGTAGTTTACCATCACTATCAATATATAATTCCAAATGCACAATGAGCTTTTGAATTATATTTACGTCCATCACTCTTTGACTTCTGTCTTGATAAACTTAATTATTGTAGTTTGTAAAATGCACAATGCGGCATCTGCCAATCCAAACAAAGTGCAATCTATGGGAGTCTTGCCTAATATGCAACAAATGTAAACCAAAAGCAACTGAAAAGTAAAACAAAAATAGTGCAGTTAACAAACTCAGATTAGTGACACAGATGTTACTTGAGGATAAAATTACTAATGTTCATAAATAAGTGTATAAATATCAATGGATAATTTATTAGCTTTTATTTCCTCTTATCGAATTACCATCTTTATGCTTATTTTCCTTGTTTAAAAACCTGCACTTTTATCGTCCGCTGAGAAAATATGAGTTGTTTTTATTCAGGATGGATGTTTACCTTAGATAACACTATCATCTTGTACAAAGGCCATACGCATCAGATGAGACCTAGCTCTAGGAACACTAATAACCAAACTGGCAAACTGATTACGAATGAACATTTTAAGTTCAGTAAAAATATTAAAAAATTTATAATATCACCGTCCAAGTGTATCTCGGTGCAAGAGCCACATGGTCCTTCATCAAGATCTCTTAGAAGTTGTTCTGCTTAAAGGCATGGCAGTCTCATATGTCATCCTCGGTTCCCCTAACTCAACTTTTCTATGGATCCTACATGCATTTGAAAAGCCCCCCATATTGCTTGACCTGGTTGTAATACTTATAATGAACGGATGAGCTTCTTTAAGTTTTCCTGAAAGCCCAAGTACTACTTTCTTTTATGTTTACACATGAATCAGTTTTATGGATAAAGTATAAACCTTTTGATTTTAACTATGATTGGATTAGCTTGAACTATGCTTGTGCATTTGGAAAAGCCTTTGCAGCTGCTCATCACAGTTCCTGTAATTTGACTAAAAAGTCACCATTCCCATTCGTTTTGTAGAGACATGTCTGTGCATATAACATTTCTTAAGTGCACCCAACCACTATTATAATTTGTATACACCCAGCCACTACTTTACAACCGTTTGTCAAAATACTTGTTGATTATGATCCATTAATTTATAATACTTCCAAAAGGCACATCCAAACACTCAGCAACCCCAATGGTTATAATGTATGAACAGACCAGCAGGGGTCAGTCCATATTCTTGCTTATAAAAAAATAGCTTGCATAAAAATAAAATAGAATGGTTGAATGCATTACTTTTATTTCAAGAAGCACACCCCTTGCGTTCTTCCTCGTCGTCGAATTTTGTCTGTGCTTATGTACCTGTACTGCTCCAGATTTCATAAGCCAACGATGTTCCCACTGAGCATTATCTGATGTACGTTGAGATAGCTTTTTGCTTTGAGCAAGTGTCATTGGTGTTCCATCTTTACGAACCTATCATTCAAAAAGATATATAATTAGACCTTTCATTGGTAATCTAAACTCTTTTTCATGTACTACCCATTTAATCAGTAAAAATATATTTATATAGAATTAAGATGAACTTGGCTAAGGGCAGACTCAGAAGAAAGATGCTTCTTAATAAACGGCGGTTGAGGAAGAAAGGTCGATGGCCAATTTGAAAATGTATCATTCTATTTTATTAACAATAACTGATTTATGTAATCTATCTCGTTTTAACCAACATCTCAAATTAGTTGTTTGACACATTTTACTACCTCCACTTTAAGGACAGAATTAGAGCAGATCTAAAGCTAAACTAAGACATTTATTTTTAAACAATAGAAGTGTGAGCTATAAAGTAAATATGCTTCAATAATGGAATGCATATGCAATATTTGATCATCTTTATGAAGACCTCAAACGGGTCAGAATGCCATATTTTATTTCAATGCCAATAAACCGAACAAATGAAGATGTATGTCAGTATGCTAAACATTAATCATAAAAAATACCTTGTGATTTCTTGTTAGTTCAGCAAGATCTTCCTATTTCTTAGCCATAGCTTCAAGACAACCATCTTTTATCTCATAGAGCCTGCTCACAATCACTGATTCACCCAATGCACAAACAAATGTTTTCGAGATCTGTTATATTTTCACTCCTTTGATGACTGATTCTATAGTGCACATCCCTGTCATGGAAATTTGCTAGTCAGGTCAAGCATACCTCGTATGTGTTCGGCCGGCTATGAATTTCACCATTCTGCCACTTCTGCAGGCACTTGTTTGTCTTCAAACCATTCATGTGCCGTTGTTTATCATGTCTATTCACCAAGCCCCATTCTTTATATTTGCCTAATTTTGAATAAGCCCAAACACCCTTGAATCCAACCTGATGATAGTATTCTATCACTGTCTTTGTTTCCATATCCAAGTGTGAATTCCTTTTATACTGTGAGACAACCACAAGACAGATACATACCAGGTATAAATTTACCATCAGCAATGTTTACATCATATCCTATGTTGACTAACAGTTTGACAGCATGTCTGCCCCGTGACAAGCAGCGTAGTGTAGCATATAAAAGCCTCTGGCATTTTTGTTACCTTTCTCGAGCGTGTATTCAATCATCACCTTATCAAACATAGCAGAATTCTCGTTATTTGAGATAGAGAAATGGCTGTATCACCATCTTTATTAGTAAGCATACATCACAGCCAACATAGACAAGGAACATATGTATCTCTGTCTTACTTACAGATTGCTCAATTATGTCACTGCTTTCAACACAAGTCCAAATATCAGTTAAGTTCACTCTTTTCAAACTTTTCCTACAGAACCGGCATGATCGTGATCGCCCATTCCTAGAAAACAAAAACAAAGATCAAATTATTAGCTTTATAATTGGTATGAATTTTTGGAGGATATCTTTTACAGAAACTTATGTCAAGTTGAAAAGCTAAAAGTTTAGCTTCAAATAGTGGATAATTAGAGAAAAGGACTGCGATGTAAAATAAATAGTGAATTGCAAAACATAAACCTATAATCCTACATGCCAACTGGCCTATTCACCTCAAAACTTGAAAATAGAAAATTAAATTTTAAGCACCTACTTTTCAAAAGAAAATTAAGAGTAGTAACTTTAATAATTAGACAGCCCAACACCTGATTTATAAGTACCTATTTATATCAGATTCCTAAAATGATTATTATTAAGATGCTTATCTACTAACTATTATAAGCAATCCCAATCACCCTCAAAGGATTACAAATGAAGCAAGAACTAACTAAAAAACTTGTTGCATCCAACAACACCATAATTGTACAGTTCTGAGAAAATGCAGTAAAATGGGTCAGGTATATATATCGTATACGCTACACGCTCGGCAAAAGGTTTCACATATATAATTAAAATAGGGAATAGTTATAATTACCAAACAGCGAGAGATCACCATTCTCAAATGCTGGAACTTGACTAAATGCCTGCATTATATCAAAGTACATATCAAATATACCGAGATTTTAAGCAAACAATATTATTTACAATAACTGGAAATTTTAGGGACATATGATTCTTATAGTACGTTCAAAGCAATAAAATTAGGTGGGTCGTGTTCACCGCTGGCAAAAGTGACAGGAACAAACTCCAAATCAACATCCTTTTTGTAGAGAGAAGCCTTAGCACAAAATGCTGCGGGTGAACCTACTGCTGCATCTTTTGCATACTCTAATATCGCAATATTTGTTCTTCGAAAAGTGGCGGGCAGACTCTTTTGCACCTGTAACATCAAATCTTTTAAGTATTTATCGCATATAAAGAACACATACACAACTATTTGTTCTTTAAAAATAAAGAAACCGATAGTACATCCAAGGCTTGAGTAGCACTATAACCTCAATATTTTGTTCTTTAAAAATATTTGTTCATGTTGGGTTAATGGATGAATGGATGGATCTGCTCAGTCGAGCCTTATGGAGGCACTCATCATGGCTCAGTGCTCAAGCTATTACGCTCGATGACAGTTAGGGGTTAGGTTGTGAGTAGATGTGCATCATATTAAGAAATGATAAGCACTTCAGAATAATCGTAGTTCCCATAAGGTTTTACCTGTGACCAACAACTTACACATATTTATAGTAGTTTGAATCCTTATGCAGCAAAGTAGATGTAGCAGAACAAATACAAATATTGATGTAGCACATTGGGTGTCACGTAAAATAGGTAATAATGTGGAGTGGGTTGGGTTGTCTTGTCCTGCCCAACTAATTTCCCACATGAGGTTACCTGTTTATAAATGATTGGTTTGTTAAATGTGATAATAATTTAATAGTAAGTTACCTTTCTTATAAAAAGGTTTAGAAGAAAGCTTTTCCATTAAAAGAACAGATTCTCATTTTCTATTCTTTAATTTTACACAGTGACCCATTACAGTTAAACTGTAACCCCCAACAACTTAGTCATAAGTAAATAGTTCTAAATTTCACCCTCTACACAAATTCCCTACTTTCCCTGCTGTCCAGCGCTTAACTTCAGCATCTAAAGTTCCATCAATTTTTTGGAATGATCACAAAAGAAGAAAATAAAAATGATATGAAACCATACGATACTGACCAAATCGGAGTAGCGTCATATAAGATGGGCAAACCCCACAAAAATGGAAGTATTTCAATGCCGACTATATGCTCCATCTTTACATTTATATTCTTGATATATATCTAATAAACATGTCACATTAAACCAATAGCAACTTGTCAATGAAATCGAAAAAATTGTCTGTTCTACATTTTGTCAATGCAAAGGAGATAGGCTCTTGGCATACAACATTTACAGATATCAATCAATGTCTTCATTGATCCACCAGATGGTTTTATGGCATCAATGTCCTAATATAAACCTTTGTTACGTCTAATTTTCTCACAAAGTATTTGACTTCTTCTGCAGAATAATTATCTCAAAAATTCTAAATTTTATGATAACATTTTACAAAAGATGGAATAGAAGTTTGATGGATGGAGATTTCTAATTAGCATTCAAGTCAATATAAAAAATACATACTACATATGAGCGTGACAATGGTTTCATTATTTTGAAACAACTGGTCTAAAGAACGTAGATGTTAATAAAGTGAACGCATAACCTTATAACCAAGTTTATGTAGATCATTACCGAGTCAATTTGAATTACACCTTCGGTTGCAACAGTAAACGGAGTGGCTCCTCTCACAAATATGAGATTATGAACATCAACCCCAATATTTTTAATAGAACTCAAATTTACCTAATTCAATACACTCATGCTTATGGTAGCTAAAATATAATCACTAAGCACGACATGTGACCCAATCGGTTATCAAATTTACCTAATCCTACTTCACTGCATACCATATCCCCTCATCAGATATTCTGGATCCATATAGCCTAAACATATTTAAACCCTACATAGAGAATATTTAAAGAGCAAGTCATTACGTTAGAAATATTACAGGTATTCCAATATTTGGTATGATAAAAGCTAACATTGTTATAGCAACTCGTATTTATGTTGATATGAGTATTCTCTTATTCATCTAATTTTGTTACACTAAAATCTGTTATCATAGCGTTAATATACGACAATCCTCGGTTTATGAGCATGGGCTCATGAATGGTAACCTCAATTCTTTACTAAAACTCAGATTTACCTAATCCAATACACTTAAGCTAATTTACCTAAATTCTACTTCAGAGCCTACTGTATCCCCCCATCCATATAGCCTCTAAAAATTTACACCGTACACGGCTCAGATTTAAAGTGCATCCCAACACATTAGAAATACTAAAGATATTCCAGTATTTTGTATGATGAAAGCTTACTTTGTAATAGCAATTTGTATGTATGCTGATCTGAGTATCTCTACATCATCTAATTATGTTAAACCAATATCTAAGATCTTAGTGTTAATATACCATAATCCTCGCTTACGAACAGTACAAAGGATCGGCTCCTCTAAAAAAGATAAGCTTATGAAGAGTTATCCCGATTCTTTATTAAAATTCTGATTTAACCTAAATTCAATCAAATTCAAGAACATTCTTTTCTACGCTGAACAACACAACCAAATCAATGGCTTTATGCTCAACATCAACAACCTAAACCTACTTTATGAACACATATCACACATCTCTAAGATTTAATTTGAGCATCGCCAGTTAATAGATCTTTTTAACACCTAAATCTAATCACAATTATCGTACCTTGTTCTCTAAGTTAAACTTAACAACATCCACATTGTCCACATACTTCTACGATATCACTTCCAAAACATAACTCAAAGCTGAGTACATAATCACTTTTCTCCGAAATCGTATCATCAATAATATAACCTTAATCTAATAATTCAAACTAATTCAAACTAATTCAAAATCATACGATTGCAATCACCTACAAAAAATCTCATCTCAAAATCACACGATTGAAATCACCTACAAAAAACTCAAATAAAAAATAAAACTAATCATAATAAAACCTCAAACTTTAAGCCGAGTCATAATAAAACCTCAAACTTTAAGCCGAGTACAGTCATTCTTCTCCAGAACTGAATCATCGGTAATAAAACATAAATCTAAGTATTCTGCAATCACTTACTAAAACATCAAATAAAACAAAAAACTAATCAATAAACCTTACGATTGTTGATAATTAATCAATCCGGCCAATTCAACCTACGAAAACCATAAACCTTATTAATGCAAACTGGAAAAATAAACTTTAAGAAGTCACCTTATTGATTCATCTAAAAATCTCTTTAGCCCCTAATGACACGCATAATAATCATTGGGATGAGGAAATTAAATCATCATCATGCATGAAACATCCGAATTTTTCCTTCGATTACTCACAATATAAAACTCTAGTCGCCCCTGTGATTGTGATTGTGATTATGTAAATTTTTTGTTTTAGTTTCAGGATTTATCAAACGATTCTAAATTTTATAAAATAAATTCATCCATAGTTTCTTGTTAAAAAATATAACAAAATCGTATATTTAATTCCTTATCAGTTTTGTTTTCCTAGAATTTATCACAAAAGCTGTAATGCTCCATTGGTTGAGCTTCTGTCAACCAATTTTAAATGCCCGAGTTCGAGTCCCTGCTTCTCACACTTTTTATATCCGAATTACATAATAACTTAAAAAATAATAATAAAATTAATTAAGAAAGTGATGACATGGATTAATGGCATGCTTATGTGGCATTTTCCTCCTGTTATATATAATGTAAAGATATATATATATATATATATATATATATATATATATATATATATATATATATATATATATATATATATATATATATATATATATATATATATATATATATATATATATATATATATATATATATATATATATATATATATATATATATATATATATATGTATTTACGTTCATATAAGTATCACTTTTAAAATAAAAATAATAAGAACCAATAAAATCGTGACACTTAGAGAGAACATAATTAATTGGTATTTAAATGAAATAATGAAAAAATGGGTAGTTTAGGTATTTTACTTAATCCTTTGTTATCTCTAAAACCGTTTTTTTCATATTAAAAAATAGTGTTTCTCATTCAATTCAAAATTGCATGCACATCTCTATCTCTAACGTTTAAATTTTAAAAAATAGTCTTTCTAGACTTGATTGAAATTTTCTAGATGTTACTCGAGTGTTATTTGGATGCTCATTATTTGTCTCGGCGTTTAAAAATATTGATAGGTGTGTAAACACCCATCTTTTCTACCACTTAACTACAATAATAACCGGACCAAAACGTGTATTTTATGTCTTTTATGTCGGAATTATGCGTGGTTTGTGTTTTTGTTGTGATTTAGGATGAAAAGGTGAAAAATGGATAAAACACGGACATTCACGGGCATTTATGGACTTTTATTGAAGAAAAGGATGAAAGACGAAGTCAAGAAGTCAAGAGTGCAAAAAGAACGGAAGTCCACGACCAATTCTGAAGATTTATCGAAGAAAAAGTCAAAAGACGGAAGTTTATCAAAAGCCGAAGAATTCAAGTCTATTTTATTGAAGAATTTAAAGACGAGTTCAAAAGAAATCCCGAAGCCAAAAGTCCCTTAAGTCCAAGTTTAAAGAAGATTAGAAGAAAAGGACTAATGACGCAATTAATGAAGATTAATAAAAGGAGGGACTTAAACTTGTAATTAAGAAGAAATGAAAGAGGGGAGGAAGCTTCCTTAATCCTCCCCTATATATAGATTAGGATAGTTATCATTTCACTGTGGTTGGCTAGGGTGACACTAGTTCTTCCACCATTTAAATACTTGTCATTTACATTAATTGTCATTTTAATTTCCTTGTCTCGCACCTTAAATTCATTTAATTTCAAGTAAGTTTTCATTTAATTCTTGTCAATCTTTACTTTATCTTGTCCATCTCTTATCTACCTTTCTTATTCTTTGATTTGTTGTGTTTATGTTATGTTCATGTTCATGCTTTTATTTTGATCCAAAGTGTTTTTGATTATTATGGTTAAAGTTGTTTAATTTCATGTTTTTGATTGATTGTTGATGCTTATTTGTTGTTTCGTTACTGTTTTTATTAATACGTGTGTTTGATTTTGCTTACTTTTTGTTTATATCTGCTGGTACTCATCTTCCTTGTTCTTCGGAAGAGTTTTGCTTTGTTTCTGTGTTTCCAGAAAAAGTTCCGAACCAAGGAAAGGATAGAAGGCTTCATTCGGAAGTCCAAAGTTCCGAATCAAGGTTGCTCATTCGGAAGTCCAAAGTTCCGAATCAAGGAGCTTCATCCGGAAGTCAAAACTTCCGAACCAAGGTTGCTCATTCGGAACTTCAAAAGTTCCGAACCAAACTTGTTCATTCGGAAGTCAAAACTTCCGAACCAAGACTCTTCATTCGGAACCTTCCGAGTCAGTAACTTCCGAACCAATTCCAAAAGTTCCGAACCAAGGGCCTTCATTCGGAACTTCAAAAGTTCCGAATAAAGGAGCTTCATCCGGAAAGTTCCGAATCAGGGGGTGACCAAAACTTCCGAATCAAGGCAAGATTTACAAGTTCCGAATCAGCAAGTTCCGAACGAAGGATTGTTTTGGATAAGTGACATATTCCGACAAATTTGTTCCGGATCAAGGATTTTGGTAATATTCCAAGTGAAGAAGGATCATTCCAACCCAAGGTGACATTTAGGACGAGTGATTGTTCCAAACGAAGGTTTATTCCGAATGAGCTGTATTCAGGTTCTTATCAGCTTTTATCTTTAGTTTTTATTTTCAAGCTTATTTTACTTGCCTTTTTATTTAATTGCACTTTTAGATTATTTGCCTTAGTTTTAGTCGCACTTTAAGTTTGCCTTAGATAGATTTAAATTTACGTCATTTTATTTTAGTGCCCTTTAATTTTAGTCACGTTTTTAAATACTCGCACTTTACTTTAATTAGACTTAGATTTACTTTAAGAGCATTTTTACTTTTAAGTCCTTGCATTTAAATTTAAAATCACCCAAAAATATTCTTTTTCACCAAAGATCGACTGAGTCACACATAGAGAACTAAGATCAATTCGTTAAGATACCGAGAACACGAACTCAATCTTTTAATTTATATACGGGCGAAAGTCGTGTATCAAATATACATATTTTTTTGCCTTTATTTTAGCTGAGTGCGTATATGTTATTCCATTTTTTTGTCGTAGATTATTTAGATACGCATTATTTGAGTCATTGTTAATAGGTTTTGTATTTTTTCAGATACGTACTATTTGATAATTTTAGATACGTATCACTTGGTTTTTTAGTTCGTTTTGCATTTTTTGGATACGTGTCATTTGGTTCTTTTTTTAGTTGAGTGCACATTTTTAAGGATACGTATCATTTGAATTTTTTTTAATTGGTTGTGTATTTTTTTCAAATAGCTATCACTTGTGTCATAAATGTCTCATACACAATTAAATGTGTCAGTAGATGTATGTATCACTAAAAAATTAAACGTCTCGAAAAAATTTGTTATAGAAAAAAAAGTATAAAAGAATAAAATGTGTCACTAAATATATAAAATGTGTCATAAAAAAATATAACAAAATTTATGTATCACCTCATCATAAATGCCAAAAATAAACGTGTCAGTACAAATGTATCAAACAACACCGTGACTAAAAAATACTGCTACAGAATTGATGTGTCATTATATATATGTCAAAAGACAATATGTTTAAAAAAATGTGCCAATAGCAGTTAAAAAATATATTATGAATTCACGAAGTCAAGAGATTTATTTTGTCACACAAATTAGTAGGTCTGTTCGAAGCTTTAAAAAAGTCAAACGGAGATATACTTAAAAAATAGCGTGGTTTTTACCGGATGTAAAACGGACAAACACAAAATATTGCAAAATCATATGAATTGAAAGGTTTACTAAAAACTTCGGTCTTTTTTCGCTAGTTGTGTATTTTTTATATACGTATCATTTGAGTGTTTTCTTAAATGCTTGTAAAATTTTTCGGATACGTATTACTTGAGTATTTTTTTTTCAAATACGTATCACTTCGATCTTTTTTATTTAGTTGTAAAACTTTTTGAATACGTATCACTTAGACTTATAGTTGGTTGTATATTTTTTGAATACATATCACTTGAGTCGTTTTTTAAGTAGTTGTATATTTTGTCAGATATGTACCATTTGATAATTTTTTACTTGTAGTGTATAATTTTTAAAACCTATCAATTGAGTCTTTTTTAGTTGATTGTATATTTTTTTCAAATACGTATTATAGAGTCTTTTCTAAATGTTTGATATTTTTTGAATACGTATCATTTGAGTTTTTTTTAGATAGTTGTGTAAATTTTAAAATTTTGATGTATCGTCACAAACGCGTTGATATTTAGTATGTCAATGTGTCACAACGTAGACACAAAAGTACCTCAACTCTCTTCAAATGTATAAATAAATTATACTAGATACGTATTTTATCAATTTATGAAACGAAAACATAGCGGCGATTTGAATGTAAGCTGTTTAAGTGTCTATTCAATACGGCTTAATAAAATAAATAATATAATAGCTACTACGTAAATGAAATGAAGTATCCGTTATTTTACAAGTCATGATTGATAATTTTCCTTTAATTTCAAATTATTTACACATATGCCCATTTACTTAATTTTGATTTAATAAATTCATTGATGATACATCTGACGGTTAAGATTGGTTCTTATTGTTTTTACGTTAAGGATGGGCACCATAATAACGCCCCTATATATATATATATATATATATATATACATATATATATATATATACATATATATATATATATATACATATATATATATATATATATATATATATATATATATATATATATATATATATATATATATATATATATATATATATATATATATATATATCTCTTACTATATTATAAAGCATTTGGGACTTTTGTAACAAACTTTTAGTTGGCTGAATTTTAAGACTTTTATATCTTACTATATAAAGCAAGTCGTTAGATATCTTCCTTACGTTAACAACTTTTTGTAACAAACTTTTATAACAACCTATTAAAATAACTGTTTTAGTTTTAAATTGAAATATCAATTTATATATTTATTATTTTCATAATCTAAATTCATCATATTTTTTAAAATTTCGTGCTCTTTAATTCAATATCCACTTCGATAAATTTTATTAACTTTTAGTTTTTTTCATTTATAGCGGGTTTATTTTGATTTAACTTTTTTACCATTTTAAATTAATGTGAATACGAACTTGATAGGTAAGATAGTAGCATTTGTTTGATTTAAAAATCGTCATCAAGTACTCCCCGCCGCTTTGCGCGGACACCATACTAGTATATATATATATATATATATATATATATATATATATAGATTTGCGTTCAAGTACGTTACACTTTAAAATGGGTTATAATAAGCACCAATAGGGAGATGACATGTAGATTTTTTGTATTAAATTAAACCAAAATTAATAATTAAACAAAAAGGGTAGTTTAGAGATTTTGTTTATTCCCTAAATTTATGCTAGCACACAAACTCTTAAACGAGACTTTTCTACCATCTCAATCACATTTCTTTCCCATAACAATAAAAACCATAGTTGTGGCTCACATGAAACTTTCTGAATATCAAGATCTGGATCAGCGCATAATCATACGAATGCACATTAACTAAATACGTTTATGGTGGCCAACGTCAATGCCTTGTCGTAACCGGAGTCATGATTTCTGGAACCCATGAAATTTTCAGCCACCTATCTCGTTTCCGGCAACCATATATCTCTTGTCTTGTCAGTTTTGATGAGGCGTCGAGTGTTTTTGCTACTATGTGAATCATTCAAAACATTGTCTCAAGATTTTGTGTTGTTTATAAAATGATGGGAGCCTAATCATAAGACTTTTTTTGTTTTTTATAAGATGGTTTATCTTATTAGATCTGATGAGGTATTTTGCTTTATGATATTGTTAAGGTTTAATGATTTTTGTTTATTTTTGGATTATTGACCAATTACAAATGCTTTAAATTTATTATAGAATTAATTTTTCCTTAGATGATATATTTTTTTTATATTTCTTCCGTGACATATTGGAGTTCTAGTAATTTTTAGTGATACTAAATTTTTTACACACTAACATTTTTAGTGATACTAATTGTTTTTTATATTTTATAATGCCACTTGAAACATTGGGTTGTCTAATTAATTTCAAATATGTTGGTTAAGTTCTTGGAAAGCCAGAAAAACACTAACATTAAGCCTAGTGCTGATAGTGTTGTCGACATGAACGTATGTAGTTATAGAAAATAAGTTCTTCTGATATAAGTGCGTAAATATTGTGAAATGAGCGATTAGTTAGAATTGTCTAGCCGGTGATAGTTTGTTGTTTGGTGTTTGTTAGTTTTTAGCCAAATAATGAACTTGAAAGGGATTATTGTAGCTGTTAATTGTTTGTATCCGTGTGTCTACAAAGTGATACATTGGTCTTTTTAGCGTGTGATATTGTTTTGGTACAATTATTTGCCACGGTTTTAGATCTTTCGTATTTTTGTTATTAGGTTTCTTCAGATTTTTGGGTTTGTATAGCAGGTTTCATTTTTAGATTTTTGGGTTCCTTTTTAGATTCGATGTTTTTGCATCAGTTTTTATGTGGTTATATGCATCATTTGTTGACAGTTTAATCGACGTATTAATCGCCATTCAGGACATAGCTTATCATTTTCATTTTAGCAAGAAATGCATCTAGATCTCTTTATGTCTTATCATTTTCACAAGCTATGGTATGTCTTATTCGGGACATAGCTGAAAAGCTTCTGAACTGCGTCCAAGGCTCCAAGCTATGGTATGTCATGTTGAAGGAAAAGAATAAGGTTCTTATGTTATCTCTTATATAAGATTAATGTGAGTTTTATTCCATTCGTAATATAAATTTGTTCTTTTGCAAGGAAGAAGACATGCTTGTGCAAAACAAAATGCTTATGAGGAAATGTTATAGCATATAGGAAACATTTTTCAGACATATTTTTGTTACGTGGTCTCTTCTTGGAACGACTGAGCCGCATCGTCAAGCAAGTTTCTAGTTAATGTATGTATCTTAGTACAAAATGATTATAAATGAGGAATTAGTAGCTAGAACTTTGACCTTGCGGATTTGAAAGCTTATGCTTCCTTGGTATGATATTTAATAGCTCACTAAATAGCCATTTTAAGCAAAGGTGTTCTATTAGTCAAATTAATTTCCTGTAGTTAATACAAACATGTTTCGAAGTTAACTTGAATTAATGATGCAATTTTATATGTGAATCAGATCCAGGACGAGGGAATCTTTATTTGAGAAAGATCATTCAGGGAACCTAGAACTATGTCGATGGAACGGGTACTGATGAATGGGATGTATCACGACTGGCGAGGCCTATCATTATGGATATGTATCAGTCTGTGTCCATAACCAAGCAAGGGAAATTTTGTTTTTCACATCAGCTATTTTGCTTTTCTGTTTGTGTTTTTATTAGGGATGAGCACGGTACCAGTACCGTACCAAACCGGTACCGAATTGATGGTACCGAATTTTTCCCGAGCATAAATTAAGGGTACCGGTACCGTAACGAACGAGATTCGGATATCGGTACCGGTACCGGTACCGGGAAATAGGGATTTTCCCGTTTTTTTCGGGAAATTCCCGATTTGTTACCGGTCCCGTACCGAGTTAGTGGTACCGAATTTTTTCCACCTTATTTCGTGGTACCGGTACCGTACCGAACGGGATTCGGATACCGGGAATCGGTATGATTTCGGTTCGGTTCCGGAATTCGGGTCCAAATGCTCATCCCTAGTTTTTATGTTTATTATCCTCCAAAATAAATTACTGCTACATTGATGTTCTTTTTTATATAATTGATGCATGCTTATTTCATATTTAATTGTGAGACTACCGATCAATAATATGACCGTATATAGATTTTTGGCTAACTTGATTGTGTACAAGTGCATTATGAAGAGACATGTTAACAGCAATCTTTAACGAGGAATTTGTAAAGAAACTTGTATCTACACAACCCGCTTCCTCACCACCATCTTGATTGGCTAATTAAAGTTCCCATCTTGGCATCGTAACCAGGTGCACCATCTGATGAACCCCTAATCCATTCTTGGGGAGCTGTTTCCAGGTGTCAAATATGGCATATTAAATTTTTTTGTTTTATACTTCATGGTTTCTGTATTTATTTTTATAATTCTGTCCATGTCTCGTGGCGAGTCGTTTATGAGATTATACTGGAACGCATTAGATTTTTAAAACATGTTTAGAATTTGTACCAGGCCTAAAAGAGATTCAGACAAGCCGAAGAGGTTGTGCAAGAGCTTTGGCATGTACGCAAATCTAGATTCTAGGAATTTCCCTAAAAAGGAAAAAAGTATTACAAGACGAGGGCGTGGATGACGTGGATCCGGACGAGGGTAAAGACATCGATATGTACCCTAGTGACTAGTTTGTCATTGTGTCATTTCTGAATTATTCATTAATGTCTTAACAAATATTTGTTTCATTTGATTGTTAAATCTTATACGTTTTTGTTCAATACTAGAATGCATTAGATTTTTTTGAACATGTATCAGGTTCATTTTATTGATTCATGCCAAGTTTATTATCAGTTGCTATAGAATTATATATTTTCCTACCTGCAATTGGTTTGGAGGTTTAAAAGTTCATTAAGAATACATTCAATTAAATATACTAGTATCTTTTTTCATTACAAAAGATTTCATTACAGAAACATGATACAAAGATTTCATTACAAATAACAGAAAATAAAATGTAACTCAGTAAACATACGCGAGCATTGTTTATAACTGCTAATTTCATAAAACAAGAACATACTAATATAGCGATCCAATGGTACTTTCTAAATCCACAATGGCCACGTGCAATTTCCTATCGTCATCTGCATAACATGAGGTTTGATTGTTTCATATGCATTGGCCTCCAACCTTTTCTTTTCTTTTGCAGGTAATGTCTTGAATGGATGAGTTTCCCATTCAAACTTTCTCTTAACCATGTTCCCTTTCAAACTTGTTTCACACCAGCTTTTTTCAAAGAAGCGTCTTGTACCACATTACTATATATTTTGGTTTTTTTATTTTTCCGGCCATAAGAATTCATTCATACCATACATCCATTTTCTTCTCCACTATTACAACTTCAATTT
This sequence comes from Glebionis coronaria, assembly GCA_025667525.1. Lineage (NCBI taxonomy): Eukaryota > Viridiplantae > Streptophyta > Magnoliopsida > Asterales > Asteraceae > Glebionis > Glebionis coronaria. The sequence continues at coordinate 506,236,744 of CM046881.1, read as the reverse complement.
CTTCTCGAGAATCCTTATTATGCTTTGATGATTGAAAACAAAGTACAAGATAACATTAATTGATACACATGTATTATTTGGTACATATTACGATAGTTGCGGCCCCTTGTATACTACACTCACAAATATCCTACCATACTAAAATTTGCATACCATGCTAAATTTTAAGACCAACCTAAATTTGTACATCACGCTACATTTGCAGACCACAAGGAAATATGGATTTACAAGCCAACAGTAATTGATACACATGTATTAATTGTTACATATTCAAATGAAACTATAGTTGAAGCCCTGTATACTCCACTCACAAATATCATGCTATACTAAAATTTGCAGACCACTAGGCAATATGGACTTACCCATCCTCTTTACAATCAAATAACATATCATAGATAAACGTCGAGACAACGCTCAACGTGTAGACATACCAAGTGACACACGGGGGCCATGATCACCACAAAACACAACATAACGTACACTAGGAAATCTCGAACAAACCTTTGAAACCCACAACCTACCCAAACTACTTAAATACACAAGGCAATACCAAACAGACCATCTGGATAAATTTAAATAAATAAGTTACTAAGTGGCACACGAGGGCTGTTACCACATAACGTAGCAGAACACTAGTCAACCCCAAAAGACCTTTCAACACCACAACTGAACCAAACTACTAGGTTGACCATAACTGATATAAAATGTTTGTAATTTATAACAAGCCCATGGATACAAAGGTGGTGTTTGTATTAGATTTCAACCAAATGAAACTCATCTTTAAGATGAATGCAAACTTACCAAAAAAACTTACAATTTCTTCTTTGAACTTGTTTGTTTGAATTATTAACTAGTTCAGCCAATTTCCCTTTACGTACCACTTGTATATACCATCTGAAACATGAGGATTAGAAATCGTTACTCAGAAACTAGATAACACACACAATTTGGATTATATTATAACCGAAAGACTATATAACTTTTTCACTTCTTTTTTCTTTAAAATTTCGACCATTGCCGGAAATTTTTGCTTCGTCAATACACGAACTAGCCCATGATCTTACATTTTGCAAATACGAAACAATTTACCCGAAAAAGGTACTATATACAACCTATATCCAAAACCCCTATCAATATATGTAAGAATTTACAAAACACCTAATTCAATCAGTTAAACAATATATGTTGATACATACCTTGTCATGTGCATCCCATTCTTTAGTTGTTAAATCTAACCTCATTCTCATCATTCCCGTTTTCATTTATTTTCGTTAGACAAACCGCAATTTCGTCTCACTTAATAAACAAACCAACAACAACAAAAATGCCAGGAACTATCAATAATTTATTCAAAAACATATAAACAAAATCAGTGTAGCACTTACAAAACAATATATCCAAGGAACCCCGACGTTAAGTTGTAGGTACTAAAAAAATTACGTTAGAATGTGGTTAATGAACCATATATATCAATTTGTGAATAATTGACAAATTTTCCCTAATTATTTTGGATACGTTTTGTTTGAGTTGGAACTTAGAATCAGGGCCATTGAAAATTATTAGGGATAGTGTTGCAGGTTTTATTATTGCGTTAATATGAAGGAGTGAATCTCGTTAAAAGAGTTATCAAATTGAAATGGTTTATTGAAATGATACATGCCCTTATCTTTTTATAGAATTACAATTATGCCATTTATTTACTTAAATTTGATCTTGGTGCATCTAGCTTGATCCAATGGTTCACAAGTGTGCCTACCGTATCCTACTTTAAGAGTGTTTATCACGTTAACGCTCCCCTATATATATATATATATATATATATATATATATATATATATATATATATATATAGAGGAAGGTTATCGTGAGCACAAACTTAAAGTTATAAATAAATGTAGTTACAAGGGTATTTTGGGGAGTTAATTTAAAAGTATTTTGTATGCTTTTTTTAAAATCTTTTTGAAAGAAGCTTGGTACAAGTAGTTTATAATTTCTTATTAAACATATAATAATAATATCACAAAATTGTTGATAAAGGATATACAACTAATATAAAATAAAAGATTATACAAAGCTAATAAAAAATGAAAAAATCAAATGGTGATATTGACCCACATGGACAAATGAGTTTCAAACTGATACAAACTCAAGTGGTATATAAAATATCTCAAACTTTTTTGGACTTATCTATAAAAGTTGATACAATGCTACAATAGATCTTTAAAATAAAACAAGCCTCATATAATAATAGTACAATACTAATTTTTTAAAACAACTAAATATCCTAAAAAACTCTTGTATACAACCCGACAAGTAGTTCTATCTCTGGATACACTCATCAAATTAAGCAACATCGGATTCTGATACATTGTCCTTCATACATCAACGCACCACCATCAAACTACTGTCGGTACATCAACGTACCACCATTAAACTCTGGTACATCGGTATATCACCCACCACCATTAAACTCCGGTGCACCGGTTCATCAGCACACCAAACCACCACCATAGATCCGGTAAACTGGTACATCAACATACAAAACCACCACCATCAGATTACGGTACACTGGTACATCTGATGACGAGGGCGTCCGGGTACACCGGTACATCTGATACACGATGTTTGGAATATGGCGATGATGACGATGAGAAGATCTGTCGTAGGGGTGGGTAGATCTGACAGGGAGGGCGTCCGGGTAGCGACGGCGGTTGGTACCACATAATAGGCTTTACGAGGATAAGAGGATTATAGTTATTGATTTTGGTATTAATATATGAATATGTCGTAGTTGAAAAATGGAGAAGGATGAAGTTTTTTTTATTTTGTGGGAGGAGGAAGAGAGATATGATACTGTGAGAGAGAAAAGAGATGGTTTATGTAAGATTGATGGAATAAAGAGAGCAGAATTCCTTTAATACCCTTTTAACTATATTTTTAATTTTCAGTTTGTTTATGTATTAAATTTTATTTAATTGTCACTTGCTTTATTCTTATTGGCTATTAAGAAGTTCTTATTTTTTTAATTTTAAAAAGTTCTTATTTGATCCAAATTCTATATATATATATATATATATTATATATTTTTATATATATAATAGTTATTAAGATTTAATTTAATCCTAATATATATAAATTAGTTATTAAAATATAATCTTAATATAAAAAAAAATTTATACTTGAAATCATTTTTTTTGCTATATATATATATATATATATATATATATGTATATATATATATATATATATATATATATATATATATATATATATATATATATATATATATATATATATATATATATATATATATATATATATATATATATATATATATATATATATATATATATATATATATATATATATATATATATATATATATATATATATATATATATATATATATATATACTAGCCTTTAGACCCGTCCGGTGGACGGGCTAGCTTTATGTATATATATTTTTAATGAAAATTGAATTTATATGTGTTTGTATTAGAAGTTTAGTATATATAGTATTAGTTATGGAATTGATATTTTAATAATGTAACATAGAATAGACAAAATAACGTAGTTTAAGATATTTTATTTATTTAAGAATATTATGAGTTAATTTAATTTACATACGTTAACGGTATGAATAAGTTTGTTACATAATTTTATTTTAGAATTTTAATAATAGTGTATAAATATATTATGTATTTTTGAATTTTATGAGGTAAAAATTTTTGTATATGTTAATGTTATGAATAAGGTTTTAACATTAATTTTTTTGAAATTAATATTATTGTTGTGCATTTTAATAAAATTTTGTATTAAAGGCATTGTTTCACCATCCTTCCTTATATATTTTTATAAAATTTTGTATTTAAGGCATCATTTGTAATTCATATATATATTTTATAGAATTTTGTATTTAAAGCATCATTTGTAATTCCTATTTTATTTATGAAGCATTTTATGGAATCATTTTTATATAATTTTGAATTTAAGGCATTGTTTCACCATCCTTCCTTATATATTTTTATATAATTTTTTATTTAGGGCATCATTTGTAATACTTATATATATTTTTATAAAATTTTGTATTGAAGGCATCATTTGTAATTCCTATTTTATTTATGAAGTATTTTATGGAATCATTTTAATAAAATTTTGTATTTAAGGCATCGTTTCACCATCCTTCCTTATATATTTTTATAGAATTTTGTATTTAAGGCATCATTTGTAATTCCTATATATATTTTTATAGAATTTTATATATAAGGCATCATTTTAATTCCTATTTTATTTTTGAAGCATTTTATGGAATCATTTTTATAGTATTTTGTATTTAAGGAATTGTTTCATCATCCTTCCTTATATATATTTTTATAGAATTTTGTATTTAAGGCATCATTTGTGATTCCTATATATATTTTTATAGAATTTTGTATTTAAGGCATCATTTGTAATTCCTATTTTATTTTTGAAGCATTTTATGGAATCATTTTTTTAGAATTTTGTATTTAAGGCATTGTTTCACCATCCTTCATTATATATTTTTATATAATTTTGTATTTAAGGCATCATTTGTAATTCCTATATATATTTTTATAGATTTTGTATTTAAGGCATCATTTGTAATTCCTATTTTATTTTTGAAGTATTTTATGGAATCATTATAATAAAATTTTGTATTTAAGGCATTGTTTCACCATTATTCATTATATATTTTTATAGAATTTTTTATTTAAGGCATTTGTAATTCCTATATATATTTTTATAGAATTTTATATTTAAGGCATCTTTTGTAATTCCTATTTTATTTTTGAAGCATTTTATGGAACTATTTTTTATAAAATTTTGTATTTAAGGCATTGTTTCACCATCCTTCCTTATATATTTTTATATAATTTTGTATTTAAGGCAACATTTATACTTCCTAAATATATTTTTATAGAATTTTGTATTTAAGGCATTATTTGTAATTCCTATTTTATTTTTGAAGCATTTTATGGAATCATTTTTATAGAATTTTGTATTTAAGGCATTGTTTCACCATCCTTCCTTATATATTTTTATAGAATTTTATATTTAAGGCATTTTTGAAGCATTTCTTAAGGCATTGTTTCACCATCCTTCCTTATATATTTTTATAGAATTTTGTATTTAAGGCATCATTTGTAATTCCTATATATATTTATATAGAATTTTGTATTTAAGGCATCATGTGTAATTCCTATTTTATATTTGAAGCATTTTATGGAATCATTTTTATAGATTTTTATATTTAAGGCATTGTTTCACCATCCTTCCTTATATTTTTTTATAGAATTTTGTATTTAAGGCGTCTTTTGTAATTCCTATTTTCTTTTTGAAGCATTTATGGAAACCATTTAATGAATTACATGTGTCATTTTAATAGAATTTTGTATTTAAGGAATTGTTTTACCATCCTTCCTATATAAGGGTTCTTGATATATATATATATATATATATATATATATATATATATATATATATATATATATATATATATATATATATATATATATATATATATATATATATATATATATATATATATATATATATACTAGCGTCGTAACCCGCCCAACGGGCGGGGTCGTTTCGTAAATATTATTTATAAGTACGTTTGTGTGTTAATTATATTTGTTGGCAGTGTAACTCGTTTTTGCGAAAAGAAAACTAAAAGGAAACCATCTTTGATATTTTTAGGCCTTGGCCGATTTAAAGGACGTATTTTGTTCCATGTAAGTCTTTAGTTGTACAAATATCAGGTTCGTTTTGTGAATTTATTTTTGGAAACAATGGTTGAGAGTTGGGTATATAGGCTTGTGTGTGATTTAACCGTTTATGTATTATAAGAAAACTAACATTTGATTGTTTTTGGGCTTGGACCACCCACCGAACATATTTTGTTCTATGTTAATCTTTCGATGTACACAAATAAACATGTTTGTATTTAAAGAGTTTAAGTAGCAGTAACCAATATAAGAGCTCATAGTAAATGTAATGGTTTCAAACTTGTGGTATCCGATGATTGTCACATTATCTGATATCTCTTATAAAAATATAAATGTTTTATTCTTTAGAAACTTTGAATCGTGATCGGTTTAAGCTAAGTAAAAATAATAATAATATATCTTATTTCCATCGCATGTGTCTTCACTCATAATGATGTATGGGTACTCTTCTTCTTAAGTAGTTCATCGATCTTCGTAATGCAAATGCATAATTTATAAGACATTCATTGAAACCGTTGTTGGAAGTTTGGTCACAATCGATTAGTTCATGTTCTAACCTGGGTTAACCGATGTTGAAACTGTTGTTGGAAGTTTGGGCTGAATGCACCTGGAGTTGTGCATAGCATCAGGTACTGCCATGATATATTTAAACAAATAAACACATCAATTAAGGGCAGAGTAACTCACTAAAAACCTGTAGAGAATTATAAATTGGTTAGGGGGTGTTTGAATAAGCGTATACAGTTCATCAGAAGTTTTCGATGTTCGATCAGTCACCAGCTCGCCGCAATGAACAGTTTGACAAAGAAAAATAACCTAAATCAACCCAAACCTGCGCAAAAAAGGCAGACGCGTATGTCCAACAATAGACAAAACAACCACTATAGTTTCACTCCATTTTACTTTATTTGCTTAATGTAAAAAAGACCATAGAATCTCATAATAAGCTAAGAGCCTAACAACTACCTTAAATTTGAATGTAAACCTATGTGATGCATGTAATATTGCCATTTAATGTGTTGGAACTAAGAGACAAGTTCCTGATGTGAAGCATATACAAGAAAGAAGAATCGGAAGTCTTCTAAGCGAACTGAACCCTTGATCAAGAGCCCACTAACGGTATTCACCACTTGCATGCATAAAAACCAAAGATTCACTAAAACCAATGTCCCGTCTTATTTTGAAAAGCTCTTCGTTTTTAACTAATCCTGCGAACATTTTATTAACAAAAGATTATTTCCAATATTCTGATTTGGGAAATCTGGCTAAGATTTTATTTTCTAACTCGTAATGCATGTTTATACTAACACCAATCCCACTTGTATCTATGTCCGACGCTACCAGTGGTACTCATAGACTTAGGAACTAAGTTCCTCTTGGTTCTCATTGTTACCATGTCCCCTAACCCTCCCCGTCAGAACTTAAAAATTCTAAGGCAAAGCAACTTATTTGGGCAATAACAAATATAATAGTAAGCAAAGGGCGCTACCATTGGTACTCAAAGCAACGTTAGTAAATGTATATAAACAAATCATATAGTGTGTATGCAAGTTCACAAAATCCCTATATTGGAAACCAACCATAAACAACATCAAATTAAAGTTAACCGAATTAAGAAGAAAAAAGAAGAGTTTGGCCGTTTGTGGAAGACGACACTCGATCGGGGGTGCGATGGGTTTCATCTCTACGGCCGATGTCACTTTGTCGTTGTATCAGGACGACCGAGTGAAAAAATCGATCGACCGATTATGATGTATTGAGTTCCAGTAAAAACCTATAAAACTTGTCCTATGTAACAACTTATCAACCGAAGATACAGATATAACGCAACTGACTGGAAAGGCTTCTTCGAAGGAGAATACACGGCTGGGGAGAGCACTGGTAAGCCGTCAGTCGGGTATGTGGAAAGCAATACTCACACTGTTGTACACGTATGGGTAGGAGACACAAAGAATGCTAATAGAGAGGACATGTGCAACTTCTACTCTATGGGGTATGACCCTTTGTTTTACGTTCACCATGCAAACGTCGACCGTATGTGGAAACTGTGGAAGGATTTGGACATTCCTGGTAATTCAGAACCGACTGCTGATGACTGGCTAATTGCATCTTATGTGTTCTATGACAAGAATGAGAATGTTGTACGTGTCTACAACATAGACTCTGTCAAGATAGATAAGCTCACATATGATTTTAAAGACTCATAGACACCTTGGAATAACAGTCGACCACCCCAACATAAGCAGAATTCCAAAGGATTATCAAAGGAACTTATTGGAGAGACGAAAACGATGGAGGAAGCCTTTGAAAGACCAGCGGATCCACTTCTCAAGGTTCGTGTTAAGAGGCAAACTAAGAACAGGAATCCCGAGGATAAGGCCCATGTGAATGAGACATTGTGCATAAACGGGATACGATTGAACATCAACAAGTTTGTGAAATTCGACGTGTTTGTGAATGATAAAGTTAACACAAATGGGACGCTACCAACAACATGTGATCCTGAGTTCTTTTGCACAGGTTCCACACAGTGACAACCGACGTGATGGAATGCTGATATCAAGTGCAGCAAGGTTCAGTTTAAATGACCTCTTGGACGACACAAAAACTGAAGACGAAGAATATCCGTTGGTGGCTTTGGTGGCAAGGTCAGGTTGTGAAGATGTCACTGTTTCAGGCACCGAGATCAAGTTGGTTCCTATTGGTTCAACTTAACTGAACCGTGATTATTTCAAATTTGCAATCACATTTCATTAACTTGTTTTGTATGATTGCCCATAAGGTTTCATTGTGCATGGTTTCCCCTTTAGATTATGTATTCAATAAATTGTCTAGTAAGCCATGTGTTTACTTCTACTGTAGTAACTATTGTTATTTAATACTGTGTTTCATGAACAGAATAAAGTAGAGTTGAATATGTGGATATTTAATAAAAGAGAACAGCAACCAAACCTTTTGGAGAAGAAGGGGTGTTTGGATATTGTTTTAATAGCAACCAAACACACCCTTTGCAGCATAACAGGCTTGTTGTTTGATACCCTGCATTTTAACAAAAAAGAACAGTAACTGATTGTAATACTTCCAATATCTTTCATTTCCTTCTCACGCAATGATACATAACTCTTGTTCAACTACTGGTGGAAATCTGAACTGAAGCAAAAAATTTAGAAAAATGTAAACTTCTCCGGGCACTGAAACTAAGGACTATGTCTAGAATAGCTGCAGGAAGATGCTATCAATGTAAGAGATATTTAGAAAAATGTAAATCTAAAATGTCGAAAATATAACGTAGTAAAATGATCAGCAGTCCAGTAATGATGATGGATCCTGTAAGTAAAGATATTAATAAGAACAATGTCTAGGTTGAGGGTATCCAAGCTGATTATGGATTACACACTTATAAATCGTACATCCGCACATTATTATAAATTTCAGTAGTAACTGGATCCTTTACATTTCAAACATTTAAACACCACCTCAGTCACAAAGAATATAATATGAGAAAAGCCAAGAACATCAACTAACAGTACCTGGTCATGGTACTTAATTGCATATATGTACTCACACGACTATACTTGTTTATGTGTAATTGTCAGCTCCTTAAGGTCCACCTTCAAGTTTTCAACCAACTTCGTTTCAGTGATTTGGTACTTTTTAAAACACTCCTATTTGACCCAAGCCTGTTTCGGTCGTGCTTGTTTGATCCTGCAAGTTAGCAACATATCAAGGTGATCAGTCAAGGTAGTACGGTTTTTTGCAGTACGACAGTGATGAAGTTGCGAAAAAGCTATTGAGAAATGTAATGGCATAACTGATAGATATTCGAATCAAACCACCTTTACCTTTACAGAAAATTTAGGGACATAACAGGGACGAATGCAAGAAAGATCAGCCTACATAACTCTGCGAGCAACAACTCATAGAAACTCTGCCACTATTTCTTCTAGACCATCCCCAGCAAAGCCCTCGGCAATATGTAAACACATGTATCACAGATAAGTATAAATTTCATATTTTAGAACTGGTTGAAGAATTTGAGCTCAGTTTAAACATACCTTTTCAGAACCCGACCTAATAGTCTGCCCAACGGAAAATATGTCAGGCACGACTTGCTACCTTTTCAACTGACGCTTCTACTTCTTCAGAAGCCAACTCTGCCACTCTGAAAAAGCTACATTTTAACTTGGTTGTTAGATCAATTACAATGACATCATTTATGTCAAAATCATGTAGCTGAACCTACACTTTTTAAACCTCCCAAACCTTCACCAGTTGCATTCTTTCTGTAATTGTGGCTTGACAAAGCTGGTGAACCTCCACGTTTGAGGACCTGCATTCACAGGAGATTGTCTTAGTTGAGGTTCCTTCATAAATGAACAAAGATTAATGCTACTGGACGTGGCCACAACAGAAGTTCCTTGTTCATTAGCAGGTAACCGTTACAATAAGCAAATAAGAACTCAAATTTCTACAATTCTCAGTTTCAGTAGCTTATAAGTGCTTATTATAAAGCTGGACACATTAATAACTTGAACGCCAACTTGAGAAAATAAAAAAACATTAACCTGATAAAGAAAATATAAAATCAAAGTTAAAACCAGGATTTATAACTTTGAGTGAGAACCTACATATATTATTCAAGATCAGAATGCTCATCCTCCATAAACTTGGATCAACTTCGACCGTATGGTTTTCTCCTCAAAAGCAAAACCTACCAAAAGCCATATGGGTAATGCTTGGAATTTTACGATGAAAAGGGGAGTGACGCTTCAGGCATGGCACTGCCTCCCTGCTGCATTTTCAAACAAAGCCAACTATTAATGGCTTAACAATTGTCAAGTAGATGACTGCTCTTTTCTAAACAATGAAGTGATGTTGATCAGATTCACATATTCATAATAGCATAGTGATTCATTGTAGAAAACAGAATACCTAATATAGTCACTCACTTATGTGGGTCATGATCAAATCGGGTTGAAAGATCGGCTTCAGTCATAGTCAAAGTAACGAACAGTAAGTTCTGGTCTCTCTATACATGGGACAGTTTTCACTTAAATGATCAGATCTTTACATGATATTTTTAACATAAACTGTCATGTAAAATATAACTTACTTATTCACCAAAAAAGACCAAATTACTATATAAGGTGGAATATATTACAGTAGGGTCAATTCCTCAAACTAATATCTACAGCCAATTGATTGGTTAACCAAATGTGAATAGTATTTATAAGATAAGTTTGTGAAAATACCATACTGACTGTTGTGTTATTAGAATCACCATCAGATATAAGCTTACCTATATTACACGCGCATAGCATCATCAGAACTGGGAGTAGCCATAGTACCAAAACCTGATGCCTCTTTAGCACAAAACCTGATCTTCAGGGTAACCAGGATCTCGCTTTGTATTTACAGGTTTTCGGCACCTGATTACAACAGGATAGACCCCTGCTTCATGGTTAGTCAAACTCTTAAATTTCTTCACGGCATGTTAAGCGAGAGATTGGGAAAAAGAAAATAAGAAATATGCTTATGTCGTCTTCCCAGTTGAGGTATACGACTTAGATAAGAAAAAGCACCTACCAATAAATAATGAATCGTTCCGTGGCAGTAGACACGATTCATAGATCTTCTATGAATGATCAGTTACCTGTTTTCTATCAAGAGAGTAATATAAAATATACATTACTTGTTCCTTTTCTAGGCCCTCAGATCTTGTCTAAGCGATTATCATTCCCAGATCGCAAGCGCTTCAGGTATTGCTTTTTTAGCATTTTCAATTTCTAGCATTGGAAATGCTAGAAGTTGCAAATGCTAGAAATTGCAAATGCTAAAAGCTATTTGATATTCAAAAACATCTTCTTTGTCTTCCTGCATATGGACATTCCTCATATATAAACCAAATATCTTTCGCCTACCTTCATGATCGGGTAACCATAGTAATTCCTGAAAGTTGCAGCAATTTAAAGCGACTTTACAAATAACGTAAAAAAGAACATAAAAAAGAGAACCTCCCATATGCATTGCCACTCATACATATAAGGCTTGTAAAAGGATCAGAATAATTTAGATCTGAATAGGACTGCCACCAAGTACGATTAAGATTACCTCGAGGAAAAAAAGAAGATGCAATCATATTTCTTGCAGATTTCTTTCATCTGGTAGATTTTACTCATTCGATCAAGAATGGTAGCTTGTTCTTACGTTCTATAGTCCAATCACTTCTCAAAATCATCACCAAACTTATTTAGACTAATACACAAAAATAGTGTTCAAAAAATTACTAACCAGAAACCAGATTCCACATATTGACCATGGTTTTTGACGACTTTTTTGAGAATGATTATTCTTCACTCCAACAAATAGAAACTGGTAACCTAAATCACGTGCAACTTTGCTAATTCCAAAACTACATAATGTTAGATGGTGTATGTTTCCTCTTCAAGCAATACCGGACAAAACTGGATTTAATAAAAGATAGTATGATCATAATAAAGGTATTGTCAAAACATAAGCACAAATAATGACTAATATCATAAAAAATTATATAGCGGCTGACTTACATAGCTCATAGTATTTATGAGGGGATATGCGCGCAGACCAAACTTAGATAACTTTCATTGATACCTGCAACCTTCAAAACAAATCAAACAAAACCTCCTTTTAGGCATAAAATTTATTTACAATAATGAACCATCATTAATCAAAATTGTAATATATTCAAAAGAATAATATAAAAATTACATACCTTTGTTAGGATTACTAACAGATTAAAAATATACACTGAAAAGAACTTAAAAACACAAATCCATTATAACACAAAAACATAAGAATCTAAAACTCACCTGTAATTTATGTTTTGTTAGTATGAACCAATCTAAAAAAATGCATATAGAATGCAAAAGTTAACCTTTTTTCTATGTGGGTGATCAATGAGAGATGTCACAATATATCTAGAAACAAAAATAATAATCATAATAAATAAAAAAAATTAGGGTCTTGAAGCACATAACGAATTAGGGTTTGAAGAAGAGATTTTTATTAGTTACGTGATTTTTATTTAGATACGTATGAATATATTAGGGTTTTGTATGAACATACAATTTATTTAAAAAACGATAATTTAGGAATAGATATGTATAAATTCCAAAGTTATAGATAAAGAGTGATTCCAGTTTCAATATCTATAAGCTAATTACGTATATACAAAAAATTATTTACGTTAATATTAGATTTAGAGGAGCTTATTATCTGTGTTTTGTATTGAAAATCACAAATAATTGGTTGGATTAGTTGGTAAAGGTGCTTGCATTTGAATGAGAGGTCATGAGTTCGAACCTTGCAATACACATGATGTTATTTATAAATAATCTAAATTTAAATTCTTTTTCATTAAAATCCGAAATTAAATAAAAAATTGATTGAATCCGGTTCAGATTATACCCAGCTCGGCCCAGAGTTGAACCGGACCGGCCCAGAACTTCAAAACACAATTTCCAAAACAAAGTTTTCAAAATTGCGTTTCCAAAACGCGATTTTCATAAAACTGCGATTTCAAACGGAAAATTCGTGGAATTTAGAGATTTTCTAGGGAATACTCAAATACAATTGGCTAAAAGATGTGTCAGGGATATGACATATATTAATACTGTGGTTTCAAATCATAATTATACCTATATATATATATATATATATATATATATATATATATATATATATATATATATATATATAGGTAAGAGTTATATGCAGAACTCATTTTTAGTGTAGAACCATGTAGAACTATTTTAAGTGAATCTAGACCGTTTATTTTTGCTATCAATGGTAATTAAGATTTGTAGCATAATTGTAATTAATTGTAATATTATATTACATTAAATAACTAGCTAAAGGGTATCGTTGGGATTTCATTTTAGTTATTTATTAACAGTTCTCAAATAATTTTCAAGAATAGGATTCACAACATTCTCTCTCTAAACATGTACGCCGCCTCTTCTTAACCACCACTCTCTTTATTCACCCAAACAATCATCACAAAAATCACCATAACAAACAATTTTTGCCATCATGTGATACTTGATCCCAGAAAATACCATCAACCCTCCCATCCCCAAACACAATCGACCAACACCTGAACCTAGGAGAATCTGAAGACGGGCATACAAGAAACCCATAACCTTATCCATGAATCAAATATCAGATCTGAAAAACCATCTAGATCCACTGGAAGATAAACCACCAGACAGTTTCCCCGATGTTATTCTATTCGTAAGTGTTGAACCGGGTTTTGCAGATCTGATGTTGCACCAAAGATTCTTTTATTATCTACTAGCTAGTGATGACCGAATGTTCTCGTAATCTGCGTTCCTTCGTTTTGAAGTTCTGATATTCGATTTCTTTCTAGGTAATGTTAAAATTGCAAATATGATATTCGTTCCTTTGTTTTGCAAATATGATATACATAATATTCGTTACTTTTTTATTAAACTAATTTAACGAGGATAATAAAGAACTTAAGTTGTCTCTTTCATAGAAATATGAGTAAGTTGTTACGTTACGTGGCCATTTATTTGATTTGTTGAGAATAATTGAGAACATAAATGTTATTATATGAGAACATTAATGTTACGTATATGAGTAATTATTGTTTGACTTGACATTGTATAACTTTTTTAGCTTCATTGTATAACTTTTTTTTTAATTTGTATGTTTCAGGATGGCCTAAAGATAAAAAAAAAGATGCGTGTGATGAAGATAATCGATGAATGTATTTGTATTTTTAGTGCATTGATGTTTTCAGCCATGCATTGATGTTTTTGGAAGGCGTTCATTAATGTTTTCAGCCGCGCACTTATGCTTTTGGAAGGCGTACATTTATGTTTTTCTGATGTGCACATATACTATAATGAATTTGATTATGATTTTGTTAATGATTTGTATTACATATGTGTTTTTTTTGCACAAGTGTATAGATTGTTTTTATCTTGCAATTGTTTAGTAAACTTATATTTGAATGGAACGTAACATTTATGTACGCGACTCTTTAGATTGGTTGCGTTCTACTTTTTTTATTACAAATGTATTTGTTTGTAATATTTGGTTGCCACGTGATTTAAAGATATGTATTTTAAAAGAAAACATAAATGCACCATATTTGTTTTTAAAAATGAATGCTAAAAACATGAAAAACTAAAATTGAAAAGAAAAAGAAAATTAATCTTGAAATTAAGAAATAATAAAAACGTTTTTACATAAAAAAATTAAAATAAAATGCATTTTACTATTATACCCTTTAAGTTAAATTAAAATATTTAATATTACTAAATTTTGATTGGTTTAAAATAGTTCTAAATAGTTCTACACTTAAATTTGGTTCTGCATATATCTCAACCCTATATATATATATATATATATATATATATATGTATATAATTACATATTTTTTTAGAAAAATTCGGATTATTTAGGTTATTCGGGTCAACCCGAAAACCAAACCGAATTCAAATTCGGTTTTCGATTCGGTTCGATTGTATCTAGTTCGGTTTGTTTTTCAGGTTGGCCCAGAAAAAATTAACCGAATAACCCGAACCGAATAAACTGAACAACCCGAGAACTGAACCGAAAGACACCCCTACCTATCACCACTCACCTCGAACCACCACCGCATCTCAGTTGTAACCATCATCCCATCCGTCACCACCAACATCAAGGAATCATAGTTGTGGGTTTTGTAGGCCGTCGAAAAGGGTATCTGAATCAGTTGATAAATCGTGTTATATATGCCAATGTATATGGTTCTGGGGGTGCTAACGTGGCGTTAGGGTTTGGAGGGTTTGAGCAAATTATTAAGGATAGTTTGAAGGATCAGGAAGTTGGGTATTTTTTATGATGTCAAAGGGATTTTGTAACTGGAGATGTGTTGTGATAAGTGTTGGTTTTTGAAGATGGGTTTGAGTCGGGGTTCGAGAAGCATGAGTTTGGTGAGCTTCAAGAAATGGATGATCTGTATGTCTTATGTGAGTTCTCCTTTTTTTCGTTTGAATTGAGATTTTGTGAATTTCGTATGCTTAAGATTTTGGTTATATTTTTTATAGCGGATAAGCAATTGTAGACACCCCTTAGTATATTTGTATCGAACCGTATAGTGTTTTTACTCATAGTATAATTGTATTGAACTGTACAATGCTTTCTTAGCGGAAAATCTTGACATATGTAGGATTATAGGTTTATACTGCGAAGTAGAAATAGAGAACCTAAATATGCGTCTCCAAGGTGTTTTTGTGTATGAAGCGGCACAGAAATGCCATTCACTTATGTTGGGTATCGGAGCGCATTCACTTATGCCAAACTCATCAAATTAGCTACCCCAAAACTTTAGACGTCACACTTTGTTGTTGCTTTCGATGAAGATGCATACTCTATCATAGGCAACACAGGTGATTGATTAAATAACTGAAATGCTTGTACCCGAGTTCCATTGATCCTTTTCTATTTTTGGGTCTAAGTTTTGTTGAATGGCAAGAACTTAACAGATATAGATTTACAAGTAGAATGAGAACTGGCAATGAAATGTAGTGGGAATTGGTCAAAAACTGGACCCATTACTTGTTATTAATATTTAAGCTGACTTCTTTATCTTATAGAGTCAACTATTAGCTAATTTGATGAATTTTGGGACAATAATCAATATGAAGTCGTTCCAATTTTTCTGCCTATGAATTTTCATCCTATCTTCCATCTGATAAAAAAATCAGACATGTAACTTCAACCACTGTTAATCATTGTTTAATATAACTTTTTCGCCAATAGTTATTGAGATGAAGTGTTCATAGTTAAAGTAGTTAGCGAAATATCCTCCTAACTTATCATCTTAACATGAATATGATGGCAAGAAGAGACGAGGAAAGGGATAACTACAATTGACATGGTCGCTCAAAAAAACATCCCTTATACCAGTACTATCTTTGCTAGGATAACTATACTTCTAGACTCTCTTTTATACTAGTACTAAGGAATCAATTATCAACATATCGTATGGCGAGAGGAAAAACAAGTTTTATAAGCTACCCAAGCAGCAATGGATACTGACCTTAATAGAACCACCATATATCATATACTAGGCATGTTCAAACGCCCCGTTGCCATATTCGTACCTGGCATCTGAAAGAGTAAATGTTAGCAAGCAATTTATCATGAGTCTGAAAACATTCAGTTCACCAGGTTCCAATATTGTTTGTTACAGAATCTGTCATAAGTCTTCCTAATATTATTTTAGCGTTATGTGTTGGATCTGCTATAGTGCGCTAAGTTTTATCCAAATATAAGCATCGTATATTAGGAAGAGCCACATTTGATGTGGCGTTGGGAGACACATGTAACGCTATTCACTCTTGTATGAATTCTCTTATTCGATTTCTGCATGAATCCCTACTTAAGAGTGACATTTTGAATAAGTACTTTGTAAACAATGAAACATGATGGTTGCGTTTTAGAAAAAAATAGATTTATAAGAAACAAGCCCCGCCTTCTACTGAAAAATTTGATTTAACAACAAACTTTGTTTAATGCATTCTTGTATTTTAATGCATTCTTGAACATGGCTCATTATGGATTTTAATCAACAACTTGCGCTCATTGTTATGTACACATATCTTTGCTACGTTCGGTCAAGGAAAAGGAAAACAAAAAGAGATAATAATGCATCAATGTCGGGTCATCAGTTTACATTTGAGTTATTACAAGGAAATGAGAGGCAATATATTGAGTTGCTACGCTCGTCACGTGATTCTTTTATTCGTTTTTGCACATATTTTAGTATGTTTTTATAGTTTATTGTGTGATTTGGAATTTTTATGTTTTTTTGTATGTTTTTATATTGTTGTTATGTACACATATCTTCGCTACATTCGGTCAAGGGAAAGGAAAAGGAAAAGAGATAATACTGCATCAATGCCGGGTCATCGGTTTACATTGGAGTTATTGCAAAGAAATGAGAGACAATGTATTGAGTTGCTATGCTCGTCACGTGATTCTTTTATTCGTTTTTCACACATTTTAGTATGTTTTTATATTTTATTATGTGATTTGAAAATTTTATGTTTTTTGTATGTTTTTATATTTTGAATCATTTGTTGATACTTCGTCTTTTAAGCAATTACATATTTTACATTCCAAAATACTTTATTATCATATGACAAAAGACTTTATATGATCAAATAACGAAAGTTTTTAATTAAAAAAGATAAAGATAAAAGAAAAAGACAAAAGAAGTACTTCAAAAGCAAAAGAAAAAAACGATTTTCTTTTTGTAGATGAAGACTTTAGATGTAGCTCTTCTTCTGCAGATATGATTTGCAGACAAAGAGAAAAAAGTTCTGAAAAAACAAAAAAAGCCTTACACTTATTATAAAACACGAGTCACTTAAAAATTTATGGGTTGGTCGCTCCTCCGATTAACACAAAAACTATGAGATTGTTGTAAGTGAACAAACAAAAACTAAAAATAACAGAAATAATATAAAATTATAAGTGTTAAATGCATGAAGAAAAAAAAACTTAAAAAAGAGGAGGTCATAAATAAAAATTTAATAATTAAATTTTAAATAAAATAGACAATGTTAAATGAAAATTATAAACTTTTATATTTCAGTTTTAAAAAATTAAAAAATACCCATTACATTTTATAACTTAACTGTTGATATAAAAGTTGAATGGACCGCGCTTAACCCGAATTAGGCTCAATTCGGGTGTTCAGGACTCCGGCTCTTGCACCAGGTGAACTTGTATGAAGATCATGGGAAGGTATCCCACGATTAGACTCCAGCGTGATAATAAGTAATCGGTTTGATTGAGTAATCGGTGAGGGTTTAGAGATTGTGTTAATCGTTCCTTTGTGGAACCTCGGGGGTTCCTTATATACCTGATGAAACCCTAATGGAGCTTCCCTAATCTTACGCCTAAGTAAGAGATAATTACCATATACAACAAGATCTTTATCACATAAATAAGGAGAGTGTATATCCTTGATGTACCTTTTTTTGTATATCTTGCACTTTTAGGAAAAAGCACAAGAAAACAAACGACAAGTATTGAGTAAATACGTTAAGAAACGTAAATACTCGACAAATGAGTTCGTTCTCTAAGGAAGTGTGTGTTATGAGCCAAGTTAAAAATGCTATTTGGATTAGTTTGTTTTTGGTGAGAGAAATATTGAATATTAAAAGACGGATTACGCTAAAATTACACTACGACAATACGTGCTTTCACGCGAATCGAGACGGGAAAAAAGTTATCTAAAAAAATTAATAAAAATTTCAATTAAATCCTAAAAATACAATTAAGATTGAAAAATTAATAAAACTTATTGAAAACTTTTTGTTTGATTATTATTTAATTTTTAATTCTAATTAAAGACTAAAAATAAAAAAATAACAAAGAAAAATTTCAATTAAGGATTTTATTAATTGTAAACCTCAATTATATTTTAGTTTTTTAAATCTAATGTAACTATTTTTAATTGAATTAATAAAAACTAGAAAATAAAAATGATTTAAAATAAATGCCTAGATGGAAAAATCTGGAAATACTTTCTAAAAATCTTAGATGTGATATACTACAAGGGAAAACTAAAAGACGTGCTAAGATTAAACTAAATAAGACCAAAAGCCCATAATAAGCTACGACTTATTTATAATGAAAAGGAAATAGAAACGGGTTAACTAAAACAAGGTGTAAAGCCTTACCAATTGGTAAAGCTAGCACACTGGTAAGAGTCTCACTCCCCCAACGAGGGGTCACAAGGTCGAGACCCAGGCTAAACTTTTTGGATTTTTTTCATTTTTTAATGCTTTTCTTGGAACAAAATCAACCTCGCCAACGTTTTGCTGGTGAGGAGGAGATCTGAGCTAAGAACAAACGAATTAAGCATCAAATAAGCAGAAGATAAGCTCAGTTAAGCAAAACACAAAACTCCTATCACCAGATATCGGACAGTCAAACCTAAGTTGAACTGTCTGATATCTGACACTACTAGCTAGGAAATCATACAAAGGGGGAAGTGTCCTGCTGATCTAATTGGCACAAAAACGAATTTTAACTAATCAAAACGTAACAAAAAGTTGTATAAACCTCTAATTCAAATTAAACAAACCTACATCTACATAATATCTAACAATTCCTTAGATTGCAGAAGCTAAAACAAAGAAACAAAAGAATTAAACCTTATGATATAAATAGCCTGTTTTGGGCAACAGAACTTGCACACTTGGTTCCCAATTTTGCAACTACATTCACTTCCAAAACCAGTTATATCAGGTGTCATATGCAACAAAAACTTAAGTCAATAAACACCAAACAAGGAATATCAGATTGAGCACTATGCTATGACAGATTTCATGAAACCTCACAAATCTAAAATTTATACTACAAAATCCAAACAAAGCACTGATAGGACCTAAATGACCCTAAATAAAGTGATGCAAGAAAGTTTTGTCCTAAGCCTTTGTCACTTAAGCCTTGAACATCCCTCACCCGAACACCTCTTTAACTTCTTAAAATAAAAATTTATCAAAGGTTTTTTTATCAGAACAACTTAAAGCACCTTTTAACTAATTAAAACATACAAATAATCTGAAAGAAAAACATATTAATCTCCTAAGATACATTAAACAGTTCAAGGGCAAAAGTCATGTAAGCACTCAAGTAAGTAGACATTTGCAAAAAAAGGGTTCAAGCCATACCACACTTGGCTTTGTTCAGGCCAAGTACATCAGCTGATGACATCTTTTTAGAGCTGATCTAGCTTATTAAGGGGCTTAATGAATGAGCTCTTGTTTGTAGAGGACGGACTACCATAGTCCACTCCCAAGTGACTACAACAGTCAAGATTGGGAGAGGTGTCTTCTTTCTGTTTGAACACATAACAAAAAAAAACAAGTACAACCTCATCAAACAAGGCTATAAGCTTTGTGTCAAAAAGATTATAACCTAGCTTAATGAACAGTTAGAATAACATGACAATAAAGAACAAAGATTTTTGGAAATCTTTTTGGAACCAGCTTCTCTTGTAAACAAAAGTCACCAAACAAAATTTAACTCTTGTTTATAATCAAAATGTACAAATGATTTGTCAAATAATTTGTACAGATTTCTTATGAATAAAAGGGTCTCAAAAGTAATTTTAGACAAATCTATTTGAACAAAAATGATGTGATAAGAAGTAAATACTTTGCATAAAAAAATAAATGAAATGAATTTTAAACACTAAACTAAGTTGGAACACAATATTTATTGCAAGGTCTTAAAAACACTCTGAATATTCGTTTTAAATAGTTTACAACAAAAAACTGGAACAAAGGTGAGAGTCACAGGTCGACCTCCTTTTTATACTAAACCTACGAATATTCTAGAATTACAATAATAAAGATAAACCCTAGTTATTGTGATTCCAATCTTGCCCTTGAGCCGAAGTTGAATTTTGAATAAGTTTTTTTGTCAAATTAGCTCCATGTGATCTTCAGGAGTTGCCATCGGCTTCAAATGATCTAAGCCATCCACCTTGAATTGGGGAATAAAGAATTAACCTCCATCAAAGATCTGGTCAGGTATTGGGTGTTGTGTGAAAATGATGGGTGTAGAGGAGCACGGGGTGGGGCCCACATGTTAGCTGGAGTGGTGATTAGGGTTTTGGTTATGCTTAGGGACTATGAATTAAAGATCTGGAGGGTTTGGTAGGTAATTATGTTGATTTGTGGTGATTAATGGAATAGGGTTTATGGGAAATAAAAAAAGGGGGTTTGATCTGTTTTGGGGGTTTATGTGGGTGTTAGGCTCCAATTTCACTAATTAATACTAGTTTAAAAACTAATAATAAATTAGTTTAACAGGTTGATGGTGTAGGGTTTTGGGTCGAGTTTATGGACTGGACTGGGTCAGTTTATAGGGTAAAATGGTTTTGGTTTGAATGAAATTCACCCCATAACTATTAGCAACTTGACAAATCTGGCTTCCAAACTTTAAATGGCTTTTTCCCTTTGATTTATCTTTGGTAAAATTACAACTTTGATCCTTTTCTTCTAATAAACATAAAAAAAGGACTTCTTTTGTAATATCTTGAACTTCAAGGGTCATACTTGGATAATGATCAAAATTTTGAGGACCAAACTTGTATATTAGAGATTTACAAGGGTATAAGGTGTCATTTCTTCAAACTTGGAGGACCAATCTTGTACATTTTTAAACTTCAAGGAATTTTCTTGGAAAATCAACGTTCTGGTCTAGTTCTTTGTGCGACTTCGTTTCCTGTGTTTGTTTTTGCTTGATATTCGAACCTACAATCACACAATGAACAAATACAAAGGTTTTTGCACGGTTTTATGATATTTTTAGACATTTTAAGCTCGATTTAAGCAATGAGACCATGTATAAATGTGGTCTCATCACTCCCCCATACTAAAACATTGTCGTGCCCTCACGCAATGCTAGAATTAAGTATCATAGCACTTACAAAATTCATTTTTATTCAACATTTATTAAAACATAAGTTTTAATTTAGCCACTAAATGCGTTTTAGACATAATGTATTGTTTGCATCACAGAATGGGACTTTTAGGATCATAGAATAAGAATACGTGAATGCTTCATAGAAATAACTTCGTCTTCCTCGATTTTCACTTAATTCCATGCTAAGCATGAAACAAAATCATTGTCATTATAAGTTAGTAATGATAACACTACTCATATGCCTTAATCACGTACTTAGACTCCCTTATTCCTAAGTGTTGTCCCATAATATATGATGATTAACCAAGAAATAAAGATGAAAAGATAGATGAATTCTAGATAGAGAAATTAGTGAGAGAAAGTAAATAGAAGATGGAGAAACTAGGTGAATATTAGATTAAGAAATGAAAACAACCAACCCTCCTAACATGCTAGGAGGGTGCTTATATAGTCGGACTTACATGTTGCCTTAATGGACTATATTGTTGATGGGTCGGGCTTGAATAAAATGCTTAGTACCTTGAAAGAGGCCTTTTAAGCTAGCCATCAAGCCCGTAATGTCACGACTATTTAACTAACTATTACAACGTTATAATAAATGTTACAATAAAACCTATGACCGAACATTCTTGTTTGAATCAATATTTTGAGGCTAACAATCTCCCCCAATGCGAGGTCATTCTTCTTCGTCATTTGAAGATTTATGGAAATTACTAATCTTGTCATAAATGAGTCTTGAACGTGTAATAGTAGTCTTGTTCCTTCATGCTGTGATCTTTGAGCCTTTGTCGTTGTCTTTCGACTTTGTCTTTTATCTTGAGATCTTCAAATCATTCTTGACTTGTCTTTTCCATCTTGCAATCTTGTGTCTTCATCCACATGCTCATACTTTGCACCATCTTGAAAGCTTGCTAACAATCTCCTTTGAAGAGAGGTCATTCCTCTACATTAATTGATAAGGAAGATTTTGATCATCAGAGTTGCGAAAGTCTTTTGCTCTCTTGATTGTTAAGTACGTCTTTGGGCATGAGTATGTGGTTTTGAATCTTTGACTTTGCTTAGTACACTGTAACACTATCTTCTCGAGACAAAACATAGACACGGACTGAATGGCTTTGACACTTCCCCTCGAATGATGAATAAATCGGTAGCGTTTTACCTCTAGTCGGTGAAGACCATTAAACGATATTAAATATCGTACCTATGATTAGGTAGATTCAATTAAGAACCTACTTGACAGGGTTTCGCGGTTGTACTAACCGTTCTTTTTACTTGACCGTCTCAAAGCAAGACTACGAACATAAATAGTGAATCAATTGGATAGATATCCGCTTGATTAAAGTCGTCAATTCAAATTCCTGGAACAAGTTTGATTCATAAAGAATCTTACCATTTTTGCTTTCTAGTTGACACAAGCTTGATCCATAAAGAATCTCGCAAGTTACCTACCGTAGCACTGTTTGATGTTGACGCTAGAAGGATTTCCATTCATCACTATGAATATTAATGAATATCACTCAGAATGTTCTGGAAAGACCATAAAGATACTACGTAGAAACCTGAAACTAGTTTGAATCGATAAAGAAACAAGCCACTGTTGCTTTTTAGTTTTACATATGTTCAATTCATAAAGAATCTTACACATGACCTACCGCAATGCTGTTTGATGTTAACATTGGAAGTATTTCCACTCATCATTATAAATACTAATTATTATCACTCTGAGTGTTCGAGAAATATCGCAAGGATATAGCGTAGGACTCTCTTCATCATCATTCCGTGTGTCCTAACGAGATTTGATTGATCACTTGGCTCTAGACTTGATTTGTGCACTTTTAGTGGTCAGAGGCTGGAGCAGATGCCACCTATTCAATATCAACTATCTCGGAGTGAGAAAGCCAATAGAATTCATGTTGTTCTCCGTGACAGTAAAACAAACTTCTTTTGAGAGAAGCCCGAGTCAGCTAGGAAAGGTTGTGCATTACATCACTGGTTCCATGATGCGTTGTCTTCATGACGTGTTGACCCGGTTTCTGCCTAAGTTGTATAGAGGGCTTCTTTCTTTACACCCTTTTATCCTTACATTTCTTTTTCATTCTTCAACCCCTTCAATGCTTACTAAGACATCATTACTAGCACCTTGTTGTGATTGTTCTAGTGCTAGCTTCAGTACTTAGTTGGCATTCAACTACGTTCACATTCTACTCCATCTTTCCTAAGGACTTCTAATAATCTATTGGATTGTCCCTGGGAAGATCCCTCCAATTCTGGTTGGATCATAGGACTTCAACCTAACCACGCTTTTTACACCAATAACGTCGTGGATTAAAGATGTTGTGGGTATTTGATCGTAACCATAAACCACTTTAAGAGTTAAAGTGCTTGAGTCTATAGATTACATTTTAATCCCCTATCTCTAATATATAAATCTTTTAATATTAGAGATACCAAATTTTATTAAAATATATCGCTAAAAATAGTCTTGAAAATCTTCAGGAGAAAAATGTGTCTTACTAGCATGAATTATTTGGAACGCTCCCCCTCAAAAATTGATCCAATTGAATTGTCATTACGAGGATATGATCCACATTAAACTTTTGAGGATAGGAGTTGCTGAACACACAATTTTTGAAAGATTTTGAATAA